>CM077081.1:171902730-173102730 GCA_039513925.1 Platanthera zijinensis | reverse complement strand
GCGTCCTTAGTCAACAGATTTGTGAGAGGTTTGGATATTGATGAAAAATTGCTAATGAATCTTCGGTAAAAGCCGGCGTGTCCCAAAAAGCTGCGGATTCCCTTGACAGAAGATGGAGGAGGAAGGTTCTTGATGACACCGATTTTTGCTTGATCGACTTCGAGCCCCCGACGAGAGACCTTATGGCCTAAAACGACGCCCTCACGAACCATGAAGTGGCATTTCTCCCAATTCAGGACAAGATTGGTATCATCACAACGCTGCAGGGCCTTGGCTAAATTAGCGAGGCAGGAGTCAAAAGTGTTCCCGAAAAGAGAGAAATCGTCCATGAAGACTTCGAGAAAATCACCGATCATGTCGCCAAAAATGGCGATGACGCAACGTTGGAAGGTTGCCGGGGCGTTGCACAATCCAAACGGCATTCTCCTAAACGCGAAGGTGCCAGATGGGCAGGTGAATGTCATCTTGTCCTGATCTTCAGGATCGACTGCGATTTGGTTGTATCCCGAATATCCATCCAGAAAGCAGTAGTACTCCTGACCAGCCAATTTTTCCAGCATTTGATCGATGAAAGGAAGCGGGTAATGATCTTTGCGTGTAGCTTCATTCAGCTTCCTGTAATCAATGCAAACTCTCCACCCAGTGACCACACGGGTAGGCAGTAATTCATTCTCGTCATTGGCCACCATAGTAATTCCGCCCTTTTTGGGCACAACTTGGACCGGGCTTACCCATTTGCTGTCACTGATGGGGTAAATTATACCGGCGTCAAGCAATTTTATGACTTCCGCCTGAACTACCGCATGCATCTTGGGATTCAGTCTTCTTTGCGGTTGTGCCGAAGGTTTGTATTGATCTTCAAGGAGGATCTTGTGCATGCAGAACGCCGGGCTAATGCCTTTAATGTCAGCCAAAGATCGTCCAAAAACATTCTTATATTTTTTTAACACATCGACCAAAGCACGTTCGTTGTCGGCAGAGAGAGTGGCGGAGATGATCACCGGACATGCTGTGCCTTCCTCCAAGAAAGCATATTTCAGGGATTCGGGCAGCGGCTTCAAGGGGACGGTAGTGGCAGTGATAGAAGAAGTGATGGTGGGTTCTTTGGTCAGATGTGGAGTCCCAGACGAGGTAGCGGTTGGTGTGTCCTCAATTTCCCATTCTGGCTCATCAGGGTCAAGAATCAATTCGCTGCTCGTTCCCGGTTCGTCAAACAAGTCAGCGCTGTCACAATTAGTGATTCTGAGTTGTTGTGGAGGTTCATGGACATTGAAGGAAATTGAGTCTTCTCCCAGGCTTAGGGTCAATTCTCCCCGGTCGACGTTGATAATAGCCCGGGCAGTGGCTAGGAAGGGCCTTCCCAGAATTATAGGGACCTTGGGATCAGCCTCCATGTCAAGGATGACAAAATCGGCCGGGAAAGCAAGGTCGTTAACCATGATGATGAGGTCTTCAACCATCCCAGCTGGCGTTTTTATCGATCGATCGGCTAGCTGCAACCTCAGATGGGTGGGCCGGAGAATCCCAACTCCCAGCTCCTGGAAGATGGAGAGGGGCATCAGGTTAATCGACGCTCCCAAATCACAAAGTGCGTGGCCAAACCTGTGGGGACCAATTCTGCAAGGTATGGTGAAGCTGCCAGGATCTCTGCGTTTGGTAGGGGAAAAGTTGGTGAAGAGAGAGGAACACTCTTTGGTGAGGTTAATCATATTCAGACCTTCCAAGGATTGACGCCTCGAGATGAGGGTCTTGAGGAACTTGGAATATCCTGGAATCTGCGTGATAGCTTCTGTTAAAGGTATGCTAACTTGAACTCCTTTCATGATTTCCAGGAACTTCTGAAAATGCCTTTCAGTCTTTTCATTATTCAACCGATGGGGAAATGGCGGCCTCGAGGTGATCCTCACGAGTGGCGGTACTAACACGGGTTCTTGTGCGATCGGTGCAGACGGAGGTTCAATTGTCGAGTCAGAGATGGGTACACACGAAGATTGTGTAGGAGGGTCGGGCGGCAAGACTCTCTCGAGACTTTTTCCACTTCTCAACCTCATTGATTGCACTGTTTCCCATTTCTGACTGGTGGAGCTGAGCAACATTTCCGTAAGAATCCCAATGGCCGTTTGTAGGCGCTGAATGGTGGCGGCTTGATCGTTGAACACATCCATAATTTTGCAGAAGTACGCGAAAAAACGCTCCATCACAGACACGGGAAGCTCGGCGGCTTCATTAGTGACCACCAACTTTGCCTCCGCGGAAAGGTTGGAGAAAGGTGGGGAATTCCAATGCCTGCTGGTTTGGGCAATGTTGTCGATTATTTCCCATGCATCCCGACAGGGTTTGTTAAGCAGAGTTCCTCCAGCTGCAATGTCAAGTGCTGGCCGGAATCTGTCTAGGATCCCAAAATAGAAGGTTTGGAGCAGCAGAACATCTGACATTCCCTCTCTGCAGCATTCCCTCCGCAAATACTGAAAACGCTCCCAAGCTGCGAACAAGGATTCTTCATCTCCTTGGGAGAAGGTGATGAGCTCCTTGTAATCGTCCGTGGTGAGCATTTGCCGCCGGAATTTGGCCAAGAAATTTCCTTCAAGCTGCTTCCACGAATGAAACATCTCCAACCTGGTATCATTATACCATCGTTTTGCGCTGCCTTTCAAGGAAAAGGAGAAGAGTCGAATCTTCAGCTGCTCGCCGTTGGCAGTGTTCGAAGAGCATGTGTCATAAATTTCTAAAAACCTGCGCACGTGGCACAAGGCATCAGCACTTCCATCTCCGCTGAACTGACAATTTTCGATAATATATTCGATCAAATCAGAGGAAATCTCAAAACTGTCATTTCCAGTTTCCACTCGATTGGTGAGACGGGCTTGATAAATTAGCTGCTGAATAGAAGGCATTGATAGAATATTGACCCTGTATTCACTGAAACAACAAAACAAAGGGACAAAAATCAAAAAGCACTAACTCTTATACCAATACTTCCAGAAATCATGATCGTTCAACAGTTGCATTCCCCGGCAACGGCGCCAAAAACTTGATGCGCGTAAAATACGGCAAGCGTACCGGTCGCTCAAGTAATAAAGCTGGGAATGAATCCCCGGATGTCGGTCTCTTGAGGAATGCAATTGGCGTCGAACGATCTAGACTCTAAAACTATCGTTATGAGAGTTAATTTAAATAAACAGAAAAGAAAGGTGCTTTTGTTGGTGGTCTTACGACCGATTACACTAATGTAAACTATGCGGGTCGCAATCACCGCTTCTCAAGGCGAGATGGATGTAGCGGCCGCGATGCCGTACTTCGATTGGCGAGTGGACGGAAATCTAGCGAGTGAGGTGATTAGTGCGGAGCAAGCTTGAGTGAAACGAACATGTGGAGTGGAGCGAGATGAAGCGAGGCGCATCAAAGAATAAATCTCAAGAGCAAGATGAAATACAACTGATAACAATAATGCTAGAAGTTGATGTCCATTACAAGCACAAACATTTCATACAACAAGAAAAAGAGAGAAAATGCACAACCATGAGATTGAAGATCCACCGCGGTTGTTGGCCGGAGGTGCGGGTTGTCAATCCGCTTCCAAGCGCAGTCCGAGGAGGGCTTCCGGTACCACCGAGCTGTCACCTCGAGGGCCTGTAACTCCGTTCTCTAGGGGTGCTTCGTCTTCTTCCTTGGTGGAAAGCTCAGAGAAGAATGCTTCAATGGCCGGGAGGATCGCCGGAGGAGGCGAAATGCTTCGGAATCACCGGAGAAGGTCCTCCCGTTGGTATGGATGAAGGTGGAGGTGAATGGGACTTGCTGGAGGGTGAAACGGCGGACTGGCGAAGGTTCCGTAATGATCGTCTCGCCCTAATTCGCGGAACAGCGTATTTATAGCTTGCAGAATAAATAGCGCGCACGACCACTGGCGCACGACCAGTGATCGTGCGCGACCAAGGTCAGCGCCCGTGCGTGAGCAACCTGCAAAACTGCATCAGAAAATCAGTAGTCGCGCACGATCAGCAGCGCACGATCAGTGATCGTGCGAGGCAAGGCTGATGATCGTGTGGAAATAGCCAGACAGACTTTACAAAATGGGTATGACTGCGCACGATCGGCGGCGCACGAGCAGTGGTCGTGCGCGGTATGGCAAGTGATCGTGCGGAAGGTTCAAGACAGAGTTTCACAAATGAGACCGGGCTGCGCACGATCACTGATCGTGCGCCAGGAGGTCGATGGTCGTGCGTGGGTAAAAACGCACGACCACTGACTCCTTTGCCAAAAATAGTGAAACGCCTATCCCGAATGCCCTCACGATCCCCAAACCTGCAGGAAAACTGCACGGGGCATCGATCGCGGCAGCCACAGCAAACAGTGATAAACATAGCCAGAAAGTAAATGCACACAAGCACAGAAAATGGGCAACAAAGGTGCACAGGGCGTGGAAAACCGTAGCGAAACAAAAGGAGTGCAAATGACGCTAAACGGTGTGCAAAGACAAGGAAATAAGCCCAGATGAGTCCGAAAATAGGTATATAAAGAGGACTCATCACAGGGCTAGATGTCACTCAAGGGAGTCTACCCAGACCCCGAGCAGATCCCGCTGTTCGGCTCTCACCTAGCTGGCAGGGATGGATATCACTCGAGGGAGTCTACCCAGTCCCTAAGTAGATCCCGCTATTAGTCTCTCACCTAGCTGGTAGGGCTGGATGTCCCTCGAGGGAGTCTACCCAGACCCCGAGAAGATCCCACTATCAAGCTCTCATCTAGCTCGCAGGACTGGATGTCACTCAAGGGAGTCTACCAAGATCCCTAGAAGATCCCACTGTCAGGCTCTCATCTAGCTGGCACGGCTGGATGTCACTCGAGGGAGTCTACCCATACCCCAAGCATATCTAAATATCAAGCTGTCATCTAGCTTGCAGGGTTGGATATCACTCGAGGGAGTCTACCCAGACACCGAGCAGATCCCACTGTCAGGCTCTTACATAGCTGGCAGGGCTAGATGTCACTCGAGGAAGTCTACCCAGACCCCGAGTAGATCACGTTGTTAGGCTCTCACCTAACTGGCAGGGCTGGATGTCACTCGAGGGAGTCTACCAGGACCCCGAGCAAATCTCGCTGTCAGGCCCTCACGTAGCTTGCAGGGATGGAGGTCTCTCAAGGGAGTCTACCCAGACCACGAGCAGATCCCGTTGTCAGGCTCCCACCTAGTTGGAAGGGCTGGATGTCACTCGAGGGAGTCTACCCGAAACCCGAGCAGATCCCGTTGTCAGGCTCTCACCTAGCTGGCAGGGTTGGATGTCTCTCGATAGAGTCTACCCAAGCCCCGAGAAGTTCATGCTGTCAGGCTCTCAACTAGCTGACAGTGTTGGATGTCACTCGAGGGAGTCCCACCATTTCCAGGAGTTATTTAAGAAGATCAGTCTTTTCTAAGGGTATAGAGTAGAAAGCCTTTATAGGCGAGTCGGGGCTCGTGGGCCCAGCTCGGCAGAAAGAAGGCGAGCCAGGCCCTAAGCCTCCTTTGAAGAAAGCGAGCTCCAACAATGCATTCCACCCCCCTCCAGTTTTACTTGTGAAATATTTTAACAATTTTGTCTCGACATTGTCAAGAGAAGAGGCAGCTCGCGCGCGAGCTGGGTGGTGGCAAACAAAGCTCGGCGGGTGGTCCATTCCCGGTTAACCTGGGGGGCGCAAGCTCTTAGAATCAGCTTGCGGGAACATGCTCTCTAACGACAAGTTCTATCCTAGTGAGGTCCAATAAGGAGGAGGGCTCGCAGGCGAGTGCATCATAGAAATAAAGTTCAAGGAAAATAAGATAAGAAAATTTATGACAGAAAAATCCCTTTCATCATGATGTTATTACAGAAGGTGAGCTCGCCAAGACGAGGTTACAAAAAGGGGAGAGAAGAGGATTCCACAAAAGAAAGAAAAAGGTTATGGGTCAGCTCTCTCCTTCCCACTAGACTAACGATCTTTGCATGCTCCTCCGGATGGACCATCTTTGTAGCCCTTCTCGAAGAGTAGGTCAAAGTTGACCTCCTTCTCGCTAGGCGGCGTGGATGGGAACAGACTCGGCATGAGTTCTTGGGTAATGATTTCCTCGTAGTCTTCAACCATTACTGGCGTATCCTTCAAGATCTGTAGGGTGCATTTGACAGATTCGATAAAGTTGAACTGCAGCCTTTTCATTACCTCAGCCTCGCCTAAAATCCTTAGCCTCTTTTATGGGAAGGAGGGCTCGCTACCGCCCGGAGGGAGGAGGACTTCCGCCTAGCGGATGATCTCACCATGGAACCCTCTGTTCTCCTCGCTCAACTTTGCATTATTCCCCTCTAGCTCGGCGGTGCGAGCCTCAAGCTCTATGGCGCGAGCCACTAGCGCGGCAGAGTGGGCACACCGTTGTTTGTTTTCTTCCTCCCGCCAGATGGCGCGAGTTCGCAGCTCCCTAGTGGCCTCGGCATCCTATAAGGCAAAATGGGTATGTAAATCTAAGGCGGAAAAAATCTCATGTAAATATATAAAGGGGTGATTAGTACTTACCAGCCCGCCAGCACCTTTGGCAAGTAAATCCTCGGCAATGCCGAGCCTCCTCTCTAGGTCCACGACCTTGTACGCAGGTATGCAGGTGCATATTTATAGCCACTGGTGGAGCCCACCAAACTATTCCCCCCAGCCTCTTCCGCACTCGCTGAATCCTTTGGGGTTGGATGTTTCTTTCCGAGCTTGTGCCAACCTCGTAAAGAGCGGGGATTGTGTACAACCCTGTATCCGGCATGGGAGACAGACCGGCCCTTTCGAGTGGTCAAAGTCCCGGGAAAAAACATAAGAGGCCAGAGCTCGGCGAGCGGTAGGAGATCGGAGCCAACTGGGCCCGTGCTCGCCAAGGGCTCGTCGGAGGCGGCGAGAGCTAGATCCATCGAGCACTCACTGCCCCAGGCGAAGGGAGTTTATTAGGGAGCTCGACTTTTGTCTAGCTAAGCCATTGGAGCTGAGCTCAGAGTTCGTCGAAGGGAGCTAGGATTTCATTGAGCTTGGTTTTTGGAGCTGAGCTCAGAGTTTGTCGAACGGAGCTTAACATTCATCGAGCTAAACTTAGAGTTGGAAACCTAAGTTCGCTTAGCTAAGCTCTACATTTGTCTAGTTCTCAGGAGAGCACCCAAGGAGGGGGAAGTGCTTGGCGACACCCTAACTCTCCTAGGCGGGGTCGCACTGCCTGGAGGGGGAGTGGAGCAGTTGGGCTCGCACTCGCGCTAGAAGAGCTCATCAAGCAGCAGGAGAGTAGGGCTAGCTGGGCCCATGCTCGCTAAGGACTAGGATTAGGTGGCAGGTTCCAGCTCTATCGAGCACTCACCTCCCCTGCTGAGTAGAGATTTTTGAGGCTACTCGCCCTATGCTCTATGATGTGTTTTTACCGTTTCTCCCTCGCGGGCCTGCCCATAGCCAGTTAGAACAGTAGAGTTATACTGTTGGCAGACCAAATTGGGCTATACATAGTTGTTAAGAACAACGGAGGTTGTCTATTTGCAGGTCGATTTCAGAAATCTATAAATAGGACCCAAGGCGTACCTTTGAATGCATGCTTACTTGTCTCCCAGTCTTCTAGCACTTTCTGAGTTTTCCTTAGCTCGGCTCTTCGCTAGGGAGGGGAAGCGCTCTAAGATCTTCCGGGTGTGTGGTGGGACCTCCGCGCCGAGCCCTTGGGTCAGTTCCTTGTTTTTTTCCTTGTCATTTTGCTTGCAGGAGAGAAGTAGGTACGCAATCACCCCTTACCTAAGGGTGAACTCCACAGAGACCGATTATTCGATTTCAAGATCGCCAACTTCTTAGTCTGTATGAGCCATAAGCCTGAAGTGGGCTTCTTCGTTCTCAGAGCTCGACTCACTCGAGTCACTGTCACTGAGAGTCTTCGACTTCTTGGCAACGAAGCTCTTTTATTCTTTCTTCTTCACATTGAAGGATCTCTTCTTATCCTTCATGGATCTATCCTTCTTCTTATACAGATAGTCCGCAATCATATGACCTGATTTATTACAACAGTAGCAAACAATGTTAGAGGAATACAGTTTGTTCTGTTTGGATTTATACCTATCCTCTTTGTTGTATCTTTTCTTAGTACGATCACTGTCATAATGTGATCTCCTGGAATTTGAAGAGAACGACTTATTTTTCAATTGTCTCCTCTTGCTCAGCAGCTTCTTGAATTGCTCGGAAATTAGGGAAAATACTCCATCCAATAGCTCGGAGCCTGACGTGCTAGGATAAGAGTCTTCAGGAGAGTCTATAGCTCGTGTCCTTATGGGTTACGTAGCTATAGACTTCCTTGAACCTTCAGCCTTTAGGGCTGTAGACTTCTCTTTGCTTGAAGATTGGTTGGCTTTCTCCTCCTTCTTTCTGGTGTTTATTTGGAGTTTGTAGGAGAGCAATTTGCCAAAAAGATTCCGAGGTTCGATCTCTGACAACTTTCAAAATTATCTTATGGAGACGACCTTTGTGTCCTAGTCTTTTGTGAGGGTTCTAAGGAACTTGTCGTTCAGTTCAGCATGAGTGAATGCACGACCATAGTTCCTGAGGCCATTGATGATCTTGAAGAACTTCTCAAAGTTGTCAGCTATGGAGTCATTGGAACCTTGCTTGAATGCTTCGTACTCCCGGTTCAACAACGATCTGCGATCGTCTCTCACTTCTTCAGTACCTTCCATTAGGATAACAAGACTGTCCCACATCTCTTTGGCAGATTTGTAGTTGAACAAGTTCTAGAGAATTGAATCGTCCACTGCACTTGTTATGCTATTCTTTGCTTTCTTATCTAGGGAGAGTAAGGAAATCTCATCCTTGGTGAGATCCATCATCTTCTTGGGAATCTTAATCCCTGGATTTATCGTAGAAGCCTGTGTAAGGATGTGTGGTCCATCCTCCACTATCTGAAAAATCCTCGGATCAGTAGCTTCCATGTAGAACCGTACTCGTTCTTTCCACATGGGAAAGTTTTCCTTGGTGTATACTGGTAGCTCCATAGATGACAAGTCTTTCATTCGATCCATGGTGAATATGCGGAATCTCTAAATGCTAGATCAGTGATCTTGTTCAAGGTGTTAGCCTTATCGAACAAAACACCCCTCTGATATAAATTTAAAGTATCTAACATCTACCTAAATCACATAGAGAGGGATGAATATGTGATGTTTGTGTCTTTTTGCGGAATAAAAATTATCAAAAAAATTCCAGCACACAAACACATAGATTTATAGTGGTTCCCCATATTGGGTACATCCACTGTCCAACCTCGCCTATCTACCACGAATGGATAGATTCGGCTACTTCACCTTTCTCAGATTATAACAACCTTACACCTCAGAGCAACGCTCCAACACCTCAGAGAACAAACTCTCCTACACCTTGATACGCAATCGGATTTACAAAATCGATCCACAAACCGGATCTACAAACTCGATCCACAAACAAGATCTACACTCGGAAGAACAAACTTCTTAAAATCTCGGAGACTAAACTCGTACAAAGGTTAAAATATTTTACAACAATAATAAAAGTTTTACTCTTCCAGATCTGAAATCTTTAGGGATTTTCCTTCTTGAAAACTGAAAAGATCTGTGAAGAAGATTGAGGAAGAAATATGAGAAAACTTGATCTGAAAACCTTGGATATGACACGATCACATATATTTTGAAAATTCTTGGAAACTTTGATCTGTCGAATCTTGTCTCCTTTCGAATCGCTGGATCGAGAGAAGAGCCGCAGAGAAGAATGATGATGAAGATGGCGGCTTCTCCCGAATTTAGAATTTTCGAATATGATTCTGATTGCTGTAATTATTCTGATTAATATTCTTAGAGTTAGCGCTCAATCTTAAAGAACTATTTATAGAACATCTTCTAACAGTCATTAATTATTAAGGAATGATCCACGTGGACCAATCATGAAGAACTTAGATTTAAATCGGAATCCTGTCAGAAGATTTGAAAAGAAAAATCTGCAAGTCCATTTCTCGAGAAGAATTAGATTTCTCGAGAAAGGACTAGCTTTCTCGAGAAAAAGACATGGCTTCTTGAGAAAAGACTTGGCGAAAATTCTCTGAAGAAAATACCTTATTTCTCGAGAAGGATATTATTTCATGAGAAAAGTAATTAGCGCAAATTTAGAACTAAAGACAGATTTCTCGAGAAGAATATGATTTCTCGAGAAATGAATTGTTTTCTCGGGAAATGGTCCGACCTTCTCGAGAAATTTACTTAATGAAAAATCTATGAACTTAAAGACTGATTTCTTGAGAAAGAATTGATTTCTCGAGAAAAAGACTTAGCTTTCTCGAGAAATTATTTTGCCTTCTTGAGAACTACTTTTCTTTTCTCGAGAACTAACTTGGCTTCTCGAGAAATCTACATGGCAATTCTCGAGAAATTTACTTAGAATATTTTCAGACAATTTCCAGAGAAGTCTTATGATTTCTCCAGAATAGCTATGCTTTCTTGAGAAATTTACTTAGAGTTCTCGAGAAATACATGTCATTTCTCGAGAAATGGACTTAGGAAATTTTTCAGAAAAATTTTATTTTCTTCTTTTTTGAAACAAACAACCCTTCCTTTCTTCCATTGCTCTAGTACTCGAAAATGAAGTGCATCCCAATAGAGAGGTTACACATGAGTCAACACCATCGATCACATAATGAGGTATTACATTACATAGTCCCGTGTTTAGTGACTCATTGTAAATTGACATTGGTCTACACTTAGTAATAATTACCTGCAAGCACTCAACTTAAGAATAACATTAAATACAAACTTAATTCATCTTAGTTCAAGGGTGACTTCATACAAATCTAGGTTATTGTGGATACAATACCCAACAGTCATCAACATATATCTAGACTAGGATGATCTTGCCCTTAGATTCCATTAGGATTAGGGTTTTGTGTATTTTTTGCTTTGAGAATTTGTTCTCAATGAGAAAACTAGACAAAGTCTCATATCATGCTATAGGGGCATGCCTTAACCCATATAGAGCTTTCCTAAGCAGATAAACAAAATCAAGAGAGGTAGATTCAACAAAGCCTGATGGTTTTTCTACATATATTTTTTCTTTTAAGTCCCCATTCCGGAAGGCGGACATCACATCCATCTGGTAGACATTGAATCCTTGATAGACATCAAAAGCAAGGAAGAGTCTTATTGCTTCTAATATGACTATTGGGAAAATGTCAGGTCAAAATATATCTCTTCTTCTTATATGTATCCTTTAGCCACTTGTTTAGCCTTGTTCTTGACAATAATGTCATTCTCATTTAACTTATTCCTGTAGATCCACTAAATTCTGATGACATTATTTCCCTTAGGTCTGGGAACTAACTTCTTGACTTTAAATCTCTTAAACTGATTCAGTTCTTCCTGCATTGTTCCAATCAGGAATTGGTATTTGATTGCCTCTTCAAACTTTGTGGGCTCTACTTGTGATAGGAAGCTTGAGTAGATTGCTGTGTTGACACTCTTACTTATGGTGAGTACTCCTTAGCTTGCCTCATAAATGATTTGGTGTACTGGATGATCCCTTAGATTCCTTATAGCTCATAGAAATCTAACTTCAACTAGATGTTTATCATTGTCTTCAACTGGCTGTTCTTCATCATCAACTTGTGATTCTTGAGCTCCCTCTGGACAACACACATCTTTTCTCTTAACTTGGACTGCTGGAACATCTTACTTTATTGTAAGATTATCCATCACCTCCTCTATGCCTGCAGAAATAGAAGAGGATCTCGGCAGCTCATAGTTAATCATGTTTGATTCATCAAAGTCAACATGTACTTACTCTTCTAAAACTTGACTTGTCAAGTTGTAGATCCTATATGCCCTACTGTTGTTACTGTACCCAACAAAGATCCCTTCTTTTGACTTGGCAGCAAACATTATCACATAGTACTTTCCATTATACAGTACATAACACTTGCTACCAAAATTCCTAAAGTAGGATAACTTTTGTTTTCTGCCTTTCAAGATCTCATAGGTAGTCTTCTTGTGGCTTTTGGTGATAGAAGCCCTGTTAAGTACATGACATGCAGTGTTTACTGGCACAGCCCAGAAATATTCTGGGAAAGATGTGTCACTTAGCATGGTCCTACCAGCCTCTATGAGGGTTTTATTTTTCCTCTCAATAATTCCATTTTGCTGGGGTGTTCTGGGAGAGGAGAATTGCTGGTGAATCCCTTGCTCTTCACATAACCTTGTCATCCTTGCATATTGAAATTAAGTCCCATGGTTACTTCTGATTTTGACCACATTACTCTCTAGTTCATTCTGTATCTGCTTGACAAAAGTCTTGAAGACTTCAAGGATTTCATCCTTTCTCTTAAGGAAGAACACCAAAGAAAACCTGGAAAAGTCATCAACAACCACAAGAGTGTAGACTTTCCTACCTAGACTTTGAATTGGCATAAGACCAAACAAGTCCATATGTATGAGGCATAAGAACCTCACTGAGCCTTTATCCCTAATACTCTTTATGGAGGTGTTAGTCTGTTTGACCTTTTGGAATGCAGAGCAGATACCCTCCTTGTTGTATTTTAACTTTGGGCCATTTCTGACTAACTCTTCACTAAAGAGTTTGCTTATAGTCTTGTAGTTCATATGAGGCAGCGTCTTCTGCCATTTGACATTATATGAGGCTTTCTCATCTACAAATAGGCATATGGGAGAGTCCTGACTTTCACAATCAAAATTATGATAATAGATATTTCCTTTCCGAGTGCTTGTCAAAATGAACCCTTGGTCACTTGACCTCCTAATTTGGCACTCATCCTTGAGGAAAGAAATGTCCTAGTCAAGATCACATAGTTGGATTATGCTTATGAGGCTGTGTTCCAACCCTTTCACATAAGCTACTTGTGTGATAGTGATTATGCCATTTGATATCTTACCATACCCTTTAGTCACTCCCCTTCTGAACCACCAAAGTTGACTTTGTGTTCATTCTTTACTAGAGTGTACTCCTTAAGCATGCTCCTTGTTCCAGTCATGTGCCTGGAACACCCACTCTCTAAGTACCATTTAGGGGAATGGCCACTTGGAAAAACTTGCAAGGATAAATCAGTTAACCTTAGGACCCCAATTCTTATTGGGTCCTATGTGCATGTTAGTCTGATAATAACATGCCTACCTGTAGCTCTTTTGACAGGTAAGCTAACTCTTTCTCTTGGCACACTTGTATTGTGCCAGCAATCTACAACATAGTGAACCACTTTGCAACAGCACCGACACTCATAAATAGTGTACCTTCTTTTAAGAGCTGGTCTTGTAGTAGTGTTGTTAGCATCTCTCAGTCTAGAAGGTACAACAATAGTCCTATTGTTTTATTTCCCAACCCTAGTATGAATAGTGGTAGGTATGGTAGTAGAAGTGCTTGGGATATCTTGAGGCCTACCAGTAGCTTCCTTCATTTCAGAAACCACAATCTTGATGGCCTCTGAAATGCCCAAATCAGGTCTACTGACAGACTTGCCCTTTGTCTTTAAGTGGGTTGGAATATTATGAGAATAGTCTATAGCTTTACCCTTGAGTGAAGGGGCTGGTGCACCAAAAATAAATGATCCAGGGTGGGCCATTTGAATTTCCTCATGGGATGCCTTGAAGGCACTTTCACCCTTGCTATATCTACCACTATAGTATGGAGCATCTTTGCTCACACTAATGGAACTACCATTCTTTCAGTGACCATTAGTGCTCTCTTGGTCATACCTGTTGGAAGGTAGCACCATTCGCTTGAATGGAACATGAGGCTTTGAGGCCAGTGGCGGTGCTAGAGCTTTGCGCTTTCCTTTGGGATTGGCAGATCTTTTGAATCCCTTGAATCCCAACCCCTTCGTACCTTTTAAAGAAATGAAGGTGTCTATCAAGGGAAGCACTGAACTTGGCTTTGAATAGCTAGCCACTATAATCTTCTCCCTCTCAAGAAACACTTCCAGGTCCCTTATACTAATTTTCTGGTACTCTATAGTACCTATCTGAATGAAGGAAATAGTTTCCAACTAACTGATCTCTTTCATTTTCTAATCAAGACGTGAAGCTGAATCAGCATGCTTGGAAGAAGCAAGCTGAAGGGAGGCAATTTCTTTTGCTTGCTTCTTAGCCATCAACTTTCTTTACTTGGAAGCACTCAGAAGGATACCATATTTGTTAATTATAGAATTGACATCTTCCTCATGTAACACCTCTACCCGTCACGTGTAATATAATAGAGGGTCCGGCTGTGTCCCCACACCATATTCCACAAACAGGCGGAGAAGTTACTAAATAATATCAAATACCATCGAACCGTAACACAGAGCATTCTAGCGGAAGCTTCATGGTTGAAAACTCTAAATCAAGAATCACAAAGATTGTCCACTAAGAAGAAAACAGGAATGTATACAAAATACACAAAGTACTTAGCCTTATGGCCTTACAAGTTTCTCTTAACAAAAGTGTGGTTTACAAATATAGGTGCGCAGGCCTTCCACACATGAACAAGAGTAAACAAAACATAGCCTTCGAGGGCCAGTAGCGGAACCAGGGCTTTAGCCAGCTACTTCCCATTTTGACCTCCATTACCTGCAAAAGGACAATCCACCAAGCGGTGGCAAACAGGGCAACTGTCAGCATTCAGCTGACCAATTATAACGACCCTGCCCCTGGCATAGGGCAGCGGAATTTCTTCCCTGCAAAGCATTTTATTCACACAGCATATATATATAACAATCCACCAAGGACGTGCAAAACTGCACAAGTCAATACATATCACAAATGCCGGCATAATGGACTGATGTTCCGTGCACTGAGGGCACATTATTGGTGTACCGGAAAACAAGGGTCCCACCACCGTTCAGAGGTCCCAAACATGACAGTCCACTAATAGCATTCCTAGTATTTATGGCGCGCAAGCCAGAGACTCTCGCTATGTTATCCTAACAGGTCCTTAAGCACCCACGGTTAGACAACCATAATGCCAGTACAGATCCACCTTTCCCGTTGCTCAAATTCATCAGACTCAAGCCTAGACTAACGCGGGTATGGCTTCACCTTTCCCATTCGCCACAAAGGCATTCCACAGTTGCAGCACAACGACTCAACTTCATACGCAATGGAACTCACGACCACAAGAGTTGAACACCAAGTACCAACTCTCAATGCTTTTTCCAGGATTTCCTCCAGTACTTCATATTGCACCATGCCACAGGTATCCACCAAGGATTCCATACAAACAATCAATTTACTCGGAGTTCTCTCCGATTTGGAAACAAAGCATCACCAATCTAGACTAACTCGTTCAGATGGGCTTCACACATCATGCCTAACTGTAGTACTCACTTCTAGTTCTAATGCAATATAACAAGGGATGAAACACAACATCCAAAGAGAATCACTTTGATTTCCACCTTTTGGTGGAGGATTCCATGCATATGCAGGAAAGAAGGACTTTACATGTCCAAGAAGGAAATTGTTACCCTTAGAAGACATCTCGGTGCCATGGAGAAAAACTAGATGGATGAAAGTCACCGCAACGGCCTTGCCTTCAAAAATCTGGACTCGGCTCGCGATTTGGACCACCGTAGCACCACCGACGACCAGATTTCTCTTCTTCTTCCTTCCCTTGCTCTCCTCTCTCTCTTCTTCTTAGAAAGAGAATGATAAGGATAGAATGAGAAATAACTCATCCATTCCCGCACTTATCCCTTCAGGAAATACCCAGGGCCATTAGATCTTCATCAAAGGAAACAAATGGCTCAGATTTGCTCTGAAAATTACTCTCCTGGGCTGAACATGGCCTTTGACACGTCCGTGTCATAGGCCGTGTACCTTAAGAGGCACACAACCAATTCAATCCAGACCAGGACACATGCTTAGAAATGCCCGTATCAAGCTCCTGACACGCCCATGTCAATCAATATATGCCTGTATTGAGGGGCGTGTCCCTCAATCAACACAGGACCATCAAATCCCGAAAATGACACGGGTTCTCAACCCGCCTGTGTCAACTTTGACATGCCCATGTCGACCAGTACATGCCCATGCTCCAGGTCGTGTACTTCAGTTGGCACCGCTCGACACAACTAGAGCAATACACAGGTATTTGACACTCCCATGTCACCAATCGACACGCCCGTGATAGCACTATTCATACCCGTGGTTCTAGCCATGTACCACACTCGACACAACAAGGCTAATATAGAGAAGGACACGACCCTGGACATGGCCCTGGACACGCCCGTGTCCCAAGCCGTGTGTCCTTATTTTGGTTTTGGGGCATTACAACTCTCCCTCCCTTAAGAAAATTTCGTCCCGAAATTGCTAAAGCACGTAGTTCGCAGCAAACAAAATATTTTACAAAATATTCTCTTTGTTCAAATCATAAGGTTATAATAGACTCACATAAATAGCTCGGGAAATTTAGTACGCTTGGTTTGTTCCTGCTCCCATGACCACTCCTCACGCCACAGTTGTCCCACTGGACCTTGACCATCCTGATAGTTTTGTTTCACAGTTATTTAACCATCGTATCCTCGATACGAATAAGCCTAACCTTCATCATTAGCCCACTATCGACTGATACTTGATCGGCAACAACCACCTGTGATGGCTCTTTTATCATTTTCCGTAACAACGAGACATGAAACACATAATTTAAACCACTTAGTTCTAGCTAAAGTGCTAACTGATATACTGCTTCACCAACACATTCTATAACTTCAAACGGTCCCAGATACCTTGGGCTCAGCTTTTTTAGACGTCGTATCCTGGACACACCATTAAAGGGTTTAATCTTCAAGTATACCTAATCGCCCACCGCAAACTCCAGGTTTCGGTGCTTGGCATTGTAATACTTAGCTTGCTTGTCTTGAGCCACCAATATCCTTTATCGTATCAACCGTATAATTGAGTTGGCATCATCCATCTCCTTTCTCTTGTACAACTTTGTTTCGCCAGTCTCCGCCCAAGCCAAAGGTGTACGATATTTCCTACCGTATAAAGCCTCAAAGGGCACCATCAGAATACTAACTTGGTAGCTATTGTTGTAGGCGAACTCAATCATAAAGAGATGATCTTCCCAACTCTTCCTGAAATCCAGCGCACACATTAGGAGAATATCCTCCAATGTCCTGTTGGTCCTTTCGATCTGACCATCCTCCTGAGGATGAAAGGCCGTGCTGAAATGTAATTTTGTACCCAACAGTTGGTGGACTAATTACCAATCACCCGAAGGGAAACACCCATCTCGATCACTAACGATGCTACGGGGCACACTGTGCAATCGTACAATAGTATCCACATACATCTTTGCCAACTTTTCAACTGAATCGTCCTTCCGGTTCGGGATGAAGTGTGACACCTTAGTTAATCGGTCCACAATCACGCAAACCGTATCATTTCCACGGTGTGATCTCGGCAACCCATGCACGAAATCCATTGAAATATAATCCAATTTCCACACAGGGATAGGCAACGACTTCAGAAAACCTCCCGATTTTTGGCATTCAGCTTTTACTAAGGCATAGGTTTGACATTTCGCAACATAGTGCGCTATGTCCTTCTTTATCCCAGGCCACCAGAATTTTTTTTTCAGACCCTTATACATCTTCGTGCTCCCTGGGTTAATCGAATATTTTGTGAAGTGGGCTTCATTAATCAATTCTTCACGAAGTTTACCCCTATCTGGGATACATAAACGACCTTCCTTCCAAAAAAGGCTGTCATTAAATGAAAACTGGGAATTCACACTTTCCACTGCATAGCGTTGTAGACTTTCATCAAGTTCTGTTGCTTGCAGAACTCTATCCGCCAGGTAACACTGTACCTACGTCCAGTTTAAGCATGCATTTGTAGTGGAATTCTTTTTAACACAAGAAATATCTAATGCTTCCAGTTCTCGAATTAGGCTTTCATCAAGCCTTTGCAACCAATTTGCCCTTGCGGGATTCCTACGACTCAAGGTATCTGTGACTACATTCCCTTTACCAGGAGTATAATTAATCTAGAAGGTGTAGTCACCAAGAAATTCCATCCACCTTATCTATCGCATTTTGAGATCCTTCTGGTCCAATAGATATTTCAGGCTCTTATGTTCCGTGAATATATCCACCTTCACGCCATATAGGTAATGACTCCATAATTTAAGTGCGAATATCACCGCCGCCAACTCCAAATCACGGACGGGGTTATTCCATTCGTGCACCTTCAACTGGCGTGAGCCTTATGCTATCACCTTTCTGAACTGTATTAGAACGTAGCCTAAGCCGCTCCCTAACACATCACTATAAACCTCAAAGCCGTTTAGACCACATGGTGATGTCAAGATTGGCGCCGTGGTAAAACGAATCTTTAGCTCTTCGAAAGCTCGTGCGCAATCGAGCGTCCAAACGAACTTCTGATCCTTCCTCATCAGTGTGGTGAGAGGCAAGGCTATCCTCGAGAAGTTCTCTATGAAGAGCTTATAGTAGCCCGGAAGCCCAAGGAAACTCCTAACTTTTTCTACTGTAGAGAGAACAGGCCACTCCCGTATAGCAACTATCTTGGAAGGATCCATCGTAATGCCCTCTCCACTAACCACATGGCCAAGGAAATCCACTGACGACAGCCAAAATCACTCTTAGAGAACTTGGCATAGAGCTTGTTCTTCCTCAGGTTGTGCAACACCATCCGCAGAGGATTTGCATGATCTTCTTCAGATTGGGAGTATACGAGGATATCGTCTATAAAGACGATCACAAAGTGGTCCAAGTATTCCCTAAACGTCTGATGCATTGAGTCCATAAACACTGATGGAGCATTTGACAGCCCAAATGGCATTATCGTGAACTTATATTGACCATAACATGTTCCAAACGCTGTTTTGGGTATGTCACTTTAACAAACTTTCAAATGATAATAACCTGTCTTCAAATCCAACTTGGAGTATACAGTCGAGCCAACTAACTGATCAAACAAGTTGTCAATCCGTGGAATCGGATACTTGTTCTTTTCTGACAGCTTGTTCAGTTCTCAATAGTCAATGCATAGACACAAGCTACCGTACTTCTTTTTAACAAAGCGAACTGGCGCGCACCAAGGTGACTGACTTGGTCGAATATAGCCTTGCTCTAGTAATTCTTGCAACTGAACTTTCAGTTTGGCCATTTCCTTTGGCACTACCCAGTAAGGCGAGCGGGCTATAGGTTTCACACCTGGCACCAGCTCGATAGCGAAGTCGATTTCCCTTTAGGGAGGTAACCCCAAAAGTTCTTTTGGAAACACATCAGCATATTCCGATACAATTGGCCCCTCACTCACACTGGCCTTCGGTTCCACTACCTCTACGAGTGTGAAGAATAACTCCGAACCCTTTCGAACTTCCTTAATGACTTGGAGAGCAGATATCAATATCCTACTCGTCCCTCGCATGCCATTAAACTTAGTCTCTTGTTCGGTATTCTTCCCCAGTGTAATTTATTTTCAAGTGCAATCTATACAGGCATGCTGCTCTGAAAGCCAGTCTATACCAAAGATTATATCAAACTCTGATATCAGCAATACTGATGTTTCCACCTTGAAATCCTGACTTCATATCTTTACCTCAACACAATAAGATTTATCTGTGCACATCAAACATCCGTTAGTTAGTAACACCTTCATACTGTCTGTCATGTTCCATATAGGCACCCCGATTCACAAGACAAAATCTTCCGATAGAAACGAATGTGAAGCACCAATATCGAACAGTGCTCTTGCCGGATAGTCCCGTATAAGGACAAAACCTATAACACCAGGATTAAAAAAAGCACAACACAAAGCATAAAGTAAAACTATAAACTACTCGCACCTGTGACGACATCGACATGCTTGATTGCCTCCTATTGTCCAAGATTATAAATTCAGGGTTGCGCCTGTGATGCAGAAGACTCCGCCACAGCCTTCCCTATTTCTGCATAAGATGCACCCAAATTCTTATCGACTTTTGGAGGGCCAACTCGACACTCCTGAGCATAGTGTCCTTGCTTGCCACACGTGTAGCAAGTGCGAGGACCATAACCAGAAGATACCTCCCGTCCAGCAGACATGGACTTCTTCCCCCATCTCTTTCGGTACCCAAACATCGCTGGACGCAGTGGCTTGAACTTCGGCTTTGTAACAACCAAGTTCCCCTTGCCCTGCTCTCTTTTCATGTCCATATCCAAAGACCGAGCCATACAGATTAATGCTTGAAACCCCTGGTTCACAAAACTTGAGAGAAGATACCGTAGCTCATCCCGTAGTCCCCCATAGAACCGACTAGTCATACGCTCCTCTTCGGCGAAGATAGTATCCGCATACCGTCCCAAATGCGTGAACTCATGAAGGTAGTCATCCACACTATGTTCTCCTTGAGTCATCCGTTGGAACTCCAACTCCATAAAAATTCTCTGCTTCTTCGGCAGATGCTTTGCTAAGAACAACCGAGAGAACTCTTCAATCGAGACCTCCGTCAAATGTTTGCCTACCAAGTGATGCAGTTCCACCTTATCCCACCATAGCTGAGCCTCTCCCTCAAGTAGGTAAGTGGTTAAAGTTACTTTTTGTTCCTCCTCAACTATGATAGCTGTCAAGATTCTCTTAATCCTTGCGAGCCAATCCTCCGCTTGGGCTGGGGAACCCGCCCCAGTAAATGTAGGAGGATTGAAGCTCATGAACCGCTTCAATTGTTGATCTGTTGTTCGTGGATCAACCACAACTTCCACCGGTTCTTGCCTTAACCCAGCATGCATTGGAACCATTGCAGGTCGTGCCTGCCCAGCCTGCTGAGCATTCATAATAGCAAGTACTATCTCCGTAATCAAATGTACAGTTTCGGTAGATGGAGGAGGTGTTGGCACCTCCGCTGGTGCCGCACTTTCAATTGAATGTTGAGGTTTGGATTGACCCGCAACACTTCTAGTCACCTATATGTGTAGAAACACAATTTAACGACCAAAAAAATGGCAAACATATAAAAAGGAACACACAGGTTCAGCAAACAAGTGTATTTTCATTCCTAAGTCGATATTCTTGAGTTCATTTTATGAGTTATAATGACAGCACTTTCACGTGCTCTCCACCCTCAAAAGAATTCGACAACGAATTCGGAAGAGATAGACAAACATGCTGATACCAAATTGTAACACCTCTACCCATAACGTGTAATATAATAGAGGGTCCGGCCGGGTCCCCACACCATATTCCACAAACATGCGGAGAAGTTACTAAATAATATCAAAGACCATCGAACCCTAACACAGAGCATTCTTGCTGAAGCTTCATGGTTGAAAACATGAACTCAAGAATCACAAAGATTGTCCACTAAGAAGAAAACAAGAATGTATACAAAATACAAAAAGTAGTTAGCCTTATGGTCTTACAAGTTTCTCTTAAAAAGTGTGGTTTACAAACATCAGTGCGTAGGCCGGCCACACATGAACATGAGTAAATTAAACATAGCCATTGAGGGCCAGCAGCGCAACCAGGGCTTCAGCCCACTAATTCCTGCTTAGTCCTCCATTACCTGTAAAAGGACAACCCACCAAGCGGTGGCAAAACAGGGCAACGGTCAGCATTCAGCTGACTAATTATAATGACCGTGTCCCTGGCACGGGGTAGCGGAATTCCTTCCCTACAAAGCATTTTATTCACACAACATATATATATATAACAATCGACCAAGGACGTTCACAAACACACAAGTCAATACATAAAATAAATGCCGGCATGACTGCCCGACGTTCCGTGCACTCAGGGAACATTATTGGTGTATCGGAAAACCAGGGTCCCACCACCGTTCAGAGGTCCCAGACATGACGGTCCACTATGAGCATTCATAGTCTTTACTATACGGAGGCCAGAGACTCTCGCTATATGATCCTAACAGGGCCTTAAGCACTCACGGTTAAGGCCCTGTTAGGATGGCGTCACTAGAGGGGCAGGGGGAACAATAACAGTCTTACCCACAGCCAGGTCCTGCACTCTAGGCGGCTGACTAACAACAATTAACAATAACCCCTAGATGTACGACTGCATCTCCAATATTTTCCTCGACAAAGCCTCATTTCTCTGCTGTAATCCTTCTATCATGTCCTCACTCTTGGCACATAACGATTATCCCTCCGACTGGGGAGTCGACCTCGTCACCGGACGCTTTGGCGAAATCTAAATGAACAACGAATATCTAATCAAAAACTATCATAACTGCTAGAACCAAACAACTTAGTTCAGACAATACATAATTAAACACTCTCTCTGGGATTTTCATTTATGATGTCATGCCTAAACTTAGGATGATATACCATCATCCTACTGACTCATGTGCCTAAATAATAAATGCATGAATTCTTATTCCTTTTGACTCAAAACCATGTGTGTATGTATGTCATCATGTAAATCTTTAGCTTGGCGCGTGTGTTGATGCAATGTTATGTCATACATGTTGTGCTATACAATCTAAAAAGGCCTTAATGCATGTTATGAGCGGCGTACACATGAAGTATTATGTATCCCATACTACATAATACCGCATGCAACAAAAATCAAAGTCTAATGTGCATTCATATGATGATGTTATACATCCCATACTATATAACAGTCACATGTTGTCTCCTATGAGGATTCATATACAAACACATATTTTGCATCCCATACTACATAATATGCCCCGTATACTTCTTATCATGCTTATGAGTGTAGTGTTCATGCTTCATCCAAGACGTACTGATAACAGAACTGTGTGTGTTTGAAATGAAACTTAGACAAAACACAAACCTGAGATAGCTGTTCGACCAATTGTAAATCAACCCATCCCTCTGATATTAACTGTCACACCCTCTTTTTTGCCGCATTTAACGATATATCAGAGTAAGAGAAAATGCGTGTCATGATGCCACGTCAGCAGGGGATAACTACAGACGCTCAGGCAAAACTCCAACTTAACACTTCTATAAAAGATCTATAAGTTATTTAGAGAAAATCTAGTTTAAGTTAAGCGGTTAGCCGTATCCCTTGGCTTAGGGACTCATCTAGTCTACGAGAAAAAGATAGTTATACGCTGTGGAAAATACCTTATTTATAAGGTAAGACGTCCTACATGAGTATAAACATCCCTGGAGGACAACTCATGGTATGCAAGTCTCTAGATTTATAATAGTTATGAAAGTAGCTCTTACGATTATTAAATATAGAGATTTGGGTTTCAAATATGGCATGAATGAAATAATAATAGAAATTGTATATTTTAGCATACCTAACATACAACCTAGAATAAAACCTTCCCAGAGAGCAAGTAAAAACAACCACAAAGAGGTAAACTATCAGATAACAAAGTATTTAATATTCCCGAGAAATCTACCAGTGGGTATCAAAAACCTGACAAGAACCCACTATAAGTATGCAAGTCTGAACTAAAAACCAAAACTACAAACTACCTTGCGGCGGTGAGGAATAACACTACAACAACTGCTTTCCAAAAGCTACCGCAAAACACAGCCGCTTCACCAGCTATAGACGTGAAACTGAGGCATTCAAAAGAAGAACACCTCAAAAAGAAAATACAACTGGCAATGAAAGTAAGCAGGTAATAAGTAAAAAGGATAGAAATGGTTTACCAAACCCTACTATAAGGTATGCTGCAACCACAGTTGATTAGCCAAATATAAACAGGTAAAATAAAAGTCTGCAATAAAAGAGTTAAAATAACATTGCACTAAGTGTGCAATGAAGCCATGATTCGACAAAATCTGCAAAGATTAGCATGAAATAACATAAACTGATCTAAGAAGCAAACTGAGCACAAAAGAGCTCGGAAACGTTAGTCATTAACACTAGGTAAAAACAACCGGGCCGGAGTCGGTGACGAAAACGTCCAAACCCGAACTACCAGACCCAAACATCTCACAATGGCACTGCGGAGGTGGCCAGCGTGCCCAACACAACCAAACAGGCCACAAACAGAGACTAAACAAACCACCAAGTGTAATAACTCACAAACTGGCATCCGGTTGGTGGTCCTTTATCCAATGCCAACCTTCATAGCCGAAGAAAAAATATACCCAAACACCCCAAACAAAAACCCAATCCTAAACCCAAAGAAATACCCAAACAAGCCCTAAAATCACTCTAAGGACCATACGCGACGAATCCTACACGAAACAAGAAAAATATTCTAAGTCCTGAACCAATTCGGCGAGTATACCTGACGAATTACATGGATACTTGATGAATTTCCACCATACTCGGTGAATAAGACTTGCGATACTCGGCAATTCGGCTTGATTCGGCGTGAATACTCGACGAAAAACACTTAGACTAACGATATATACTTGGCGAAAAGACTAGTGATACTCGGCGAATTAGACTTAGTAGTCAGCTTACTCAACGCCTAGACTGCTGAGACTCGATGAATTCCATTGATACTCGCCGAATTTTCCTTGGGCAAGGAACCAACCTAAACTCGACGAATAGGCTATTCGAAGAATTCTAGACCTAGACCATAATCGACGATTCCATTGATACTCGCCAAAAAAGCCTTAGACTAAACCATGATACCGGACGATTTCCCTCTCGATACTCGCCGAATTCTACCATCGATACTCAACAAATCTACTATTCTATATAAGCCAAATTTTACTTAAACCATTTCACCTAATTTTCATGGCTTGGCCGAAAACCTACACTACCCTAAGGGGAGTTTTTCCAAAACTAATCCTACACTACTCCTACTCTCTAAGGGAGGAGGAAGAGGAAAGAATAGAAGGAAAATAATGGATTGAAATAGACATGCAAGGGAGGAAATCCACTTGCCTCGAAACTCCAGAAAAACGTCGCTCGCTCGCACCGCGACAAGGATCGGCTGCCAAACGACCTTAGCAACGTTTCCTGAAACTTTTGATGAGAATAGAAGTCAAAATTTCTAACCCTATTGCCTAAAAATTTGGAAAATGGGGAAAACGTACCACGATTGGGTAGATATCGTCGAGATCTTTCCAAATCTCTAATCTATCGAGGAATCCGACCAACAAATCGCTAGAAATCACCGTCCGAAAGCACGTGGGACGTCGCTCCTCTTCCACTCGTGAAAATGACCGGCGCTCGGGTAGGAAGACAATGAATAGGGTTTTGACGCGACCTTTTCCTATTTATACTTATTTATATATATATAATAAAATATTAATTATTTAAATAACGTCAAAACAACCCGAAATCCAAACCAACTCGGAATCTTACAAAAATCGCACCATAGCTAAATATCGATGCTACGAATCTAACAGCGAAGTCAAAATCCAAATCCGACAAACCAAACTCTGGTAAAAAACCACCTAAAGATAAAACGCCACCACATACCTATAAAAGCTCCACCGAGTCAACAAAACAGATCCGACTCGCGAGGGAAGGTTCACAACCAAGCCAAAACCAAACATACAGGAAAACCCACTGAGAAAACCCATGTTCCAACAAATGACAACTGTTAACTATGCATAACGTAACGCCCTAATGTCAAAAATACGCCACTATGAGAATTAAAAAAAACACCGAAAAATAAAAGGCGTTACACTAAAGTGGACAAAGTGCCCTAATTAATGGTCAAGTGGCCTCCAAGGTGCCAAACCAACCCTACCCAATCCTTCCTAGACCTTAGGGGAGGCCAATTGGTCACCAAGGACCCATTGGGGTCAACCCAAAAAGTTAACTTGACCAAAGTCAACTCAACCCCAAAAATTAAGTCAAACTAGTCTAAATGACCTATCCAAGCCCAAGCCACTTGGGCTATGCCCAATTTTAGTGGCCCATTAACCTTAGGAGGCTGATAATTATCAAAAATGCCATTCATTTTTTTGAAATAGTGATGAGGAGAGAGAAAGCTCTATTGCCCTTTAATGGAGGAGAGAGAAAATGGTCATTCATGGCTTGGAAGGCCAAGGGCCCTCCTCTCTTCATATCCAATGGCTTGATTCATCTCCCCTTTCAGTTCTGATAAGATCACGGGGTTTTCTAGGCCCTTTTAGTGGCTGGGTGTAGTGAAACACCACTTGGCTGAAAACCTTCATTCATGGACATTAATGGAATTGAAGCCAAGGCCCGTCCCCTCCCTCATTTATTTATTTTAAAAGCTTCCTTAGGCATAGAGCAATCAGTTCCACATTTCCCCTGAAGGAATTGAGCTCTCTTGTAGTGTTGTTCTAGAGCACTCGAAAACTTAGAATCTGGCCATGGCGACAAGGCGATCGGTTAGGCTCCAGCCTCCCAAAAGGTCTTGTCCTCTTCCTCTTTCTCAATGGATAGATCCACTTCTATTGGATGCAAGGTTTGGGGCCAATTGGCCCTAGATCAGGTTAGACGAAAACTCCACTTTTGGAGCTTTTCATCCATGCCTAAATCCCTGTTCCGGCCACCTCTGGCTAGCAAACCATCGCCTATCGCTGGCCACCACCTCAACGAAGGTGGCGGTGGC
This sequence comes from Platanthera zijinensis, assembly GCA_039513925.1. Classification (NCBI taxonomy): domain Eukaryota; kingdom Viridiplantae; phylum Streptophyta; class Magnoliopsida; order Asparagales; family Orchidaceae; genus Platanthera; species Platanthera zijinensis. The sequence goes on along the minus strand of CM077081.1, from coordinate 173,076,288 downwards.
GTTGGCCGGCCGGGGGAAGGTGTAGGTGGCTGGGTAATCGCTATCAAAGTTAGCCCAGGACAGGCTATTGTGAGTCATTGTCTCAAGGAGGAAATACGACCAGATGTCGTCGATATGGTGCGTCAAGATTCGTGCGGACGGATTTAATACTATAGTTATGATTTTATTATTTCATTTTTTATCACATATTTTGCAGTGCTTTTATTTAATTATTAAAAACACTTAGAGGGCTTTTTTAGAAAAATGGTTAACATCAAAATTATAGAATTTTGAGTCTAGTTTTTTTTAAAATAAGTTTCAACCAATTTATTTCACTAGTCTGACCACCGCACACCAAGTGGTGCAAGTTTACCTAGGGTTAACCAGACATAAAATTGTGTGCCCCCACTAAACTACTCAACAAAATTATTTGAAATTTGGATCATCGGTTAGTCTAATTTATATCTCAGAGATAACCAAAAATGGGAATTTTTGGAAAATATTTTTCTATCGTTTTAGAAAACATTTAATAAATCATGTATGAGTTAAGTATGGGGTCTAATGACCTCAAAACCACCCAATATTTTGGTGGGTGACCAATAGAGTCATGACATGACTCCGGTAAAAATTTCAGCCCATTTGGGGTTGATTTGATTAGGTATTGATGTGACCAAAATTTGGTCCCTTAAGGAAAAATTAGGGCAAGTGTGTACTTAATGAGTTGAGTGGCCAAACCTCATCCAAAAGGGTTGAAACTTTAGCCACTGCCTCAAAGTCCTCTAAAGCACCCCCTCAAGAGATTTTGAGTGTTTTGAAATGGAGATGCCCAAATACCCTAGTATAGGTCGTAGGGTTGAAGTTTGGGGCCTAGTGAAGGACATGGAGCTATATGTCCTTGGATGGTCTTGGAACTAGGTTGGTGAGTTCCTAGGGTAAAAATAAGCTCTAGAAAGTGGTTTTAGGATTTTTTTAGTAACATATACCCTTTTTTAAATAGTTATGGATGGTTTAGGGAACTTTAGTCCAATGTTTAATTACATGTTCAAGTGAATTTTGATACTCATGAAACATATGCAGTGATCTTAATTAGAAGATATTGTTTCCTAGAAATTTTATTGTGAATTTTGGATTGATAATCTTAATACTTCATTCACAAACACTAAGATTGATTCAGTCACAAAATAATTATTTTAGAGTTATTTTCTTACTGGAAAATTCTAAAACTTGGTTAGGGAATATTTGAGGACATATTTATGCACAGTGAAGTTTTATAAATATATTGGAAGAGTTTTCATATATGCTCCTTCATAAGTGCCCATTTTTTTGAATATTTTTATTTAATTCATATATGTGATCAATTAGAGTTGGAAAATTATAAATCATGGGCAATAGCCTTTTCTGGTCATACCGATCATCTAGTAATTTTCTCATAATATTTGGATGGCTTATTCTAATTTTTCCCTAATTAAATTAAGATTACACTTGTTTGTTCCAAAATTTGTTTAAGATCAAATCCACCTTGGAAAATTGGCACTATTGGTATTTACTTTTATTTTGATGTTTTTGGTTTATCATAATATTGTTAAGGCCATACCCTATTAGAAAATTATACTTGGTGTTCAAAAGCATAGTTGGCCTGATTTTCCAGTAAATTAACTAATTGCTAAATAAATTAGGAAAAATATTATATTCTGGAATTATCTCTTAAATATCATGATAGACCCCCAGTAATAATCTTAGGTCATTTGAATAAATAGTTGAAGGGGTCACCATTCATACACATTATGTAGGTTATTTGGTCTGCCTCTAGTAGAAATTAGAAAATAGGGAAGTATTTGTATCTTGTATGGGAAAGGGTAGTTGGTGCACCTAGTATGCTTGGAATGTATAGGGTCACCATAAGAAGGTAAGTTGTGTGAGCCCGGCTGTGCAAGGGCAGATTTGTGCTCGAGTTCGATAATGGATCGTGTTTTCCTGGAGGAGGTCTAAATACACTTAGGGTTAGATCAAGTGTAAAATAGGTAGAGTTGCGACATGGATAGATACAAATAATATAATTACCTTGCGAAAGCAAGCTTTGGGATTCAACCCATCGTAGTTCCTAGTGCATTCGAGATTCCTTCACAGGGAATGCCCTGGGCCGTCCAAGGTTAACCTTAAATCGTAAGACTAAATTGTTAAAGAGCAATTAGTAAACTAGTGCTTCACCTTTACTCACCAAGATGAATTAGGAGATTAGCTTGGTTGCGTTATTCGAGCGAAAGGCTCGGTGGTTGTGGAATTGGACAAGTTAGCCCGATGAGCCGAGGGCTCGGGAGGTAGTTGTGACAGATAGGTTAGTTCGGGGAGCCGATGGCTCAGGAATTCATGGATGCATGAGAATAAAGTGGTGGGTATTCGGTATTGAATAGTCGTTCACACTGGCATTGATACGATGACTCGGCAGGTGTGGTTTACACTACGGATAGGAAAAGACTGACAGTTTTGTCAGCATTAGTACATGGTGACTCTAGTGTGTCCTTCAGAGATGTACATAAGGGCTAAGCCTGGTAGTGTGAATACCCTACTAAGAGTGGGGTGGCCTAACCCACTGTCTCCATTGGCCAATACAGAGGCACCTCGGAGTGAAGCTAGCTTCCCAAATCGGGGAACTAAAGGTGTGTGCGCATAGAGTCGGGTGCGTGCGTTGCACTTGTATGAACATATCATTAAATCAGCATAACATAGCATCTTATGTCATCATTGCATTTAAACCCCTACCCCTATCGAATAAATTTGTATGAGAATTTTTATACAATTGGCCCTGCAAAATGACCTTTTAATTTATAAGTTTGTATGGTAATTCTTATAAATTAAGGTTACCTTTAAATATAACTTGTTCACTTTACCTTTCCTTTATTACTGCTCTACTTGAAATAGAACTGCTAGTTTATACTCTTGTAAATGTTATACTATATAACCTGCTAGCTTAGGACCACCTTCACCTGCTTTTGTCTACTATCCACCATCCTAAATTTCCTATCATTCCTCTCACACGGTGCCTAGGAGCCACTAGGTGAGGGGTGGGGGGAAATCAGGCTTAGTATTTTGACTAACGGACAGTGGACCAATTATTTTAGGGACTTCAGAAGGGAGACAGGGAGCTACAACAGGAGATGTAGCACCAGTGCAGTGCGGTGCACATGGAGGTGGGCCAGTCTAGTATGGGAGAACCAACTTATGGCTCCGTGTGTGTCAGTTTCACATAGCTTCCATAAGAGTGTTGTAGTGAGGTCATGATGTACCTGGCAAGAGCCCATTCTTATTTCTACACTTCCGTTCGGTTTCAGTACTTCTATATCATGTGGACTTGCTGTGATTTTCATGCTCTTATATATTTGATGTGATTTTGGTGGACTTGATTATAATTGTCTTAGTTATTACTTCTACTTATTTGGTGAACACTATTGCCGGCAGGATTAATATTTTGTAGTGGCGACCTACCCAAGTGTTGGTGTCACCGCAAAACAACAATTCTGGGTGTAAGACCCAGTAGCGTGGCAAAATAATTGGGTCTTACAAACTAGTATCAGAGGTAACCTCTATCCGAAGAGAAGAAGTCTACAAAACCCTAGGCCACCCCGTGTGAGCTTAGTTTGAGGACAAACTAGTAGTTGAAGTAATGGTGTGCTTATAAGGGGAATCACAATTGGAATTTTCCTTGTAGCCTTTGACAAACCCTAACCCTCAACAGGATACACCTCAGGAATAGAACACGGTTCCACCCCAACCGGCTCTGACTCCGTTCCAGCAGATGGATATGGGATAGACACTAAAAGCCATCTTGGAGGCCTTAAGGGCTCAGCAGGCTCTGAATCCACAGCCAAATCCTTGGGCTAATTGGCTGAGCATCTTTCGTTGGATTTCTCCTCGATCCTACCTCTGTACGGAGTAAGAAGTATGTATAGAGGAGTGGCTGGACTTTATCTATGAGATGCTGGCTGGAATTCGATGCCTGACAGAGGAGGCAGTAGCCTTGGCAGTTTCCTTCTTAGAGTTGCATGCGAAGAGATGGTGGAAGTAACTGTTAGACACCACCTTTGCTGGAGTGGATTATGCGGACATTTCCTAGGAGGAATTCAGAGTAGCTCTATTGGAGAATTTTGTACCATAGTCGGCGAGGGATGAGTTGGAGGAAAGGATCCTGCAGTTGAGGCAGGGCAGTAGAACGATGTTGGAATACTACCGAGAGTTCACACACCTAGCTCGCTTTGCGGAATAATATCAGTTGGACGATGCGGGCTACACGAAGAGGTTCTACAAGGGCCTTCACGATGACATTAGGCAGGCTCTCCTCTTTGTTTATGTCAGGAGCTTGGCAAGGATCTTAGAGATATCCAAGAAGTTGGAGGTAGACAATTTTACATTCCGGGTTCTGAAGAGACTGGCTAATGACTTAGTGATTAGAGGCAGGAGAGATCAGCCCAGAGGTCATCTCATAGGGGAAAGGAGGAATGGGGATCAACCACGTTAGGAGGAAATGCAGGAGCAGAGAAACAAGGTGGTGTTAACTCCTCAACCCTTGCAGATATTTGAGATGTCGAGGGCAGTGGAGGAGGCACTGACATGCTTCCGGTGCAACCAGCCGGGGCACATTTTGAGGAATTGCCCCATGAGGGAAGCACCCCCACCGGCACCTTAGGATGCCCCACCTACAAATTAGTTTGGTGGTCAAGGAAGCTGCCGAGGATGTGGATTTTAGGGTGTTGACCGTAGATAGGGTAGAGGGAAGGTATATGCCTTCGATCTGGCTCAGCCCCAAAACCTAGAGTGGTTGATAGCAGGTATGTCAGTGATTTAAAGTTTCTTTCTTTTCTAGAAGCTAGATTACATGGATATAGAACTATAAAATTAGGGATGAATCAGAAACTAGATATCTAAGAGGGATAACTTAACTAACTCAGGGATAGTGATGGTGTGTGGCAAGCCTGCCCACACCCTATTCGACATGGGAGCATCACATAATTTTCTCTCGGAGGAGTTTAATAGAGACCTGTACCAAATTGAGAGCTTTGAGGAAGTTATTAGGAGGGTGTGTCTCGCCAACGGGACGAAGATCCAGTCTATGACCAAGTGCATTCTGGTAGTGACCATTGATGGTGTAACCTTCGAGGCCCCTACAATGATCCTGAGGTTGCTTGATTTTGATCTCCTCCCCAGCATGACATGGCTCACCTGGAACCATGCACAGATTGATTGCCCAGAAAGGAGGGTCATGCTGAGATACAATGACACTTACCCGACCTTCGATGGTATTGTCCCAGCTCCTCGCCTTCTAATCTCTTCTATTCAGGCCGTCAAGGCCCATCTAAATGGAGACAAAGTCTACTAGGTGCTGTTTGAGATGGCCAAGGAAAAGGATTCTATTGTTAGTATCCCGGTGGTGTGGGACTTTGCTGACATATTTTAAGAGAAGAGCTTGGATTGTCACCACATCGAGATAAGGATTTATAGATACAACTCGTGTCGGGGGCTAAGCCGGTATCTAGAGTTCCTTATCGAATGGCCCCGAAGGAGTTGGTGGAGATTCGAAGCCAACTGTAGGAGCTTGTGGAAGCCGGATTTGTCTGGCCAAGCTCTTCGCCATGGAAAGCTCTGGTCCTGTTCATAAAGAAGAAGGATGGGACACTCCGACTTTGCATTATCTACAAGGCACTGAACAACCAGATGGTCCAGAACACGTATCTTGTACCGAGGATTGACAAGCTATTTGACCAGTTGGAGGGATCTCACTAGTTTTTGAAGCAAGATCTAAGGTCAGGATACTACTAGCTACATATTCAAGAGGAGGACATCCCAAAGACTGCCTTCAGTAGTAGATACGGGTAGTGTGAGTTCACCATAATGCCCTTCGGGGTCACGAATGCACCATCCACGTTTATGAGTTTGATGAACCTGGTATTCAGGGCCTATCTTGACATCTTCATCATAGTGTTTATTGACAACATCATCATCTATTCTAGGACCGAGGAAGAGCTTGCGCATCACTTGGTACTGACTCTAGAGAGGCTCCAGGAGCATAGTCTGTATGCTAAGTTCAGCAAGTGCCAGTTTTGGATGAAGGAGATGGATTTCATGGGCCATATTACCAGTAGAGCTGGACTGGCAGTGGATCCGACAAAGGTTAAGGCAGTAAGGGATTGGCCACCGCTGAAGAAAGCCTCCGATGTGAGGAGTTACCTAATAATTGTCGGTTACTACCGGAAGTTCGTAAAGGGATTCTACCGAAATTCTTTCCCACTCACATATCTGACGAAGAAGGAGACTCCATTAGTTTGGATGCCACAGTGCGAGGCTGCCTTCCTAGAGCTGAAGGGGAGGCTTACCTCGACCCCTATCCTTGCCCTTCCATCTAGGAAGGAAGGATTTCAGGTTTATACAGATGCATCGTATAAGGGGATGAGTGTCGTTCTGATGCACAATGGCCACGTGATAGCTTATGCCTCCTGCTATCTGTATAAATATGAACAAAACTACCCAGTACATGACTTGGAGATGGGAGCGGTTATCTTCTCTCTAAAGATCTGGTGGAACAATCTCTACGGTCTCAACTGTGATATTTTCTCGGATCATAAGAATTTGAAGTATTTGGACACATAAAAGGAGCTGAACATCCGACAGAGATGCTGGGTAGAGTTTTTGTCAGACTACAAGTACACCATGCACTATTATCCTGAGAAGGAAAACGTGGTAGTAGACGCTCTGAGCCGGAGTGCCACTATATCCGGAGCACGCCCTCAGCTGATGGTTGTGGAGCTGGTTCAGATGTTGAAAGAGATGCTGATATCTCTAGTATCTAAGGATTATCCAGAACTGTATGAGGAGTTCCTGGCATCGTTGATCACTACCGAGGACATCCGTGATCGCATCAGAGATGGGTAGAGGCTGTATGCGAGGATGGAGTCGATTTTCAGTGCCTTGGAGAAAGGTACGACAGGGGATTACTCTCTGAGAGATGGGATACTGTGCTTTAGAGGTCGGGTTTATATACTTGCACGAGCCAAAATACAGGAGGATATCATGGTGGAGGCATACACCAGTCGGTACTCAGTGCACCCAGGTATCACAAAGATGACAGTAGATCTAAAGAGGACTATGTATTGGCCGGGCATGAAGAAGGATATCACATAATTTGTGACGCAGTGTAAGGCTTTCCAACTCGTGAAAGCGGAGTGTTAGAGCCCATACGGATTATTACAGCTACTTTTGGTACCGGAGTGGAAGTTTGAGGGCAAAGTTAAGGATTTCATTCATGGGCGACCCCGATCGCATGCGGGGAATGATTTGATCTGGGTCATCGTTGATAGGTTGACAAAGGTGTCCAGGTTTATTCCAATCAGGAAGAACTCTCCAGTCCGTCATCTAGTACGGAGATTTATGGAGCAGTTTGTCCACTACCATTGAGTGCCCAGGACGATCGTGTCACATCGGGATGGACGGTTTACGTCCATGGAGTGGAGGTCGGTCCAAGCTTACCTGGTATCTCGATTGGCATTCAGTACAACCATCTACCCTAAGAAGGACGGGTAGACGGAGCGCACTAACCAGATAATGATGGATCTTATTGCCCTATGCATTTTGGACCACGGAGAGCCCTGGGAGTGATTGTTGCCGCTGATCGAGTTCTCCTATATTAAAAATCATCAATACAACATAGGCATGGCCCCTTACGAAGAACTGTACGAACGGAGGTGCAGGATCCCACTATCTTGGATCCAGGATGAGGATCCAAAGGCACTCGTCTCGGAGTTCGTAGAGGACACAGAATCTCAGGTGAGATTGATCCGAGACAGGATGTTGGAGGCCCAGAATAGATAAGCCAAGTACTATGATGCACGACATCGTCAAGAGGAGTTCTAGGTGGGCGATCGGGTTTTCTTGAATATACGGTCGATATATGGAGTCTCGCGGGTATGCTGGCGGAATAAGCTCAGTGTGAGATACATAGGGCCTTATATGGTCCTGGAGCAGATCGACCCCTTAGCTTATAGATTGGAGCTACCGCCGGAGTTAGTGGGATTGCACGATGTCTTCTACGTCTCTTCACTTTGGAGGGCTATACTACGGCCCCAGTAGTTGATCTCTATTACAGATGGCCCAGTGGCTTCAGATTGATCTGGCAGTATGGAGCTGGTCAGGATCATTAATACAATAGTGCGGGTCTTGCGATGCAAGAAGGTCCTACTGTTCAAGGTCCTGTGGAGGAATCATGGCAGGAGTACACCTGGGAGCTACAGGACCTGATGTAGCAGAGGTACCCAAATATCTTGGAGTCAGGTATAACTTCAATTTTCAAGGGATGTTACATGCTTTTACTTCAGTAGAAACCACGTAGGCCTAACCTTAATTTCAGAGATGAAATTTTAATTTTAATGTATTGCGCTTTGTAACATCCCTCAAATAACTAGACCCCTAAGAGTGGTTTTGTCATGACTAGGTCATGATAAAATCCTAAGAAGCTCAAGAGACCAAGTGAACTTAGGCATGAAGGAGAAAAATACATTGGTTTGTAAATAGTAATTTCCACTTATCCACCCCTAGGGTTTGAATTTAAGGCCTCAATTTGACTCCAGGATGTAACGCCTCCATCCGTCACATAGAATATAACAGAGGGTCTGGCCGGGGCCCCACACCATATTTCACAGACAAAAGGCCGAATCACGTATGAATATCAAAATTACTTCTACTCGTATCTTAACTCAGAGAATTCTAGCGAAATTTTATAACTTGCAAGAACTCATCCAATGAATGTCCACTAAATGTATAAATGTATACAAGTACACAAGAGCTCACGGCCTTAAGGCCTTACATGTTTCTCTTTACAAGAGGTGGTTTCATACATCGGCACGTAGGCCGGCCACACATGAAATCCAAATCTTCGCACGACATTCAAGGGCCTACAAGCAGCAGCAGCCAGGGCTTTAGACCACTCAATCCAATTCAGCCCGCAACACCTGCATATGGACATCCACCCCAAGGGTGATAAACAAAGCAACGTTTAGCATTCAGCTGACAAATTTTAACGACCCTACCCCTTACTCGGGGCAGTGGTTGCTTCCCTGCATGCATTGTAATCTCAACATATATATCACAACAAGTGCAATCACGCACAACATCATCACAAACGCCGGCCTTCATGACAGACACTCCGTGCACTCAGGGCATGCTTACGGTGTACCAAATCATCCTCGGTCCCACCACCGATTAGAGGTTATTATCTTGTTGGCCGGGAACTAGTCTAATATAACACGCATACTAGAGACATCCACGCCAAAACCACTCAGAGGTGTTCACCTCACGACAACCATTGAGCACTCTAGGTCGACCTACACCCGTAGTGTAACAAGCTGGGAAGGCATGCAACCCCCCATTTGTATTGCCACCAATCGACCGCTCACAACGCAGGTACACAGTACCTCTAGATCAACCTACCACCGTAGTGTAACATGTTGGGAAGGCCCACAGCTCCCCATTTGCAGTGCTACCAATCGATCCCTCAAAACACAAGCACAAAATGATGCTTTCTGGTTAAGCATACAGCTCACGCAGAGCGTACAATTCCAATGCCACAGGCTCCACAACCACAAAGAATGGCTCTCACGGCTACATCGCATACAGCTCATACAGAGCACACAACACAAGGAGCTCACAAGCTTCCTCACAAACTCCATAACCTACTCGTTACGTACACAGAGTCTTCTCTGGTTTGCAATATAAACATCACCACTCAAGACTTACCATTTGTATGGTCTTCACACAATATGCCTATTCCATACTACTCATTTCCGGATCAAGATGCAGACTCAACCGAGGATATCACCTATCAACCCGCTGGAATCGCTTACGCTTTCCACCTCTTGGTAGAGTATTCTATGCACATGCATAAAGGAGGATTTCACTTGTCCAAGAAGGAAATCGTTATCCTTGATGATCGCTTTAGAGCCATGGAAATCTAGCTGGATGAAAAGCACCGCAACGGCCTTGCCTTCACGGAACTGAACTCGGCTCACGAATCGGAACTCCAAAGCTCCACCGGTAGCCAAAATCCTTCTCTTTCTTCATTACTTACTCTTCCCTCTCTCTATCTCTTTAGAAAGAGAATGGCGAAAGATAGAATGAGAGATAATTATCAGTCCTTAGTCTTATAACATCAGAAGGAGACCTGGACCATTAGATCAAGTTTGAAGGAAATGAACGACCACGATTCGCTCTGAAAAGAATCTTCCCTAGGATGATACGTCTTATGACATGCCCGTGTCACAGGCCGTGTACCTTAAGAGGCACAAAATCGACTCAATCCAGACCAGGACACGAGCTTAGACATGCCCGTGTCAAGATTCTGACATGCTTGTGTCAATCATTGCACGCCCGTTCTGAGGGGCATATCCCTCAATCGATACAGGACCAACAAATCCAGAAAGGGACCCGGGTTCCCAACACGCCCGTGTCAAGTTTGACTTGCCCGTGTCATCCAGAACACGCCTAGGATCCAGGCCGTGTTCCTCACCCGACACAGCCCGGCTACCAAACCGAGCAGGATACGGCCAAGGCACATGCCCGTGTAGAAGGGAGTGTGCCCGACCAACAAGCCTTTCGAAGATCATCGAGTGCATTTTGTCGAGTACTCATGATAACACAGTGAAGTAAACGTCTTGGGACACGACCGTGTCACAGACCGTGTGCCTCACTTGAGACACACTCGAGCCCAAAAATTATACTAGAGCAAACAAAGCAGGATACGCCCTGGGACACACCCGTGTCCCAGGCAGTATTTCCCAGCCTGAACTCAGATTTGGGATTTGGGGTGTTACAACCCTCCCCTCCTTACAGAAATTTCGTCCCGAAATTAAGTTCAACTGTAGACATCAACACAACCACGCCTTTATTTAACTTTTAACAAAAACGATCCGGATTTAGAGCTCAGAGGACGCAGCTTGTCTCGCCCCACAGCATCGCACAAACACAAGTTTTTACAAACAGACATACAACGGGTACTTTATTACATCACGATAACAGTAAAGTACACTATTTACTTTATTCCCGCTCGTCCGCGTCCCTCATAATCCGCTTTACAGCCTCCTGTAATTCCAGATTATACACTCGAGGCTACTGTGCTTCACGATTTGAGCTTTGTGACTCCTATAATTCCAGAGTGCACATTCGAGGTTGCGCCCGGGATGCAGATGAATCTGCTACTGTCTTGCCCTTTTCCTCATAGGACGCACCGGTCTTTTTCTCACCCTTTGAAGGGCAACTCCAACAATTTTGGGTGACATGTCCCTGCTTCCCAAAATTAAAATCGTACATGTCTCCACATGTACTTGCCCATACGTTGCTCTAGAAGCTACATCCGAAGAATTTTGTTCAACTGGCCTGAACAAAATTTTATCTTGTTTCCTAAATTCCGATTGTTCCGACTGCGGAACATTGAACTCCGGCTTTTCCACCCCCAAGTTCTTCTTTTCCTGCACCCATTTCAGATCCTTCTCTAGCGCACAGGCTGTATCTACTAATGCTTTTAAGCCTTTGTTCACCGAACTCGGAAGCGCCAAACTCAGCTCATCACAAAGTCACTCATAGAACCTATTCGTCTTACGCGCTTCTTCCGCAAAAGTAGACCCCGCATAGTGCCGCAGCCTGGTGAACTCATGCTGGTAATTATCAATAGTACTCTCACCCTGCACCAGACGTTAGAACTCATTCTCCATTAAGATTCGCCGTGACACTGAAAAATACTTTGCTCAAAATAATATAGAGAATTCCTCCATTGATATCTCCCATAGGCCTCTACCTACCAATCTTCATCCCACCAAAGCCTCGCCTCTCCTTCCAGCAGGAAAGTGGCTAAAGGAAATTTTTGCCCCACATCAATCTTGATCACTATCAGGATCCTCTTCACTCTGGCGAGCAAATCCTCGGCTTGCGTTGGGGAACCCGCCCCATAGAACGTAGGTGTATGAAACTCCATAAACCACTTCAGTTGCTCGTCAGCCGCTTGCTCGTCAATCAGAGCCTCAACATGTTATTGCCTCGCACCAACCTGTACTTGCTCCACTATAGGCCTTGTTTGCCCAATAGACTGTGCATGAAACATGGCAAATAGTGCTTCCGCAACTAAGCGTACGGTTTCTGTAGAAGGAGGATGTGTGGGCACCTCAGCCTGTGCTGCACTCTCAAGCGAACGATGGAGCTCAGACTGCCCAGCTCCACTCCTCCTCACCTATACGTGAACAAGACATCATTAACGCCCATTCCAAAATGGCAACCATGCCTAATATACACGCTCACACTCCTCAAGCACATGCATTGCATTCCTAGTGGACATTCATGAGTTCAATTGTGTTATCCCTACCAAAACCCTAACCTCTGATACCAATTTGTAACACCTCCATCCATCACAAGGAATATAAAAGAGGGTCCGGTCGGGGCCCCATGCCATATTTCATAGACAAACGACAGAATCACGTATGAATATCAAAATTACTTTCTACTCGCATCTTAACTCATAGCATTCTAGTAGAAGTTTATAACTTGCAAGAACTCATCTAATGAATGTCCACTAAATATCTAAATAACACATTTATATATAACCCCAGGAATATATACAAGTACACAAGCGCTCACGGCCTTAAGGCCTTACATGTTTCTCTTTACAATAGGTGATTTCATACATCGGCACGCAGGCCAGCCACAAATGACATCCAATTCTTCGCACGACCTTCAAGGGCATACAAGCAGGAGTAGCCAGGGCTTTAGCCCGCTCAATCGAATTCAGCCCGCAGTACCTGCATATGGACATCCACCCCAAGGGTGATAAATAAAGCAACGGTCAGCATTCAGTTGACCAATTTTAACGACCCTACCCCTTACTCGGGGCGTGGTTGCTTACCTACATGCATTGCAGTCTCAACATATATATCACAAAAAGTGCACTCACGCACAACATCATCATAAACGCCGGCCTTCGTGCAAGACGCTCCGTGCACTCAGGGCATGCTTACGTTATACTGAATCATCCTTGGTCCCACCAACGATTAGAGGTTATTAGCTTGTTGGTCAGGCACTAGTCTACTACAACACGCATGTTGGAGACATCCTCGCCCATACCACTCATAGGTGTTCACCTCACGGAAACCATTTAGCACTCTAGATCGACCTACACCCATAGTGTAACAAGCCGAAAAGGGTCGCAGCCCCCCATTTGCATTGCCACCAATCGACTGCTCACAACGTAGGTACACAGTACCTCTAGATCGACCTACCACCATAGTGTAAAATGCTGTGAAGGCCCATAGCCCCCCATTTGCAGTGCTACCAATCGATCTCTCAAAACACAGGCACACAGTGCCGCTTTCTTATTCAGTATACAGCTCACGCAGAGCATACAATTTCATTGCCATAAAGGCTCCACAACCACAAAGAATGGCACTCACGGCTAAATCACATATAGGTCATGCAGAGCATACAACACAAGGAGCTCACAAGAAACCTCACAAACTACATAACCTACTCATTACATACACTAAGTCTTCTCTGGTTCGCAATATAAACATCACAAATCCAGACTAAATGTCTGGATGGGCTTCACACAGCATGCCTATTCCGTACTACTCATTTCCGAATCTAGATGCAGACTCAACCGGGGATATCACCTATCAACCCGCTGGTTACCCTTGATAATCGCTTCAGAGCCATGGAAATCTAGTTGGATGAAAAACACCACAACGGCCTTGCCTTCACGGAACTCAACTCGGCTCGCAATTTGGAACTTCGAAGCTCCACCGACGGCCAGAATCCTTCACCTTCTTCCTTCCTTGCTCTCCCCTCTCTCTATCTTTTTAGAAAGAGAATGGACAAAGATAGAATGAGATAAAATTCTCAATCCTTAGTCTTATAACAGTAGAAGGAGTCCTGAACCATTAGATATAATTTGAAGGAAATGAACGACCATGATTCTCTCTGAAAAGCATCTTCCCTGGTCTAACATATCCTATGACACGCCCGTGTCACAGGCCGTGTACCTTAAGCAGCACACAACAAACTCAATCCAGACTAAGACACGGGCTTAGACATGCTCATATCAAGATCCTGACACCCCATGTGTATCAATACATGCCCTTATTGAGGGGCGTGTCCCTCAATCGACACAGGACCAACAAATCTCGAAAGGGACACGGGTTCCCAATATGCCCGCGTCAACTTTGATACGCCCGTGTCATCCAGAACATGCCCGGGATCCAGGCCGTGTTTCTCACCTGACATAGCCGGGCTACCAACCCGAGCAGGACACAGCCAAGGCACATGCCCGTATCGCAGGCCGTATGACCGACTGACACGCCTCTCGAAGATCGTCAACTTCATTTCATCGAGTACTCGCGACAACACAGTGAAGGACATGGCTTGGGACACGTCCGTGTCCCAGGACATGTGCCTCACTCGAGACACACTCGAGCCCAAAACTCATACTAGAGCAAACAGAGTAGGACACGCCATGGGGCACGCCCGTATCCCAGGCCGTATTACCCAGCCTGAACTCAGATTTGGTATTAGGGGTATTACAGAGGACCCCACCGCAACACCCCTACAGTACTAGAAAAATGAGTATTAGCTACACTTTTTTTGCCAGGGTTCAAAAATCGTGGCTAATACTCTGGTATTAGCCATGATCGCAAAACCGTGGCTAATATTTAGGTTTTAGCCATGACTATAAAAAAGCATGGCTAATACCTTTGTATTTGCCATGAAAAACAAAAAAAGCGTGGCTAATACCTTCCATGTTCTCGTAAGAGCCCGCTCATTTTCCATTTTCCCTCCTTCCATATTTAGCCAGCACCATGATCTAACATGTCTTCTCATTTAGTGATTAGGGTCATGATCATTCCTGTGCGGTCACATGCTCACCCTCATTCATGTGTTGTCTTTCAACTTGATTGAACGTGTTTAATTTGTATCTTATTGTTTGATTGATTTGCTTATTGTGAATTTCAGGAGGTTGAATGGAGTTCATTATTCTATGTTATGCCTTAACCATATAAGCTTGTTGGTGCAATTTACTTTATAAATTTAGTTTGTGACTTATTCAATTTACCTAAATTTTCCTCCTTATTTTCACTCCTTAATCCCCCCAATCCTAGCTTCCCGACCATTTCAACTCCCAAGCTCAGGCTCTCCTCCGCCTACGCTCTGCACTCTAGACCATTTCATCTCCTCCATCGGTAACTACTGCTGCCGGAAAATAACATCGTTGTCCTTACCCTAAACCACCGTTGCTGCCGTCGTCCATCATCTGATCCATATCCTTCATCCCCATCATCACTATCGCGGTCGACTATCAACTTCCTCCTATACTGGCGTCTTCTCTCTATGTTGGTCTGGACCTAGAAATCTTGTTGACTCCTGAAGATTCAGCCGATGACTATGCTCATGGCAGCAAGGGAAGAGGCCATACATGATGATTAGTTGAAGGTCTCTGTGGATGTTTGTGCCCTATATCTTCTGCAAGGTCAATTTATTTCCTCTATCCCTCTTGATTTAGGCATATCAGCCTCTTTGGCGGATAAAATTTTGTTGCTACTCTGATTTTTATTCGTTGTTGGTTGTGGTTGGGTTTGTTTATCTTGAACCTATTCATTAGTTCTTATCGGTTTTCCAATGTAGTTATTGGTTGTGGTTGGGTTGTGATTGTCCCTGATGGCATTTTGCTTAGGGTTTGCTATGCATATTTTTATCCTATGCATTCGTGAATATATTCATCCTATACTTTGTAATTTTCCTAAGTGTTGTATTTTGTCCAAAGTAATTGTCTTATGTAATTCCATATTTTTCTACTTTGTAATTTTCTTAGGTGTTGTAATTTTGTTAGGTAAGCTCTCCAAATAGCCATTGATTGTTCTTTTTTGTATTTGAAGAATTTTTGCAGAAAATGTTAATAAACTGATATTGATTGTTGTAAATCTTGTTTTTTTTACTTTCTAACTACTTGTCAGGATTTTAGTAGCTGCATTGATTGTGTTTGAGCGAGTTACAGACACATTTATCTCTTGGTGCAGTATGCATTTTATAAGTTGTTTGATCCATTTCTTTATTTTCTGCTTTGCTGATTTTTAAATTTTGTTTTTTAAAAGGATGCCAATATATAGTGAAGCAAAGGTGGTATTGTTTTTGTACTTGTGGTATCCTAAAATTCGGGTAAAACTTCTTCCTCACTTGAATTGATCACTTGAATCCCATTGATGTTTAACATATTTGCAAACTCTTAATAATGGAAGTGAATAACATATATTTATGAAACATTCATCCGGCCATATGTGGCTAGTCATAAGACAAAAATTGAACGCAACTTACTAGAGCTGAAGGTAAGAGCCAGTGATATGATTTTTCTATATTATCAGAATGCTGCCATGTGTTGACTAATTTGGCCATATGTTTTGATCAAATGATCTTTAGCTGTCATGTAGGCTTCACTATTGAGAATATTGTTTGACAGAAAATAGATTTGTTCTAATTGACCATGTCTATATAAATTCCTTGATCTATATATGTATCTATCTATGTATTAGTTGTTAATAAACTTCCAAACCTATAGGTATCCTTTTACTTATTGGGTTGATTGTACACAAGCTTCTCCTTGTTGTTCACAGATTCCTAGCATTGGGTTGTTCAAGTAGAAGGAAATGTTCTTTTTGAGTGTTGACATCTATGGACAATGATAATACTGGACAACTTATTTTCTCTGGAGATTCATATGTCTGTCTTGTTATCAACTTAGGAGTCTTGCATGAATTAATAATCATCTAGAGTGTTGCAAAAATTTTTTGTATGAAAATTACAGGGTTGCATATATACTATTAGCATCTGATGTAGCGCTGCCGCTAATTGATGATGACCCGGTTGCCGAGGCGCTACGACACAAAGATCTTAGACGTCGTGATGACGCTGATGAAAGTACACGTTACAACCTCCGCCCGTGGCGTGCTAGAACTGCCATGAAGAATTAGCTTTATTTTTCTTATTTTCATGAACTCTATTTTATATTTTGGAATATAAAATTATCCTATATTTAAGTGATAATTTTATATTCATTGCATGCTTTATAATTTTTAATTTGAAATAATTTTATTTTTGGTGTGCACTTAATCATTCAGATGGATGAGATTACATCTCCATCATGGATGGTTAAGGCTTGTTGTAAACTCCTATTTAAGGAGGTGCTTATGAGAATATCACTAGTGAAAAAGATTAAACCTAAATCCTCTCTCTAGAGAATTTCGGCCAAGAGGTTTCCTCATAGCTGCTGCCCCCTGCTAGTCGAGTGAAGCCGCCCCCCCCCCCTTGCTCCCTCAATCCGTTCGGTGCGACTCTGGCACGGCTTCCTTCGGTGCGACTCCTTGGAAGAAGTTTGCAAACCCCTCGGTGTGACGGCAGCAGATCCATTGAGAGAGTGATTCTCCCACCTTATCTTTTGTGAACATTATTCCCGGTTGGGTAACTTCTTTCCTCTTGTGTGATTCATGCTTTTAGTTTGTGGAGGTTTCTCACGCATCGTTGTCTCCGTGATTATTAATTTCATCGCTTGCAAAATTTGAAATAAAACTTGTTGTTATTGAATCTCTTGTTATCCGGAACGGGTAGATCCGTCTCGGGAGCATAACTTGGCCTCGCCTTGATTTGCTCTTCCGATCGGTGCACTTTGTGTGAACAAGGGAGTTAATCTCGACTCGAATTTCGATCGCTCTTGAAAGTTTTCCACCGCTCCAAAAATATTTTATTGTTGTGTTCGAAACGGCTTATGTTGAAAAGAATAGATGCTTTTGTAGGTGCTGTGAGTTGTGTGCTTGTTGGAGAGGTAGGTATTAAGGATGTTGTATCGAGTCTTACTTACGGCGAGTTGTGTGCTTATTGGAGAGGTAGGTCCTAAGGACGTGGTATCGAGTCCCAGATATTCGAAGCCAATCGACCCCTTTTCGTTCGCTTTTGGTCGGAGCACTCTCTTTATATTTCTTGTTCTGTGATGGTTAGGTGTTCGTTAGCGTAAGCACGCCCATGTCACGATCACCCTACATCAATTTGGTATCAAAGGCGGTCATTTCAACTTCCACGTTGCAAACATCCTCTCTGCGTTCTTTGTTGGTCGTTCGGATCTTTAGAAAATCAAAAAAAAAAAAAAATTTTGGTCTGGCAATATCGGGCTAAAATCCTTATTTTTAGCGAAATTTCAAAAAAAAAAATTTTTTAACGATCTATTTGTTAGTCACGTTGGGAATCTATAAAAATATCTTATTTTCAGTATAGCTACAGACCTAAAAAAAATCATCTTTCCAAGATTTTTCTAAACCTGAATGCGCACTAGGCTAGGATCATAATATTCGACTCCGTCTACGTCTAGGATGGATGCGAATGAGCATGGAGATCCCATCATCGAGGCCATAGAAGGGCTACGTAACAAAATGACTGAGCTTAGGAACATGTTAATCCAGTTCATACAAAACCAAGCTAGGCCACCCCACCACCCGCTAATGTTGAGTTTCCCCACCGGCGCCAACAAAGCTCCGATTCGGATTCTGATGGGGACTCCCCACGACTGCCCCCTCAAGGCCGTCACCATGAGCGAGAGTTTGACATTACTAGGGCCGTCAAGATTGATGCCCCAACTTTCGATGGCATGGGAGATCCAAAGAACTTCCTTAATTTGATGGTGGACATGGAGTGTTAATACGACTGGCACCATCTCACGGACCCCCAAAAGGTCCAAGTTGCCAGGATGAAGTTAACAGGTCGTGCCAAAACTTATTGGTTGAATGAAGAGCGTAGGCTAGGGTCTGGGAACGGAGACCCAATTATTGGATGGGCCGTAATGAAGAAATTATTGACCGATCAGTACGTCCTCGCATACCATCGGACACAGATGTTCGACGAGCTTGCCACCCTGCGGCAGGGCTCAAGCTAGGTAGCTGAATATTTGGGTGAACTTAAGGACCGTATGGTGTGATGTGACCTGAGGGAGATCCCCAAAGTCACTTTATCTAGATTTCGAAAGGGTCTTCACCCTGATATCCAATGGAAGCTCTTGCGATATAGGCATACGGATTTGAACGCAACTTTCAATGCCGCCTTGGATATTGAAAAACACTTAGCCTCTAAGGCTCACTCCCGTTACTCTCATGCAAAGAACAAGCCCACCACTTGGACATCTTCTTCCACATATCCTCATAAGGGAAAGTTCAAATCCCACGAGTCTTAGTCAGTCGTGATCACCGCTAGGAACACCAAGAACCTTGCGAGTGAGCGTATCCCTATAGGGAAGGTTATCAAGGCTAAAACCACTTGTTACTCTTGCGGCGTTCAAGACCACTATGCCTACGATTGCCCAGCAAAGACGAAAACTCTAGCCTTATTAGATATAGCTACCAACCCTGACGATTATGTATACGAGGCCGCAGAGGAAAGTGACCCTGAAGGAGTCCCTAGTGACTTGGAGGACGATCATCGCCTTATGGTGATGCGTTGTATTTTGACCACCCCTCGTCCTGTAGACGACTGGAAGAGGACGATCATATTCTCCTTTATCTTTAAGAGTGGCGAGAAGCTTTGCAAACTAGTTATTGATGGTAGTAGTTGCGTGAACGCCGTTTCTGAGAACGCCGTTAAGCGTATGTCCTTGACTGCTGAACTGCATCCGACCCCCTATCAGGTTGCTTGGATCAGTAAGGTTACTATTAAGGTAACCCAACGATGCTTAGTCCCCATGTCATTCAAATCCTACTTGGATGAGGTTTGGTGCGACGTCCTGCCCATGGACGTTTGTCATGTGTTGTTAGGCCTCCCCTTGCTCTACGACCGTGACGTGACACACTATGGTCACGCCAACACATATGAGTTCAAATTCAACGGCAAGATGATCACCTTGAGACCGACCGTACCGAAAGAGCCGGTAGTGTTCGCTAAGGATACCACCATCCCAGTAGAGAGGAAGGTGTTGAGTTTGGTTGGTAGGAAAGAAATTTTGAAGGATTCATTCATTGAGGGTATGATGTACGCTCTCGTACTCCTGAGTGCAAAGACTGACAATGGCGTGTTGGATGATTTACCTCGAGAGCTTCGGGTATTGTTGGATTAGTTTAGGTACGTTTACCCAGACGAGCTGCCCGCGTCGTTGCCACCCCTTAGAGATTTACAACATGCCATAGACTTGATCCCCGGAACGTCCATACCAAACCAACCTCACTATAGGCTTAATCCCGCCGCCCACCAAGAGTTACAAGCCCAGATAGAGGATTTACTTAGTAAGGGATTCATTAGGACGAGTATGAGCCCATGTGCTGTCCCGACCCTTCTTGCCCCTAAGAAGGATGGCACATGGCGCATGTGTGTTGATTGTCAGGCTATCAACAAAATTACTATAAAATATAGGTTTCTAATCCCGTGACTAGATGACCTCTTGGATGTCCTTTCGGGTGCCACTATCTTCTCGAAGTTTGACTTACGGAGTGGTTACCACCAAATTAGGATCCGAGAGGGGGATGAGTGGAAGACAACGTTCAAATCTAAGGACGGGTTGTATGAGTGGTTGGTGATGCCCTTTAGGTAATACAATGCCCCCTTCACCTTCTCCCGGATGATGACGCACGTCTTTAGGCCGTATATGTGGAAGTTTTTTGTAGTATATTTCGACGACATCCTAGTTTTTAGCGCCTCCCCCGCCGAACACATCTCCCATATCAAAGTGATCCTCACCACCTTAAGGAAGGAAACCTTATTCTTAAACCTTAAGAAATGCATGTTTTATGTTTCAGAGGTCGAATTCTTGGGTTACATAGTTGGTTCGACTGGCATTCGCATTGACCCAGGAAAGGTTCAAGTGATTAGAGACTGGCCCGAGCCCACTAACCTTCGAGAGGTGCATAGTTTCCACGAATTATCTACCTTCTATCGTCGTTTCATACACAATTTTAGTATCATTATGTCACCCATTACCGACTTCATGAAGAAGGGCGAATTCACATGGACGAAATCTGCCACGTTTGCATTCCGTCGTATTAAAGAGCTCATGACCGAAGCCTCGGTATTGCGTCTCCCCGACTTCACCAAGGTCTTCAAGCTTACGTGTGATGCATCTGGAGTTGGAGTTGGAGGTGTCTTGAGTCAGGAGGGACACCCCGTGAGTTATTTTAGTGAGAAGTTGGTGGGCGCCAAATTAAACTACTCAAATTATGATAGGGAGTTCTACGTCATCATTAGATGTCTGCACCATTGGAGGCACTATCTCCTCTCTAAGGAGTTTGTGATCCTTTCGGATCACGAAGCGTCGCGGTTCATCAATGGCCAGCATAAAATCAGCTCGCGTCATGCTAAGTGGGTATCTTTCCTACACGGTTACACTTTCAATATTAAACACCTTAAGGGAGCTGACAATCGAGTCACGGATGCTCTTTGTCGCTTAACCTTGTTACTCACCACTATGGAGGTTAATGTGGTAGGATTCGAACGAATCAAAGATGAGTGCGCCATGTGCCCCGATTTTCAGGATGCATATTTGTCAGCCCAAGATAGCTCCCCCATGAATATATCGGCTTTCGTCATTAAGGATGGCTATCTATTTAGACTTGGAAAGCTATGTATTCCACAGTCGTCATTATGCCTCCATATTATCTGGGAATTGCATGGAGGAGGGTTGAGTGGTCATTTCGGTAGGGATAAGACCATTACGTTAGTTGAAGAAAAATTCTATTGGCCAAAACTTAAGGCAATGGTGGGACGAGTGGTGAGTAGTTTCTGTACGTGTCAGATATCCAAGGGCACCAAAACCAACGTCGGTTAATATACGTCGTTGCCTATACCTTCCACCCCATGGGAAGATGTGAGCATGGACTTTGTCTTAGGCCTACCCACTACCTTACGACGTCACGATTCTATTTTCGTAGTTGTGGATAGGTTCTCCAAAATGGCATATTTTATCCCGTGCACCAGAACTAACGATGCGTCTCATATCGCCAAATTATATTTAAAAGAAGTAGTTAGTCACCGGGGAGTGCCGAAGACAATAGTCTCGGATCGAGATGTTAAGTATACGAGCTATTTCTGGAAGACACTTTGAGTCTTAATGGGTACCAAGTTATTGTTTTCCTCTGCCTATCACCCCCAGACTGATGGGCAGACAGAGGTGGTTAATCGGAGCTTGGGTAGCCTTCTTAGATGCCTAGTGAGTGATCATAAAGGCACATGGGATCTTATTCTTCCCCACGCCCAGTTGGCCTATAATAATTCCAAAAATCGGTCCACTAGTCTGTCACCAAACGAAATTATTCACGGGTATAAGGCCGTTGTGCCTATTGACTTGGTGCCGTTTCCCCCAACATACAAGACAAGTAAGGTTGCACAATCCTTCACCCAACATATTCATGACTTACATGCATGTATACGAGCTACCTTGACTGCTCAATACGAGTCTTATCAGACGCACGCTAATTTACATATGAGGGTGTCACACTTTAAAGTTGGCAATTTGTTCCTAGTACGATTAGTTTTCGAACGCTTTCCATCTAGCACCGTTAAGAAGTTGGCACCGAAGTGCGCCGGCCCTTTTCGAATTATAAAGAAACTTGGTGATAACGCTTTTATTTTGGATTTGCCAGCTGATTGGGGTATCTCCCCTATTTTTAATATCTCGAATTTGACGTTGTTTGTTTTGCCTCCACCTGAGATGAATTATCTGTCGTCTTCTCCCTCCACTTCACTTTCTAATGGGTTGGGGAGTGGTAGTTTGGATGATCTCTCTCTTTCGGTCCCCGCAGGTATAACATCGGATGGTACGTTGCCTTCTTTTATTCCTACTGCTGATATGTTTCCCAGGTTTCCTAAGAAATTTCTCACTCCAGATATGATACTCGCTACGGAACAATTCACTACTCCGGATGGTTCTACCTAACGCTACATTGTCCATTTGCATGACCGCCCCCCTTCAGACGATTCTTGGATACTCGTGATAGAGCTTCAACATTTGGATATCGAGCTTCTTCGCCGCTATCTCTCCACTCACGCATCAGAGATACGTGATTTTGAGTGGGGGAGGATTGATGCAGTGCCGCCGCTAATTGATGATGACCCGGTTGCCGAGGCGCTACGACACAAAGATCTTAGACGTCGTGATGACGCTGAAGGAAGTGCACGTTACAACCTCCGCCCGCGGCGTGCTAGAACCGCCATGAAGAATTAGCTTTATTTATCTTATTTTCATGAACTCTATTTTATATTTTGGAATATAAAATTATCCTATGTTTAAGTGATAATTTTATATTCATTGTATGCTTTATAATTTTTAATTTGAAACAATTTTATTTTTGGTGTCCACTTAACCATTCGGATGGATGAGATTACATCTCCATCATGGATGATTAAGGCTTGTTGTAAAGTCCTATTTAAGGAGGTGCTTATGAGAATATCACTATTGAAAAAGATTAATCCTAAATCCTCTCTCTAGAGAATTTCGGCCAAGAGGTTTCCTCATAGCCGCCGCCCCCTTGCGAGTGGTGTGAAGCTGCCACACCCCTTGCTCCCACAATCCGTTCGGTGCGACTCCGGCACGGCTTCCTTCGGTGCGAATCCTTGGAAGAAGGTTGCAAAACCCTCAGTGTGACACCGGCAGA
Organism: Platanthera zijinensis; assembly: GCA_039513925.1. Classification (NCBI taxonomy): domain Eukaryota; kingdom Viridiplantae; phylum Streptophyta; class Magnoliopsida; order Asparagales; family Orchidaceae; genus Platanthera; species Platanthera zijinensis. The sequence goes on along the minus strand of CM077081.1, from coordinate 173,052,628 downwards.
TCCGTGTAGAGAGTAATTCTCCCACCTTATCTTATGTGAACATTATTCCCGGTTGGGTAACTTCTTTCCTCTTGTGTGATTCATGCTTTTAGTTTGTGGAGGTTTCTCACGCATCGTTGTCTCCGTGATTATTATTTCATCGCTTGCAAAATCTGAAATCAAACTTGTTGTTATTGAATCTCTTGTTATACAGAACGGGTAGATCCATCTCGCGAGCGTAGCTTGGCCTCGACTTGATTTGCTCTTCCGATCGGTGCACTTTGTGTGAATAAGGGAGTTAATCTCGACTCGAATTTCGATCGGTCTTGGAAGTTTTTTGCCGCTCCAAAAATATTTTATTGCTGCGTTTGAAATGGCTTATGTTGAAAAGAATAGATGCTTCTGTAGGTGCGGTGAGTTGTGTGCTTGTTGGAGAGGTAGGTCTTAAGGACGTTGTATCGAGTCCGGCTTACGGCGAGTTGTGTGCTTGTTGGAGAGGTAGGTCCTAAGGACGTGGTATCGAGTCCCGGATTTTTGGAGCAAACCGACCCCTTTTCGTTCGCTTTTGGTCGGAGCACTCTCTTTATATTTCTTGTTCTGTGATGGTTAGGTGTCCGTTAGCGTAAGCACGTCCGTGTCACGATTACCCTACATCAGCATCAACTCCCATACATGATCCATATCTAGATCACATAAAATAGGAGCATGAGGAGAAAATCTTTAATTACGATTGTACAGTATCGTACATTTTCTTTAGTAGCTCGGTGTCCTGTGCTTCTTGTGTGTGCTCAAGATGGAAATATTTGTTTCTTTAGGTTATTAATTTTTGTGCATATGATGTGTTATTCTTATTATTCTATAGTACTACTTACTAAACTGAATACTGGTTCGTGCAGTGTAGCCTTAGAAATTAAAGGATATCTGACTCTTTTTTGCTCATTCAAGCTTGCTCCAAGGCTGCATAGCATCCGTGCTTCTTTTTGTCCCCTTCTTTATCTTGAAAAAGGGGAATTCATATTTACATGAATCAAGATTCATATGATACTAACTATTTAATGGTGTCTTAACTAGCTATTTTATTAATTACCTATTCTATAGTTTTTTTTAATGTTTAGACTGAACAGTAAATAACAATTATCCAGTACTGTCAAGTAACTATTGGTTAAATTCTGTGCATGAAGTGTTTTTATGAACTGACTATCTTAATTCTAGATTTATCTTGTTGACCTATGATTATAATCCACTTAATTTTTGAAGCCTCCATTGGTTTCCTTCTACTTAATGTATAAATCCGTACCATTGTTCAAAAGCTAGTAGAGCAATGTCTGAGCCAACCATGATCAGTTGTTCACCAAGGACAATCCTATGAACATATTCATTATGAGGATTTTTAAGCTGATAGTTGAAATTCAATCTAATAACCCAACAGGACGTCACTTGCAAGATTCATTTAGTGGTTGTTCATGCATTGAAAGTAATCAGAGCAAAATTTTTTATAATTTGTAACAATCCTGTCCCAACCATGAGCCAACCAGCTATCATTCTAATGCTCTTAAATTATTTTAGCACTGTCTTGAAAATTCATCGATTCTCTTTCATGTTCTAGGGAGTAATCTTAATTTTTTCGTGTATGCATTATTTCCGGCCTTAGCGTATTGGTTGAGGTGTTGTCGTGTGAACCTTGAGGTCACGGGCTCGAGTCTTGAAAGTAGCCTCTTGCAAAAATGCACGATAAGGTTTGCCAAATAGAGCCTTAATCACCTTTAGTGGTAACATGTAAACCAATGCATCTAACCCCAAAACTAATTGGTTTTGGGTGGATGGGGCTCTTGATCTATATCAATGTTACATGAGTTTCCTTATATATGATTATTATTTATATTCACAATAGTGTCCCTTCGCATCTAGACTATTTGGCCTCTAACACAGTGAAAACTTTTGTAAGCAATTACAACTCTTACATATAGATGATTGAAGAAAAAGGTGTAGGTAGCCAATTTATATGCTATGTATTTTTCTTAATTTTAGATAGTACTTGCGACAAAGGATCCATATAGCAAAACCCCACTATAGTGGGATAAAGGCTTGAGTGTTGTTGTTGTTTAGATAGTACTTGTGAATATATTCATAAGTGTATAACTGATTATATATATTACATCTATATTACTACAATGGTTCATTCAGAGAGGCTCAAGAATTTTATGATCATGGCTATTGGATTACTTTTGTGTGGCCTGATCCTCCATTTAATAAATGGTATTCATACTCATCTCTTCTTCTATTGGCATAATCACACTCAACTATTCTCTATATGTTTTTTTAATATTCTATGCCTTATAATTATTTACTCTTGTTCATATTGCAGCCATTCCTCTCAACAAGCAACTGTACAACATTAGCTATGTTTGTTTTACAGCTGGACTAGCTGGAATTGTTTTATCTGCCTTCTACTGACTGGTATGTAGAAGGAATTCAAGGAGAGGAAATGAAAATCTAAATGTTGAACGAATGAAATTTAAATCATTTATGTTTGAGAGGAAATTGAGCGAAAATTTATCTTCTTTTGAATAGCGAACGTGAGCTAGCTCTATTTGGGGGAGTTTTAGAGTGTGAGTGGCGATGTTGTGAAATTATGGTAGTAAATACAGTAGCGATAGCTAACGTGAGTTAGCTCTCTTTGGACGTTCATGAAATCTAACGTTTGACCACATCTGCACGACATTGGTGGTGTTTTTGCCTTAAACATCCTTTTGAAAAAAATGCCTAAATAGAACCTTACGACATGTTTTCGAGATTCGCTTGAGCAGTGGTGCTGAAAAAGTGGTAGTAAACTTAGTGTTGATAGTTTACCCTTGTTTTCATGACAACATTTTTTGTCCAAATTTCACTTTATTGGATCTGGTTGTTTATGGGATCTGGTTGTTTATATAAGCTGTGCCAATCAAACTTTCGCAATTATTTTCTGTCCAATGTTAGTGATACATTGTAAATATGAAAAGGAAGTTTCTTTGTCTGATGTAGGTTTTTAGCTATAGTCCTGTTAATATTTCGTATATGAAAATTGGCTTGAATGTATACTGTTGGATAATGTTTAATTACAGTAGCTTTCTTTGTGAGCTTGTGTATGCTCTCCCATGTTTGAAAGCACCAAAATCTATCCTCCAAGATTGGAACTTTTACATACATCACAAGTACACTCATCTTAGCATTTTTATGTTATTTATTTTACTAGAAATTAACAATGTAAACACATAGAGAAGGTTTTGATAAAAAAATTATGTGTGTATGGTTGCTATATGAGTTTCCGAAGGGAGAATTTTAGGTACATGCAACTTCCCGTTGTGTAGGTGCTGGGCCTTTTTTGTAGGCTAATGCACGTTTGTAAATATTTGTAACTATAATTTTTGAAGAATTAATGACCATAAGAATTTACAGTTATAACAATTTGCAACTGTATTACAGTATTTTGAATATGTTTTTAGAAAAAAAACATAAATTAGTATTTGTCATGGCTTGAAATTGTGGCAAATATTTTTTTTAAAAAAATAATGAGTTCACTTTTAGTCAGTGTTTCATACCGTGGCTGATAGTTGGCTTATTTGCCACAACATTTTTTCCCATGGCTAATATTCTTTGTTACAGCCAATTCGTTGCTTAAAAGTTTTAGCCACGCCGACTTTAGTCACAGAGTTTTCCCGTGGTTAGACCGTGGCTAAAACTTTTTAGCCACAGTTTTGGACTTTTTGCCAGGGATTTTTACCCTGGCCAAAAGTCTGTTTTCTAGTAGTGCTAACCCTTTAAGAAGTCCACAGGGTCACTAAGGAGCCATTGGAGTCCACTAAAGAGGTCAAGTTGACCAAAGTCAACCCTTGCCCTAAAGTTGTCAAAGTGCCTAATTAAGGGTCAAGTGGCCTCCAAGGTGCCAAACCAACCCTACCCAACCCTTCCTAGACCTTAGGGGAGGCCAATGAGACCAAGGACCCATTGGGGTTGAAATTCTTTATTTTCAAGGTAGCTTACAACCTAGGGGGGTGAATAGGTTGTTTCACTATTATTATTCTATTTTTTGTTTTTTTCCTTTAGCATTAAGTGTGTTGGTAGTAGTTTGCTTTCAAGAACCTGCACAAAGAAAACAATACAGAAAAGCACACATAGATTTATTATGGTTTCCCAACTTATGGGTACATCCACTCTCCTCCCACTTTGACAACTTCCTGTTAGTTAAGGTACATCTCCAAAACACTGCTCCAAAAAGCTTACACCTCAGATCCCTTAGGATCTCACAATTGTTGCGCGCTAGGGTTCGAAGAAAATAAACGCAACCGAACTAGCAATCCAATGAGGCAAGTATACCTATCAAATTGTAGCTAGGGGACACAATTGTCGTATTGAAATCCGGGAACTGTTGAGTATGCTTACTCACACGAAAACTATTATCTTATCGACGGAAAAACTAGGGTTTTAGAGAATCTAATTGCAAGGAAGGAAGTAAAGCTAAAGCTAGAAAGAGAACTATTATAGTTAATTAAAGAGCATAAGAAAATCGATTACTACGAAAGGTTGAAAATATGAAATGGAAATGCACTCGATCAAGAATCACCTCGGCTAAAGACGATTAAGAAAATACGATAAAAAATCTAAATTTAATAGGATAAATGTCCTTGACCGTGGAGGTTCCTAAAGCTTGAACAGGCTTCTCTCGAAGTCGTGCCCAACTGATTTTAGGAAGGTCCGACCGATTCTCGTCTAAATCGGAGGCGTAAAACTCGCTTTACGCGGTGAACCCCACGATTGGATTTTACTCCAATCCGGGAGATTTGGACGTCTGCCTCTCTCGAGGGGTGCGTACAACTCCCTTTACTCTTGAATGCTCACTTCATTCTATCGGCCTCTCGGCTAGCCCAGAATGAAAGCAAAGGTGGAGGGTATATATCGATAATATACCTCCAACCCATGATTAATCAAGAGTAATTCAAGGCCCTAACCTAAAAAGAAAAGATTAATCAAAACATCATAACTTAATCGCTCGAACCTCGGATCAACAAGATCAAGTACAAGGAGGATTAGTTAATCATAGTGAAGTGGAGGAGGGGGGATGAGTAGTAAAGCATAAAAAGAACACAAGCTAAACAAAGAACACTTCTATTAATGAAAAGGGGCAAGTTACACTATGGAAAAAGAAATTACAAGTGCAAGGAATTGAAACCTATTCTAGCCCTATAATTACACTAAGCAACACTAAAGATTACAAAGAAAGCATAAACAAGTAAAGAATAAACTAGGGTTAAAAGAAAATTACAAAGAGAGAGAGAGAGAGAGAGAGAGAGAGAGAGAGAGAGAGAGAAAAGCATAAGAAAGTTCAAGAACCAAAGGGGTAGCACCTCCCCCTCTCAACAAAAGCTTGCTGAAATGGAAGGGGGGGCCTGAATTTATAGGCAAAATTCTCGGGTTGGTCACGCCCTCCGACACGCCCTAGGGGGGGGGCGTGTCATGGGGCGTGACATGTACAAAGTTTACCTCGGGTTGTGGGATCTGGCGAGAGGGATGATTGCTTCTGTACGTCGGTCGACATGCCCTTGGTCACGCCCGTGTAGGGGGGGGGGGCGTGACACGCACGTCATGTCGAAATCATTGGTCGGAAATCCGTCAGTCGTCGGAAAGGTTGATGTTACGCCCTAGGTCACGCCCGTGAAGGGGGGCGTGACAGTACTGTTGCGTGCTGTGGCGGAACCTGCATTTAATGCAGCGGCAAGCTTTGCGACAGAGGGCGACACGCCATTGGTCACGCCTGGCGACACGCCCGGGGAGGGCGTGTCAGGGGGCGTGATAGCCATTTTGTTCGTTTTTCTGTCCATTCCATAAGGAGTCCTCGGGATCAGGTGACACGCCCTAGGTCACGCCCAGGGAGGGCGTGACAGGGGGGCGTGTCAGGTCATTTTTGGCAAATTTTCTGGAAACCTTCAAAAAGACAAGAAAAAGTCAGTGGCAAAAATATTTACATAAAAATGATAAAAAATAAACTAATAATAGACATGATTTGTACAATATAAAATAGAAAATACGATAATAGTTTAGACTACAAAACGTATTATCAAATTCCCCCAAGCTTAAGCTTTGCTTGTCCTCAAGCAAAAATATAAAAACTAGATAATCATAAAAAAAGGACTAATCAAAAAGTTCTAATTATGCCTACACAAGTACTATGCGAAATTCTAAGTAGGGAAAAGGTGAAATGTAAGTCTAAAATAATTATTTAGGTATGGTAAAACTTTTATAAACTTTACACAATAAAAACAAATCATCCAAAATTTTAACGAAATTCTTTAAATAGACTTAAGCAAAGCAACGAAAATGATAAAAACGCATTGAGTTGTTACTAGATCCAAGCAACGCATTATAATTATATCAATTTAATTAACAAAAATCTAGGTTTAAATCCAAAACTAAAACTGATTTACTTTTCTTCTTTTCTTAGTTGTTAAATAAAAATCAAAAAGCGTGAATGAAAATGACTTAAATAGGACAGAAACGTTTGGTTTAGGAATATGATTAGGAGTGGAATTCAAAGATAAACGTGAAGGTTTAAAATAACACTAAACAAAAGCAAAGAGTTTTAAAAACTTTCATAAAAATATATATACATTTTTTTCTTTTTTTTTCTTTTTTCCATTTTTTTCTTTTTTTCAAAACAAAGGCCATAAATATTTTTATTTTCCTTTTAAATTGGCCAAACAGAAATAAACATAACTTTTGAGCATACTTTTTTTTTTTCAAAAACCTTTCTACCACAAAAATCACAAAATATCCTATCAAAATCATGAAAATATTTTATAAAACTCAAAAAGGCTAGTGTTATTAGATAGGATGGAAATTTTGGCTTTGGTGAAAATGAAATGAAGGGAGGAGCTATCCAATGAAATCGGAAAAATGCTCAAAAACGGCTAACTAGTGCTAAAAGTTTTTAGGTTGGCAGGAAAGCTCAAACGAAAACAAAAATGGCCTAAATCATTTTCACGCTTTTGAATTTATTTAAAACAAAGGTTTGAAAAATTTCAAAAAGCGAGTCCTAGATAATAAAAGAAGAATGATGAAATTAACTTGAAAATAGAAATAATAGGTGGCTTGGATCGTTCACATCTACTACGTTATTCAAAAGTTGACTTTACATAAATTATTCAAAAACGAAAAAGAAAATAGTGGATGATGAATTTTTGAGAAAGTAAAGGAAATAAAAACAAAAAACCATAATAGAAATGCGAGTTTTAGAAAAATATTTCACCTTAACATGCTACCGTTAATTAGAAACACAACATGGCCAACATTTTACTTGTGAAACATAATTAAAAAGGACGATTAGAAATATTATAATTAACTACGTTGTTTATAGAAAATTTTGACTAAAACAAAAACAAAAACTAGGGGTACTATTGAAATACCAAAATGTCTAAACTATTCAAAAACATATATATATATATATATATATTTTAATTTTGTGAAATATTCTCTTTTTTTTGATTTTGGAAATATTTTCTCTCTTTTTTTTGGAATTTTAAGATATTCATTTTTTTTTTATTTTGGAAATATTTAAAATATATACAAAAAGAAAAATATTTACACTAAGCAAAAATGAAGGAGGTAGTCCTCCCCCAAGTTTAAAATAGACATTGTTCTCAATGGAAAAAAGAAGGGGATTGGAGAAGGAGAGAAAAATAAAGTACAGAATTGAAAGACAAAATTGAAAGACAGGTACTTCCCTGGATTTATTTGCTGCGAAAGCTGAGTGATGCCACTCCCCCGAATGTCTTCTTTGGACTTCGTGATGGATTCAGCAACGTTGGAGCAGGCGATCGCAGAAGCTTCAGCTTGTCGGAGCCGTCCGAGGCTAAAAATTGTAAAATAAAGAAAACAGAAAAAGATAACTTGGGTTGTCTCCCAAGAGCGCCCTTTGTTTAAAGCGTCGTTGAGCTCGACGCATCAAAAAAAATAATATTGTCCAAAAATATTGTTGTCCAGAAATAAAATTGTTTTTAGCAAAAATTAAAAGTTCAAAGTTAAAGTTCGTGAAGCAAAAACTTAATAATGTTTGGACTGACATCATCATCACCAGAAAAATAGAGTTTAAGACGCTGACCATTCACTTTGAAATTACCCTTATCAGGGTGAGAAATTAAAACAGTTCCATAAGGAAAAACTTCTAAAACAGAAAACGGGCCAGACCAGCGAGATTTTAATTTGCCCGGAAATAAACGTAAACGAGAATTATATAAAAGGACTTGGTCGCCCGGCTTAAAGTTTTTAGGGTGCCTTAAGTGTTTATTGTGTAAACGCTTCATCCGCTTTTTATAAAGTTAATTATTTTCATAAGCATAAGAGAGCCACTCATCGAGTTCATTTAGTTGAAATTTTCGAAGGTCACCGACTGAGCGGGGATCGAAGTTTAAAAATTTTAAGGCCCAAAAGGCGCGGTGTTCTAACTCTACGGGCAGATGGCATGATTTTCCATAGACCAGCCGATATGGCGTACATCTGAGGGCGGTTTTGTACGCTGTTCGGTAGGCCCATAGAGCATCGTCAAGTTTGGCTAACCAGTCTTTCCTAGAAGTTGAAACAGTCTTTTCTAATATTGTTTTTATTTCTCTATTAACTACTGCGACTTGTCCGTTAGTTTGGGGGTGGTAGGCAGTGGAAAGCTTATGCGTAACGCCGTATTTGGTAAGGATTTTTGAAAATTATGCGTTATAGAAATGGGAACGCCTCTCGCTAACGATTGCGCGAGGCATACCGAATCTAGAAAATAATTTTTTTAAAAACGTGACTACAACTCGGGATTCGTTCGTAGGAATAGCTTGGGCCTCAGCCCATCGTGAAACATAATCAATAACAACTAAAATATTTTTGTTTCCGAAGCTAGAAGGAAGGGGGCCAACAAAATCAATTCCCCAGAGGTCGAAAATTTCGCACTCTAAGAAATAATTTTGCGGCATTTCATTTTTATTAGAAATGTTGCCCGACCGTTGGCAACTATCACACCTACTCACAAAGGCTTGAGCGTCTTTAAACAGGCTAGGCCAGTAAAAACCCGCGCAAAGCACCTTGTGAGCGGTGCGAGCAGCTTGATAGTGCCCACCTGTCGGACCTTCATGCAAATGTTTTAGAATAGCAATTCCTTCATCATAAGAAACACATCTCCTTATCACTTGATCCGCATAAATTCTAAAAAGATGCGGGTCTTCCAAAAAGTAGTTCTTCAGCTCAGAAAAGAATTTCTTCTTTTGCTGAGAGGAGAACTCTTTTGGGAGCACCCGGGCCACTAGATAGTTGGCGATGTGCGCGAACCAAGGAGAAGTAGATTTGTTAACTAAAAGCAGCTTCTCATCTGGAAAATAATCATTAAAAGATTTTTCATTTAATTTTTGTATAAAGGGGTTATCTAATCTGGATAGATGGTCGGCGAACAAGTTCTCGGCTCCTCGCTTATCACGGATCTCTAAGTCAAACTCCTGGAGGAGTAAGACCTAGCAAATCAAGCGAGGCTTGACATCCATTTTGGCAAGAAGGTACTTGAGGGCCGAGTGGTCTGTAAAAACAATGATTTTTGAAAGTGTAATGTAAAGGCGGAATTTATCAAATTCGAATACTATAGCTTAGAGCTCCTTCTCGGTTGTGGTGTAATTTTCTTGTGTAGATGTGAGGGTTTTACTAGCGTAATAGATGGGGTAGAAGTTTTTAGATATGCGTTGACCTAATACGGCTCCCACAGCAAAACTACTCGCATCGCACATAATCTCGAAAGGAAGGTCCCATACCGGAGCTATCATAATCAGTGCGTTAATTAACTTTTCTTTAATTAATTCGAAGACAGAAAGGCAAGAGTCATCAAAAATGAATGGAGCTTCTTTTTCTAAGAGATGGGTGAGGGGCTTTGTGATTTTGGAGAAGTCCTTTATAAAACGACGATAAAAGCCAGCGTGGCCTAGGAAACTTCTTATAGCTTTTATGTTCGTAGCCGGCGGCAGCTTCTCGATAACTTCTATCTTGGCAACGTCTACCTCAATACCTTTAGCAGAAATTTTATGACCCAAAACTAACCCTTCCCTTGCCATAAAATGGCATTTTTCCCAATTCAGGGCAAGGTTAGTTTCTTCGCATCGTTCTAAGACTTTTTCGAGGTTTTCTAAACATCTATCGAAGGAATCGCCGAACACGGAGAAATCGTCCATAAATACCTCCATAATGCTTTCTACGTACTTGTCAAATATTGCTAGCATACATTGCTGGAATGTAGCTGGCGCATTACACAATCCAAACAGCATTCTTCGGTAAGCAAAAGTGCTGAAGGGACAAGTAATTGTAGTTTTCTCTTGGTCCTCGGGAGAGATGGGTATTTGAAAGTACCCCGAGAGGCCATCGTGAAAACAATAAAAGCTATGGTCGGATAATCGTTCTAAAATCTAGTCGATAAACAGTAAAGGAAAGTGGTCCTTGCGGGTGGCGTCATTTAACTTATGGTAATCTATACACATATGCCAACCCGTCACCGTCCGTTTCGAGATTAATTCATTATTCTCATTACTAACTACGGTTATCCCTCCCTTCTTTGGCACTACCTGAACAGGGCTAACCCACTTACTGTCCGATATAGGGTAGATAATTCCTGCGTCTAATAATTTCATAACCTCACCCTTAACTACTTCTTTCATATTAGGGTTTATACGACACTGAGGTTGAATAGAGTTACGCGAATTATCCTCCATTAAAATTTTATGGGTACAGAAAGATGGGCTTATGCCCTTGATATCAGAAATTTGCCAAGCAATAACCCCGCGATGCTTACGTAGAACTAGAAGAAGTTTATTGTTTTTCGTATCCGTGAGGTAGGCCGAAACGATAACTGGTAACTTGGAATCTTTTTCTAAGAAAGTATACTTAAGGTGTTCAGGAAGTTCTTTAAGATCCAGGGAAGGGGGTTCTTCATAAGAGGATTTAGAGATTCTTTCTTTTTCAAAAATAATTTTATCTATACAATTTTTATAAGGAATGTAATAAGGGGTGGGGCAAGCAGCCAAGATGGCTTCTTGCAGCGATTCAGTTGGAAGAAAAGAGGAAGAACAAAAATCAGAAAATTCTTTTTCAAACTCAGAAAGACAATCAGAAGATTCATCACTTCCTTGCTGCGATTCAGCAGGAAGAGAAGAAGAAAAACAAAAATCAGAAAGTTCTTTTTCAAAGTCGGAGAGGCAGTAGGAAGATTCATCACTCATAGCGTCTACGAAAAAACATGAGTCATCATTTGCTAGGGTGTTCTTCATCGAAGGTGTGATAGAGAAAGTGACTTCGTCATCGCCTACTCGAAGGAAGAGCTTACCATTGCTTACATCAATGATGGCTCTAGAGGTGGCAAGGAAGGGTCGGCCAAGGATCAGGGGAACCTCGACGTCTTCTTCGATGTCAAAAATGACAAAGTCCACCGGGAAGATGAACTTGTCGACTTTCACTAGAACGTCCTCCACTATTCCTAACGGGTACTTAACGGATCTATCGGCTAGCCGGATACTCATACGCGTGGGGTTAAGGCTACCAATCCCTAACTTTTTAAACAACGAAAAGGGCATCAGGTTTATACTCGCGCCTAAGTCGGCTAACGCGTGTTTAACAAAAAGATCACCGAAGACACACGGGATAGAGAAACTACCCGGGTCACTGATTTTCTTCGGCAAACCGTTTGTTAAAACAGCAGAGCACTCGGCATTTAGCGTGATGTGCAAAAGATTCTCTAACTTCTTCTTGTTGGTGAGGAGGTCCTTAAGATACTTGGCGTATTTCGGCATCTGCAAAATAGCCTCGTGGAAGGGAAGATTAATGTGGATTTGCTTGAAGATCTCTAAGAAACGGGAGTACTGATCATCTTGATGTTGTCTATTAAGTTCGGAGGGGTATGGAGGAGTTGAATTATTTTTGAAGATGGGTGGTGGAGTGAGATTTTTTTCTAAAACAAGGGTGATAACTTCTTTAGCAGAGGGTGGAAGCGGAGCGGAGCTTTGATTTTTAAAGGCGGGAGCGGAGCTTGCCTCGGGCTCTTCACTTACCATACCGGAGACTTGTTTCCTACTCCAAAGAGTTATAGCTTTCGCTTGCTCTCTCGGGTTGGGTTTGGTATTGGAAGGAAGAGACCCTGCGGGTCGCTCACAAATTTTTTTCGCAAGCTGTCCTACCTGATTTTCTAGACTTTTTACGCTTCCAGTTAAAGTTCTTATAGTAGCGTCATTTGTGGTGAGATATTTAGAAAGTAATTCCTCCAAGCTTGGAGGTTTTGGATAATTTTGAAGAGGTGGTACAGAAAAATCATTTTGTGGTGGCGAGCACATAACATTCGATGGATTGCTCCACGAAAAATTCGGATGATTTCTTAAAGCAGGGTTATAGCTATTCAGAAAATTAAAACAAGGAGGATGAAAATTCGCAGCAGAAAAATTATTAAAAGCATTTCTAGGCATATTATTTACATAATCTAAATGTTCTGGAGTAGGGGTTGCAGATTCCCATACCTGAGGGGCGGATGCAGCAGTCATCTCCGTTATCTTTTTGCTTAGGATTTCTAATTGCAGAGCGAGCTAGGAGACGTTGTCCACTTCAAAGATACCTGTAGGCTTGTTCGGGCGGGACCTAGGCACATTCCACTGATAAGTGTTCATGGCCATGTCCTCAAAAAGATCAAGAGCTGCTTCTGGGGTCTTATGATTTAAAGTACCGCCAGAGGCTGCGTCTATCATTTGCTTTGTATTTTGATTTAGCCCGTTGTAGAACGTCTGCACTTGTAACCATACAGGCAGCGCGTGATGTGGACATCATCTTAATAATTCTTTAAATCTCTCCCAGGTTTCATATAGGGTTTGAGAGTCTATTTGTCCGAAGGCAGAGATATCGTTCCTAAGTTTTGCAGTTTTAGCTGGCGGAAAATACTTCGCCAAAAATTTTTCAGTTAATTCTTTCCAAGTGGTTATGATATTCTTAGGAAGTGTGTTCAGCCACTGCTTAGCTTTAGTTCTTAGAGAGAAGGGGAAGGGTCTCAGCCTGATTGCATCATTTGTGACACCATTTATCTTGAAGGTGTCGCAAATTTCAAGAAAGCTAGCTATATGTGCGTTCGGATCTTCATCTTGAAGTCCGTAAAATTGCACATATTGCTGCACCATTTGAATTATGCTAGGCTTTAATTCCAAGTTATTATTTGCTATGGCAGGGCGGACTATACTAGATTCTGTTCCCTCGAAGTTCGGTCGTGCATAATAGGACATAGTCCTTTGCACGGCCTCATCTACATTGGGTTCTTCCATTCTTAAAGTAGCAAAAGACTCGGAGTCCTCAACCGGCACTTGGATAGTAGGACCTTGAAATCGCGATCTTTTTCCGAAGAGTACGCTCAATTTCGTGGTCCAAGTCCAAAATAACCGACGGACTCCTGCGGATCATGCACTAAAAGAACAAAAAAGAAGAAAAGAAAGAGAAATAGGATAAACTAGAAAGAAAGCTAGATTAGAATTTTTTTTTCTTTTTTTTTGAAATAGATTTTTTTTTATAGATTAACTCCCGAACTTCCCAAGGACTACCCGTGAAGGGTTCGCAAGGTACTAGACAAGATAGTGGCGCTTAAAGCCCTTTGCCCTTTTCGAGAGAATTAGGTGGCGTAGAAAAATTGTGAAGTCTGTTACTATTAAGAGCGATGATAACTTTTTTGAATTTTAAAATTTAAAGAAAGAGGATGAGAAAGAGAAGAGATAAAATTAATAGGTTCATGTTTTCAAGATATCAACGGAAGTTGGGTCTCCGACAACGGCGCCAAAAACTTATTGCGCGCTAGGGTTCGAAGAAAATAAACGTAATCGAACTAGCAATCCAATGAGGCAAGTATACCTATCGAATTGTAGCTAGGGGACACAAGGGTCGTATTGAAATCCGGGAACTGTTGAGTATGCTTACTCACACGAAAACTATTATCTTATCGACGGAAAAACTAGGGTTTTAGAGAATCTAATTGCAAGGAAGGAAGTAAAGCTAAAGCTAGAAAGAAATCTATTATAGTAAATTAAAGAGCATAAGAAAATTGATTACTACGAAAGGTTGAAAATATGAAATGGAAATGCACTCGATCAAGAATCACCTCGGCTAATGACGATTAAGAAAATGTGATAAAAAATCTAAACTTAATAGGATAAAGGTCCTTGATCGTGGAGGTTCCTAAAGCTAGAACACGCTTCTCTCGAAGTCGTGCCCAACTGAGTTTAGGAAGGTCCTACCGACTCTCATCTAAATTGGAGGCCTAAAACTCGCTTTACGCGGTGAACCCCACTATTGGATTTTACTCCAATCCGGGAGATTTGGACGTCTGCCTCTCTCAAGGGGTGCGTACAACTCCCTTTACTCTTGAATACTCACTTCATTATATCGGCCTGAGAAGCCCAGAATGAAAGCAAAGGTGGAGGGTATATATCGATAATATACCTCAAACGCATGATTAATCAAGAGTAATTCAAGGCCCTAACCTAAAAAGAAAAGATTAATCATAACATCATAACTTAATCGCTCGAACCTCGGATCATCAAGATCGAGTACAAGGAGGATTAGTTAATCATAGTGAAGTGGAGGAGGGGGGATGAGTAGTAAAGCATAAAAAGAACACAAGCTAAACAAAGAACACTTCTATTAAGGAAAAGGGGCAAGTTACACTATGGAAAAAGAAATTACAAGTGCAAGGAATTGAAACCTATTCTACCCCTACAATTAGCCGTAAGCAACACTAAAGATTACAAAGAAAGCATAAACAAGTAAAGATTAAACTAGGGTTAAAAGAAAATTACAAAGAGAGAGAGAGAGAGAGAAAAAAGCATTAGAAATTTCAAGAACCAAAGGGGCAGCACCTCCCCCTCTCAACAAAAGCTTGCTGAAATGGAAGGGGGGTCCTGAATTTATAGGCAAAATTCTCGGGTTGGTCACGCCCTCCGCCACGCCCTAGGGGGGGGGGGGGGCGTGTCATGGGGCGTGACATGTACGAAGTTAACATCGGGTTGTGGGATCTTGCGGGAGGGATGATTGCTTCTGTACGTCGGTCGACACGCCCATGGTCACGCCCGTGTAGGGGGGTGGGGGGCGTGACACGCACGTCATGTCGAAATCATTGGTCGGAAATCCGTCTGTCGTCGGAAACATTGATGTCACGCCCTAGGTCACGCCCGTGACGGGGGGCGTGACAGTACTATTGCGTGCTATGGCGGAACCTGCATTCAATGCGGCGGCAGGCTTTGCGGCAGAGGGCGACACGCCCTTGGTCACGCCTAGCGACACGCCCGGGGAGGACGTGTCAAGGGGCGTGACAGCCGTTTTGTTCGTTTTTCTGTCCATTCCATCAGGAGTCCTCAGGATCGGGTGACACGCCCTAGGTCACGCCCAGGGAGGGCGTGACAGGGGGGCGTGACAGGTCATTTTTGGAAAATTTTCTGGAAAACTTCAAAAAGACAAGCAAAAGTCAGTGGAAAAAATCTTTATATAAAAATGATAAAAAATAAACTAATAATAGACATGATTTGTACAATATAAAATAGAAAATACGATAATAGTTTAGACTACAAAACGTATTATCAACAGTCTCCTCAAAGACATACTATTCAGCTACAAGGGCCTACAACTCAGTGATCAGCTGATCACCTAACTCAGGCAAAAGGCCCTACACTCAGGCTTGGAGGACAGCCCTACATCAGATCCAAAGGATCCTACCTCAAAGAGTTACAATCTCCTACATCTCAAGAAAATTGCCCTACCTCAGGCCAGTGGCCCTACAGCTCAGATCTAGTTGTATCCTATAACTCAGAGAGCTTTACTCTCCTACAACTCAGGCAATATTTCCCTACCTCAAGCCAGTGGCCCTATAGCTCAGATCCAGTTGGATCCTATAGAAAAAGTGAAGATTTAAATGTTTTGACACAGGGAAATTTCTTTGTGTCAAAAGTTAGTGCTGAGTTATCATAGCACTATCTTGCTTCACAGCAACAGGAAGAAGTTCTCCCTCTACTTGAAGAAACTCAGAATGAAGATTCTGATCTTGCTGAAGAAGATGAACTTATGTTCTTCGATCAGCCAATTGAGCCCACTGGAGAATGATGTATCACCTTTGTTCCATTATCAGAGATCTTTTTGATTATGCTCTAGCAGATGAATAAGCAACAGCTCACTGAACTTTTTGTTCCTACAGGAAGACTTCAAGCTTTTTCTCGGCGATAATGGCGAGAGAGATGAAGTCCGGCCACAAACTTTTTGAAATTGATAATGCCCTAAATGTCTTTTTTGTCTTGTCTCATCTCTTCCTTTTGTAGTTTGTTGATCAATGACTCTTAGAGATTAGTGGGCCCCACCTACAGTTTCCAGCTGTGCCATTCTTTAATGAAAGAAGATGTACAGTAGCTTCTCAGCAGAGTTTGTCGTGTTTTGTAGCTTCTCCGTACTTGAATTGAAATCAGTTGACTTTGTCAATTTTGCTGACGTCAGCACCTATGGACTAAGCCAAAATCGAGCATTAGTAGAATAGGTGTTGAGTGAATGAGCTTCACTCAATGCCAAGACACTTAGACAGAATTCATTCTATCTAGGCGTTGACTACGTTGAGTGAGCACGCATCACTCAACGCTTTTTGCCTTTGCACATTCTGTAGCCTTTTCTGCATGCTTGGTGTTGAGAGCGTTGAGTGACCATGCCTCACTCAACGCCTTATGCCTTAGTCATTTTCCTGCTTCTTTAGTGTCTTAAGCGTTGAGTGAGAATGCCTCACTCAATGCCTTCTGATTTTAGCCAGATTTTTTGAACCATGGCATTGAAGATAGATTTTCTGAATCATGGCGTTGAGAGCATTGAGTGAGCATGCTTCACTCAACGCTTTCTTCCTAAGCTAGATTTTTCTCCACCTTACCGTTGAGAGAGTGATCTCCACTCAACGCATTTGGAATTAGCCAAATTTCTGTGTCTGAACACACAGGTTCCCATTGGATGAGATACAGTCAATGGTTTAACACATGGCGTTGAGCGAGCTTTCCTCACTCAATGCCTGTGGACTTATTCAAATTTCAGCACAGATTTTCTGTGGATTTGACTGACTGAGCTTCTCTCACAGCCTTTTGTTGTATGATGTTGAGTGAGTAGACTTCACTCAAGGCCTGTGGACTTGACCACTTTCTCAGCCTGCCACTCCTTTAGCTTTGAATTTATAGGTTCCACTCAGCTCTATAAGTCATCTGGCATTGAGTGAGTAACGTTCACTCAATGCCTATGGGCTTAGAAAGATTTCTGTCTATCCACATCTTAGGTAAGTGTTTACCTGACTTAGCCACTTAGGCTATCTGTCCTATCATTGTTACTAGGACTAACCTACATGTGTGAACTTGAATATATATTAAATATGCCATTGTGTATGCTCATTGACATATTTGACTTCTTCAAATCTAGGACATTGTGGGCAATGGACCCAACAATCTCCCCCTATTTGAAGAAGTAAAAACTATCCACCAAATATCTGAGTTAATGACATACACTAACAAATTACAGTAATACAGCAGGAAAAGATATGAAAAGAAGATAAGTTATGGTAAACTTCCTTGTCTTTAGGGCATACCTGCACCTACTCCACCTTAAAAACTGCTACCTGCTTTTGATGAATTTGATACAGTGAAAATATGTGAAGAAATGCGAACAAGAGGTAAATAATCGCAAATTTTATTGCTCCAAAAAAAGTAAGTAATACATATGTGTGCCCCCTTATTTATAGAAAACGGAGGAGATGAGAGAATACAACACATGATGTGGGACAAAATACAAGTCGAGCGGACTGAGCGGTTTGACATACACAAACCGCTCACAATACAAGCAATAACATTACAACCTCCGGACACAAGAGAAAGGCCGCCAGACAAGCCGCTAAGCCACACATGCGGATAGCCAACAATCCGCAGTGTGGCTAACCATTACACTGAAGATGCTGCAAAACATCTGACCGCATACTGCGGGTTGCCACCAGACCGCGGAGAGGATAAGCCTTGTGTAACACCCCCATCCGTTGTATGGCATAAAATAGAAGGTCTAACTGAAAACCGACGCTATATACCACAGACAGTCGGGAGGGTTACAAAATAATACAAAATACTTAACTACTCGCCCTAACACAGAGCATTCTAGAGGAAGCTTTTAAACAGTTTAAGAAAACCCATTAATTCACCGCACTAGCATGAATGTCCACATATCAACCCAGGAATGAACTAAAGTAAATACACAAAAGAGTATTTGGCCTTATGGCCTTACAAATGTTCACTTAATAACATAGTGTTTTACAGACATCGGCACCCAGGCCGGCCACACATGATAGAAATGAAAATAACAATTTGCTTTGGCCTTCGAAGGCCAGCACAGCAGCTTGGGCTCCAGCTTGCTACTTGATACTTTGTTCCGCATCACCTGCAAGCAACATTCCCCCGCACGGTGACAAACAAAGCAACGGTCAGCTAAAGCTGACCAAATTATGACGACCCCGCCTTTTACTCGGGACAGCGGTGCTATTCCCTTCATAACATTAGCCCAGCTAAATAGTAAAGTGCAAATATATATTTCGCCAAAGGTGTAGGCTCGCTCGGCCAAACACCCCGTTCACTCAGGGCACATTCTCGGTGAATCCGGTAAATTCTGTGGCTTCACCACCACCCTCTGAATGGCAAACATCGTGAGCATTTTTGAGTCTTTCCGACCGCAGTCCAAGACTCTCGACTATGCCAATGGCCAATTCCACTTTAGGGACTCTAGCACCGAACCGCACAGCCCAGGTCATTTCAACTTGCCTGTTGCTCACTCCACCTAGTCACTTTTAGACATACGCGCGGGCCAAGCTTCACCCGGATCCTAAATAATTTCCAAACATCACATAACCCAGTTATGTTCAAGGCTGGCTCTCCGGCCGCCAAGTTAGCAGAATTACGTTTCCGCCCAGTTTTCCGAGTGCGCCTTAGAGTTAATCCCCAAGGATCCCTGCTGCAATCTACTGTGTACAAACCCAAAAACAACGCACGGAGTCTTCTCCGGCTATTCATGCATTGCAACATCACCGATCAAGACAAACACATCCAGGTAGGCTTCACACACAATGTATATGCCCGTACTTCGATTCCGGACTCTAAACAAGGGGGACTTCACATATTTACCCCAAGGAACACCGCAACTCTCCGCACACTCGCGGGAGGGGGTTTTCCCATGCAAAGGAAGAAGAGCTTCACATGCTCAAGTTGAGAATCATTACCCTTGAAGTCCGCTTTGGAGCCATGAAAACTAAATGGATAGAGAGCTTCGCAAAGGAATTCTCTCCACGGATCCGGTCCCTTCTTCCTTGCTCTCTTCTCTCTCTAACTTCTTAGAAAGAGGGAGTGAAATATGAAATGAGGTATTAAACCTCTAATCTTGGACTTAACACAAGCAGGAACTCATCTGGGCCATTAGATCTTATTTAAAGAAAATGAACGGCTCAGATTAGCCTGAAATTCCTTAAGCCTGGGCCAAACACGGCATTGCACACGGCCGTGTCCCAGGCCGTGTGCCTCAATCCAGCCACTAATATCGAGCACAGAAAAGGACACGGGTTGGGACACGCCCGTGTCCCAACCTGACACGCCCATATCAGGTCATCGATACGCCCGTGACCAGGGGCCGTGTCGCCAATAACCACCACGCCAACTGTCACATTGCTTGGTGGATACGGGTGATTACACGCCCGTGTCAAACGTGACACACCCATGTCAACCAGTACACGCCTTTTTTCGGGGCCGTGTCCTCTAGTTGACACATGACCAATCCCTCCCGAAGAGTACACGACCATGTGACATGCCCGTGTCACATGGCATGTGCTTTTGACATGCCCTGGGACACGCCCGTGTCCCAGGCCATGTTCGAGCACTCGACGCTCGTTGACCTCAACTCGACCACCCGAGAACGACAAGACCATATGACATGCCTGTGTCATAGGCCGTGTTCACCCTACCAAGGTCCAAACTTGATTCAAACACCGCCCGTTTCGCTTTTAAGTTTCGGGGCATTACAATTCTCCCCTCTAAAAGAATTTCGTCCACAAAATTATGCAAAGGTACACAAAAACAATTAAATGTTACCTGAGGGAAATAATTCGGGGTACTCTTCCAACATAGCTTGCTCTCGCTCCAAAGAAAGCTCCTCTAGACCGCAGTTATCCCAACGGACTTTAACAATTTGGATTTACTTGTTACGGAGTCGTTTGACTTAAAAGTCTTCAATGTGAATCGGCTTGACCTTTGTCATCAACCCATCATCAATCGGCACTTGATCGACCGCAACGACCTGCGATGGCCCTTGTACCACCTTCCACAATGTACAACCCCAAATTCGCTAGGTGGGACCCAGAGGCACTAGCGGTTGGGGTTGGACCAGACATGAGTTAGCTCGGGCCTGAAGGCCCTAAGAGCTCTCGCGCTGGAGGAGCTCTCGCTTAGGAGCAGACGAGATCCCACCCATGGCCAGGAGCGGGTGAGAAGGCATGGCACTGAGTGAGCTTCACTCTCTCAGCATCATAATCAGCAAGGGCGCTGAGTGAGCTTCACTCACTCAGCGCCACGACCAGCAGCAAAAGGCGTTGAGTGAGATCCATTCACGCAATGCCGTGGTCAGTAGCAAGGGTGTTGAGTGAGCTCCACTCACTCAACACCGGGGTCAGTAGCAAGGGAGTTGAGTGAGCTCCACTCACTCAACACCGTGGTTGGCGGCAAAGGGCATTGAGTGAGCTTAGCTTTACTCTAGAGGGGGGTGAATAGAGTATTTTAAAATAACCCTTGTACCCTCAGAGCTCTCCAATTGAAAATGAGTGTAAGATTTACCTTTACTCTAGAGGGGGGTGAATAGATTATTTTAAAATAACTTATAATTTAAAACAGTAAAGCAGTGGAAGTCTTGATTTATATATATGTGTAAGGTGCTTGCAAAAAGAAAAACTAAGTAAGCAAGAAATAAGAAATCACAGCACACAACAAAAACAAAACACAACAAGCCAGATGACACAAGGAGCTATAGTGGTTCCCCAACAACCTGGTTACATCCACTCTTCTACCACCCTAGGTAGGAATCAACTGCAGGAATAGTTGATCAGGTGTCCTGGGCACCAATGAGCTTTTGATAAGGTGCTGAAAAACCAAACCAAGATTTTTTGATAAGGTGTCTTGCCACCACTTAGTTTTGACAAGGTCTCAGAAATCAGCCACAAAACTTTTGAAGGGAGTTTTGAGAAACCCTTTTACAGAAGGAATAAAGAAAAACAAAAAGGTTGAGTTGTTCTTCTCTGTCAATAATCTGAGAGAAGAAAAGTGGAAGATGTTGTCAAAGCTCCCCCTGAGATCTGTAAGGGTTCAGGAAGATGAGCTTTGCTTAGGGTGATAGGCCTTCAGTTGCTTCAGATCTCCAACAATAGATTATTTTAGCAGATGCTGAAATGTGTGATGTCTGGAGTCCTTGATGAAGAAGCTTTTGAACACTTGATGCTTGAAGGAGTAGAATAGCAGATGATCTCCTTCATAGTAATGTTCCTTGTGTTCTTGAAGAATTCTGACTCAGTAATTCTATAAATTTTTCTACTGAGTCTATTCTCAGAAGATGAATTCTTGATGAATAATTTTCTTGTTCTCTTTTTTGTATTCTTTTTCAAATCTTGTCTGTTCACATCTTTCAGAATGATTCTCTTGGGAGTATATCAGATTCTGACTTCTTGATAGCCGTTAATCAGTCATAAATGACTACCTTAACTGATATCTGCCTCTGGACGAAAGTCCTTAAGAAACATTCAAATTAGTCTTCCTTGAAACTTGCTCCAGATTGATTGAAACGGCTACAAAGTCCTTTGCCATAAATGCTGAAAATAAGTCTGAATTAATTCCATAACTGTCCTGAATTCTAATCCTGAAATCGTCGATCTCTTCAGAAAAGTGTCGATCTGAGCTCAACTATCGTCGACCTGAGCTCAGAGATTGGATCTAGACTTGAGACAGAAATCGTCGACCTGAGCTAAACTATCGTCGACCAGAGTTCCGAGATTTGGAATTACAGATATAGACAGAAATGTCGATCTGAGCTCGAAGATCGTCGAAACGAGTTCGACGACTTGTTGAACTGAGCTCAGAGATAGTCGAACTGAGTTCGACGTTTCGTCGACCTGATCTCGACGAAAATTGTCTTGGTCTTCAGCACTGAATCCTGATCTTTAGAAGGTCTTGAGGGCAGCTTTCAAACCTAAGTACTAACCCTAAGACTCATTCTAATTGACCTATCAGACTATACAGCAAGGTCAAAACAAATTCCTAAGCACATAGTTATCCTTACCCAAATTAGTAATAGGGTGTTCCAACAAAGGCTTATTGCCGAAAAGGAAAGGTGAAACCTACCCGCGCTTTTAAATTAGTCATGAGTACTTCGATATTCATTGATGGCATGAAGACATGAGAACCAGGGGGTCGCTGATCTGTACCTGCATTATGTTTGACCGACTGGTAGACCTAGTTATTTATCTCGTTGGAGTGCATAATGAGAGTCTTAGGCATGCGCGCAATTAAAACTAAATGCTCAATACCATTGGTTTTTAGACCTTGAACGGTGGTGGGACCTTGGTTCGCCGGTACACCAATAATGTGCCCTGAGTGCACGGATCGTCAGGCCGCGTGGGTAACGGTTATGATATGTCGATTGTACGTGAGTGAACATTATATGATATATTTGCTTGTTAAATCTATGCCTGTTGGGATGAAATACCACTGCCCCGAGAAAGGGGTAGGGTGGTTATAAATTTGTCAGCTGAATGCTGACCGTTGCTTTTTTTCCCACCATTATGGTGGGCTGTCCCTATGCAGGTGCTAGAGAGTCGAGCGGGAAATAAAGGGATGTAGCCCCTACTGCTATTGCTGCTGCTGCTGGACCTCGAAGGCATAGCAAAAGCTTTTGTTATGTTCATGTGTGGCTGACCTGCACGCTGATGTTTATAATCCACACTTGTAATGCGTAACTATAAGGCTTTAAGGCCAAACTCTTGAGTATTTGTTGTACATTCCTTCGTGTGTATATATATATATGTGGTTGTTTATATATAGTGAACATTCATGGTTTGAGTTCCATTTTAACATTAAAAGCTTCCGCTAGTATGCTCTGTGTTAGGATGCGTACATGTTTTTGTATTAACATGTGCCCTCCCTGTCTATTTGTGGCATATAGTGTGGGGCCCCGGCCGAACCTTCTATTATATGTTATTTAACGGATGGAGTCATTACAGGTTGCTCCATATAAATTTTCTCGATCAAATATAAATAAAGAAAGACTTTCTTTACATCTAACTGAGGCATTTCCCAATCTCTGTTCACTGCCACTGAAAAGAGAACACGGATCGTAGTAATCCAGGCAACAGGAGAGAATGTATCAAAGAAATCCACACATAAGTCTGCGTAAATCATTTGGCTACAAGATGGGCTTTGTAACGATCAATAGTACCATCAAGAAGGTACTTGATAACCAAGCCCCAACGGCAGCCAACCATATCAGCACCAGGAGGAGTAGGAACAAGAGAACAAGTACCCCATTTAGTCAGAGTTTTCATCTCCTCATCCATTACAACTTTCCAATGTGGAATAATTAGAGCATCATGATAAGACGCTGGAAGAACATTGGATAAGAGGGCGAAAGCAAAACTCTGCTCCCGAGGAGACAGTCTGGTGTAAGACACCACACCAACAAGAGGATGCTGAGTTCACAATCAAACACCTTTCCTAAGAGCAATTGGAAGATCAACGTCAGTCCTATCTACTTGCTTAGATCCATCCGAAGGAGAGGCATGCAATCTAGGAACCATGGGCAGCGGCTCGATAGCGGAATCAGGAAGAGTAGGAGAGTCATAAGAAGAAGAGGAGAAAATAGTAGGCTCAGGACAAAGTGATGAAATAAGAGGAGAAGGAACTAAAACATCAGAAGAAGGAGGAATGGAGGAGGACAGAGAAAAGATTGGAACAGTCTCAAAGAAAGTGACATCGGCAGAAACATACTGTCAGTGGAGAACAGGATCATAACACATATATTCTTTCTGATTCATACAATATCGCAGAAAGATACATTTAATCGAGCGAGGTGATAATTTGTCACGAGCAGAAGAAGGAGAATGAACAAAAGCAGTGCATCCAAAGACACGATGAGGCAAAGGAAAAGGGTTCACATCAGGATGCAAGACATAAAAGGAAGTCTTCCCACCGATAATAGAGGAGGGAACATGATTAATAAGAAAGCAAGAGAGAAGAACCAAATGCCCCCAATATGACTTGGGAACATGCATGTGAGTAAGAAGGCTCCGAGCCACATTATGCAGATGACGATTCTTTCGTTCAGCAACACCATTTTGTTGCGACGTATAAGGGCAAGTGGTTTGATGAACAATACCATGATCAATACAAAATGACATAAACTAATGACTAAGGTACTCCTTAGCATTATTAGGCCGAAGTATTTTAATAGAAGTATCAAACTGTGTATGAATCTCATTATAAAAAGTAGTGAAAATAGAATAAAGTTCAGAACGTTCACGCAACAAATATAGCCATGTACATCGTGAAAAATCATCAATAAATGTCATAAATTATAAGCTACCCCTACAAATAATTTCAGTAGGAGCAGGGCCCCATATATCAGAATGGACAATATCAAACGGACGAGAAGAATTACGTTCTTTGCTAGCAGGAAATGTAGAACGATGATGTTTCCCAAACTCACAAGCTTCACAATAAAGAGAAGAATCGCCCCGAGGTAAATCAGGCAGAAGCTGATAGAGGATCTTAGGAGGAGGATGTCAAAGACGAATATACCAATGAAGGAGAGAAGAAAAGGCAGAGAAAGCAGAAGAAGTATCAATATAGAACAATCCGTCACTCTCAGTCCTAGTAGCTATCATCTCCTTGGACTGAGGAACTTGAAAGGCATAAGTAGAAGAAGTAAAAATCGCTTCACAGCCAAACTGCTTACAAAGAGCAGTAACAGAAAAAAGATTGCAGGGAAAGTTGGGAACATAGAGAGTGTCCCGAACCTAAAGAGAAGGAGTAACATGCACAGTGCCAGACCCGTGAACCGGGGACAGTGAACCATCAACAATAAGAACAGGAGGGAAGTGGTTACTCATAGTAAGAGAAGAAAAAAGCTGAGAACTCCCGGTCATATGAGTGGTAGCACCAGAGTCAATAAGCTACCTACCTGTGGTAGCTAATTGAGCAACACCCGAAGTGGAAAGAGATGCAGTAGACTTCTTAGCAGAATTAGTAGAAGCAAGATTAAGAAGAGGGTGTTTGACCGAAAAACGATCAATCAGGTGGCCAGTCTTGTCATAATGAGAATAGAGATATTTTGAATAACCACAGCCTCCAGTACGACCACCTCAACCACCAGAATGATCATGACAGGCAGAATGAGCAATAATATTAGGAGAGGGAGAAGGGAGCAAAGGACGCTGAAGTAGAGTAATAACAGCGGAAATCCGAGCAGCAGTTGCATTAAGAGTCGGAGTGTCCGCCTCTCCGAGAATTTGTTGTCGAATCAGGTTATAGTAGTCAGGAAGACGAAGTAAGTAGCAAACAACCAGGAGCTCCTAAATATGTTTTTGTTGCTCAGCAAGATTAACAGAAAATGGACGATGTTGAAGAAGTTCATCCCCAAGACTCTATTACTCCTGATAAGCTGCAGCAGGGGTCATAACAGGACGAGCAAAGAGATCAACATTCAGAGTATAGATACGCGAAGTCTGAGCCCCTTTAGAATATAAAGCAGCTAGATGAGTCCACACGGCTTTGATTATTCTATCATGTCGAATGACAGGAAGACACTCATCAGACAAACTGTTTGCCAACCAAGTACAGACCAAGGCACCAGAAGCATCCCAATCATCGTAAGTAGTAGAGCCAATAGGAGGAGGGTCATCAGTCAAGTGAGAGTGCTTACGTTTAGAATGTAAAAGGAAGACAAAAGACACACTTCAGTAAGGAGAATTTGGGCCTGTAAGCTTGGAAAAAGTACCCAAATTACCCGAAGAAGAAACAGAGGGAGATGAATGAGAGAAAGGAACAGGGAAAGTTTCAGAAGATGATGGAGTGTCCATGAAGAAAACAAGCAAGCTGCTCGGAGAAGGAAGAAACCGCACGGACAGGCAACCAGAGAAGAATCCGCGCGAACAGAAAGAACAAACCGCCCTGTATCAGTGACAACCCACTAGCAGCAGGGGAAATACTACGACCCAAGGGCAGAGAAGCCACACAAATGGAAGAGGAGCAAAAGAACGCGTGAATAAGGGGAAACCGTGCGACCAGAAAGAAAGAATGGAGGGAAGAAGCCGAACAAAACAAGAAGAAGGGAGGGACATAAAAAAGGACAACTCGTGCGGTTTCAAAAAACAAACCGCAACAAGTGCGAAACAACTTTGGAGCAAAAGGACTGGTTTTCCTCCTATACCAAGTGAAAGTATGAGAAGAAATGCGAACAAGAGATAAATAACCGCAAATTTTATTGCTCCAAAAAAGTAAGTAATACATAGTTGTGCCCCCTTATTTATAGAAAACGGCGGAGATGAGATAATACAACACACGATGTGGGAATAAATACAAGTCGAGCGGACTGAGCGGTTTGACATAAACAAACCGCTCACTATACAAGCCATAACATTACAACCTTTGGACACAAGAGAAAGGTAGCCAGACAAGCCGCTAAGCCGCACATTCAGATAGCCAACAATCCGCAGTGCGGTAAACCATTACGCTTAAGCTGCTGCAAGACATTTTACCAAAGTGCGGGTTGCCACCAGACCGCGAAGAGGACAAGCCTTGGACTAGAGCTGCGGCTTTGATCAGACCATTACGACTTCACAAGACCGCTGCGGCTTATCACCTAACCGCTGAGGCGCACACTGGACAGAACACTACGGCTTTTACTAAAAACATCATCCAAACAGCCCGCTGAGGACATCGACTAAAAGACCAGCAGGATAGGCCGCTGCTACTAGTTCGGCTAACTGCCCGAACTGATTTCCAACATACTGAATCATCCCAGCAGCCTGCTAAGGCTACCCGCTAGAAGATTGGCTGAACAGGCCGCAGCGGCTAGTTCGGCTAACTGCCCTAACTGAGTTCCAACAAATACCACTTGTATCCTTTTCCTCATGTCTTGTATCCTTTTTCTCCTGTCCTATGATACCAATTTCAAGTCCTTGAATCAGTAAGCTAATTCAAGTCCTTCTCCCCCTTTTTGACTTCTGCAAATAGCTAGGGAGATATTCTGCTCCCCCTCTTTGATTTCTCATACGCAACAGTTTGAACATCTTGAGAGTACTTAGAGTAGTGCTAGACATGCTCCCCCTCAGTTGAAGCAACGTTTGTCATGTTTCTTGGTAGACAGCGTAGTCTGCACCATTCTGGATAGCACTTGAACATAATACCATTGAAGGTACACCACTTGAAAAGTCTTCATTCTATTGAAAAGAAATTCCATCTACAAGTCATAATATGGCCTGAAACAATTTAAGGAGCAACTAAAGATATACTAGTTTTAATATACCCAACTCAAACTTGAAGGTGTTAAACTTTGCTTCATCTAGTGGCTTAGTGAAAATGTCAGTCACTTGCTTGTCTATTGGGACAAACTCAAGGGTGATTTCTTCTCATTCCACATACTCTTTAATGAAATGGTATCTTATCTCAATATGTTTAGTCCTGCTGGGAGAGACATGATTCCTAGCAATTGATATAGCACTAGTAGAATCACAAAATTGGGGGCTTCTACTTATCTGGAGGTTGTAGTCCTGGAGCTGAAGCTGGATCCACAGTAACTTAGCACAGCAGCTACCTGCTGAGATGTACTCTGACTCTCAAGTTAAGATTTCAACACTGTTTTTCTTCTTGTTGCTCCAAGACACTAGTCTTCCACCCAAGTGTTGACAGGTGCCAGAAGTGCTCTTCCTGTCTTTGCAGCCTGAAAAATTTGCATCTAAGAAGCCTTTTAGTTCAAACTCCCCATTTCAAGGGTACCACAGGCCATGATCTGGTGTGCCCTTAAGATACCTGAAAATTATCTTTGAAGCAAAGTAGTGAGATTCCTTAGGGAAAGCCTGACACCTAGCACACACATATGTAGCAAACATGATGTCTGTCCTACTTGTAATAAGATAAAGAAGGGTGCCAATTATCCCTCTATACAAGGTCTCATTAATAGGTTTTCCTGCCTCATCATTGCTAATGGCATATTTGACCCCATAGGAGTTCTTATGGTGGAAGAATTCTCCATGCCAAATTTATTTATTAACTCCCTAGTGAACTTTGACTGGGATATTGATAAGACATCATCAGTCTGTCTTACTTGTAGACCAAATAAGAACTTAAGTTGACCCATATTGCTCATCTCAAACATCCCCTTCTTAAGTTTAGCAAACTTCCTGCAGAGGTAATCATCAGTAGATCAAAAGATGATATCATCAACATAGATCTGGACAAGGATGATCATACCCTTAGATTCCCTTAGAAATAGGGTCTTGTCTATCTTACTCCTTAAGAATTTGTTCTCAAAGAGGAACCTAGATAAGGTTTCATACCATGCTCTAGGTGCTTGTTTTAGCCCATATAAAGCTTTCCTAAGTCTATAAACAAGATCAGCAGAGTTAGGAACAACAAAACCTGGAGGCTACTCAATATAGACGTCTTCTCTTAAGTCACCATTTAGGAAGGCTTACTTTACATCGATCTGGTAGACTTTGAATCCCTTGTGTACAGCATATGCATGAAATAGTCTTATGGCCTCCAATCTTGCTATAGGGGCAAAAGTTTGATCAAAATCATTACCATCTTCTTGCATGAACCCCTTAGCCACGAGACTTGCTTTGTTCTTGATTATAATGCCCTTTTTATCAAGCTTATTCCTGTAGATCCACTAGACTCCAATGATATTATGTCATTGTGGTCTGGGGACCAGCTTCCAGACCTTGCATCTTTTGAATTGGTTAAGTTCCTCTTGCATATCCATTATCCAAATTTGATGTATGTTAGCTTCTTCAAACTTTTTGGCTCCACCTGTGATTTGAAACTGGTATACATAGCTATATTCAGATTCTTGCTTCTAGTCACTATACCTTGGCTTGCTTCACCAATGATTTGGTGTGCAGGATGATCTCTTAAATGGTTGATTGCAGGAGGCAATCTTCTTACAGCAACAGCTTCAGGAACAACACCTTACTGATCTTCATCTGCTCCAAGTGTGTCCTGTGGACCTTCTGCAATATCCACTTAAGCTTGCATCACTAGAGCTACATCTTTGAGTGCTAGCTTTTCTACCAACATTTTTGTATATGTGGTACTAAGAGAGGAGCTTTGCAGCTCACTATAAATCATGGTAGACTCATCAAAGACTACATGTAATGACTCTTATACAACTTGACTTTTTAAGTTGTAGATCCTATAAGCTTTGATATGGTTGTTGTACCCAACAAAAATCCCATCAAAGGACTTTGCCAACAACTTAGTTATATAGCACTTTCCATTATGAAGTACATAACACTGACTACCAAAGATTCTGAGATAGCTCAGCTTTGGTTTTCTGCATTTCAATATCTCACAGGGAGTTTTCTTATGGCTCTTGGTGATAGAGGCTCTGTTGAGGACATGACATGTAGTGTTGACTGTCTCAGTCCAAAAATATTCTGGGAGAGATGTGTTATTCAGCAGGGTCCTTCCATCCTCTCTGAGAGTTCTATTTTTCCTCTCAACAATCCCATTTTGTTTGGGTGTTCTAGGTGAAGAGAATTCTTGATGAATCTCATTCCCTTCACAGAACCTTGTCACGCTATCAGACTGGAATTCAGTCTAATGGTCACTTCTGATTTTAACCATAGAGATGTGAACTCATTCTGAATTTGCTTGACAAACTTAATGAAGATATCAAGGGTTTCATTTTTTCTCTTGAGGAAGAACACTGAAGCAAACCTAAAAAAGTCATCAACCACCATAATGGTGTAGACCTTCCTACCAAGACTATGAACTTGCATAGGACCAAATAAGTCCATATGCAGGAGGTATAGGCACCTCAAAAAATCTTTGGTCTCAATGCCCTTAAAGGAAGGTTTTGTCTGCTTGCCCTTTTGAAAAGCAAAACACATGCCCTCCTTGGAGCACTTCACATTGGGACCATTCCTAACTCGCTCTTGACTGAAGAGATTACCAATAGTCTTGTAATTTACATGGGCTAGCCTCTTGTGCCATATGACACAATAAGATGATTTCTTATTTTTCACTAGACAGATAGGAGAGTCTGTATCTAAACATATAAAGTTTAAGAACTAAACATTTCAACTCCTAGTGCCTGTCAGTATGACCTCTTGGTCACTTGACCTCCTGATTAGGCACACATCCTTGTGGAAGACAATAATATAGCCAAGATCAGAGAGTTGGCTTATGCTTATAAGGTTGTATTGCAACCCTTCAACATAAGATACCTTAGTGATGGTGAATATGCCATTGGTGATATTACCATAACCTCTTGTTACCCCTCTATCTGAACTACCAAATATTTCTTTGGGTCCATCTTTTACTCGAGTGTACTCCTTCAAGTTGCTCTTTATCCCAGTCATGTGCCTGGAACAACCACTATCTAAGAATCATATAGAGGTATGACCACTTTGACTTACCTGCAATATACAGTTTACTTTACCTTAGGACCCCAATATATATTAGGTCCTAGGTGCATATTATTCTAAAACTAAACCAGTCCACCTGCAAGTTTTCATATTGGTGGACTAACTCTGGTCCTGAACACATTAGGATTATGCCAGCAGTCAATGACATAATGGCCTACCTTGCCACAACACCAACAATCATGTATGTTATATCTTCTTTTTTTGTGTAGGCCTTGCAACTGGATTGACTGCAGTCTTAAAAGAAGGAAGTAG
This sequence comes from Platanthera zijinensis, assembly GCA_039513925.1. Lineage (NCBI taxonomy): Eukaryota > Viridiplantae > Streptophyta > Magnoliopsida > Asparagales > Orchidaceae > Platanthera > Platanthera zijinensis. The sequence continues at coordinate 173,021,619 of CM077081.1, read as the reverse complement.
TGCATATGCCATTTATATATTTCTTTCAGTATGGATTTGACTGAAGGTTTGACTGCTTGCTAGCTTGTGTGGCCTATTTTGAATCCTATCAGCAGCATATTTCTTTTCAGACAGTGTGCTCTTGATAGCATCATAAATAACCATATTAGGCAAGCTGACAGACTGACCCTTAGTCAGATTCTGTGCTTACATGTTCTGAGAATGGGATGCAGCCACATTTTGAGAGAGGGGGCGGTAGCACCAAAAACAAATGGTCCATGATGGGACATTTGATTTTCTTCAAAAGGAGCCTTAAAGGAACTTACCCTGATATACCTTCCACAATGGCTAAGAACATCTTTTGTTCTACATAGCAAAAGGCTAACAACTACTCCTATGCAAAGCCGCTATGCATCGTTTCGCCAGGCAGGATGGAAGACTACACGGGTAGCTATCCACCGAATCACTGGGTGGATGGATGCGTATGCAAGAGTAAGAACCAGAATTTGAGGGTCGTAAGCACCTCTTTGCTACGAACTCTTCTAGCAATTGCTAGAACGACAAGAACGTATGGATGGCGGATGGACAAATAGCACAACTCAAGCAACTCAAGCAGTAAAATGAAATACGATTCACATAGACATGAAACACATAACATATACAACCAAAGTGCAAATCATCTACATAGAAATATTTAACAGCGCATATACAACAATAATGGAAGAACAAGGCAAGATATCGACCGAATCAGAAGTCTTGCTGAGGGATCGCGGAAGGAATCGCCTGGTTGTGAATCCGTGTCCAAGCTTGCTCCTCAACTGCGTCCGAGGTAGAGAAGGCTGTCACGACCCTCCAGTGGACCCGTCTTCTTCGTGTCACGATCTTAAAGAAGGTTGCAAGCTTCCCTTTGCTTGATGGTTATGGCATCAAAACTAGATGCAAAGCTAGTAGATGAAGGAGAAGGTCGAGAGCAAGTGCCGACAAGATGTAGGCTTTGTGAGCATTGTCGAAGCTTCTCCCCTTAGTGGAAGATGAAGGGCAGAGGTGAAACGGCAGAGTTTTGCCGTAAATTGGCGGAGAAATCCCTGGAAGAAGTCTGTCCCGAAGGTCCCTTTAAATGGACAAAAATCTACTCTTAAATAGGAAAATATCAGAAAATTAGTGACGCACGGTCTAGCGCATGACCATGCATGAACCGTGCGATATTCACGCGCAGATAATGCTTGAGGAAGAAGAAGCGTTGACCCATGCATTTTACTCCCGCATGGGCGATTTCGCTCGTGCGTGAAGGAAATCGCACGGGTAAGCACAGAGCGCAGAAAACTGGGTAAAACAGGGAAACCGTGCGTTTTACTCGCGTACGGGCGCGTTTGCCCGTGCGTGAAGGAAACACACAATTTACCGCAGAATGCAGGAATACAGGAGAAAACAATGGAACCGTGCATTTTACTCACGTACGGGCGTTGTCGCCCGTGCGTGAACAAATCACACGATTAACCACAGAATGGCTGGAAAGCTTGGCAAAAGAGGCAGACCATGCGATTCCTTCTCACACAGTTTGGCCGAAACTGTGCAGGAACAAGATGCATGGGTAGAAACAGAAGTCCCCAAAATAGTTGTATGAAACACATGATTGCACAGAAACCGAGCGCAACAAATTCGCACGACCATGCGTTTTACACAGGGTTGAAAAATGAATCTGGGACGTCCCGACTACCTACACAGCAATAAAACCAGGCTGGAGCACAAGCTCCTAGCAACAACACACAACATAAAATAAATTATAAGAACCATTGGGAGACCCATTTGCTTACCCCCAACAAAAGAATGCGCAATTGCACACCCATGGGCCAAAATAGTGCACTTAGTGTGATAAATAGAATAAATGAAATATCAACGATAACATACTAAAAGTGAAGTGCAAGTGCGTTAAAACTAGCCCAGATGTGTCCGAAAAAGCCTGCATAAATCAGACTCATCCACCGGCCTGCGTGCCGATGATTGGAAGACACTATTTGTTTAAAGTAAACTCATGTAAGGCCATAAGGCCAAGTACTTTATGTATTTATACGCTCATTACTATTTTGGGTATTTAGTGGACATTCATGTTGTTGCTTGGGTTCTTTTCTTTGCAACATTTAAAATGCTTCCGCTAGAATGTGCTCTGTGTAGGATGTGTGATATTGGTAGGATGGTTTCATTTAGTAACCCATTGGTTTGTCTGTAGTATATGGCGTCGGGCCTCGGCCGGACCTACTGCTATATGCTATGTAACAGATAGGCGTGTTATAATTAAAACCCTTAAAAACACTGATAAAACCCAAAATTTAGCATCGAAATTCCCCAATGATGAAGAGGAAGGAAAAAGTACCAAAATTTCTCTGAGGGAAACTCAAAAAATAGGAAGGTCACTCATCAAATAGTTTCTAAGTCCACTCAGATTCATCAAAAGCACTCGACGATTCCACAGTTCACTCAACGAGTATGACTTGGTTTGACGGATAAACTTGACGAATGAGACTTAGCAAAAATTCAATGCATTAAATGATACTCGACACAATTCAAGATAGACTCAATGAAATAAATCAAAATCCAATGATACTCGATGAATCTTACTTAGAGAAAAGGGCTTGACACACGTCAAATTTTACTTAGAAGCTTCCTATGAAATCTACTTAACGAAATTAACTTGATGAATTCGAGCAAAACCTAAGGATACTCGACGAATTCGTCAAGAATACTCGATGATTTGGACTTGGCCTCTCATGAACACTCGAGGCATCCACTGGATACCCGACAAATTCGTTGGGAATACTCGACGAATACACTTAACAAAATCAACACACTCCGCACCAAACACTGTGGACACTCGACAAATTCGTCGTGAAAATTTGACAAATTATACACGACGAAATGAACTTGGTCTCAGACTGAACCCTACTCTATTCGACAAATTATACTAGACGAATTCGGACTCAGTAGAAATTCTACCCTACTCGATGGATTCGGACTATGTTGAACCCTACACAACTCCTACACTCTATGAAGGAAAGAAAAGAGTGGAATCAAGAACAAAGGAACTAATAAGATGGAGTAATCACCACTTACCTCAAAATCTTCCGAAAACTGTCATCTCGAGCGCTCCGCTGTATGGATCGGCCGCAAGAACTCCTCTTCTACGATTCCTGAAAATTTTCGAGGTAAAACAAGGGTTAAGGTTGCATACCCTAACGCCAAATGCCATGAAACGGGAAAAATGCACCGTGCACGCGAAGATCTCGGGGAGAGCTTTCCGAATTTATGCTCCCTCGAGGATTTCGTGAACCGGATCTCTAATAAGCGGCAACCAGAAGACTTCTCGAAGGCCGACTCGTTACTTCTTCTTCCGGTCTTCGCACCGATAGTTTGGGAACACGATGAATAGGTCTTCGTTTTAAACGTATTTATATATATTAGATTTTAAAATAATTATCAAGGAAACTCAAACGACGAGAATTACTAAAACATCTCGGTTTTCAATGAAATTCGCATCAAAACTAAATGGTAGTGCAACAAATCAAATGTCGAAGTATAAATCAGGATCCGACCACCCAAACTCAGGTTAAAATTTTCCAAAGTTAAAACAATAATAATCCATATAAAATTTACTGAGATTCCAAATAAGCCCGACTCACAATGAAACTTCACTAGCACGCTTCAAATTAACCACTTAAATTTCCCAATTCAAAATTCTAATTCCGATGAACAAAATTATGCACCATTAACGGTGCCCCGCTAACTACACGTCAACGTAACGCCCTTACGTCAGTATTACGCCACAAAAAGGATCAAAACAATTATCGAAAATTCAAGGGCGTTACAGTCACTCCCCCTAAAAGGATGTTTTGTCCCGAAACTTGATACGCAAATCGAATCAAAATAGAAAAGGAAGTAACCAATGGTTATCAGATAAAAAACTTACCAAGGGAAACTTTGAGAAAAGGTGAGGATTAGCCTCTCTCATATCTAACTCCAACTCCCATGTCTCGCTCTCAATGTCTAGGTTTTGCTAAAGAACCTTGACCATGGGTATAGTCTTTCTTCCCAACACCCGATCCTGAGTCTCCAGAACACGAACAGGCTCCTCGATATAGGAACGATTAGGCTGCAACTGGGGCGCCGAGTCAAGGACATACCGATCACTCAGCACACACTTTCACAGTTGGCTCACATGAAACACATCGTGAACACCAGGGAAAGTAGCCGGCAAATCCAGTCTATAATCTGATACTTCGATGTGCTCAACAAATTAGAAAGGTCCCACCTACCTGGGATCTAACTTGTGGTTCCTTCTAAACCTTTTAACACCTGGCATAGAAGAAACCTTTAGGAAAACCATGTACCTAACTACAAACTCCAGATCAACCCTCCATCGATTTAAATACTTATCATTTCTTCCAAGGCTTTCAGACCTAACTGCGGTCTCTCACCCACCTCAGCCAAAAATGAAGGTGTTCGACAATGCCTTTAGTACAAAGCCTCAAAGGGGGCCATCTTTAAACTCTCTTGATTACTATTATTATAGGAAAATTCCATCAGTCTAAGACGTTGGCCCCATGCTCCACCATGGTCCAAAATATAACATCTGATCATATCTTCTAATATTTGATTAACTCTTTCCGTTTGACCATTAGTCTAGGGGTGGTAAGCAATTGAGTACCTGAGGTCAGTGCCCAACCCATCCTGCAAACTTTTCCAAAAATGCGATGTAAACCTGGAGTCTAAATCTTACACAATACTTATTGGCACTCCATCTAGTCTGATTAACTTATCCAAATACAATTCCGCTATCTTCTTCATGGAATAGCCAATCTTGAAAGGCACAAAGTAAGCATATTTCATCAATCTATGAACTTTTACCCACACAAAATCAAGCCCTCAGGGAGACCTAGGCAAATCAATAATAAAATCCATATAAATGCTCTGTCACTTCCAACTTAGAATATCAAAAGGCATCAACTTGCCACCCGGCCTACTATGATCTACCTTAACACGCTTGCAGGTGAAGCACTCAGACATGAACTTAGCTATGTCGTTCTTCATCCCATACCACCAAACAATATGCTTCAAATCTCTATACATCTTTGTAGCTTAGGGGTTATATGCGACACTAAACCCATGTGCTTCATTGCAAATCCTTTCCGAAATATCACCAACATCTGGAATACAATATCTGTCACGGTACTTCAAAGTACCCACTTCATCAATCAAAAAGTCTAGTAATTCCCCTTTTTTAGTTCTACTACAGATATGCTCCAAATCGGGATCATCCTTCTGATGTAGCCTTGTAAGCATAATCAACGATGGTTCTGCCACTTCAAAGCTACTCGATGAGTCGCCACTCCCAATTGTTATATTAATTAATAAAAACTCCTCCATCAAGGATTGCACTGAAAGGTTAAAGATTTGTGAGGTCTTTCTAATCAAGGCGTCGGCTACCACATTAGCTTTTCCTGGATGATAAAGAATATCGACCTCATAATCTGCGACATACTACAACTGTCTATGCTGGTGCAAATTCAGCTCCTTCTGAGTGAAGACGTACTTCAAACTCTTGTGGTCTGTATAAATCTTGCACAGCGTACCATGTAACAAATTTCTCCAAAGCTTCAGGGCATAAATTACTTCCGCAAACTCCAAATCATGCGTAGTATAATTCTTTTTGTGGACCTTTAATTGCCTCGACCCATACGCAATCACTTTTCGTTCTTGCATCATTACGCATCCATGCCCGACGTGCAAGGCATCCACATAAATAGTATACTCTACTCCTTCGCTAGGTAAATTCAATACTAGAGCAGTGCACAATCTCTTTTTCAATTCCTGAAAGGCTCCTTCACACTCATCATTCTACACAAAAGCAGCATTCTTATGTGTAAGATAAGTCAAAGGTATGTACAATAAAGAGATTCCCTCCACAATTCTTCTATAATGACCTGCCAACACTAAGAAGCTTCTTATCTCTTTAGGAATGGCAGGTCTTTTCTAATCCAACAAAATAGTTATCTTTTTTAGGTCAATAAAGAAACCATCCTTATTCACAACATTACCCAAAAAGGACACATGAGGAAGCCAAAACTCGCACTTACTCAATTTTGCATACAACTTATGCTCTCTTAAAGTAGACAGAGCTTGGCGTAAATGCTGAGTATGCTCCTCAGCACTCTAGGAATATACCGAAATATAGTCAATGAAAATGACCACAAAATGATCTAAGAAATCCTTAAACACTCTATTCATCATATCCATGAAGGAAGAGGGTGCATTTGTTAGTCCAAAGGACATCACCAAGAACTCAAAATGTCCATGCCGAGAATGAAAAGTTGTTCGCGGAACATCCTACTCACGGATTCTCAACTGATGGTAGCCCAAACGAAGATCAATCTTCGAGAACATTATAATACCACACAACTGATCAAACAAATCATCTATCTGCGACAAAGGATACCAATTCTTGATGGTTACCTTATTCAATTCCCTATAATCAATTCACAGCCTCATAGAACCATCCTTCTTTTTGACAAACAAGATAAGAGCATCCCAAAGCGAAGAACTTGGTCGAATAAATCCACACTATAGCAATTCATCATGCTGGGTATGCAACTCTTCCAGCTTATGAGGGGTCATACTGTACAGTGCCTTAGTAATTGGGCGAGAACCCAGCTCAAGATCAATCACAAATTCCACATCTCTCTCAAGAGAAAGACCAGGAAGACTAACTGGGAAAACATCTGGGAAATCTCGTACCACAGAAATATCCTCGATGCACAGCAAACTACTAACAGTTCCCAAAATAGAAGCCAGATAAGCAAGACAATCGGAATCTAAGAGTTTCCGAGAACATACCGCAGAAATAATCGGGGAATCCTGTCGTGAAAATCCATACACACTCATGGGTTGGCCATTGTCCATCTTGAAGTCCAAACGCTTTACCTTGCATTGGATAATAGCATCATACCTAGACAAAAAATCCATACCCAAAATCACATCGATGTACTCCAGGTCTAGCACCCTCAAATCGGCAAAGGCTAGGAAGTAACCTAAAAGGATAGGACAACAATGGATTTTTTGGTCTGACACCACCGAGTAACCAGAGGGAAACTTAACGCGAAACGAATCGTCTTCTTGATCAAGGTTCAGATGGTGATATTCTATAAAAGACCTAGACACGAAGGAGTGGGTAGCACTAGAATCGAAAAGAATATGCGCCCAATGGTTCTTACCTTAAACTCCTATATAAAATTGTATATATAACTAGCCGAACAACATTGAAACTAAAGTTGAAAGCTAAGAACTAGATTAGAATCTAATCTGAGATCACATGGCTGGAATTCTGTACTTCTTAAAATGTCACCATGTTCAACTTGCCCTTCCCTTTATCCTGATGATGCGGCAGCGACAATGCTTGAAGTGGAACTGGCTGCAGCGGGGGCTGAGGTCCCGGGCACTTAAACTTCAAATTCCCTTTCTTCTACACTAGAAACAGACTTTATCCTTTATATAATAATGGGCAACATCATGCCCTACAACTTACAAGAAGAACACACCAGATCTCCTTTGGGCATGTTCTGAAATGCAAGCACCTGCTACTGCTTCTGTGCTCCCATTCTCTTGAAATGCATTTTGAAGTGATGGCCTGGCCGGACATAGAAACTACACACTTCCTTATGATGTAGGCCACGGGTTTCGACACCGTAACGGCTAAGGGGTTCACACGCTCGCTTAATTATAATTACTATTACGATCACACGAAGAATAAACACAGCCACTATGCAAGTTGCCACAATTAATTTAATAGAATTCGGGGGGGGGGGGGTTTGCTAGGCCCCTTAAGATAATATCAAGGCTATAGGCCAAGATCCTCTCAAGCGAAATGAATCCACACGGTTCGGTCGAGCGTACATTGTACCAAAAGAGACACCACCGAAAATAAGGATTCGGATAACGGGTGGTTCTCTCCAAACGAAAATAAAATGAGGGCCGCCACGCCTCACGAATTCAAAAGGGAATCAATAACAATAACAATAATTTAATAGATATTATCAACGAAAATTCTACCAATCACAAATCACACGATATGCTAAATGCCCAAAGAAAAGATCTAAGAGAGAAACACACAAGAGTGGAGACGTTCGTTACCCAACCGGAATGGATGATTCTGATTTAACTCTCTTTGGATCGCTCCGTTCCGGATCCACCGAAAGTGTGCCGGTTGGAGGGAAACTCCAAGTTCTTCGTTGCCTTCCGACGCCGTTGATGTTTCACAAGATTCACCTCAATCTTTGGCCGATTATTCTCTTGGATTAGAAGATGGGGCTGATTTGGATCTCACCAAAGGAATCGGTTTTTGGTAAGGATAGGGTTATGGATGGTGTTGGGATGGAGGTGGTCGGCTAGGAGAATGAAAGGGTGTGTCGGTTTTGTGAGGGGATGGATGTGGCCGAGATCTTGATGGCAGAGGGAGAGGAGAGGAGGTGGCCGAAGCCTTGGAAGGGGAGGAGGGAGGCCGGCGGCCAAAGAGGGAAAGAGAAAGGTAGGGGGCACCCAAGAGGAAGAGGGAAGAGGAGAAGGTAATTCCAAAATCTGAAATTGGGTTTTTAATTTTTCATTCAATCTACTCAAAATCCAATACAACATAGCCTTATATAGGCTTTACAAAGACAAGGGTTATAAGCACCCCAAATGTGGCTAAACAAAGGCCAAAATGAAATGACAAATAATTAAAACTTTGGCTAAACATAGGCCAATTAAAAACATAATTATAAAATCTGAAATAATAATTTAAATGACGCGGCGATGGCGGTGGATGTCGCGGCAAAGTTTCACCATTCCGACTTGCGGCACGGTCATAAAGATCTTCAAGCTCCATATGGAGACGAACAATGGCACCAACAAGTAAATCATCATCTCAAGGCGGCGAGGGAACATCAAGTGTGAGTCGGCACCAACATTAACCGGGTCACCATAGTCATCCGGAAGGGGATCTTCTGCAGCAATATGACGCGGATCTATGACATGTACCGGGTCACCATCATCGTCCAGAGGGGGATGCTCCAAATCAACAAGCCGGGGGATGACGGCGCCATCAATCCTCCCCCTCTCAAAAATACTCATCACTGATGAGTAGTACCATGTATGATCGTCGAGGAAGAGGAACCTGCAAGGTAAAAAAGTGGTCTTGGGGGGACTGTTGGAACCTTAGGTTCTGATTTGGGTTAGGATCACTATTAGGATGATTAGTTTGACCCAAAATGTATAGTCTAAGGGTCATAGGTCTTTCCAGGTATTCCTCAGAAAGAATCCCAGAAGAAGTGCAGAAGAATTCCAGAGAAAATTAGTTTTGAGGTTCAGAAATTTTAGCTCCAGAAATAGTCGAACGGAGTTCAACTATTGCAGTCCAGAAATAGTCGAACGGAGTTCAACTATTGCAGTCCAGAAATAGTCGAACGGAGTTCAACTATTGCAGTCCAGAAATAGTCGAACGGAGTTCAACTATTGCAGTCCAGAAATAGTCGAACGGAGTTCAACTATTGCAGTCCAGAAATAGTCGAACGGAGTTCAACTATTGCAGTCCAGAAATAGTCGAACGGAGTTCAACTATTGCAGTCCAGAAATAGTCGAACGGAGTTCAACTATTGCAGTCCAGAAATAGTCGAACGGAGTTCTACTATTGCAGTCCAGAAATAGTCGAACGGAGATCAACTATTGCAGTCCAGAAATAGTCGAACGGAGATCAACTATTGCAGTCCAGAAATAGTCGAACGGAGATCAACTATTGCAGTCCAGAAATAGTCGAACGGAGTTCAACTATTGCAGTCCAGAAATAGTCGAACGGAGTTTAACTATTGCAGTCCAGAAATAGTCGAACGGAGTTCAACTATTTCTGTGCAGTTTTTCAGGAAGCTTTAAAAGATTCATTTTTGGCATTTTCCTGTGCCGTTTTTCAGACAGAATTATTTACATCTGGCAGATTTAATTAAGGCTATTGAGGCGATTACAGCTATCAGAATTAATGCTATATATTCTTAAGAATATAGCTGTTTGGAGGCTGCATTAATTATGGATTAAATCATAGATTTAATGACTATTGATTCCCAAAAGAAATTACCATTCTTGGGAAAAGGCTTCAGCCGTTTCAAGGCAAGAATTCAAATGTTTGAATTAGTCCAAGGGATATATATATATATATATATATATATATATATATATGATATACAGAAGATTAAATATATATATATAATATATATCATAAAGTGATAGAGAAAAAGAAGCAGGCATATACAGATCATCTTCATCTTCTTCATCTTCTCCAGGCTTTCAAGAGACACAAAATCAACATCAGTCTAAAAGCTTGCTGGAGAGCAACATCAACTTGAAGGCCTACACCCTGAAGCAAAGCTTCCACTCCTGAACTATTCTACATCTCAGGGGGAGCTTTGACAACAACAATCCACTTGTGCTTCTCTTTGCTTGTTGAATAGAGAAGACAACATCAACTCTTCCTTCCTCCTGTACAAAGGGTTCTTGAACTCCCTTCAAAAGTTCTGCTTGGTTTCTGAGACCTTATCAAAACTCAGTGGTGGCAAGACACCTGATCAAAAAATCTAGATTTGGTTTTTGAGCACCTTATCAAAAGCTCATTGGTGCCCAGGACACCTGATCAACTCATCCTGTAGTGGATTCCTACCAGGGTGGTAGAAGAGTGGATGTACCCAGATTTGAGGAACCACTATAATCCTTGTGTTGTCTGGATTGCTTGATCTATTTTCTTCCTTATGTGCTGTGAATTTTATTTTGCATTTCATTTTCTAAAAACTCTTAAGCATATCAGATCTATCACCTCACTTTTAGGGACCTCAATGACGCATTAGCCAAATAAGAATAAGAAATTTCCACAACATCAATCCACATACCTCCGATGGAGACCGGGGACGAAAACGATCCAGAAGAACTAACACCACCCACCCCAAGAAAAAGCATAGTGGAAAATGTAAACGGAGAGATAGACTTTTCAAGGGGCATATAAACAGGACGCGTAAAGTATGAAAAGTCGAAACTAGGAGCGATGCCCCCAATCAGTGGAAAATTCTACAAGAAATGTCATGCTACTGAATTTCCATAAGATTCGAAAATACTCTACTGGCCGGTTCATAAATATTTCTGAGGTGCCTGGAGGCATCCGTTCAGGGACGAGACAAACCAAGACCAAATCACTTATTTAACGGAAGGATACTCTCCGATTCCAACAAACAATCTTAGAACTGTGTGGGGAGAACCCATGTGCAACGTGACTTGCTTTAACAGTGGGCAGTAACGGGACCAAGTCAGGTGGCACGGGTGCTATAAAAGCAGTGGTGAAATCAACGCCATACAACGTCGTAGTTTTAGATTTAAACTTAAATTTAAATTTTAAAACGTCATGACTAAAAGCTAACGAAAAACACTCATCACTATATATAGAATGGGGCGCTCCCGGATTTTACATTACGTGCGGGCAACACAACTTAACATTTGCATCAACGTTCACTAGCGTGTGCGTGCACGGGTCATCAAAAGGCGGGGGATAAATGCGTGCGACCGGGCTTGGAAAATAAGTTTATCGAGGAGACATCACGTCATAAGGCACCATCGCCAAGGTACCACTAGTAATACAATTCGAAACCTCAAAACACGGATTTGACTTCCAACAAAGATCATCCGGTCGCAACCCAATAAAGTCGTAAGAAAGTTCAAACAGTGGATTCGCTCTTACGGAAAAATCATCCGACATGTTTTCTAAATCATGTGGGTAATCATGTATTTCAGATTCAGTGATCGGATCATAGATCGGCAATGCTACAACGAGATCAGGCGTTACAAACAGGAGAGAGTTAAAATCACATTCAAGTTTAGGTAAAGGAGTTAGCATTACGGGATGCTCATCCGGTTCCACTTCAATATCGTATTCCAAAAGTTTAACTCCTTTACTAGCACAATCTTCGAACACATCAGTCCTGACATCAGTTACAGTGAAAATCTCAGAAATGGGCACTTCGATATGTCTCAGACTAGAAGTAGCAAGCTCATGTCCTAACAGATCGTCAAATGAGTCACGACTGGGTAAGCTCTCAGCAGACTGTAACTCTTCTAACTCAGCTAGAATATCAATCGACTTAGGATCATCAAAAGGCTCCACAACAGTCAAAAGGGATGGCTCCAAAATGTCGTCGAAAGGGAGTGGAGAGGGTTCCTCAAATGGGAAATCCTCATCTAAGACACTCGGGTAACCAATCTCCTCATCGTCACTCATGTTGTCAACATTAACAGCATCGGCCTCAGTGACGGGCGTACTCGTAATCGCAAGCTCAGATACCATTTTCACGCTGATAGGAACACTCTCATAAACAGGAAAGGGTCTAGTGCCCCGGCGGGGAGAAATAAATTCATGAGACGTCCTCATACGGGAGTACGAGGGAACATGCTGGTTTGATGTAGGCAAAATCTTGGGCGGCGACTCACTCAGATAATAAGTAGATGGAGAACGGCAGTATGGAGGGTAATACTCATCTGTTAATAAATTCTTCATAATCTGCTAACCTATACGTGGGTCGACGGAGGGCATTCCTAAACGTCTTTCCTCATTGAGCCAGAAAGTATGGGCTCGACCAAATAATTGCAGTCTCGCAACGGGAATCCTGTGGGGATCCACAATACGATATTGCTCAAAATAATGCTCCATGTCGTTCACCCAACATAGAAACACTCGCGGTCCACCTAGCCCATCATATGTCGGAGCAGGAATCCTAACACGGCTAGAGGTGCGCGGTGTAACTTGATTAGCCTTTAGTTGGTCAATCAACCCCTTAATCTCTTCCACTACCAGGCAATGGACTGGCTTTCTAACTTTCATGACGGAACCTAAAGATTTCATTCGGTAAACGTGAACATCGTAGGCCATTTTTGTTTTAATTTTCAGCGGGAAAATGGGGATAGACTACTCGGATTAAGTGCACAAATACAAAGAAATATAGTCTGGTTCTATTTAATTTTCAAAGATCGATTTGTTCCCGCTAATATTTCAAAATACTATATATATATTTTTTGATACTCCTGCTGGCAAAAATGGGGAGATTATTAATAAATTTTTATTTTTGAATTTTGCTGAAAAAATAAAAATATAGGCCGCTATTGGCAAACCAACTATTAAATTTTAAAATAACTTTATAAAAATAATGACTTAATGAAAAATAATTTTTTTTTGGATTTCTAATTAAAAATAAGATAGAGAATTTCAAGAATTTTATTTTTTTAGATTTTGAGAAAAATTTGAGATTTAGAATTTGAAATTGGAAATTTGAAATTTTGAATTTTGAAATTTTAAATTTTGAAATTTGAAATTTGAAATTTGAAATCTTGAAATTTTAAATTTTAAATTTGAAATTTGAAATTTGAAATTTGGAATTTGAAATTTGGAATTTGAAATTTGAAATTTCGAAATTTGAAATTTGAAATTTTGAAATTTGAAATTCGAAATTTGAAATCTGAAATTTGAAATTTAAAATTTGAAATTTGAAATATGAAATTCGAATTTTGAATTTTAAATTTTGAAATTTGAATTTTGAAATTTTGAAATTTGAAATTTGAAATTTGAAATTTGAAATTTGAAATTTGAAATTTGAAATTTGAAATTTAAATTTTGAAATTTGAAATTTGAAATTTTGAAATTTGAAATTTATATTTTCTTTAGCCTACCTAAAAATAGAAGGATGGTGCCGATTAGGAATCGACAATAACCTCCCTCTGATACCAAATTGATGCAGGACCATAGTTTAGAAGAGAGATTTTCTTGAAAACTTCCAACAGTTATATGGGGAGGAGGTGTGGTTGTTCGGTTTTGTTCTTGGAGGAAGAGGGCAAGTGGCGGTTTGAATAGAGCTAGGGTGGCCGACGGTTTGTAGGGAAGGGAAGTGGGGCTGAGAGAAATAGAGAGGGAGGGAGAGAAGAGAGGCCGGCGGCCAAGGAGAGGAGGCAAAGGGAGGGAGAAGAAAACCAAGAAAGGGGAGAGGGAGGAGAAGGCCGAATATTGCCTAGGGGGAGGAAAGAGAGGAGGTGGCCGAGAGAGATTAAAGAGGGAGAGGAGGTGGTGGCTTTGGACTTGGCCGAGACCTAAGGGGGTGGTGGTGGTGAAGGTGAGGGAGAATATTGAGGAGGAGGAGGAGAAGGGAGAAAAGAGGTAGCTGAGATTGAGAAGAAAGGGGAGGGGGTGGCCGGCGGCCAAGGTAGAGAGAGGGAGAGAGGGTTTGGCCGAAATTTGCCAAAGAGGGGGGGGGGGAGGAAAATTCTCTCAAGAATCTCTAGGTTTTTTTCAATTTTTCATTCTTTTCAATACTTAATCAAACAAAACATGGCTATATATAGCCTTACACCACTCAATCTCCTCCATACATATTTAGAACAAAATAAAAACCATTCCAAAATTAAAATGCATGAAAATGGAAGCAAATATATGATGGTTATAAGTATCCATCATAATTACAAGAATAAAAATATAATAATAAGATTGCTTAAATTAAAAAATTGCTTAAATAGAAATTGCTATAAATGATAAAAGATAAATAATAAAATATATAATTTTAATTTTAATTTATAATTATATATATTTTTAAAATGGTGCCGGCAGACGTCGTGCAAAATATGAAGCGTCGTTGGCGAAGGAGCGTCACGACATTGACGAAGAAGCATCGCGGTGTTGGCGAAGAGCGTCGTCATCACCTTACTTCCTTTCTTCAAAGCTAGGATAGATGCCCGAGAGATTCCACTATCCTCAGACTTTCTCTTATCCTTCCTTATATGTGCACCTCGATTTTTTGCATTGTCGATAGTCTCGATTCTCAGAGTAGGTTCCACTGCCTCAGCACATGTCTTTGACCGGTATGCGCTAGCCGACTGCTGGATGTCGCTACGAAGTCCTACAAAGAATTGCTTCACCCTTCATGCCTCAGAGGCCAGTAAATCAGGAGCAAACCTGCTCAACTTACTTAATTCTATCTCATACTCACTAACCGTGAGCTTTCTCTATTTCAGGTGCAGAAAATTATTCATCAGCGGTCTTGCTCGACCGATGGTAGAAATTTCTTCAACAACATCCCCTTGAAAGATTCCCAGGAACAACCCTTTCAGATGCTCTCTTTCTCTCGGATCCACCAGCTCTAAGCAAGGCCCTTCATCTGGTAAGCGGTGACCATTACCTTTTCAATGTGAGGGATAGATCTAACTTTACTCTAGAGGGGGGTGAATAGAGTATTTTAAAACTTTTATTTATTTTTATAGTGGATTTTAAATTAAGTGATAAATATATATATATTGAGAGAAAAATCACAGCACAAATAAAGAAAGCAATCAATCACAGATGACACAAGGATTTATAGTAGTTCCCCAATAAACCTGGGCACGTCTACTCTTCTACCACCCTAGTATGAATCCACTATAGGTTTTTTATCAGGTGCCCTGCCACCAAAAGATCTATTTTCTAAGGGATATCTAGCAACACTTTGAGCTTTTGATCAGGTGCCCAAAAACCAAGCTTAAGTCTTTTGATTAGGTGACTTATGAACCAAGAGATAACTTTTGAAGGGAGTTAAAAACCCTGTACATAGTTTAATAAATAAACTAAGAGAGTTGATGATTTCTTCTATATAAAATTTCTCTGAGAAGACTTTAATGGATGAAGATGCAAAAAGCTCCACCTGATTTGAGTAGAGATTTGTGATCAGGAGAGGGATTTTTTTCTTCAGGGTGTAGGCCTTCTTGTTTCTGATTGATTGAAGACTTTTGCACTAGTAGACACTTAAGCAGAATATCTGTATCTATATGTGTTGATCTATTTTGATCTGTATGTATGTTGATCTCTATATTAGTCACTTTTTTATATAGCCCTCTAAGTCAGTCAGTCCATTTAAGCAACAATATTCTGAATATATATTATCTGAGAAGAATTCAAACATTTGAATTAAAACCATTCTGAAATCCCTGAAGAATTTCTGAGAATTATAACTGCCCTAGGAATTAATTATAATTAAACTCCGTGATAAATTCTTATTTAATGCTGCCTGAAATGGCTATATTCATTGAAAATATTTAGCATTAAATATCAGAGTGTAACTGACTAAAACTAAGCCTTGAAACTATTGTGCCTTTAGTAAATAAAACTGCCTGAACACTGCAAAGAATTCGTCAAACTGAGCTAGGAGTTCGTCGAACTGAGCCTCTGAGTTGTGATCATCATTCGTCGAATGATAACCAGAGTTCGTCGAGCTAAACTCAGAGTTAGAACTCTGAATTCGTCTAACTGAGCTCGATGTTCGTCGAACAGAGCTCATCTTTCATCGATCAAAATTCTACGTTTGTTGAACTGCACTTCTCTGGAATTCTTCTAAAGGAGCAACCCTGGAAATAAACCTAGGACCCTAGACTATACACAGTGGGTTAAACTAATCATCCTAAATAAATACTAGTGATCCTAGCCCAAATCAGAAATAGGGTTCCAACAATCTCCCCCTATTTGGGTGAGGATACTATCAAAAACAGAAAAACACAAAGCAAAATATCTAGCAGAAATAGAACTTTCAGCAGATATATAAAAGGTGCTTTGAGAGTTTAAAGAACATAACAATAAATTTCAAAGACATAAACAAGAATCAAGAATCTTTTTGAGGTGCTGCTGAAGGAGATTATGAAGAAGATTTTTTTAAAATAAGCTTTCTGGTAGGATCTTCAGCTTCCCTTTTGCTCATCTTTATGTCTTGAGATCCAATAATCTTTAGAGAATTAATTCTTGGAACGACTGCTTTAAGACGCAGACTCATATACTTATCAACATTGAACAAGCTCTTCTTTGAATATCTGTCCAGTTCCTTTTGTTTGTATGAGAACATAGTGGTAAATAGTGAGTGGTCCTTACCCTATGTCCTGGCTTCCTTAATCTGAGATAGAGCAACTTGCTCATTAAACCTTCTTATTCTAAATACTGGGTCTAGTTCTAGATCATAGACTGGAGAAGGTGGCCTTTCTTGACTAGATTGTTGTTGGTTGCTTTGACTGCTTTGAGTATCAGACCTTGTTGTCTACCTGTGTTGAGTAAATTTGGAGTGATGATGAGAGGAAATCCTCTGAGAAGAAGAAACATAACTAGCTGACCCTACTGCTAGTGGAGGAGGAGGAGCTCCTCTCCAAGACTTTTGAGGTGGAGAATCATATCTCCACATCTTCTTCCTATTTTTCTGCTAATTTTTGGAGAATCTCATCCAGTGTGGAAGGACTGGAGTGAGAGGAATTGATAATACGTTTTGTAGCCTAAACTATTATCGTATTTTATATTTTATATTGTACAAATTATGTCTATTATTAGTTTATTTTTATCCTTTTTATGTAAATTTTATTGCCACTAACTTTTTCCTGTCTTTTTGCAGGTTTACAGAAAAATTGCCAAAATGACCTGTCACGCCCCCCTGTCACGCCCTCCCTGGGCGTGACCTAGGGCGTGTCACCCGATCCCGAGGGCACCTGCTGGAGTTGACAGAAAACGGTCAAAAAACTGCTATCACACCCCCCTGACACGCCCTCCCCGGGCGTGTCACCGGGCGTAACATGGGCGTGTCGCCCTCTGCTGCAAAGCCTGCCGCCGCATTAAATGTCGTTCCGCCTCAGCACGCAAATAGTACTGTCACGCCCCATGTCACGCCCGTGACATGGGCTTGACACCCTACTTTTTCGGTGACTGACGGATTTCCGACCAATGATTTGGACATGACATGCCTGTCACGCCCCCCTATCACGGGCGTGACCTAGGGCATGACCACCAACGTACCGAAGCAATCATCCCTCCCGCCAGAATCCAGAGACCGAGGTCAAATCCGTACTTGTCACGCCCCCTGACACGCCCCCCCTAGGGCGTGTCGGAGGGCGTGACTAACCCGAGAAAAAAAATCTATAAATAGAGCCCCCCCTCTCCATTTCAGCAAGCTTTGGTTGAGTGGGGGAGGTGCTGCCCCTTTGTTTCTTGATCCTTTTTCATGCTTTCTCTCTCTCTCTCTCTCCCCCTCTCTTTGTACTTTTTGTTTAACCCTAGTTTAATCTTAGTTTGTTCTAGCTTTTATTGTAATTTTCTTCTTGCTTAGTGCTTAATGTAGGGCTAGAATAGGGTTTAATTTTCATGCACTTGTAATTTTATTTTCATTAGTGTAACTTGCCCTTTTTCATTAATAAAATTGTTCTTCCCTTAGCTTGTGTTCTTCTCATGTTTTTCTACTCATCTCCCCCCTCCACTCCATTATGATTAACTAATCCTCCTTGTACTCGATCTTGATGATCCGAGGTTAGAGCGATTATGTTATGATGTTTTAATCAATCTTTTCTTTTTAGGTTAGGGCCTTGAATTACTCTTGATTAATCACGGGTTGGGGGTATATTTTCGATATATACTCTCCGCCTTTGCTTTCATTCTGGGCTAGCCGAGAGGCCGAAAGAATGAAGTGAGCATTCAAGAGTAAAGGGAGTTGTACGCACCCCTCGAGAGAGGCAGACGTCCAAATCTCCCGGATTGGAGTAAAATCCAATAGTGGGGTTCACCGCGTAAAGCGAGTTTTAGGCCTCCGATTTAGACGAGAGTCGGTCGGACCTTCCTAAACTCAGTTGGGCACGACTTCGACAGAAGCGTGTTCAAGCTTTAGGAACCTCCACGGTCAAGGACCCTTATCCTATTAAGTTTAGATTTTTATCGCATTTTCTTAATCGTCTTTAGCCGAGGTGAATCTTGATCGGGTGCATTTCCATTTCATATTTTCTTCCTTTAGTAGTAATCTCCTATCTTGTGCTCTTTAATTAACTGCAGTAGTTTCCTTTCTAGCATAGTTCTTTTCTTAATAGCGTAACTTAATTGCGGTAGTTCTCTTTCTAGTTTGCTTTACTTTCTCCCCTGCACTTAGATTTTCTAAAACCCTAGTTTTTTCCATCGATAAGATAATAGCGTTCGTGTGAGTAAGCTTAGCCAACAGTTCCCGAATTTCAATATGACACTTGTGTCCCCTTGCTACAATTCGATAGGTATACTTGCCTCATCGGGTTGCTAGTTCGGTTGCGTTTATTTTCTTCGAACCCTAGCGCGCAACAAGTTTTAGGCGCCGTTGCCGGGGACCCAACTTCCGTTGATATTTTGAAAACACGAACCTATTAATTTTATCTTTTCTCTTTCTCATCCCCTTTCTTTAAAGTTTTAAAAATAAAAAAAAAATTTATCACCGCTCTTAATAGTAACCAACTTCACAATTTTTCTACGCCACCTAATTCTCTCGAAAAGGGCAAAGGGCTTTAAGCGCCACTATCTTGTCTAGTACCTTGCGAACCCTTCACTGGGTAGTCCTTGGGAAGTTCGGGAGTTAATCTATAAAAAAAAATCTATTTCAAAGAGAAAAAAAAATTTAATTTAATTTTCTAAATCTAGTTTTTCTTTCTAGTTTATCCTTTTTCTCTTCCTCTTCTTCTTTTCCGTTCTTTTAGTGCATGACCCGCGGGAGTCCGTCGGTTATTTTGGACTTGGACCATGAAATTGAGCGTACTCTTCGGAGAAGATCGCGATTTCAAGGTCCTACTATCCAAGTGTCGGTTGAGGACTCCGAGTCATTTGCTACTTTAAGAATGGAAGAACCCAACGTAGATGAGGCCGTACAAAGGACTATGTCTTATTATGCACGATCGAACCTCGAGGGAACAGAATCAAGTATAGTCCGCCCTGCTATAGCAAATAATAACTTCGAACTAAAGCCTAACATAATTCAAATGGTGTAGCAATATGTGCAATTTGACGGACTTCAAGATGAAGATCCGAACACACATATAGCTAGCTTTCTTGAAATTTGTGACACCTTCAAGATAAATGGTGTCACAAATGATGCGATCAGGCTGAGACTCTTCCCCTTCTCTCTAAGAACTAAAGCTAAGCAGTGGCTTAACACACTTCCGAAAAATAGCATAACCACTTGAAATGAATTAACTGAAAAATTTTTGGCGAAGTATTTTCCGCCAGCTAAAACTGCAAAACTTAGGAACGACATCTCTGCCTTCGGACAAATAGACTCTGAAACCCTATACGAAACTTGGGAGAGATTTAAAGAATTATTAAGACGATGCCCACATCACGCGCTGCCTGTATGGTTACAAGTGCAGACGTTTTATAACGGGCTAAATCAAAGCACGAAGCAAATGATAGACGCAGCTTCTGGCGGTACTTTAAATCATAAGACCCCGAAAGCCGCTCTTGAGCTTTTTGAGGACATGTCCATGAACACTTATTAGTGGAATGTGCCTAGGTCCCGCCCGAACAAGCCTGCAGGTATCTATGAAGTGGACAACGTCTCCCAGCTCGCTCTGCAAGTAGAAATCTTAAGCAAAAAGATAACGGAGATGACTGCTTCCTCCGCCCCTCAGGTATGGGAATCTGCAACCCCTACTCCAGAACATTTAGATTATGTTAATAATTTGCCTAGAACTGCTTTTAATAATTTTTCTGCTGCGAATTTTCATCCGCCTAGTTTTAATTTTCCGAATAGTTATAACCCCGCTTTAAGAAATCACCCGAACTTTTCATGGAGTAATCCATCGAATGCGATGCGCCCACCTCCGCAAAATGATTTTTCTGCACAACCACCACCACCACCACCACTTCTTCAAAATTACCCAAAACCTCCAAGCTTGGAGGAATTACTTTCTAAATACATCACCACAAATGACGCCACTATAAGAACGTTAACCGGAAGAGTAAAAAGTCTAGAAAATCAAGTAGGACAGCTCGCGAAAATAATTTCTGAGCGACTGATGAGTTGTAATTATACCTATATTTTCGTATTTTATTTAAGTCCGTTTCGTTTATTTTTTGTCTTTTTATTAGTTTAAATTCAATAAATTGCTTGTTTTTGTAAATATTATTTCTAACTTAGCTTAATTTTTATTCCAGGAAAATTCCAGAAAAAAGTCCAAAAAGTCAGAAAAATCGGCCGACACGCCCGTGTCAATTGGCCGACACGCCCGTGTCACGCCAGCCCGACGATCGCCGACCACAGATGCCAGCTCGACGATCGGCCATCGTCAAACCCAGCCCGACATGCACGGCGACACGCCCGTGTCAAATGCCTGACACGCCCGTGTCGGGGACGACCCGCAAGCTTGGTCAACATGTCAACTCTGCCGACATCGAACTGCCAGCTCCCGCAGTCACGCCCACCTGTCACGCCCGTGACCTGGGGCGTGACCGCCACGTTTTCACCCCGAAGTCAAAGCTCCAGTCAAGTCAACCGGTCAGCTCGTGAATAGTGTCGACACGCCCCCCTGTCACGCCCTAGTCACGGGCGTGACCAACCCGAAAAAATGTCTATAAATAAGAGCTTTCAGGAAGCTTATTTTGTCCACTTTTTTGACCACTTTGCTTAGGGGAGGTGCTGCCCAATTGGATTTCAAACCTATGTAAGGAGATTTTCTCCCCCCTCTCTCTCTCTTAGTTTGTATTAGGGTTTTTACTTTAATAAAATATGAACCTTTCTCTCTTAATTTGTTTGATTAATCCATTTAAATGCGCCTACTTAAGTAATTTTTCGTTCCTCTTTTTGTATTTCTTTTATGTTTTCATTTTTTTTGCTTTCATAACTTAGTTAGATTTAGGGTTTATCGGCTTTTCTAGCCGTTGTGCCGTCCGTCTAGTTTTCATTTCCCGCACCTTTTTTGATTTAGCTTTTCCTCTTTTTCCTATTTTTTTCATTCATAAGGCTTTATAAAAACTCTCCTAAAAGTGCTATTTTCATTTTTCTTTAACTTAGGCTCTTTAGGATTGTAAAACTTTTTGTCCCCTTTTTGTTTTATTTTCACTTTTTAGGAGTTTTTATAAAAATATAGGAATGAAAATATAGTCGTTATAATTTTTCGCTCACTTTGTTTTATCTTTTTAATTTCAAAACTTTTAGTCCGGTATTGTTTTATTTCATCTTTTTATGCATTTCTACCGCATTCTAGCGGTAGAAATGCTGTTGTTTTAATTTTCCGTTAACTTTCATTTTGCGTTTATTTGCAAAACCTTTTAGCTCGGTTAATTTTTATTTTCACTTTTTATGCATTTCTACCGCATTCTAGCGGTAGAAATGCAGTTGTATTAATTTTTCAGCAACTTGGTTTTTCTTAATTTTTGCAAGTGTGCGTGCGTGTATGAGTTAGGTTTTACTGCTTTATTTCATTTCTGTAGAGTGCGTGTGTGTGTATGCATTTATTTCCGCCTACTCGTTAAGAGTTAAATGGCGCCCTGTTTTCATCTTCTTCCTACTCACTTGAGTAGGAAAACTTAGTGTGTGTGCGTGTGTTTACATTTCTGTAGAGTGCGTGTGTGTGTTTTACCTTCAAGTAGAGTGTGTGCGTGTATGAGGTAAATTTACTCCCGCCCACTCATTTGAGCCGGGACTTGCAATTTTATCGCTTTCTTCAATTATGTAGAGTGCGTGCGTGTAGGAGATAATTTTACCGCTTTATTTTATCGCTTTCTTCAATTAAGAAGAGTGTGTGTGTGTGTGCATTTATTTCCGCCTACTCGTTAAGAGTTCAATGGCGTGCTTTTATTTCCCGCCTACTCATTTGAGTAGGCCTTGCTTTATTTAATTTTCTTTATGGTTTTGAAGTGTGCGTGAGTGCCTGCATCAATTAGCTTTCAATTTATCTAATCGCCTTTTTTATGTTTTCTCTTATAAATGTTCAGAACTTAAATTTACACTCACGCTTCACTCAAAAACATAAAGCCGTCCCCATACCGATGAGTGGCTAATTTCTTTTAGCCTTCGGCATCGAAGAGCATTGGGACATAAAAAATGATTTGAAATAATTAAAAAACTTTATTTTTATTTTAATTTAAGGACTTAAGGTTTACCCCGGGTTAACGACGCATAGGACCACATAATCGATGTGTGGGCTCTATTTCCGTTATCCATACGCGACGCCGAGAGGCTGCACGTATGGACCGATCCCCCTTGGGTAAAGAGAACTGCGTACGCCCCCTCGAAAGAGGAGAAGCGTAGTTCTGCCGGATTGGGTTCCCCACCCAATAGCGGGGTTCTTAGCGTAAAGCGGGCATTAAGAGGAATCCTTCGTCGGTCTAACGATCGGTCGAATAGTCTTAATGTTTAGGTGAGCAATATTCCTAGAGATAAGTGCGCTCATATTTCTGGAACCCCCACGGCCAAGTGCCTTTTATTAATTTAAAAACAAAGTTTAATAATTGTCGAGAATTATTTTAGTCTTAATTCGATTCGATGCCGAACGTTAACCCGTCATCGAACTAACTTAGCAAAATTCTGCTTTCTTTCTTTCCGTTTTTATTAAACTAAAAATCTCACCTTACTAATAGTAAGATAATAGTGTTCCCGGAAGAGTAGATATAATCAACGCGTCCCCGAGAATAATACGACCTCGGTATTCTCCCGAATACCGAGTACTACTTGCGATAGGTGCGCTTGCCTCCTTTCGTTAGAAAACTCGATCTTCTAACCGGCCCGCGGAATCTGACCATTTCGAACCACCCACAGTAGGTCTCTGTTCCGCGGCCATCAAGTTTTTGGCGCCGTTACCGGGGAGTCTTGTTGTTATATTGAATCCGGACTCTATTAATTTTACTTTATTTTCAAATAAAAAATTTTATACAAAAAAAAAAAAATCCCCCCCCCCCCCCGTTTTCGTTTTTTTTTGGGTGTATGACCCGTGGACAACCTTCGAGTTCTGAAAATCTTGACTTCGACCCCGAGATCGACCGCTCTCTTGCGCGTATCCGATCTCTCCGTCGAATTCCTTTTTCAGACCCCGTAGAATCTATCGGAGAACCCTCTTCTTCTTCTATGGCCGACCCCCCGAATAATGTCCAACCGGTCGAGCGTACTATGTCTTATTACGCTCGGCCCAATTTGGATGATACGGGGTCGAGTATTGTTCGGCCCGCGGTGGCCAACAATAATTTCGAAATTAAGTCAAGTGTGATTCAGATGATCCAAAATGCCGTGCAGTTCGACGGACAGCCGGATGAGGACCCCAACAATCACTTGTCTAATTTTCTTGAAATTTGCGATACTTTTAAAATTAATGGCGTCACTGATGACGCCATTCGTTTGCGCCTTTTTCCGTTCTCTCTTAAGTCCAAGGCTAAGGCGTGGTTACTCTCCCTCCCGCGGGGATCCATCACGTCCTGGGCGGAATTGGCCGAGAAATTCCTTACGAAGTATTTTCCGCCCGCCAAAACTGCAAGATTGCGGGCGGACATATCTTCGTTCGTCCAAAACGACTCCGAGTCTCTTTACGAGACTTGGGAACGCTTTAAGGAGTTCCTCCGCCGGTGCCCGCACCACGCTCTGCCAACGTGGTTGCAGGTACAAATTTTTTATAATGGACTGAATAGTCAGACGCGTCAAATGATTGACGCGGCTGCCGGGGGCACTCTGAACAATAAGACCCCCGAGGCCGCCCAGGCCCTTTTCGAGGAAATAGCGGTGAACGCCTACCAGTGGAATGTCCCGCGGGCGCGCCCTAAGCAGGCGGGCATTTTTGAAGTGGATGCCACAGCTCAGTTAGCCCTCCAAGTGGAAAGGTTAACTAAGCAGGTGGCGGAGATGTCTGTTGCCTCCTCCACTCCGCCTTGTTTTCTCCCCCCCTCCAACGTATGCGTAGTCGACGAATTCGTGGACTACATGGGAAATCCGGTGCGTCCCTCATTTCAAAACAACCCTTATAGTAGCCACTATAATCCGGGTTGGAGGAACCATCCGAATTTCTCCTGGAGCAACCCGAACAACGCGCAGCGTCCCCCTCCCCCTCCTTTTGCGCCGACGCTTCCTCCTCCCCCTCCTATGAAGCCATCCCCGGTGGAGGAAAATTTTAATCGTTATGTCGCGTCCAACGAGTCTAATATCCGGAACATCACCGGATCGCTAAAAAATTTAGAACTCCAGGTTGGACAGCTGGCGCGACTCATGTCAGAACGCGCCATGGGGGCACTGCCAGGGAACACGGAGCCCAATCCAAGGGAATCCGCCAACGCTATAACCCTCCGTAGCGGTAAGGAGGTGGTCGATCCAAAACGGATCGATCCTCAGGTACAAATTTCACCTCCTTCCCCTCTTCCCTCTTCTTCGTCTACGCAGCCTCTACCAATTTTAAGTGAAAAATCTATTTTAAACAAGGCGTTGCCCTACCCGCATAAATTAGATAAAGAGCGAGTTAATGCGCAATACGAAAAATTTATTTTATTACTTAAACAAATTCACATTAATGTTCCTTTTTGCGAGGCTATCTCGCAAATGCCTAAATATGCGAAATTTTTAAAAGAACTACTTTCTAATAAACGCAAACTCGAGGATATTTCGCATATATCTCTCAACGCTGTCTGCTCGGCGGCTCTTACTAGTAAATTGCCCTTAAAACAAAACGACCCGGGACGGTTCTCCATCCCGTGCCTTTTTGGCAATGTATTAGTAAAATACGCCTTGGCAGACTTAGGCGCGAGCATTAATTTGATGCCGTTCTCGCTCTTCCTTCGTCTAGGTTTGGGTACTCCTGTTCCTACCAATATGCGCATCCAACTAGCGGATCGCTCGGTTAGGTTCCCCATCGGGGTTGTTGAGGATGTCCTTGTCCGAGTAGACAAGTTCACCTTCCCGGTGGACTTCGTCATCTTGGACATCGAGGAAGACGCCAACGTACCAATAATACTTGGTCGCCCTTTCCTCGCGACCTCACGTGCGTTAATTGATGTAAGTAATGGTCAGCTTCTCCTTCGGGTAGGAGACGACCAAGTTACTTTTTCTATTAACCCCTCTATGGAAGAATCGTCGCCGAGCGACGATTTCTGCTATTCTTTAAATTCCTTTTATGGAGATTGTTCTTCTCCAATTTTCGAGTCCGAATTTTTAAGCGAAAATATTTTTTCTCTCGAAAATTTTTATTGCAATGAGGATGTGTCTTCCGATATGCCTTTTGAACCAATTGGTTCAAAAGACATTAGCTCTAAAACCTCACTAGAAGAACCGCCAACCCTAGACCTCAAACCACTACCTGAATCCCTTAAATACGCCTTTTTGGGGAAAAATGATACACTCCCCGTTATCATTTCTTCGTATTTAAGCGATTCAGAGACCTCCGATTTATTGGAGGTTTTGCTTAAACATCGCCACGCAATTGCGTGGCAAATTTCTGACCTAAAGGGGATTAACCCTTCCTTCTGCACTCACAAAATTTTCTTAAACGATAATTGCCGCACAACCATTCAGCCGCAGCGGCGTCTTAACCCAAACATGAAAGACGTCGTGAAAGCTGAAATAATTAAATTATTAGATGCGGGGATTATTTATCCCATTTCTGATAGTGCATGGGTTAGTCCCATTCATGTCGTGCCCAAGAAGGGCGGTCTAACCGTAGTGGCGAATGAGCACAACGAGCTCGTCCCAACTCGTACTGTTACGGGTTGGCGCGTGGTCATCGATTATCGCAAACTTAATGATGCCACCCGCAAGGACCATTTCCCACTACCGTTCCTTGACCAAATTCTCGAGCGTCTTTCCGGTCATCCTTTTTATTGTTTTCTCGATGGTCTATCGGGGTTTTTCCAAATCCCCATTTCCCCCGAGGACCAAGAGAAAACAACTTTTACCTGCCCCTTTGGCACCTTCGCATATCGAAGAATGCCATTTGGCCTCTGCAATGCGCCGGCTACATTCCAACGATGTATGCTAGCGATTTTTGGCGAGCTGGTAGAAGATATTATGGAAATATTTATGGATGACTTTTCTGTATTCGGATGCTCATTCCCGAATTGTCTTCGTAATCTTGATCGTGTCCTCCAGCGATGCGAGGACACGAATCTTGTTTTAAATTGGGAAAAATGTAACTTTATGGTTCGAGGAGGTTTGGTCCTCGGCCATAAGATTTCGATTAAGGGGATAGAGGTCGATAAGGCTAAAGTAGAAATTATTGAAAAACTTCCTCAGCCGACGAACATAAAATCCATTAGGAGTTTCTTAGGCCACGCGGGCTTTTATAGACGTTTTATTCAAGATTTTTCAAAAATAACAAAGCCGCTTACTCACCTCTTGGAAAAGGAATCACCTTTTGTCTTTAGTAGCGACTGCGAGTCTGCATTTAATTTTATAAAACAAAAGCTTATCAATTCTCCAATTCTAGTGGCCCCTAATTGGTCCCTTCCGTTCGAAATCATGTGCGACGCTAGTGATATTGCCTTAGGCGCCGTTCTTGGCCAACGCGTAGAAAAACATTTTCATCCTATTTATTACGCTAGCAAGACGCTCACTTCCGCACAAGTGAATTACACGACGACGGAAAAGGAACTCTTAGCCGTCGTTTTCGCTTTCGATAAGTTTCGCTCGTATCTTACGCTATCTAAAGTTATCGTTTTTACCGATCACTCCGCCCTTAAGTATCTACTAGCCAAAACCGATGCAAAACCCCGCCTTCTTCGATGGGTTCTCCTCCTTCAAGAGTTTGATTTGGAGATCCGGGATAAGAAGGGCGCGGAGAATCTTGCGGCAGACCACCTCTCCCGTTTAGATAATTCCGGTGCGGAAGCGCTCGTCGAATCTGAAATAAATGACAGATTCCCCGAGGAACGTCTTCTCGCCATTCGTTCGTCTTCGTCATCTTCCCCTTGGTTCGCAGATTTTGCGAACTATTTAGTCGCGCGGGTTCTTCCAAAAGAATTTTCAAGTCATCAAAAGAAGAAATTCTTTTCCGACTTGAAAAATTTCTTTTGGGATGACCCGTTTCTTTTTCGTATCTGCGCGGACCAAGCGGTTCGAAGATGCGTCGCGGGAGTGGAGTGCACACAAATATTGAGGCACTGCCACGAGGGTCCAGCCGGGGGGCACTATCAAGCCAACCGGACCGCTAGGAAGGCGCTAGAGGCGGGCTACTTTTGGCCCACTCTCTTCAAAGACGCGCACAATTTTGTGCGCGCATGCGATAGCTGTCAGCGGTCGGGTAACATCTCACGTCGAGACGAGATGCCCCAAAATATGTTTTTAGAATGCGAAGTTTTCGATTTATGGGGGATAGATTTTGTAGGCCCCCTACCTCCTTCTTATAAAAATTCGTATATTTTAGTGGCGGTCGACTACGTATCAAGGTGGGCGGAAGCGCAAGCTCTCCCCACCAACGATGCGCGAGTCGTCGTTACATTTCTAAAAAAATTATTTTCTCGCTTCGGCACACCTCGCGCAATTGTTAGTGATAGGGGAACGCATTTCTGTAACACTCTAATGGCTAAGACGTTAGCTAAATACGGAGTCACGCACAAACTTGCCACCCCCTACCACCCGCAAACAAGTGGCCAAGTTGAGGTAGTAAATCGAGAAATAAAACGCATATTGGAAAAAACCGTTTCACTTAATAGGAAAGATTGGTCCGCTAAGCTTGACGACGCGTTATGGGCGTATCGTACGGCGTACAAAACCGCTACTGGTTGTACCCCGTTTCGATTAGTCTATGGCAAAGCGTGCCATTTACCCGTAGAATTGGAGCACCGCGCACTTTGGGCATTAAAACTCTTAAACCTCGACTCTAACTTAGCCGCTCTGAATAGAAAACTGCAACTAAACGAGCTCGATGAATGGCGTGCGAACGCTTACGAGAGCAATAAGTTCTATAAGGAGCGTTCTAAGTTTTATCACGATCGAAAAATTAAAACCCCCAAAGTTTTTTCTCCGGGCGATCTTGTCCTTCTTTATAATTCTCGTCTTAAACTTTTTCCGGGCAAACTCAAATCACGTTGGTCCGGTCCCTTCTTAGTTGAAGAAGTTTTTCCTTATGGGACCGTACTCGTCTCCCACCCGGAAAAAGGCTCGTTTAAAGTAAACGGTCATCGGTTAAAGTCTTACATAGCAGGCGACCCAGTGATCGAGTATAGCGAAACCATATCCCTCCTCGACTTATAAACCCGCCACTATAGTCAAGCTACGCGACTATAAACAAAGCGCTCCTGGGAGGCACCCCACGTCTATCTTTTTTTTACGTCTTTATTTATTATGTTTTCTATTTTTCTAATAACTGCAGGGTTTCTAGTGGGCTTCCCCGCGCGCGGATCAGGGACGTTTTCTGCCCCCCTCTTTTTCCCTTCTTTGTACATATTCCTGCTATTTTGTTCCTCATGCTTAACATACAACATTGGGGACAATGTTGGATCTAAGTATGGGGGTGTTTTCATATTTTCGTACTTTCTTTTTTTTCATTTACAAAACAAAACAAAAAAAAAATTATATAACACAAAAAAAAAAAAAAAAAAAAAAAATTCAAAAACAAAAACAAAAAAATATATATAACACAAAAACACAAAAAAAATTTACTTTTAATTAAAAATTTTTTGAAGTTTCATTTTTGAAACTTTTACTTATTTTTAGCTTTGTCCGCGAGATCCGGCTCATCGAGCCATCCACATATCGAGTCATCTCGCGGCAGCCTAGTAAATATTCTTGTAAATATTTTTGTAAATAATTTTTGTAAATATTTTTTTTGTAAATATTCTTTCTCTTTCCCCTCTCCCTTTTTCCTTCTCATCCTTGTAAATATTTTTATTTTTCCCAAATTTTTGTAAATAGAATGAAACTTTCATTAAAAATACAAAAAAATTTACAAAACTTAAAAATATTTCAAAAAATTTTTTCGCATTTTTTTCTTTTTAGTATGTATATATTAAAGTTATGAATACAAAAAAAAAATAATAATAATAAAAATAATAAAAAAAAAAATACCAAAAAAAAAAAAAAAAGAACATAACTTCAAAAAAAAATTTCAAAAAAAAAAAAATTATTATGAAACAAATAAATCAAACATTTCATTCTTAAGTTTCTTGCTATCCAATACTTTCGTTTTGAGTTTATTTATATGCGAATTTGATAAATTCTTTGTTCACTATTCGTTTGTTAATTATAGATTGAAAAATCTAAATAGCCGGGGTTAAGTTTTAAAGAATTTATTATACTTTGTTAAAAATAGGGGACTTGCTTTAGGCACTACTTCTAATTTTTCATAGATAGGAGCATGTGTACCATGTTAGAAAATAACGACTATAGAATTCAATTATGCTTGCTTTTAGCTTTCTGAAAAATTGGAACGTACAATTTATAAAGGTTGCTCTCAATTATTTTTCAATTAAAAATCTAGTTCTCTTTTCTCCCCTTACTTATCATAACCGACTTGGTATGATAAAATTATTTTCCCAAAAAGAAAAAGATCTTATGTCAATGGGAATAAGATTTCATTCCGTAAACATAGGCACCCAATAAATTAAAAGATTGTACGTTACGGAGTAAGAGGATAAAATTCACTACTCCAACACATATACATTGGGTTATTTTTATGAAGAAAGAAAACATTTTATGTTAAGGAAAATAAGATTTCGTTTTCCTTTAACATCCAAATCAAAAAAAATGGAGGTTCGAGAAAAAAATAACCTCGCCTCAAAATCCAAGCATCTTCATAAACCAACATCAACCCCCCCCTTAGCCATTTTCATGATTCTAGAATTAATTCAAAAATTTTTTGAGAGCATAATTCGTAAATTGCATTATTTCCGATAACACTCCTATAAGCTAAGGTTCGTATAACTCCAAACTATTTTCTGTTAATCTAGCCAATACAATTATTGCTTTCTATTTGATTACATCAAGAAGTCTTTTGGCCAAAACTTTTGCCCTGTTTAAATCATCAAAATAATTTTAGGACTTAACTCTTATACCCCGTATATTTTTATTTGATCTCTCTTATAATTAATTTAGCGGTAGCGGAACTTAGGTTTTTTTACTATTCCTTATAAGTTCACCTCAAACTTTTGCTCTGGAATAGCAAAAGCTTAAGTATGGGGGTGTTTGATGAGTTGTAATTATACCTATATTTTCGTATTTTATTTAAGTCCGTTTCGTTTATTTTTTGTCTTTTTATTAGTTTAAATTCAATAAATTGCTTGTTTTTGTAAATATTATTTCTAACTTAGCTTAATTTTTATTCCAGGAAAATTCCAGAAAAAAGTCCAAAAAGTCAGAAAAATCGGCCGACACGCCCGTGTCAATTGGCCGACACGCCCGTGTCACGCCAGCCCGACGATCGCCGACCACAGATGCCAGCTCGACGATCGGCCATCGTCAAACCCAGCCCGACACGCACGACGACACGCCCGTGTCAAATGCCTGACACGCCCGTGTCGGGGACGACCCGCAAGCTTGGTCAACATGTCAACTCTGCCGACATCGAACTGCCAGCTCCCGCAGTCACGCCCACCTGTCACGCCCGTGACCTGGGGCGTGACCGCCACGTTTTCACCCCGAAGTCAAAGCTCCAGTCAAGTCAACCGGTCAGCTCGTGAATAGTGTCGACACGCCCCCCTGTCACGCCCTAGTCACGGGCGTGACCAACCCGAAAAAATGTCTATAAATAAGAGCTTTCAGGAAGCTTATTTTGTCCACTTTTTTGACCACTTTGCTTAGGGGAGGTGCTGCCCAATTGGATTTCAAACCTATGTAAGGAGATTTTCTCCCCCCTCTCTCTCTCTTAGTTTGTATTAGGGTTTTTACTTTAATAAAATATGAACCTTTCTCTCTTAATTTGTTTGATTAATCCATTTAAATGCGCCTACTTAAGTAATTTTTCGTTCCTCTTTTTGTATTTCTTTTATGTTTTCATTTTTTTTGCTTTCATAACTTAGTTAGATTTAGGGTTTATCGGCTTTTCTAGCCGTTGTGCCGTCCGTCTAGTTTTCATTTCCCGCACCTTTTTGATTTAGCTTTTCCTCTTTTTCCTATTTTTTTCATTCATAAGGCTTTATAAAAACTCTCCTAAAAGTGCTATTTTCATTTTTCTTTAACTTAGGCTCTTTAGGATTGTAAAACTTTTTGTCCCCTTTTTGTTTTATTTTCACTTTTTAGGAGTTTTTATAAAAATATAGGAATGAAAATATAGTCGTTATAATTTTTCGCTCACTTTGTTTTATCTTTTTAATTTCAAAACTTTTAGTCCGGTATTGTTTTATTTCATCTTTTTATGCATTTCTACCGCATTCTAGCGGTAGAAATGCTATTGTTTTAATTTTCCGTTAACTTTCATTTTGCGTTTATTTGCAAAACCTTTTAGCTCGGTTAATTTTTATTTTCACTTTTTATGCATTTCTACCGCATTCTAGCGGTAGAAATGCAGTTGTATTAATTTTTCAGCAACTTGGTTTTTCTTAATTTTTGCAAGTGTGCGTGCGTGTATGAGTTAGGTTTTACTGCTTTATTTCATTTCTGTAGAGTGCGTGTGTGTGTATGCATTTATTTCCGCCTACTCGTTAAGAGTTAAATGGCGCCCTGTTTTCATCTTCTTCCTACTCACTTGAGTAGGAAAACTTAGTGTGTGTGCGTGTGTTTACATTTCTGTAGAGTGCGTGTGTGTGTTTTACCTTCAAGTAGAGTGTGTGCGTGTATGAGGTAAATTTACTCCCGCCCACTCATTTGAGCCGGGACTTGCAATTTTATCGCTTTCTTCAATTATGTAGAGTGCGTGCGTGTAGGAGATAATTTTACCGCTTTATTTTATCGCTTTCTTCAATTAAGAAGAGTGTGTGTGTGTGTGCATTTATTTCCGCCTACTCGTTAAGAGTTCAATGGCGTGCTTTTATTTCCCGCCTACTCATTTGAGTAGGCCTTGCTTTATTTAATTTTCTTTATGGTTTTGAAGTGTGCGTGAGTGCCTGCATCAATTAGCTTTCAATTTATCTAATCGCCTTTTTTATGTTTTCTCTTATAAATGTTCAGAACTTAAATTTACACTCACGCTTCACTCAAAAACATAAAGCCGTCCCCATACCGATGAGTGGCTAATTTCTTTTAGCCTTCGGCATCGAAGAGCATTGGGACATAAAAAATGATTTGAAATAATTAAAAAACTTTATTTTTATTTTAATTTAAGGACTTAAGGTTTACCCCGGGTTAACGACGCATAGGACCACATAATCGATGTGTGGGCTCTATTTCCGTTATCCATACGCGACGCCGAGAGGCTGCACGTATGGACCGATCCCCCTTGGGTAAAGAGAACTGCGTACGCCCCCTCGAAAGAGGAGAAGCGTAGTTCTGCCGGATTGGGTTCCCCACCCAATAGCGGGGTTCTTAGCGTAAAGCGGGCATTAAGAGGAATCCTTCGTCGGTCTAACGATCGGTCGAATAGTCTTAATGTTTAGGTGAGCAATATTCCTAGAGATAAGTGCGCTCATATTTCTGGAACCCCCACGGCCAAGTGCCTTTTATTAATTTAAAAACAAAGTTTAATAATTGTCGAGAATTATTTTAGTCTTAATTCGATTCGATGCCGAACGTTAACCCGTCATCGAACTAACTTAGCAAAATTCTGCTTTCTTTCTTTCCGTTTTTATTAAACTAAAAATCTCACCTTACTAATAGTAAGATAATAGTGTTCCCGGAAGAGTAGATATAATCAACGCGTCCCCGAGAATAATACGACCTCGGTATTCTCCCAAATACCGAGTACTACTTGCGATAGGTGCGCTTGCCTCCTTTCGTTAGAAAACTCGATCTTCTAACCGGCCCGCGGAATCTGACCATTTCGAACCACCCACAGTAGGTCTCTGTTCCGCGGCCATCAGCGACCCGCAGGGTCTCTTCCTTCCAATATCGAACCCAACCCGAGAGAGCAAGCGAAAGCTATAACTCTTCGGAGTGGGAAGCAAGTCTCCGGTATGGTAAGTGAAGAGCCCGAGGCAAGCTCCGCTCCTGCATCTAAAAATCAAAGCTCTGCTCCGCTTCCACCCTCTGCTGAAGAAGTAATCACCCCCGCTTTAGAAAATAATATCACTCCACCACCCATCTTCAAAAATAATTCAACTCCTCCATACCCCTCTGAACTTAATAGACAACGTCAAGATGATCAGTACTCCCGCTTCTTAGAAATCTTCAAACAAATCCACATTAATCTTCCCTTCCACGAGGCTATTTCGCAGATGCCGAAATACGCCAAATATCTTAAAGACCTCCTCACAAACAAGAAGAAGTTAGAGAATCTTTCGCACGTCACGCTAAACGCCGAGTGCTCCGCCGTTTTAACAAACGGTTTGCCGAAGAAAATCAGTGACCCGGGTAGTTTCTCTATCCCGTGTGTCTTCGGTGATCTTTTTGTTAAACTTGCGTTAGCCGACTTAGGCGCAAGTATAAACCTGATGCCCTTTTCGTTGTTCAAAAAGTTAGGGATTGGTAGCCTTAACCCCACGCGTATGAGTATCCAGCTAGCTGATAGATCCGTCAAGTACCCATTAGGAATAGTGGAGGACGTTCTAGTGAAAGTCGACAAGTTCATCTTCCCGGTGGACTTTGTCATTCTGGACATCGAAGAAGACGTCGAGGTTCCCCTGATCCTTGGCCGACCCTTCCTTGCCACCTCCTGAGCTATCATTGACGTAAGCAATGGTAAGCTCTTTCTTCGAGTAGGCGACGACGAAGTCACATTTTCTATCACCCCTTCGATGAAGAACACCTTAGCGAACGATGACTCATGTTTTTTCGTAGACGCCGTGAGTGATGATTCTTCCTACTTCCTCTCCGAGTTTGAAAAAGAATTTTCTACTTTTTGCTCCTCTTCTCTTACAACTGAATCACTGCAAGGAAGTGATGAATCTTCTTACTATCTTTCTGAGTTTGAAAAAGAATTTTCTAATTTTTGTTCTTCCTCTTTTCTTCCCACTGAATCTCTACAAGAAGCTGTCTTGGCTGCTAGCCCCACCCCTTATTTCGTTCCTTATAAAAAAGTTTATGAAGATATTATTTTTGAAAAAGAAAGAATCTCAAAATCCTCTTATGAAGAACCCCCTACCCTAGAACTTAAAGAACTTCCCGAACACCTTAAGTATGCTTTCTTAGAAAAAGACTCCAAGTTACCAGTTATCGTTTCGGCCTACCTCACGGATACGCAGAACAATAAACTTCTTCTAGTTCTACGTAAGCATCGCCGGGCTATTGCTTGGCAAATTTTTGATATCAAGGGCATAAGCCCATCTTTCTGTACCCATAAAATATTAATGGAAGATAATTCGCGTAACTCTATCCAACCTCAGCGCCGTATAAACCCGAATATGAAAGAAGTAGTTAAGGGCGAGGTTATGAAACTATTAGACGCAGGAATTATCTACCCTATATCGGACAGTAAGTGGGTTAGCCCCGTTCAGGTAGTTCCGAAAAAGGGAGGGATAACCGTAGTTAGTAATGAGAATAATGAATTAATCCCGACACGGACGGTGACGGGTTGGCGTATGTGCATAGATTACCGTAAGTTAAATGACGCCACCCGCAAGGACCACTTTCCTTTACCGTTTATCGACCAGATTTTAGAACGTCTCTCCGGCCATAGCTTTTATTGTTTTCTCGATGGCCTCTCGGGGTACGTTCAAATACCCATCTCTCCCGAGGACCAAGAGAAAACTACGTTTACTTGTCCCTTCGGCACCTTCGCGTACCGAAGAATGCCGTTTGGATTATGCAATGCGCCAGCTACATTCCAGCGATGTATGCTCGCAATATTTGACAAGTACGTAGAAAGCATTATGGAGGTATTCATGGACGATTTCTCAGTGTTCGGCGATTCCTTCGATAGATGTTTAGAAAACCTCGAAAAAGTCTTAGAGCGATGCGAAGAAACTAACCTTGCCCTAAATTGGGAAAAATGCCATTTTATGGTGAGGGAAGGGTTAGTTTTGGGACATAAAATTTCTGTTAAAGGTATTGAGGTAGACGTTGCCAAGATAGAGGTTATTGAGAAGCTGCCGCCGCCTACAAACATAAAAGCTATAAGAAGTTTCCTAGGCCACGCTGGTTTTTATCGTCGTTTTATAAAGGACTTCTCCAAGATCACAAAGCCCCTTACCCATCTCTTAGAAAAAGACGCTCCATTCATTTTTGATGACTCTTGTATTTCTGCCTTTGAATTAATTAAAGAAAAGTTAATTAACGCGCCAATTATGATAGCTCCGGTGTGGGACCTTCCTTTCGAGATTATGTGCGATGCGAGTAGTTTTGCGGTGGGGGCCGTATTAGGTCAACGCATATCTAAAAACTTCCACCCCATCTATTACGCTAGTAAAACCCTCACATCTGCGCAAGAAAATTACACCACAACCGAAAAAGAGCTCTTAGCTGTAGTATTTGCGTTTGATAAATTCCGCCCTTACATTACTCTTTCAAAAATCATTGTTTTTACGGACCACTCGGCCCTCAAGTACCTTCTTGCCAAAACGGATGCCAAGCCTCGCTTGATTCGCTGGGTCTTACTCCTCCAGGAGTTTGACTTAGAGATCCGTGATAAGCGTGGAGCCGAGAACTTGGCCGCCGACCATTTATCAAGATTAGATAACCCCTTTATAGAAAAATTAAATGAAAAATCTTTTAATGACTATTTTCCTGACGAGAAGCTGCTTTTAGTTA
Organism: Platanthera zijinensis; assembly: GCA_039513925.1. Lineage (NCBI taxonomy): Eukaryota > Viridiplantae > Streptophyta > Magnoliopsida > Asparagales > Orchidaceae > Platanthera > Platanthera zijinensis. Next base: position 172,985,089 of record CM077081.1, on the reverse strand, counting down.
ATACATCTACTTCTCCTTGGTTCGCGCACATCGCCAACTATCTAGTGGCCCGGGTGCTCCCAAAAGAGTTCTCCTCTCAGCAAAAGAAGAAATTCTTTTCTGAGCTGAAGAACTACTTCTGGGAAGACCCGCATCTTTTCAAAATTTGTGCGGATCAAGTGATAAGGAGATGTGTTTCTTTTGATGAAGGAATTGATATTCTAAAACATTTGCATGAAGGTCCAACAGGTGGGCACTATCAAGCTGCTCGCACCGCTCATAAGGTGCTTTGCGCGGGTTTTTACTGGCCTAGCCTGTTTAAAGATGCGCAAGCCTTTGTGAGCAGGTGTGATAGTTGCCAACGGTCGGGCAATATTTCTAATAAAAATGAAATGCCGCAAAATTATTTCTTAGAGTGCGAAATTTTCGACCTCTGGGGAATTGATTTTGTTGGCCCCCTTCCTTCTAGCTTCGGAAACAAATATCTTTTAGTTGCTGTTGATTATGTTTCACGATGGGCTGAGGCCCAAGCTCTTCCTACGAACGACTCCCGAGTTGTAGTCACGTTTTTAAAAAAATTATTTTCTAGATTCGGTACGCCTCGCGCAATCGTTAGCGATAGGGGTTCCCATTTCTGTAACGCACAATTTTCAAAAATCCTTACCAAATACGGTGTTACGCATAAGCTTTCCACTGCCTACCACCCCCAAACTAACGGTCAAGTCGAAGTAGTTAATAGAGAAATAAAAAGAATATTAGAAAAGACTGTTTCAACTTCTAGAAAAGACTGGTCAACCAAACTTGACGATGCTCTATGGGCCTACCGAACAGCGTACAAAACCGCCCTCGGATGTACGCCGTATCGGCTGGTCTATGGAAAATCGTGTCATCTACCCATAGAGTTAGAACACCGCGCCTTTTGGGCCTTAAAATTTTTAAACTTCGATCCCCACTCAGTCGGTGACCTTCGAAAATTTCAACTAAATGAACTCGACGAGTGGCGCTCTTATGCTTATGAAAATAATAAACTTTAAAAGAGCGGACGAAGCGTTTACACGATAAACACTTAAGGCACCCTAAAAACTTTAAGCCGGGCGACCAAGTCCTTTTATATAATTCTCGTTTACGTTTATTTCCGTGCAAATTAAAATCTCGCTGTTCTGGCCCGTTTTCTGTTTTAGAAGTATTTCCTTATGGAACTGTTTTAATTTCTCACCCTGATAAGGGAAATTTCAAAGTGAATGGTCAGCGTCTTAAATTGTATTTCTCTGGTGATGATGATGTTAGTCCAAACATTATTAAGTTTCTGCTTCAAGAACTTTAATCTTGAACTTTTAATTTTTTGCTAAAAACGATTTTCTTTCGGGACAACAATATTTTTGGACAAAATTATTTTTTTTTGATGCGTCGAGCTCAACGACGCTTTAACCAAAGGGCGCTCTTGGGAGGCAACCCAAGTTATCTTTTTTTGTTTTCTTTATTTTACAATTTTTTGCCTCGGACGGCTCCGACAAGCTGAAGCTTCTGCGATCGCCTGCTCCAACATTGCTGAATCCATCACAATGTCCAAAGAAGACATTCGGGGAGTGGCATCACTCAGCCTTCGCAGCAAATAAATCCGGGGAAGTACCTGTATTTCAATTCTGTCTTTCAATTCTGTACTTTATTTTTCTCTCCTTCTCCAATCCCCTTCTTTAGCCATCGAGGACAATGTCTGTTTTAAGCTTGGGGGAGGATTTCCTCCTTCATTTTTGCTTAATGTAAATAATTTCCTTTTTGTATATATTGTAAATATTTCCAAAAAAAAAAATGAATATCTTAAAATTCCAAAAAAAAAAGAGAAAAAGTTATCCAAAATCCAAAAAAAAAGAGAATATTTCGCAAATTAAAAAAAAAATATATATATATATATATATATATATGTGTTTTTGAATAGTTTAGACATTTTGGTATTTCAATAGTACCCCTAGTTTTTGTTTTTATTTCACTCAAAATTTTCTATAAACAACTTAGTTAATTATAATATTTCTAATCGTTCTTTTTAATTATGTTTCACAAGTAAAATGTTGGTCATGCTGTGTTTCTAATTCGCGGTAGCATGTTAAGGTGAAATATTTTTCTAAAACTCGCATTTCTATTATGGTTTTTTGTTGTTTATTTCCTTTACTTTCTTAAAAATTCATCATCCACTATTTTCTTTTTCGTTTTTGAATAATTTTTGTAAAGTCAACTTTTGAATAACGTAGTAGATGTGAACGATCCAAGTCACCTATTATTTCTATTTTCAAGTTAATTTCATCAATCTTCTTTTATTATCTAGGACTCGCTTTTTGAAAATTTTTCAAACCTTTGTTTTAAATAAATTCAAAAGCGTGAAAATGATTTAGGCCATTTTTGTTTTCGTTTGAGCTTTCCTGCCAACCTAAAAAAAAACTTTTACCACTAGTTAGCCGTTTTTGAGCCTTTTTCCGATTTCATTTGATAGCTCCTCCCTTCATTTCAGTTTCACCAAAGCCAAAAATTCCAACCTATCGAATCACACTAGCCTTTTTGAGTTTCATAATTTAGTTTGACAATTTTGATAGGGTATTTTGTGATTTTTGTGGGAGAAAGGTTTTTGAAAAATAAAGTATGTTCGAAAGTGATGTTTATTTTTGTTTGGCCAACTCAAAAAGGAAAATAAAAATATTTATGGCCTTTGTTTTGAAAAAAAAAGAAAAAAATGAAAAGAAAAGAAGAAAAAGAAAGAAAAAAAATGTGTATATATTTTTATGAAAGTTTTTGAAACTCTTTGCTTTGGTTTAGTGTGATTTTAAACCTTCACGTTTATCTTTGAATTCCACTCCTAATCATTTTCCTAAACCAAACGTTTCTGTCCTATTTAAGTCCTTTTGATTCACGCTTTTTGATTTTTTATTTAACAACTAAGAAAAGAAAAACAGTAAATCAGTTTTAATTTTAGATTTAAACCTAGATTTTTGATAATTAAATTGATATAATTATAATGCGTTGCTTGGATCTAGTAACAACTCAATGCGTGTTTTTCATTTTCGTTGCTTTGCTTAAGTCCATTTAAAAAATCTCGTTAAAATTTTGGATGATTTGTTTTTATTAAGTAAAGTTTATAAAAGTTTTACCATTCCTAAATAATTGTTTTAGACTTACATTTCACCTTTTCCCTACTTAGAATTTCGCATAGTACTTGTGTAGGCATAATTAGAACTTTTTGATTAGTCCTTTTTATAAATTTCTAGTTTTTATATTTTTGCTTGGGGACAAGCAAAGCTTAAGCTTGGGGGAATTTAATAATACGTTTTGTAGCCTAAACTATTATCGTATTTTATATTTTATATTGTACAAATTATGTCTATTATTAGTTTATTTTTATCCTTTTTATGTAAATTTTATTGCCACTAACTTTTTCCTGTCTTTTTGAAGGTTTCCAGAAAAATTGCCAAAATGACCTGTCACGCCCCCCTGTCACGCCCTCCCTGGGCGTGACCTAGGGCGTGTCACCCGATCCCGAGGGCACCTGCTGGAGTGGACAGAAACCGGTCAAAAAACCACTGTCCCGCCCCCCTGATACGCCCTCCCCGGGCGTGTCACCGGGCGTGACATGGGCGTGTCGCCCTCTGCCGCAAAGCCTGCCGCCGCATTAAATGCCATTCCGCCTCAGCACGCAAATAGTACTGTCACGCCACATGTCACGCCCGTGATATGGGCGTGACACCCTCCTTTTTCGGTGACTGACGGATTTCCGACCAATGATTTGGACATGACATGCCTGTCACGCCCCCCTGTCACGGGCGTGACCTAGGGCGTGACCACCGACGTACCAAAGCAATCATCCCTCCCGCCAGAATCCAGAGCCCGAGGTCAAATCCGTACTTGTCACGCCCCCTGACACGCCCCCCCTAGGGCGTGTCGGAGGGCGTGACCAACCCGAGAAAAAAAATCTATAAATAGAGCCCCCCTCTCCATTTCAGCAAGCTTTGGTTGAGTGGGGGAGGTGCTGCCCCTTTGTTTCTTGATCCTTTTTCATGCTTTCTCTCTCTCTCTCTCTCCCCCTCTCTTTGTACTTTTTGTTTAACCCTAGTTTAATCTTAGTTTGTTCTAGCTTTTATTGTAATTTTCTTCTTGCTTAGTGCTTAATGTAGGGCTAGAATAGGGTTTAATTTTCATACACTTGTAATTTTATTTTCATTAGTGTAACTTGCCCTTTTTCATTAATAAAATTGTTCTTCCCTTAGCTTGTGTTCTTCTCATGTTTTTCTACTTATCTCCCCCCTCCACTCCATTATGATTAACTAATCCTCCTTGTACTCGATCTTGATGATCCGAGGTTAGAGCGATTATGTTATGATGTTTTAATCAATCTTTTCTTTTTAGGTTAGGGCCTTGAATTACTCTTGATTAATCACGGGTTGGGGGTATATTTTCGATATATACTCTCCGCCTTTGCTTTCATTCTGGGCTAGCCGAGAGGCCGAAAGAATGAAGTGAGCATTCAAGAGTAAAGGGAGTTGTACGCACCCATCGAGAGAGGCAGACGTCCAAATCTCCCGGATTGGAGTAAAATCCAATAGTGGGGTTCACCGTGTAAAGCGATTTTTAGGCCTCCGATTTAGACGAGAGTCGGTCGGACCTTCCTAAACTCAGTTGGGCACGACTTCGAGAGAAGCGTGTTCAAGCTTTAGGAACCTCCACGGTCAAGGACCCTTATCCTATTAAGTTTAGATTTTTATCGCATTTTCTTAATCATCTTTAGCCGAGGTGAATCTTGATCGGGTGCATTTCCATTTCATATTTTCTTCCTTTAGTAGTAATCTCCTATCTTGTGCTCTTTAATTAACTACAGTAGTTTCCTTTCTAGCATAGTTCTTTTCTTAATAGTGTAACTTAATTGCGGTAGTTCTCTTTCTAGTTTGCTTTACTTTATCCCCTACACTTAGATTTTCTAAAACCCTAGTTTTTTCCGTCGATAAGATAATAGCGTTCGTGTGAGTAAGCTTAGCCAACAGTTCCCGGATTTCAATACGACACTTGTGTCCCCTTGCTACAATTCGATAGGTATACTTGCCTCATCGGGTTGCTAGTTCGGTTGCATTTATTTTCTTCGAACCCTAGCGCGCAACAGGAATTCCATGTAGAATGTAATATGGAATATCTGCTGTTGATGAAGGTTGAGGAGAAACTTAGCAGGAGCCTTCTTCTTGAACTTTCTTTTCTTAGACCCAGAATCTTTTGAATCATCTGACTTTGAGTTATCAACAGATTCTTTTGCTGGCTGATCATAAAAATCATCTATCTATTTATATAAATTAGTATTATCCTCTGTCTGTTTATACATACTATCTGTATCAGCTGCTTCTTCCATATCTTCATTAAGAAGATCATTAGAATTTGGCATTGGAGTTTTATCCCACATAGGAGGGGAGAAATCCTGCTCTATATTATCTACTATATTATCAATGGTTATTGGCTGAGGGACTAGAGTAATACTAGTAGAAACAACTTTAAAACTAGATCTAATCTATTCTAGAGTTATGGGATCAATGGGAGCAGTATAGAAAACTACTGCTTTCGAAAGATTTTCTTCCAAAATTGGTAAACAAGAAAAAGAACTATGCATGTTTACCCAGAAATCAGTGATCCCTCCCAAGGTAGCCGCCAGCTTGCAAGTCGCAGCCTACTCCAGGTCCCACCTGGAGGTCGCGACCTGTCCTCTCTTTGGATGGGTGGACTGACTTCTCTATCCGCTCAGGCCGCGCGGATTGGGCGCTCTCCCCGGTTTGACAGCCTAGGTCGCGCAGAAGCTGCTTGTTCTGCCAGGGGTTCAGACTGCTTCCTCAATCTTCCTCTAAAATCCGCGCGGTTAGATCAACTAACCGCGTAATGTTTCTCTTATAACAGATATTATCCAACAAAGCGACGGACTTGCCTTGCTATCTGCTCAGACCGTCAGGTAGTCGCATACTTGGCAGTAGTCGTGGCCTTATTCTTCAGCCCATTCCTGCAGGTTGCACAATAAGACAAACCGCCACATCGCCAGGCGACCTTCCCCCAGGACACCCAACAGAATGCGACAAGTCTCAAGTCGTCCAACAGACAACCTGGCTCCAGGTCATCAACTAACACGAGAGGACTACTCCACCTGTCCGCTAGCAATGCGGACTTGGTCTAAGCTCGCCTGTAAAGACGGAAGCATGGACAACTACTCTACGTTAGGCCGCACAACACAATGCAGGGTGAACTACAGCCCATAAGGAGAAAGTGGACTCTTCATTCAACAATAGTAGGGACCTACCTCCAGGCCTCCAGTAAGTAGTACGCAATTTGCCTAATCAACCCGCCAGGTCACCATGCCCTTGTCGCTCAGCAAGGAGGACAAGCCTCCAGTAGGAGGAGGCTTGCTCAAACTGTCTCCCGCGAGATGAGCAAACTCGTTCTAAAGTCCACCAGGCTTACCCCAGCTTTCCAGTACCGGCCGCTTCCCATTGACAGGCAATCTGATCCACGGCTCGCATAGCTCAGCGCGGGCTCGTTCAATATAGCAGAGGCAGACTTAACCCAGTCCTCCAACATCAGATCAGCTCAAGCAGACAAGTCCCTCTACACAATATGGTGCGAAATCGGTGGACTCCTTCTCTATTCGCACAACTTACCGTTATACCGGGGGTGATGTTACCAAGACTGTTACCTCCTCAGGCCCATAAATAGGCCCACATACCTCTCATTCAAGAGGCACAGTGGAGACGACAAGGTCAAGGCATCCGATCCTGCGGACTCTAGCTTCTCTGTCCGCGCGACCTCAACAATTCCGTCTTTTCGGCCTGATCGCCATGTCCGCCCGGCTTAGGCTAGCGAGCCGCGGGATCAGCTAACCGTGTGGTTTGTTGACCTCTCCTCTCAGTCCGTGTGACCTCTGGCATCTTCTTTCCTTAGCCACCAGCTTCCCCTTGTACCCTTTATTTGCTTATGTAAAGGACTCAACTCAAGCAGTAATACTGATTCATAATCAAAGGAAAGACTGTTGCAAGAGTGGCATTTAAGCCGCGGTGGGCAAAGTCTGTTGTTGCCACTGCCAGCGGCCCCCTCTTCCTCTCTTATCCTCTCCTCTCTCGACAATAACCATAAATCCTGATCTAAATCGTAAAAGTAACCGTCTGCTCGATAGTTCCTGATCAACCTTCCCGACTATTCCAAGTATCCTCAACAGACTCTCCTCTATCCCCGCAACCCTTGATCAAGTGCATGCTCCACTCTCAAGCATCCAAAAGCATTCACTGCATCCCCATCAACCTCATCACCTCATCCTAATGAGACCGAACACCCGTTATCTGCTGGTGCCCGCGACCCCTCCATTTTCGCGCATCAACAGTTAACTCGTGGCCTTTAGATCTCGAATAGACAGTGAAAATCAATGGCTACTCATGTCAGACCATCGACCAGCCGAGAACCTTGCTCCATCAAGTCATAGTGAAGATCTTATCTGGGAAGCCTTGGAGCAGTCATGACGGGAAAGAGCCCAGTAGTTTCAAACAATCAACTATACTCTAGCTTCTATCGCACAATGATTAGAAATGCAATCTACAGCAGTACCAGTTCCTCCAGTCAATCCGGCACCAACATTGGAGGCTCCGCAAGCTTATCCACCGGCCTATCTGCAAGTCTATCCTCCTGTTAACCCACCATCCTTTCTGCAAGGCCCTGCATCCCCTTTACGATCTCAAAATGATTAGTTCATAGCTCGTAAAAACTTCTTCTGTGAAGCCGCATGAGGAAGTCGAGCAAGATTTCTAAACTTTTTGGGAATTCATCCATACTCTTCAGCTCCTGCCTTTCCTCCTCCCACAGTATATTTTCCTTTCTATCCTCCTGCTCCTTTTATAGCTACAGCTTATGCTCCCTTTTTTCCTTATGGTGTAGGAGAGCAAGAAGAGCCGTCACCATTTTCAGAGATTGTTCGGCATTAACCAACTCCAGCTAATTTTAGAGAGTCGCTGTTACCAATTTACACTGGAGAGACTGATCCAATGAAGCACTTCAAGCTTTTGAATCAGCCTTAGCTCTCAAGACCCTTTCAGATGCTACCAAATGCAAACTATTTGTAACAACCTTTGATGGACAAGTGAGGGATTGGTTCTATGAACTACGTCCTTAGTCCATCTCTTCCTTTGGTGATTTGAGAAGAGAGTTTCTGCTCAGGTTTTCTACCTCTACAAAGAGAAAGGGCGGTCCAGAAGCCCTATTTGAGATCAGGCAGTGAGAGAATGAGACTTGCTCTCATTTTTTGGATCGTTTTCAGAAAGAAATCTTGGACATTAAGATTGTCGATCAAGAAATGTATTGAGTGGCTCTTATTCATGGTCTTTGTGAAGGACCACTTAAGTTTGATGCTAATGTCTGAGCATCAAGAACATATCAAGAGTTGATTGTCTTAACCAACTCATACATTCGAGGTGAAAAGAGCAATCCCAGCTTCATCTCAAGGCTGTTAGTAGAGAAAGACCCTTCTTCTTACAAGCAACCTCTGAGGTCTCCTCAGAAAGATTTTCCATCCCACTCAAGGAAGGGAAGAAGATTTGAACGTCATCAACACCCTTTCCTGGGCTAGGATCGTGCCTGAGATACATTATTATTATTGTCAGCCCCAACTCGACAAACAGCTTCGGTTCATCAGCAGTAAGTTGATGACTTGCTAGAGTCCGAACTAGACGAGGCCATGCAAGAAGTAAGCCAAGTCATGAAGGGTAGGGCTAATTTAAAAAGTCCTTACCAGCCGACAGATCAAAGACCAAAAGATTCAGATCCGTTCTGTGAGTTTCACAAAGAAAGCGAGCATTTAACTGAAAACTGTCGAGCACTTCATTAATTGGTACAAAAGATGCTGAGGCAGGGTATGATGTGTGATCTACTCCCGAAGGATGACCACTTTGATCTGTCAACTTCAAAAGGCAAAGAAGTAGCAAACATTACTTGTTGCTCAAAGGGAGTGAGTCAAATCAACCATTACCCTAACCTCATTATTAACGAGACCATTGATGCCAATTATGAGGGTAGCCTTGGAAGACTATTCTAAAGTAAAATGGACATCGCAGTTCCAAAAGCTCCTTGCAATCATTACTTGTCATTTTTACTTTTCATTCTTCAAACATTTTCTCTTTTGAAACACTCCTAATGTTCTTTCAATTCTTTTCAATAAAGTTTTCGTTAGAGATCCCATACTAACACTTTTCCCTTTATGGAGTGCTTCCTCCTCTATCTTTTTTTCTTTGCCAAAGAGATCAATGAACCACCGAGATATCGCCGAGTCTTGCTTAGGTCCCACTCGAGGTTGGACTCTGGCGTAAAACCACAATGACCACATATAGTGGGGAGTGTTCGCGTATGTGCAGCGGGAGCCATCGAACTCTCATGCGGAGGATTACGGGACTTCGGATCATAGCGAGTATCTAACACAAAGTGAGAATCAAGGGAGCTCCCATGTGTTATATCTACTATGCTTCGCTAAGATAACATTACAGTTACGATGATCTTATATGGGCAAGTAATGGCGATCAAGTGTAGCCTTTCCTCCTCAATCATCTCATGACTGTAATAGTCGAATACTCTATAGTACTGTCAATCCATGCCTTCGCAGGGCCCACAACTCCGCTGATCACTCCACAGACAAGAAATAGGCCACTTGGCGCATCTAGTCTAATTGATCAGCAATGTTTGTAACCCGAGGCATGAGAGCAGTGTATCTGTCAATCCTTCTAAGGATTTTCAGCTTGTTTCTCTTTTGTTCCCTTCTAAGGAAGCGCGGCCAGCCCACTCTAGGTAGGACTACGCTCTTGATGACCTTTTGAGGGCAAGCAATGCATAAGGCCCATGAGTGCACTCTTGTGGTAGCATCTAGTCTTTTTGGGGTCATCTTCGGGTGTAGCCCTCCTTTTATTCATTCTGCCTTCTTACAGGTTAGCAGGTTAAGACCAACCTATCAAAGGATCTGCAATATCTACTTTGCTTATGCTCATCTTATATGCACTTCTTATATAAAGCTCTATTAGATGATGATTTACAAGTTCTCTATTACTCTTATCGGATGTTATTGACACAAATCATTAACTAGAGTATCTATTTATTTTTATTAACAAGCCATGTTATTGAAGTCCAATCAAGATAGTTTTATCTGGCTAATTTGGATTTCATGTTAAATATATCATCTAAACACGTGAAAAGATCATTATCGTGGTTTGATCTTTATTCAGTTAATAACAGAGTTTGTCGGGCATTTCTCCTACTATCCAATTATGTCTTCCTAATCATATCAATAGTTGATAATTGCAATTTCCATCCAGGTTCTTACAACATAGTTTTATTTCGATATCTGCTACTCACTCTTCCTTTTGCAGAGATTAGCAGATAATTGCAAGTTCCATCCATGTATTTGCAACCTAGTTTAATTTCTATATCTGCTACTCACTCTTCCTTTTGTAGAGATTAACAGATAATTGCAAGTTCCATCCAGGTACTTGCAACTTAGTTTTATTTCTAAATCTGTTACTCACTCTTCCTTTTACGGAGATTAGTAGATAATTGAAAACTCCATCAATGTACTTGCAACATAATTTAATTTATATATCTGCTACTCACTATTTATTGAAGCCAAAAATTAACTTCTGTGAAGTTCGAGGTCCCAAAAGAGTGGTGACCGCTCACCTACTACCCTCAAGCGAACGATCTAGGCTCAAGACTAGGAACACAAGGGATAGACACAAGGTCTCAGCGTGGAGGTCCCACTGCATACCCGGAAGACTAATAAACTCTTCCCCTCCCAAGCCAAAAACTGAGCTAAGACACCTTCAGAGGACTCTCTTGGCCGACCGGAACATCTAAGGATAATCTCAAGACCAACTCTCTCCTATCCAGATGTGTCTTCTTGGGTCTATAAAAAGTGTTCCTCATCAACCCTACCAATGGCGCAATCTCGCCGAACAATTCTACAATACACTGCCCAAGTTGGGCCACTAACAGTTAAACTCCACTATTCTGAAAGGCTGTCAATAGGCCATCCGGGGCTTCCCGGCAACTATACCTCGGGGCTCCCACGGGGAGAGTAGTTCACGAGTACACCACTCGCCTAAGACAAAAGAGATAAACCACACATACACAAAGCATCACAGACATTATAAATAATTACGGGAATATGAATTCCATACTTCAGAACATAGGCCGACAACATAAACAAATTAGGCCTTCATGGGCCGGCATGAACTTGGGCTTAAGCCCGCTACTCCCCACTTGATATTGTAGCACCTGTACGCCAACATCTCGGCAAGCGGGTGCCAGCTGAACAACAGTCGGCTAATATAAGCTGGCCAAATATATTGCACACACCCCTTTTTAGGGGCTATGGTGCGCATTCCCTGCAAATAGATAATACACAACTTCCTTAGAGTCTTCTCCGGGAACCCAAGAACATCACCAATCCGGCTCACACGTCCGGATGGGCTTCACACAGCATGCTTAAATCCATACTCACTCTTCTAGATACTAAATGCGATGAATTATAGGGATGTACACGTCAACCCGCTGGAGAGCATCCTTCCCCCACTCATCGGTGGAGAGGAGCTTCCATGCAAATATGGAAAATAAGGGCTTCACCTACCCGAGAAGAAATTTCATTACCCTTGATACGTGTTTCTGAGACATGCCTCGGTCATCCTGGATTTGCTTAACACGCAACGGTTCGAGCTCCAAATTGACCTTCCAGGACAAACACCCTAGATGCTCTTCTTCCCGGCTGTGCACAACAAATCTAAACAAGGGAGTGGCCGGGCCTCTTCTTTTGCCTTCTACTCGGTGGCGGACAAGATAGAAAAAGAGGAAGGCAGTCGACCTTTTCCTACTAGAGGCAGTCAGAACAGGAGAAAGAGGAGGGAGGAGGCTCGGGTAGGTGCTTGCCGGCGGCAGTCTAGACAGAAATTGGAAGGGAGGGAGGCAGCTCGGGCTACTACTTTCCGGCGGCGGCCTGGACAGAAAAAAGGAAGGGAGGGAGGAAGCTCAGGCTGCTGCTGTAGTACAAAGAGAGGGGGAAAAAGGGCAGCATCAGGCTATTGCTGTAGGCTGAAGGGAGAGATTGAGAGAGAGGGGATGGCGGATGTGATCCTTAGGGTTGTCTCCTCCTTTTGCTGCTTCCCCCTTTTCCCTTTTTCCTTTCTTCCCCCCCCCCCGATCTCCTCCCCCTTTTCTCTATCTCCTCATTTCTATCAAATTCCCCCCTCTTATAACATAAATTATATAATATATATTTATATATATAATAAATATACATAAATATATATATATATGATAAAAAATATATCTTTATATATTTTAGGATATGCATTTATATGCATATAAATATATAAACGAAAACCACTCAAAGCCCATACCCGTAAAATCTCTACACGCACACACGATTCCCCGCACGTCCTCAAATGGGGTGCACCGAAACGCCACTCATAGCATGTCCTTAGCCCGTCGCTTGGGGAGGGTCCCACTCGGCCGGATACGGGGTTGTACACAATCCCCACTCTTTTCGAGGTTGGTACAAGCTCAGAAAGAAATGTCCAACCCCAAGTATCCGGCGAGCGGGAGCCGACCTAAAGAAAAATTTAGGGAATTCTTCATTTGGAGACAAGGAGAGCTCCACACCAGAAACACACTTTCACAATATTTCAACAAGAGTATCACTAGCCCATGGTTCTCCTCCTATGCTCAACATCCACAACATACACATTAAACAATGAACTGCAACACAACTAATAATCCACTCCCTTTATAGAGGGAAAAAGGCATGTAGGTGCCTAAAAATCAAAGACCCCCGAAATAAAAACAACTATAATACTGAAATCTACTAACAAAATCACAATTTGCCCACGCCTCTATGAGTGGCCCTTACCAATATTATTGAAATGTTCACTATCTATTCCTCCAAGATTGGAAGTTGCCCTTACAGATTTAAAGAACTAGAAATAAAAATAGCCTCTTCTTGATACTAGTCGCATGATACCATCACACAAAATAAGGTTGTGAACATAATTGAGCTGAGGGTCGGCCAATCTAACTTTCAAGCATAAAGAAGGACTTAAGGTGAGGGTGATCCCATAAAAATTTTTGAACATACCATAAGGTTTCCATTCTTGAAAAAATCAGTATTCCTTCAAATCTTGAAAATTGACAAGTTTTAAAAACAAAGCTGTCTTCTTCTTAAAAATAAATTAAAACGAGTACTCTTGGTCAGAACACAACCGCATGACTCTAAACGCTAAGGAGACATGGTCAATTCTTTCAAGAAGAAATTGTTTGTCATTCATGTGACATGTTCTTAACTCCTCATTATTTTTACCACGATTACTTAATAATTAAAAGTTACGACATATATAAGGTATATTGTCAGTATAAAATAGATATTTGAGAGCAAAGATCTTTCAAAGGGAAAATACGGGAATAGAAACAAATTATTTAAATCATTCTTTTTGCATGCAATGTATCATGGGAATCAAAGGGCTGATGGAATGTACCGCTCGAAGTAACTTTCCAATCTAAACAACCTCAAACCACCGAGTGAGCCTACAACCCTGCCAGCTAGATGGGAGCCTTGTCAGCGGGTATTCTCGGGGTCTCCTCTCCAAATAACCTCCAACCACCGAGTGAGCCTACAGACCTACCAACTAGATGGGATCCTGGTCAACATGTCTTCTCGGGGTCTCCACTCCAAACAACCTGTTGGAACACTTTTGTTTGGATTTGGGTCAGGATCATTATGTCTTTAGGACTATTAGATAGACCCATCAATGTATAGCTAAGGGTCATAGGATGTTCTAAGTCAAAAGCTCTCTGAGATTGAAGAAATTAGCCAAGAGAAATCAGTCAGAGAAGAATTCAGAATTCATCCTAGGCGTCGAGCTCAGATCGACAAGATAAGTTAAGGCATCAAGCTGAGATCGATGATCTCTGAGCTCAGGTCCACGAGGCGTCGAACTCCGTTCGACGATCTCTAAGCTTAGATTGACGTTTTCTGTCATAGACCATCTCCAACATATCTGAGCTCAGATCGACGATAGTCGAGCTCATATCGATGTTTTCTATCCCAGACCAGCTCCAACATCTCTAAGCTCAGATCAACGATAGTTGAGCTCAGATCGACGATCATCCTGTTAAGATCGACGATTTATGCCATCTCTCTGAACAGAAGTTCCCAGGCAGATTTTTAGGATATTCTTAGTCCAATCAAAGTGAGCTATTCATATTCCAACACAGCTTTATTACAGGACAGTTACAAGAATGCAGTTATGGATATTATTGTGGTTGGAGTAACTAAGAGGCAGCAGTAATAAATGCAAGAATTCAAATGACCATTGGCCTCCTATCATAATATATACACAAAGTTACAGAGGAACAATATAGAGAATAAGAAGAAGAGAGAGAATAGTAGAGAGAATAAAGTAGTACAGGAATCAGAGTTCCAGGAAGAACTCAACATCACCTGTACAGCCAGTGCTCTTCTCAGATCTATTGTTCTAAGAAGCCTGAAGAGACAACTACTCTACATCAGTCTGAAGGCTTACTGGAAGATCAACATCATCAAGGCTTCATCATTCACACTCCAAGACAACTCACATTTCAGCCTTTGCTGAAATCATCATTTGCTGGAGCAGTCATTCATTGAAGACCTATCACCCTATTCAAAGCTCTCCTTCCTAAACAATTGCAAATCTCAGAGGGAGCTTTGACAAAATCATCAAAATTAACTTATGCTTCTCTTTGATTGTTGAACAAAGAAGACAACATCAACTCTCCCTTCCCTCCTATAAAAGGGTTCTTGAACTCCCTTCAAAAGTTCTGCTTGGTTTCTGAGACCTTATCAAAACTCAGTGGTGGTAAGACACCTGATCAAAAAAATCCAGTTTGGTTTTTGAGCACCTTATCAAAAGCTCATTGGTGCCCAGGACACCTGATCAACTCTTCCTGCAGTGAATTACTACATAGGGTGGTAGAAGAGTGGACTACCCAAGTTTAGGGGAACCACTATAAAATTCTTGTGTCGTCTGGTTTGCCTTTATTTCTTTTCTTTGTTATTCTTGCTTTGTGTCTGCTCTAATCTCTAGGATGGATCTCACTTTCAATTAGTATCAGAGGTAGGTTGGTTATTCAACAACTAAACCATCACTAGGTTTGTTGTTTATACAAGCTAACACCTGAACCAAAAGATCTCTCTTTTTGATCCATCCTTGTTTGATAGATTTTTCTGTTTTTCACATAGCAAGAATATGGAATATTCTAGCACCAGACCTCCTAAGTGCAACATAAACAAATTTTCACTTTGGAAGACAAGAATTAAGTCATTTATGGACAATACTGATGAAGAAAAATTGTATGCCATTATGACAGGTCTCCCAACCTCAGCAACAATAACTAAAAGGGCCAGGCTAGCTGATGCCAGAGCCATGTATATCCTAGCACAGTCATTATCTGATGACTTATTCCAAGAAGTTATTGAATGCTCAACAGCTAAGGAGATATGGGATTATCTTCATCAAATGGCTTCTGAACCAGTGGATGGAACAATAGAAAGAAGCCACAACTTCTTATTTGAAGGAGGAGAATCAATATCCCTAGATGTTATTTGGGATGTTTCAGATGATGAATCATCATTTGAAGATGAAGAGGAGAAAGCAAAGGAAAAAAATTCTGCTTAATGGCCATTAATACTTCCTGCAGTAGTTTAGAGGCTAAACAAACAGAAAGAAAATCAAAACCTGAAGAGGATCAGGTATTATCTAACTTTGTTTTCAGTTCAGTTATTAGAACTTCAATTTTGCTGCCAAGATTCAATAAAACCTGAGGAGGAAACAAAACTTCTCAGAGGAATTTTTTCAGAATATATTCAAAGGAAGACGAAACATTTTAATCGACGAAATGAGTTCAAATCGTCGAACTCAGTCTGCTTTTTCATAAATTTGATTTATAATTATAAGGATAAACTATTTAAAATATTCTTAAATCCTTTTTCTATTTCGAACAAATTTATTAGGAAACATCTTTTCTTAGGGCTGCTTCTATCTTTTTGATATCCTGTTCAAAATTATGTTAGGATTTCTGTATGAGAATTCTCTATCAGATAACTTTATATTTCTTATAGATCTTTTTCTAAATTCATCTACATTGAGTCCTCTACTCTAGTTGCATTGGTCAGCAGTGATCATGGCACTGAGTTTGAATCTCTTTTGATGAAAAGAAATTCTATAGGAAGAAAGATATCAGACTTTGTTTTTCAGATTCAGAATCCTAATATAATTTGCTGGACAAATATCATTTTTCTGCTAACATATCCTTTTCAAGGAGAGAGCAATCTCGACCATAGCCTTCTGCAGGTACCATCTACA
Source organism: Platanthera zijinensis (assembly GCA_039513925.1). NCBI lineage: Eukaryota > Viridiplantae > Streptophyta > Magnoliopsida > Asparagales > Orchidaceae > Platanthera > Platanthera zijinensis. The sequence goes on along the minus strand of CM077081.1, from coordinate 172,968,692 downwards.
AAAGTTAGCTTGATGACTCAATCAAAATCCTATTTTTAAAGTCATCCCAGCCTCCTCCAATCACAGTTACTACATCAACATAGGGGGAGTTTTGTAAAGCCAGCAACAGTAAGTTTTAACAGCAACAGAAGTCAGCAATGCAAAGCTTCTCTTTTTATATCTTATGCTTTGTAATATTAATTGTAATATTTTTATGTAAATAGTAATCCTAACCCAAATTGGGGGAGATTGTTGGAACACCCTAGTTTGGATTTAGGTCAGGATCACTATGTCTTTAGGACTATTAGATAGACCCATAAATGTATAGCTAAGGGTCATAGGATGTGCTAAGTCAGAGGCACTCTGAGATTGAAGAAATCAGCCAAGAGAAATAAGTCAGAGAAGAATTCAGAATTAATCCTAGGTGTCGAGCTCAAATCGACGAGATGAGTTAAGGCGTCGAGCTGAGATCGACAATCTCTGAGCTCAGGTCCACGAGGCGTCGAACTCCGTTCGACGATCTACGAGCTCAGATCGACGTTTTCTGTCCCATACCAGCTCCAACATCTCTGAGCTCAAATTGACGATAGTCGAGCTAAAATCGACGTTTTCTGTCCCAGACCAGCTCCAACATCTCTGAGCTCAGATCGACGATAGTTGAGCTCAGATCGACGATCATCCTGTTAATATCGACGATTTATGCCATCTCTATGAACACAAGTTCCCAGGCAGATTTTTAGGATATTCTTGGTCCAATCAAAGTGAGCTGTTCATATTCCAATATAGCTTTATTACAGGACAGTTACAAGAATGCAGTTATGGAGATTATAGCCGTTGGAGTAACTAAGAGGCAGCAGTAATAAATGCAAGAATTCAAATGACCATTGGCCTCCTATCAGAATATATACACAAAGTTATAGAGGAATAATATAGAGAATAAGAAGAAGAGAGAGAATAGTGGAGAGAAGAAAGTAGTACAGGAAACAGAGTTCCAGGAAGAACTCAACATCACTTGTATAGCCAGTGCTCTTCTCAGATCTACTGTTCCAGGAAGCCTGAAGAGACAACTACTCTACATCAGTGTGAAGGCTTACTGGAAGATCAACATCATCAAGGCTTCCTCATTCACACTCCAAGACAACTCACATTTCAGCCTTTTCTGAAATCATCATTTGCTGGAGCAGTCATTCATTGAAGATCTATCACCCTATGCAAAGCTCTCCTTCCTGAACAATTACAAATCTCAGAGGGAGTTTTGATAACATCATCAAAATCCACTTATGCTTCTCTTTGATTGTTGAATAGAGAAGACAACATCAACTCTCCCTTCCCTCCTATAAAAGGGTTCTTGAACTCCCTTCTAAAGTTCTGCTTAGTTTCTTAGACCTTATCAAAACTCAGTGGTGGCAAGACACCTGATCAAAAAATCCAGTTTTGTTTTTGAGCACCTTATCAAAAGCTCATTGGTGCCCAGGACACCTTATCAACTCTTCCTGCAGTGGATTCCTACCTATGGTGGTAGAAGAGTGGACTACCCAAGTTTAAGGGAACCACTATAAAATTCTTGTGTCGTCTGGTTTGCCTTTATTTCTTTTCTTTATTATTCTTGCTGTGTGTCTGCTCTAATCTCTAAGATAGATCTCACTTTCACAACCTCCAACCACCAAGTGAGCCTATAGCCCTGCTAGCTAGAGTGGAGCCTGGTCAGCGGGTCTTCTCGGAGTCTCCTCTCCAAATAACCTCCAACCACCGAGTGAGCCTATAGCCCTGTCAGCTAGATGGGAGTCTAGTCAGTGGGTCTTCTCAGTGTCTCCTCTCCTAACAACCTCCAACCACCGAGTGAGCCTATAGCCCTGCCAACTAGATGAAAGCCTGATCAGCGGGTCTTCTCGGGTTCTCCTCTCCAAACAACCTCCAACCTCAGCATGGCAATCCATATAAGCAGCCTTTGTCCCTACGAGGCGATCACTTTGCACCAAAAGTTACCGAACTCGCTTCCAAGAAGAAAGAAAACTAACTTTTTCTTTTATACAAATCTATTTTATTCACAAAGAACAATTTTGACATGATTAGATGAACGTTACATTTCTTCAAACAGGTGCAGATCCTACTCCAAGTACTATGAGATTCTAATAACACTTTTAGGATGGGATATTAAATGAACACATAATATTATCTGCTAAGTAGATTTGTGATTTGGGAAATATTTATAAAACGCAAACTTAAAAGCCTAAGTGTTCATGACAAAATGGAATTTACATTTGAATAAATCAAACACATAGATATATCACCACCTAAACCTCAATATAGACTTAATACAGGTTGTCCAAAAATCCTAAACTCAAGGAGGGGACTACTTCAAGTATGAGGATCTTACATACAAAGAACCAGCGCATGACCCTGGTCGTCACTTGGTTCCTCGTCTATAGCGATGACGCTTGCCTGAGTTCTTCCGTGTTGGTCACTCTCCACGCTCACCGCACCATAAATGTTGAAGCCAAAAATTGTCTTCTGTGGAGTTCAGGGTCCCAAAAGAGAGGTGACTGCGCACCTACTACCCTCAAGTGAATGATCTAGGCTAAAGACTAGGAACACAAAGGACAAACCCAAGGTCTCAGTGTGGAGGTCCCACCGCATACCCGGAAGACTAACAAACTCTTCCCCTCCCAAGCCAAAGACTGAGCTAAGACACATTCAGAGGGCGCTCTTGGCCGACCGGATCATCTAAAGAGGATCTCAAGACTAACTCTCTCCTATACAGATGTGTCTCCTTGGGTCTATATAAAATGTTCCTCATCCGCCCTACTAATAACACAATCTCGCAAAATAATTCTACAATATGCTGCCCAAGTTGGGCCACTAACCTCGTAACTCTGCTATTCTGAAAGGCTGTCAATAGGCCATCTAGGGCTTCCTGACAACTATACCTGGGGGCTCCCACGGGGTGAGTAGTTCATGAGTACACCACTCACCTTAGACGAAAGAGATAAACCACATACACAGAGCATCACAGACATTATAAATAATTACAGGAATATGAATTCCATACTTCGGCACACAGGCCGACAACATAAACAAATTAGGCCTTTTAGGGCCGGCAGAAACTTGGGCTTAAGACCGCTACTCCCCACTTGATATTGTAGCACTTGTACGTCATCATCTCGACAAGCGGGTGCCAGCTGAACAACAATCGGCTAATATAAGATGGCCAAATATATTGTACACACCCCTTTTTGGGGCTATGGTGCGCATTCTATGCAAATAGATAATACATAACTTCCTCAGAGTCTTCTCCGAGAAACCCCAGAACATCACCAATCCGGCTCACACGTCCGGATGGGCTTCACACAGCATGCCTAAATCCTTACTCACGCTTCCGAATACTAAATGCAATTAATTGCAGGGATGTACACGTCAACCCGCCGGAGTGCATCCTTCCCCCACTCGTCGATGGAGAGGAGCTTCCATGCAAATATGAAAAATAAGGGCTTCACCTGCCCGAGAAGAAATTTTGTTACCCTTGACGCGTGTTTCTGTGGCATGGATCGGTCATCCTGGATTTTCTTTCCACGCAATGGTTTGAGCTCCAAATTGACCTTCCACGACAAACACCCTAGATGCTCTTCTTCCAAGCTGTGCACAACAACTCTAAACAAGAGTGGGGTCGGGCCTCTTCTTTTGCCTTCTACCCGGTGGCGGACAAGACAAAAAAAGAAGAAGGCGGTCGGGCTTTTCCTACTATAGGCAATCAGAACAAGAGAAAGAGGAGGGAGGAGGCTCGGGTAGGTGCTTGCCGGCGGCGGTCTGGGCAGAAAAAAGTAAGGGAGGGAGGAGGCTCGGGCTGCAGCTTGTCGGCGGCGGCCTGGACAGAAAAAAGGAAGGGAGGGAGGCGGCTCGGGCTACTACTGTAGGCCGACGGGAGGGGGAAAAAGGGCGGTGTCGAGCTGTTGTTGTAGGCCGACCTGAGAGATCGAGAGAAAGGGGATGGCGGCTATGCTCCTTAGGGTTGTCTGCTCCTTTTGCTTCTTTCCCCCTTTTCCCTTTTTTTCTTTCTTTTCCCCCGATCTCCTCCCCCTTTCTTCTCTATCTCCTCATTTCTATCCAATTCCCTTGTCTTATAACATAAATTATATAATATATATTTATATATATAATAAATATACATAAATATATATATGATATAAAATATATCTTTATACATTTTAGGATATGCATTTATATGCATATAAATAGATAGACCAAAACCACTCAAATCTCATACCCGCAAAATCTCCACACGCACTCACGAGTCTCCGCACATCCTCGAATGGGGTGGACCGAAACGTCGCTCATAACATGTCCCGAGCCCGCCTCTTGGGGAGGGTCCCACTAGTCCGGATACGGGGTTGTACACTATTCTTTTTGCAGAGATTAGCAGATATTTGAAATTCTTTCTAGGTACTTACAACTTAGTTTTCTTCTATATCTGATACTCACTCTTATTTTTGTAGAGATTAGCAAATACTTACAAGTTCCATCCAGGTACTTGCAACTCAGTTTTATTTCTATATCTGCTACTCACTCTTCCTTTATAGAGATTAGCAGATAATTGCAAGTTCCATCCAGGTACTTGCAACCTAGTTTTATATTTATATCTGCTACTCACTCTTACTTTTGCAGAGATTAGCAGATAATTGCAAGTTCAATCCAGGTACTTGCAACCTAGTTTTATTTATATATCTGCTACTCACTCTTCCTTTTGCAGAGATTAGAAGATAATTGCAAGTTCCATCCAGGTACTTGCAACTTATATTTTTTTTAATATTTGTTACTCACTCTTCCTTTTAGAGAGATTAGCAAATATTTGTAAGTTCCATCAAGGTACTTGCAACCTAGTTTTATTTCTATATCTGCTACTCACTCTTCCTTTTATAGAGATTAACAGATAATTGCAAGTTCCATCCAGGTACTTGCAACTTAGTTTTATTTCTATATCTGCTACTCACTCTTCATTTTGCAGAGATTAGAAAATACTTGCAAGTTCCATCCAGGTACTTGCAACTTAGTTGTATTTCATATCTGCTACTCACAATTCTTTTTTTAGAGATTAGCAGATATTTGCAAATCCTTTCCAGGTACTTGCAACCAAGTTTCATTTCTATATCTGCTACTCACTCTTTCTTTTACAGAGATTAGCAGATAATTGCAAGTTCCATCCAAGTACTTGCAACTTAATTTGTTTCTATATCTGCTACTCACTCTTCTTTTTACAGAGATTAGCAAGTAATTGCAAGTTCCATCCAGGAACTTGCAACTTAGTTTTATTTCTATATCTGCTACTCACTCTTCCTTTTGCAGAGATTAACAACTAATTGAAGTTCCATCCAGGTATTTCCAACTTAGTTTTATTTCATATCTTCTACTAAATATTCTTTTTATAGAGATTAGCAGATATTTGTAAATCTTTTCCAGGTACTTATAAACTTGTTTTATTTCTATATCTGCTACTCACTCTTCCTTTTTATAGGGATTAGCAGATAATTTCACGTTCCATCTAGGTACTTTCAACTTAGTTTTATTTCTATATCTGCTACTCAGTCTTCCTTTTGCAGAGATTAACAGATACTTGCAAGTTCTATCCAGGTACTTGCCATTTAGTTTTATTTCAAATCTGCTACTCACTATTCTTTTTGCAGAGATTAGCTGATGTTTGCAAATTCTTTCTAGGTACTTGCAGCTTAGTTTTATTTCTATATCTACTACTCACTCTTCCTTTTGCAAAGATTAGCAGATACTTGCAAGATCCATCCAGGTACTTACAAGTTGGTTTTATTTCATATCTACTACTCACTATTCTTTTTGTAGAGAGTAGATGATATTTGAAAATCCTTTCCAGGGACTTGCAGCTTAGTTTTCTTCTATATCTGCTACTCACTCTTCTTTTTGTAGAGATTTTCAGATACTTGCAAGTTCCATCCTAGTACTTGCAACTTTGTTTTATTTTATATCTGTCTCTTACTCTTCCTTTTGTAGAGATTAGAAGATACTTGAAAGTTCCATCCAGGTACTTACAACTTAGTTTTCTTTCATATCTGCTACTTACTATTCTTTTTGCGAAGATTAGTAGATATTTGCAAATCTTTTCTAGGTACTTGCAGCTAAATTTTCTTCTATATATGCTACTCACTCTTTTTTTGTAGAGATTAACAGATACTTACAAGTTCTATCCAGGTACTTGCAACTTAGTTTTATGTCATATCTGCCACTTACTCTTCCTTTTGCAGAAGTTAACAAGTGCTTGCAAGTCTCCTTCAGGTACTTGCAAGTTTTAATTTTCTTGTGCTTTTCTCTCCTCTTTGTTTTGCAGAGCTCAATGGAAGACATTCACGTCTTCTTCATTTTGCAAAAGCAACTCGGGAACAAACAAAATGTACCTCTCTTCGCTTGCATTAACTTTTCCTTTGCAGCAAAAAGATAGACATTGACAAACCTCTTCGGAGGAGAGACATCAGGTTCCATCTGATGGCGATGACGGCCCGCAACATATTGAAGATGGTGACGGCGTGCTTACGGATGACCATGTTGAGCGTCGCCATAATAGTCATCCTGAATGCAAACCAATATACTAATTATTATTAATTATTATTAATAAATTATTATTAATTATTAATTCTCTTTTATGTTTTGTTTTATAATTATTTTATTTTTCATTGTTATTTCATGTTTAATGTCATGTGTGAGAGACATTTTTATTTTTGGCTGCATGTAGCCATGTTGTGGTTGTAGCCTATATATAGACATGTAATGTTTTAATAATGCTTAGAGAATGATAAAAATTGAAAATTCTAACTTTTGAAAAGTTTCCTCCTCCACTTCTTGTCAACTTTCGGCACCCTCTCTTCCTCCCCTCTCTTGGCCATCGACCACCTCTTCCTCCCCTCCCCTTGGCATCTAGGGCACCCATCTCTCCCTCTTCTTCCTTTGCTAAAACCGACCACCATCTTTGCCTTTTCATATTTTTATCATCCTTTCACCATCTCCTAGCCGCCTCCTTCCTCTAACCCTACACAAACCGACCACCTCACAAAGAACACCACCACCTTACATAGTCGACTACCCACCACAAAGAAGCCCTCCCTCTCCCCTCATTAGCCGACCACCCTCCTCCCCTTACAAACCCGACCACCACCTCCACTGTCAAACTCGACCACCACTCTCCTCTCAATCAAGAATCGGTCGATCTTTTCCCTCCAAACCAAAACCAAGCAGCCCCCTACTTTCCTATTTCACACATAGTCTACCACCTTTTCTCTCTCTTTCCATATATATATTATCATTTAAGAGGTTTCCTCCTAGTGGATTCCGATTCCGGCGTGATGTGCCGAAGTAGAAAAAGTTTCTCTCCAACTGGCGTGACTCCGACGGAGCCGTTGAAGAACGATCCATGCCGAGAAACTGGAATCATCCATTCTGGTTGGGTAACGAAAATTTCCACTCTCGTGTGTTTCTTTCCTTAGATAATCTTGTGGTGGATATTCTTGGCGTGCAATTTTGAAGCGTTAATTAATCGTGAAATTTCTTTGAATTGTTTTCTGTTTATCTTGATTAATTTAATTTCGAAAAGGTTTGGTGAACTTTCGTTTTCTTTGGTTGGGAGAGATCTGCCCTTTCCGAATCGTATTTTATTCGGTAGATCTCTTTTGGTAGAACACCGCTCATTCGGACCATGTGGGTCCCTTTAGCTTGAAAGAACATTGGCTCATAGCCCTTGTTCGATCCTAACCAGTTTGGCTACCAGTATGCTAGCATATAATTGATAGAATTAATAGCGTGGTGCGGCGTAGAATGGCTGTGCGGTTATAGGATATGGATCGTAGAGAGATAATCGTGCTAGCCCGTATATATATTTCGGTGTCAACCTGCAAGCCAACATCAATTTGGTATCAGAGGGAGGTTCACGTCAATTGCCTAATTGTCCTCCTCCCCCTTTTGCTTTGAGTACCGACATGCACTTTGCACGTTTCATTTCACAACATATAAATTAATTTTAAATTTTTGATCTGCAAATAGCGGCCTAAAATTTTCAATTTTTTTCAAAATTCAAAAAAATAAAATTCTGGAAAATCTCCATCATTTTCTTAGTAAGAAATCAAAAATTTTTTTTATTTTTCATTAAGTCATTATTTTTATTAAATCGTTATAAAATTTTAATTTTGGTCTGTAAATAGCGGCCAATATTTTTATTTTTTTCAGCAAAAAAATCAAAAAAAAAAATTATTTAAAAAATTCCTTATTATTTCCTGCAAGCAAATAAAAAAAATCTTTTATCGTCATAGTTATTAAGTGGGAACAATTCCATCTTTGAAAATTAAATAGTGCCAGGTTCATTTCTCATTGCATGTGCATCAGTTCCGGGTAAACTTTCTCTCTGGTCTCACTAAAATGGCATATGACTTATTTGCTGTCTGGTTAGACTATTCATATGCTAAGGATATGGCTAAACACACCCCTAGGTCACACCACATTTATCCTACTTATGACGTTTTAGGGTATCCCAAAATTTTTAGAGACTGTCTTAAGGGATTAGAAAATTATTTTAAGTGTCACGTATGGGACGACCACCAAAAGGTTAACATTGCCCGAGATCGATTAGTAGGTGAAGCCCGCGTGTTTTGGCTAAACGAAGAGCGTCATGTTGGTAGTTATAAACATGCTTGGCTGGCAATGCGTAGCCTACTCTCGGATCAATTTGATCCCGTCTATCTCCGCACTACTAACACCAAGCCTGTGAGTGAGTATCGTTATAGCGCTACTCCCATACCTGCCTATAGGAATGATTATATACCTGACACTAGAGCCTTTTTCCCCAGAGGTCGGCCTGCCTATAGTGTACCTACTACCACCTTTAGGGAAACCATTCCTAATATATCACATGTCTTGGACTCGAAATATGTTACTACTAGAGCTTTGTCTCCTTTCGCCTCTACGTCTAAGCCCCTTGAGATAGTGACTGATACCTCTAAGGATTTTGATGTGGATATAGAATCTCTGGATGATGAAGTTGATCATCTAGGTGCGAGTCTTCTTTCACTTACGATAGTGCCTGACGATTCTGATGAGCCTGAAATTGAGGGAATACCTAGTGATTTAGAAGACTATGTTTGGGATGATGATAGTCTGCCCATTGATAGTACTACATTGCCTAATACTAGCCCTACTAGCATTATGACAGATCATCCTAGTAGTGAGGGGCCTCTCCAAACTACGATCCCCGTCGTGTTAGAGCCTACGATTACACCTACTAATGATATTTCTGAGTTGTTTGAGGAGCCTGTGAGTGAGGATTTCCCTATTATTATTGATTACCCTAACTTAAAGGATGTTCCAACTGATTGGGAAGACTTACTTTATGTGAAAGTATTATGTTTGGAAGATGTTAGCATTGTGAATACGAACAGTAGTTATTTTATGTCATCACCATTATCTGAAGATCAAACTGAATTAAATTTTCCGTCGGGTTCGATTTTTCCATTTTCGGAGACCATTCCTGATCCTGAATTAAAAGAATTGTCTAGTGTGTTGGAAGAAAATGCAAGTTAGGAAGTAGTATCTTTGGATGACTTTTTGGTTTTACCCCCGGATAAGAGTTCATTGATGTTAGCATCGATAGGTAAAATTAATTCTGATTTGGGTTTTTTGGGTTTTATTTACCGACACGTCCTCTTATTTTTGTGCCAGCATTAGTAGATGTTTTAAGTAGTGGAATCGGTAGGCCTAGACTGAGTTGTTGTAAAACACCCATTATTTTATTTCCTACCTTAGCGTTGCCTCAGTGCTTAGATATTAGTAAGTTGAGCGCGCTAGTTTTTAGTATGTTCACCGCTCCGCGTCGATCTGGCTACGCGACACATTTGACTACTCATTTCTCTACGTGTCCGACTGCAGTTCCATCCTCGTCAGTTTTTGAGTCTTTTGCTATTGTGCTTCTTGATGTGGTATCTCTTTCACACCCCTATATACCACAGTCGTTCGCATGGATTTATCCACCGCCATTCAATGACCCTTTTTTCCACCCATTAGTGACCACGGTTAGGCCACATGAGTTGTATCATTTTCATCTGTTATCACACCAGGGAGCGTTCAACTCTATTAGTATTTATGCTGAGCGGTTTCCCTTGGAATATCTTCATTCCAAGTGTGATTATATTAATTATAAAATTAGGACTGCGACTTTGAATCCTATGAAAATCATCTTTGATTTTAAGGCTACCATACCCCCGAACTTAACTCCTTTATCCTCTGTATTTGGGTTGAGTCACATAGCGCATGGGTTCACACCAAACGGTAGCGAGAAATTTAGGCACACTTGTAATAAGTTACTCTATATAGTTTCTTCTTATGATTCCTTATATGCTTATTGCTCGCCGAATGAGATCGTGCACGGATTTAGAGCACAAGTGCCTTTTGACTTGACTTTGTTTCAACTATCTGATAATCCAAGTCAACTCGCACTAGTTTATGCCTCTCATGTTCAAAAATAATATAAGCACAGTAGGGAAGAGCTAGCCTTACAAATTATATTTAATCAATTTCATGCTAGTTTACATAGAAGAGCGTCTCATTATATGATTTGCGATTTAGTTTTCGTGCATCTCGTCCCTGAACGGTTTCCTTCGGGCTCTATAGAAAGTTGGCAAGTTGGTGAGCTGGACCTTTTTCGGATATTAATGAAATTAGGAGAATACACATATCATTTGAAGTTTTCCACTAATTTTGATATTACCCCTATTTTTAACATTTCTGATTTAACGCTATATGTTTCTCCACCACTGGAATTATCTGCCTGTTCGTTTGGGTCCACATTGTTTTCTTATGGTTTGGGAAGTGAGCTTGTGCCTGGATCACTCTCTTCATCTGTCTTCACTAGAGGTATGTTGGTTGTTGATGTAGAAATTTGTTTTCCTTTATTGCCTAATGCTTTTCCAAGGTTCCCCAGGACCATCTTTTTGCATGGTAGGATACTCCAGGTTGAAGTTCTCTCCTTTTCATGTGGTTATATTTGCCACTCCTTGATTATATGGCGTGATCGTCCGGCCTCCGATGACTCTTGGCTTACTAGATCGGAGGTGGCTCTTTTGGCTATTGCTCTCCCACGCTGGTTCATTCAGCCCAACTCATCGGTGATGAGTACTTTTGAGCGGGGGAGGATTGATAGCGATGACGACCCGCAATATATTGAAGACGGCGACAGCGTGCTTACAGATGACCATGTGGAGCGTCGCCATAATAGCCGTCCTGAACGTAAACTAATATTAAAATAATTATTAATAATTATTAATAAATTATTATTAATTATTAATTCTCTTTTTATGTTTTTTTTATTATTATTTTATTTTGCATTGTTATTTCATGTTTAATATCATGTGTGAGAGACATTTTTATTAATTCTCTTTTTATGTTTAATGTCATGTTACCTCTAACTTTTTCGATGGAAGGATCATGATTTTCGTGGGTCACCAAATTTTTCGAAGTTCCCTTCGGGACTTAAAAAAGTGCAGGGATTATGTTAACCCAGAAGTAACTATAAAGCCTGATCCAAACCATCAAAGTAACTATCTGCTCGACAGCTCCTGATCAACCTTCCCTACTATTCCCTGCATCCTCAAGAACCTCTCCTCTATCCCCACAACCCTTGATCAAGTGTGTGCTCCACTCTCGAGAGTCCAGAAGCATTCGCCGCATCCCCATCAACCTCTTCACCTCATCCTAGTGAGACCAAACACTCGTTACTTGATGGTGCCCACGACCCCTCCATTTTGACGCATCAACAATACAGAATGTAAAAATCTGATAATAGATACTGCAAAATGATTGTGGGATGGATAAACACATCACCAACTGTAACAACTTCTGGTTCTGCTAACAACTCATCTTCAACTAACACTTCAATCATTTCTGAATCTGAAACTATTGATGTTGTTGTTGCACTGGTTGTGACTGCTTCTGTAATTGAAACTTCTTCATGAAGCATCTCCCCCTACCTAGATCCAGGGAGACCAAAATCCTGGCCCCCAGAAGAGGGATAGTTAGGGAAGTGGCTAGTTTGGAAGAAAGATCTAAGATAGAAGCAATAAGAGGAGCCAAGGCTTCATCTATTAGATTCCTGAGAGTAGGAGTGATGAAGTCCAAAAGATTATTGGCAATGGATGAAAATTCCAAATACATAAACTTGGGTGGAGCCTGAGTAGATGCACAGGATGGAATGGAAGATGAGGTATTGGAGGTGGATGGAATAGAACTGTTTGCACAGTTTGGACATAGGGAAGATGACTGTGGTATAGAAGTAAGATTGATGATAGGGGGAATGCCATCAGGAACTATCTCCTGGATAGATGATTGCGGTGGAGATAATTATTGTGGAGATAAGTGCTGTGGAGATGAATGAGGTGGAGATGAATCAAGCAGAGAGAAGTGAAGAGGAGATGAAAGAAGTGGACAAGAATAAGGTGGAGATAAGAAAGGTGACTGATTCATCCCTAAAAGAGGATTCATGGATGAAGATGGAAAATCTACAGACAAAGTATGTTATTGAGTAGGTGGTGTTGAGGGTCTAGGTGAATGGTGAGGAGATGGTAGAGGAGAAGAAGCATAAAGAGTAGAGACCTCTTCTGGGGTTGAGAGAGTGGCTGGAACAGCTCTGGTTCTTTCAAAAGCAACCCTAGAGGGAGTAACCCTTGGAGGCTTAGGGACTACCCTCTCCAATCTTCCAAACAAGGTAGAGGTTAGCCTCTTGAAAGCATTAATATGAATGGTCTGAGAGACCAAAAGTTCGGGACACTTTTCCTGTAGGAAAATTCCTAAGATCCTACCATAACCTCCAGACTTGCTACTGATCTTCTTCTTAATAGAATAAAAAAAAATTGAATCCCAGTTTATGTTCTTCTGATCAACCAGAGCACACATCAAAAGGAATTGATTCATGGTAACATAGTCGTAGGCGGAATGCTTGCCCATAATTACTTTACCGACTATATCAGCTAAGAATTTATATTCAATAGAAAAATTCTTTTTCAAAAGGTGATTAGGGTTTCCATGGGAGTGACCCAATCTATCTAGCATTATCTCAAACTCAGAACTAGATAACTCTATATAATCATTTCCATTGATAAAACCAAAAAATTCAAATAAAATTTCTGGGGTAAGAGGAACCTGATTCCCTGAGATAGAACCAATAATGACTGGGTTATCCTGAAATTTGGCAGTATGAATCCATTCTTTGATTTCTTCCACTGGAAGCTTGATCCTAGTAAACATAAACTGTCGCAGATTCTGAGCCTCAAAGAGTTTCAGAATATCCTGGAAAACTTGATCAAAATGACTAAATGATTTTATGTTAATATCGAAGCCTGCATCACATTTCATTGCTGAGAGAATAGCTTGAGAAATAGCCATTTTCCTGCAAAACAGAGAGATCAAGTGCAAGGGAAATGGGAAATGCGTGGGATAGATTTCGATGAAAACCTAATTATAAGTTTTCTGAAGCCGAAAAGGCGAACTCTGTTTGATGAAAAGCAAAACATCGAACTCCGTTCGATGAAAAATTTCTCAAAAGAAATACATTTCGTCGATCTCCATTCGACGAAAGTTTTGCAAAAGGAATACATTTCGTCAAGCTCCGTTCGATGAAAAGTTCTAAAAACTAATCCGTCGATCTCGATTTGACGAATGTTTCTCAAATAAAGTTCGTCGATCTCGGTTCGACTAACGTTTCATGAAAAGATCACAGTTCGTCTATCTCCGTTCGACGAAAGGTGTCCAATTTGTCGATCTCAGAACAAAAATCAAATTAATGATTCACCATTTATCATTCCTAACTTATTTAAGAAGATTATATGTTTCTTTTCATCTAAAGGTTTAGTGAAAATATCAGCTCTTTAAAAATAAGTAGAAATAAAAACAAGATTAATTTTATTTTTGCCTACATTATCTCTTAGAAAATGATGCCTAATTTTTATATGCTTAGTCCAACTATGAAGGACTGGATTCTGTGCAATTGATATTACACTAGTATTATCACAGAAAATAGTTGAATTATTTAAGTTATAACCACAATCTAGTAACTGATTTTGAATCTGCAAAATCTATAAACAACAACTACCAGCTGCAATATATTCAGCTTCAGCAGTTGAAGTAGACATGGATGTTTGTTTCTTGCAAAACCATGACACAAGCCTATCACCAAGAAACCGTTAAGTTCCTGATGTGATTTTTTTGTCAACTCTGCATCCAACATAGTCAGCATCTGTGAATCAAGTTAATTCAATTCCTGACTCAGTAGGATACTAGAGTCCTAGATTAGGGCAACCTTTTATATATCTCAAAATTCTTTTTACTAAAATTAGGTGAGATTCTTTAGGATTTACTTGGAACCTAGCACAAATACAGGTGGCAAACATAATGTTTGGTCTACTGGTTGTTAAATTTAATAAGGACCCAATGATTGTCCTATATATTTTCTAATCAACTTGTTTACCCTGTTCATCATTATCAACTACAACATTAGAGGGCATGGGTGTTTTCATAGCTGAGGCATCTGTCATCCCAAATCTTTTAATTAGCTCTTTACCATATTGAAATTGAGATATAAAAATGTCATCAGGTGTTTGCTTCACTTGTAAACTAAGGAAGTAGGATAATTCACCCATGCTACTCATTACAAACTTTGAATGCATTAGATCAGTCAAAAATTTTCTGTGATAATACTAGTGCTATCTCTATAGCACAAAATCCAGTCCTCCATAGTAGGACAAAACACATAGAAATTAGGCATCACTTTCTGAGAGATAATGTAGAGAAAAATAAAATTGAACTTCAATATATCCCAATTGATTTGCAGAGGGGAGATATTTTCACCAAGCCTTTGGATGAAAAGAAACACAGCTTCTTCCTAAATCAGTTAGACATGTTAGATGGAGGAAGCCTAAACAAAAGTACAAGTTTTTGAAAAGCTAAAACAGACCAAGACTAGGCTAAAAATCAATTCTTTTTGTGTCTGTAGAACAAGTTTTGTCTCTGAACTGCGCTCGACGTTTTCCCAGAAATCGTCGAACGAAGATCGACGATTTTCCAAAAATCGTCGACCAAAGATCGACGTTCCCGAAGTCGTCGATCTGAGTTCAGAGTCTTCGCTAGATCTAGGCTTTTTCTCCTTCTGTTCAGAGGCCGTCGAGCGGAGCTCGACGCTTTTCAACATCGTCGAACGGAGATCGACGATATTGACGTCTCTTCAGATTCCTTCTGCAGCCCAAATCGTCGAGCTGAGTTCGACGATTCTTCGAACTGAGCTCCACGATTTTCCTTTTTCGCGTCGAACCCTAATATAAAATCATTTTTTTGGCCGCCGCTCGTCGTTTGCGCCTTCATACTCTCTGCAAATTCTTTTTCCCTCCAAACCTTCTACACTTGGTCGCGTTTGTTCAATCTTTGCAGGTACAGATGGCTTCAACTGTTGCAGCCCTTTCGAAGATGAAATTTGACACCGGATTTGATATCGATATAAGCTCATTTGATGGAAGCGATCAGCGCTTGAAGGATATTCTCAATCTGTTCAGAGATCAACAACTGTTGGAAATAATGACTTCTAGAATGAAGATCGCTTCAGATGAAATAAAAGAATGGTGCTATTCAGCGACAGATGAGAATGAGAATTCTGTCGTCGGCCTCATAAAAGGGACCCAGGTACAACTGTCCCTGGCTCTCTTAACTGAAGTGTTTCATCTCAGTTCTGGAGATGATTCCATCGAGTTATCTGAAGAAGAATATGATTCCATGCTTGATCGAATGGGTCACAATGCTGTGAATCCTAATAAACTGCTGAAGAAGAATCTATCATTGGAATTTCAGTTTTTGGCTGATGTAGTTGGGAAAGTGCTGCTGGCCAAGCACTCTGCCCATGATACAATTTCAAGATATCAGTTTTGTCTGATGGGAGCTCTGCTGGATAAGAAACATCTGAACTGGGGATCAATTTTCTTCAATCTGATTAAGAAAAAGCTGAATAATACTGCTGTCAGCTTTGGGAGAATTCTAGGGGTCTATCTGCATTTCAGATGCCCTGAGTTGCTAACCTCTTCTGGGATGTTCATTAATGCATCCAAGAGGTTCTCCTGTGCCCTTTTTGGCAAATGGGACAGGCAGATCATCAATCCCTCCAGAGCTGCTGCATCGACTCCTGCTTCAGGCACAAGGACTTTCTTAGTCACTCCACCTCTGGTCTCTGCACCAGCAGAAGGGTTGCTTGCTCCTCCTCCTCCTCCAGCTGTCTCTACCCCAGCCATTTCATCCTCACCTCCAATCTCTACCATAGCCATATCTTCCCCAATTACCATTTCTTCACCAGTTTCATCCCCTCCAGCATCTACCTCTGAGGTATTCCTTCCTCTCTTCTCTTACCCATCCTTTACCACTCCATCATATTCTCTTTTAGATGAATCCTTTATGAATGATTCTCATCCTTCCTCTCCTCTTGAGCCTCCCTCTACCTCCTCATTCCAACAAATGATGGAAGACATTTTCTCTCAACCTATCTTCAATCCTTCTCTTACCCCTTCTATCTCCACCTCACCTCATTCTATCTCCTCCTTTCCTATATCAGAACCATCCATTCCCTCACCTCCTATCTCCTCTTTCCCCATGCCACCAGCTCCAGCCAACATCCTTCCAACAACCTTCTCTCCTACCTCTGCTCAAGCCCATCTTGAGCATGTAGATCTATCAGCCCTGGCTAACAGGTTATATGAGCTGTTAGCTCCAAAGCTAACCTTATTACTGTAGACCACTGTGGCTCCACTCCTGACCCATGTCAAGGAGCTGTCTTCCAAGCTATCATCTTTCATTCCCTCTCCGGCAACTTCATCTTCTGGGTGCCTTGATTCACTTATCTCTGAACCAAGGCAGGGGGAGATGCCATATGAAGTAGTTTTTGTAATGAACCTCCAGAGCCTGCTCTCCAAGTTTAATGCTGGATACTTCAGATTCCTGCCAGTTCCTCATACTGAAGATCTGTCTAAGGCCATTGTGCCTATTTCTGTCTGTAATCCCAGCCAAATTGAAGCATATATAAATTCTTGGAAGGCTGTGGATGTTGTTATGTCCATCTCTGATGCTGCTACTAAGGCCATTGTGCCTCTTGTTGATGATGCTGCTACTGCTGTTGTAGATATTTCTACTGATATTGCTGTTGATTCTGATATGCTTGTTGATACTTCTGTTGTTGATTCTGTTTGCTCTGCTGCTGCTCCCTCTCCTTCTGCTCCTGCTGTTTCTGCAAAGCTTAAAGCTCAAGAAGAGTATATCAGAAGAATTGAAGATCTGTTTAATCAACCTCAGAGTTCTGAGTGTGATTAGTACATGACAGATTTTGATGATTCTGCTAGCACTATTGCCAAGAAAAGGAAGGCCAAAAGCAAGGCCATGATGTCTGTTTCCCTAGCTCAAGCAAAGGATTCTAATGATACTCCCTACTATATTTTGCATGACTGCCCCTTATCTGAGCCTTGAATGCAGTACTCTAAGAACCAATTAAAGGCTATGAAGAAGAAGAGGAAGCTAGACAAGTATGAAAAAGGATCTTCTCAGTATCAGCCTCCTCCTCCTCCTCCAGATTCTGGTTCAGGCTCAGCCCCTCAAGCTCCAGTTTCCATACACAGTTCTTCCCAGTCCTATCAGAGATCCTATCAAAGGGGACAACATCAAAGGGGATATCAATCCAGAAGAGATCAATATAGAGGAAGCCAGAGAGGGCACAGATTTCATCAAAGGGAAGGACAAGGCCATACTGATTCTACTTTAGGTCCTTTTCCCTATAAGCTAAAAGATGTTGTTGTCTCCAGGACTCCTCCTACTGATTCTGAAATCATCAACAGATATGAACCTCCTGTTCCATTTGAGGATCCTGAGAACAACCCTGTGTCCTGAACAGCTAGAATGAAAGAATTGTCTGCCCTTGATCAAATGAAAAAGGCCAGAGAACAAGGCAAGGATACTTCCAACATAACAACTTTATCAGAGCAGGGAAAGAAAGAACTAGAGAGATATGCATCAAGGAAATTCTTTAATCCAGAAGACTATATGAAGCTGCACCCTGAGGCTGTTGTTCCAAGGCCCAAATCTCAAACTTCCTTAGGTGCAGAAGATGATAGAAGATCCAAGAAAGAAGCCCTAAATCCCAACAGAGAAATTTTGTTTAAAAAGGGAACTGAAAAGAAGTGAACTGTGTAAGCTGAACATCATTCTCCCTTGGATATTTGCTGTCTTTTTATCTGTGATCTGCATTGCTGCTATATATCTCCTCTGCAGTATTTATTTACCTTTTGTGTTGATGTATGTTTATTTATTTCCTATTTTTGTGTGTAAATAGTAATCCTAACCCAAATAGGGGGAGATTGTTAGAACACTTTTGCAAAGTTTAGAATCAGTAGAACCAAAAATTATGTCATCAACATATATTTGAACTAGTAAAATTTTAGATTTATGATGTCTAAAAAACAATGTTTTATCTGTCATGCCTCTACTAAATTTATTTTCTAAAAGAAAACTAGCAAGGGTCTTATCCCAAGCTCTTGGAGCTTGTTTAAGATCTTAAAGGGCTTCGTTAAGTTTAAAAACATAAGAAGAGTGAATTGGAGAGATAAAACCTGGTGGTTGTTCTACATAAACTTCCTCTTTGAGCTCTCTATTTAGAAAAGCACTCTTCACATCCATCTGATAAACCTTAAACTTCTTGAATGCTGCAAATGCAAGAATTATCCTGATAGCCTCTAATCTTGCAGCAGGAGCAAAAGTCTGATCATAATATATGCCTTCCTCCTGTGAGTATCCTTGAGCTACCAATCTAGCTTTATTTCTTACAATAACTCCTTGAGCATCCAACTTATTCCTAAAGACTCATTTGGTTCCAATGACTGGATAGTCTTTGGGTCTTGGAACGAAGTCCCAAACTCGACATCTCTCAAACTAATTGAGTTCCTCTTGCATTGCAATGATCCAGTGGGGATCTTGTTCTGCATCTTTGATGGATTGTGGTTCAATCTGAGAAATAAAATAAGCATGCATTTGATCTTGATTCAATTTATGTCTTGTTTGAACACAGGCTGATATGTCTCCAATCACTTGAGATCTAGAGTGATCTCCAAGTGTGACAAAGTCAATAGGTGGAGTTAGTTCTTCAATGATTTGTGGTGTTAATTCCTTTGGGGGAATTTCACTATCCAAAATATTTTCTAGCATAGATTTCTGAATTTTCTTCAACACTGACATCATCAACAATCTGTTGAGAAGGATGTAATGTATCCTCTTATGTTAGGATTAACTCATCCAGTTTCTCAAACAGATTTGGTACCTGAAAAGAATATATGGTAGAGGTATCTCTCTCCTTATAAAATATGTTAGTTTCATCAAAAGATACATGTATTGATTCTTCTATCTTATGGGTAGATTTATTAAAGACTCTATAAGCCTTACTGACATGAGAATATCCAAGAAATATTCCTTCTACAGCTTTAGCTTCAAATTTTATTAAGTATTTCTTGTCATTATTATGTATGTAACATCTACATCCAAAAACGTTAAAATAGTTTACTTTAGGTTTCTTATTTTTAAGTAATTCATAGGGAGTCTTACCCTTTAGTTTATGAATCAGACTTCTATTAAGAACATAATTTATTGTTCTTACTGCCTCTGCCCAAAAGGATAGGGGTAAATAAGCATCTACATGTAATGTTCCAGCAGATTCAATTCGGGTTTTATTTTTCCTTTCAGCTACCCCATTTTGTTGAGGAGTTCTAGGAGCAGAAAAACAATGTTTGATACCTTCTTTCTCATAAAATTCTTTCATCAGAAGAGATTCAAACTCAGTGCCATGATCACTTTTGATCAATGCAATCTTAGTAGAGTACTCAATCTTGATGTTCCTAAGAAAGTCTGTAAGAACTTTAAAGTTATCTGACTTGTTTCTAAGAAAGAATACCCAAGTGAATCTTGAGAAATCATCAACAATAACTAAGGTATATGACTTTCCTCTGAAACTTTGTACTAAAATAGGTCCAAAAAGGTACATATGTAGCAAATACGAAATCCTGGGTGAATAACTTTTAGATATGGATTTAAAACTATTTTTTGTTTGCTTGCCTAATTGACAAGGCCTGCTAAGTCCTTCCTTCTTGTAAGAACCAGAAGGTAGTCCTCTGATAAGGTTATTATTAGATAATTTAGCAATAGTTCTAAGATTTATATGTCCTAATATTTTATGCCAAAGTTCATTAGATTCACTAATTTGATTAAATAAACCGATTTCTTATTTTGTAGAGTTAAAATTAACTAAATATATGTTACCTTGTCTAACTCTAGTTAAAACAATTTTATTTTTATCAGATGTAATAAGACATATAGATTTGTTATAAGATACTTGATAGCCTTCATCACATAATTGACTGATGGAGATTAGGTTATGCTTGAGACCTTTCACATAAGCTACCTTTTTGAAGGTAATAACTCTAACATTAACATTGACATAGCCTTTTGTCTGGCCAAATATGGAGTCTCCAAAGATGACTTTAGGTCCATGCTTTGCTTTAAAATCTTTTAGATTATCCTTTCTTCCTGTCATATGTTTTGAACATCCACTATCCAAATACCACTGTTCCTCTATGATAGGATAGTTCTTTTCCTGTAAAAGAATAAATTAGGTGTTCTTGACCCAGATTACCTTGGGTCCTGGTTTTCTTTCATAATTATTAGAATTGTAAGAACATTCAGGTTGATCTTTATAATCAAGTAAATGATATCTCCTAGGAGGGATGATCCACCGATTAAAAGGATTTATAAATTTTTGTGTTTGGTTATACTTTTGAAAAGAATTACAATTTCTATTTTGAAATTTTGGGTTCGACGAAGTATAAGGATTTTGTCAAGTTATGTTCGACGAAAAGTAGTGATATCATCGAGATCCATTCACATAATAGTAATATTCACTTTCTGTGTTCCACGTTCGTCGACCTCTGTTCGACGAATCATATTTATTTCGTCGAGCACAATTTCCTGAATAGTTATACTCATATCCTGTGTTCATAGTTTATCGAGCTCTGTTCGACGAATAATA
The DNA here is from genome assembly GCA_039513925.1 of Platanthera zijinensis. Classification (NCBI taxonomy): domain Eukaryota; kingdom Viridiplantae; phylum Streptophyta; class Magnoliopsida; order Asparagales; family Orchidaceae; genus Platanthera; species Platanthera zijinensis. The sequence goes on along the minus strand of CM077081.1, from coordinate 172,947,577 downwards.
ATTATTTCGTCGAGTTTTGTTCGACGAATTATTTTGAAGATAAATTTTCTGAAAATTTTTAATTTGTTTTGGTTTATTATTTTATAAAACTTCAGTAATTTTATCTAAATCTTCTAATTTTTCTTTACCTTTAGCAGGAGTGAATATCATAGGTGTAGATAAAATATTTTTCTGTAAAAGATAAGGCTGACTAAATGAAGCTCCCAAGCCTAGTTTGTCATTTAGCCTGCCATTAACTGTGCTTGTAATATTCATCAGTTTGATGCTTCTCCTATTGAGAGATTCTTCAAACTTATTTTCCTCTAATAATGTGTTTTCTAAAAATACTATATGTTCAAAAGCCATTTTCAAATCATCTATAAGTTTTATGTTTTAAGAAGATAGATTATTTGATTCAGTTAGTTTCTCTCTGAGAAGTTTTATTTCCTTCTCAGATTGTATCAAATCTTTACATAGTAATTTAAAATCTATCTTAAACTGATCTGAAGTAAAATCAAATTTAGAGATTACCTGTCTTCTTCAGACTCAGATTCATTATCAGAATTGTTGCATGATGCATTTATTGCCATCAGACAGACTTCTTTAGCTCTTTACTCTTCTTCATCATCACTTGAATTGGATGAGGATTCAGAGTCTGATTCACTCCAAGTTTCAGCTACAAAGCCTCTCTCCTTCTTTTTGTGTTTACTAGAAGAGGATTTGTGTGAGTGCTTCTTAGAGACTTTCTCCTTTTGATTTTCAGGACACTCTAGAAGAATGTGTCCTGGTTTCCTGCAACCATAACAAACAATTTCTTTAGTTGGAGTTTTTTTATACCTTGGTTTGTTTTGGTTCCTGGATGATCTTCTCCTGAAGTATTTTCTAGCTATCTTGTAGAACCTTTTAGCCAAGAGACCCATAAGATCTTAATTCTGTGTAACTTTTTCTTCTTCAGTTGCTTGAAAGCAATGCTCTTTTCCATCTTCACTGAGGGTAGAGTCTTTTGTTCAGCTTCCGTTGTTTTGATGAGCTTCTCATAAGGATTGAGCTTTCCCAATAATGTCTCAGTTGGGATTTCATTCACACTTTTGGCTTCTCTAATTGGCCAGATTCTTGAATCCCATGTGCTAGGGAAACACATGAGAATTTCATCATTGACCTCTGTCAATATAGTGTCTTTTTCCAAAGATTTTAGTTCATTAATTATGAGACTAAGTCTTGTGTACATATCTGCAATAGGTTCACTTTCACCCTTTTTGAAATTATCATATTGAGAAATCAAGTGAGATCTTCTGTCCTTTCTTTCATCAGCTGATCCAGCTACCATTACATTAAGGGAGTCCAAGATGTCTTTAGCTGAGGTACATTCAGCAACCTTCTGAAAGATATCATCAGATATGGTTTGGGCTAATATGTTCATAGCCTTTGAATCAGCAATTTTCAGCTTTTTTTAGGCTCCTATTCATTCAGGTGGTGGTACAACACTGGTGCTTATTGTTGCTTGTGGTGTAGGTGGGCTTGTTAAAATGTAATTTTAGATATCTTCATCAATAGAGTTAATGTATAACCAAATCATTGCCTTCCATAATGAAAACTTATTTTGATTGCACACAGGAGGTATAGTGCTTGAATAATCTTTATTTTGTTCCCTATTAAGAAAAATAAACTAGAGAAAATAAGATCTATCAGATCTGTTGGTTTAGGTGTTAGCATATAAAACCAAAGAACCAACATTTGATACCAATTGAAAGTGAGGGATAGATCTTACTTTTCTATAGAAGGGGATGAATAGAGAATTTTAAAACTTTAATTTTATTTATAGCGTATTTTAAATTAAGTGATAAATATATATATAGAGAGAAAAATCACAGCACACAAATAAAGAAAGCAATCAATCACAGATGACACAAGGATTTATAGTAGTTCCCCAATAAACCTATGTACGTCTACTTTTCTACCACCCTGGTAGGAATCCACTACAGGTTTTTGATTAGGTGCCTTGCCGCTAGAAGATCTATTTTCTAAGGGATATCTAGCAACCCTTTGAGCTTTTGATCAGGTGCCCAAAAACCAATCTTAAGTCTTTTGATCAGGTGACTTATGAACCAAGAGATAACTTTTGAAGGGAGTTAAAAACCATGTATACGGTTTAAGAAATAAACTAAGAGAGTTGATGATGTCATCTCTATCAAATTTTCCTGAGAAGACTTTAGTGGATGAAGATGCAAAAAGTCCCCCCTGATTTGAGTAGAGATTTGTTATCAGGAGAGGGTGTCTTTTCTTCCGAGTGTAGTCTTTCTTGTTTCTGATTTATTGAAGACTTTTGCACTAGTAAACACTGAAGCAGAGTATCTGTATCTATATTTGTTGATCTATATTGATCTGTTTGTCTGTTGATCTCTAAGTAGTCACTGTTTTTTGTGTAGCCCTCTAAGTCAGTATGTCAATTTAAGCAGCAATATTCTAAATATATATTTTCTAAGAAGAATTCAAACATTTGAATTAAAACCATTCTAAAACGCCTGAAGAATCTCTGAGAATTATAACTGCCCTTGGAATTAATTAGAATTAAACTCTGTGATAAATTCATATTTAATGCTGCCTGAAACGGCTATATTCATTAAGAATATTTAGCATAAATATCAGAGTATAACTAAATGAAATTAATCCTTGAAACTATTCAACCTTCAGAAAATAAAACTGCCTGAACACTTCAAAGAATTCATCGAGCTGAGCTTCTGAGTTGTGATCATCATTCGTCAAATGGAGCCTAGAGTTCGTCGAGCTAAAATTAGAGTTAGAACTCTGAGTTCGTCGAACTGAGCTCGATGTTCGTCGAACTGAGCTCGATGTTTGTCAAACTGAACTCAGCTTTCGTCTATCAGAATTCTGCGTTCGTCGAACTCCACTTCTCTGGAATTCTTTTGAAGGAGCAACCTTGAAAATAAACCTATGACCCTAGACTATACACATTGGGTCAAACTAATCATCCAAAATAAATAATAGTGATCCTAGACCAAATCAGTAATAGGGTTCCAACATATTTTAGCCTGTAGAAATTCCTGAATACAAAAACATCTCCTCAATGGAAATAATCCAGTCATCCAATGCCATAAATCGGCTCTCCCGTCATAGATAGGGGGTCCTAATCGCTGGAAGTGTGAAATGAAATTTAACTCTGGTGGTAGTTGAATTGGAGGCACCAGAGGAGTAGTTTAGATCATACCTGAATAGATACTTGCTCTTGCTGCTACCTTGCTCGGAGATTTTCAAAAGCGAAGTTATGATTTAACTTATGATGATATATCATCATCGCATTGACTCGTGTATATTTGATATGGATGCATGAATTCTTTTTTTATTCCTTTCCTGTAGATCTTAACTTGTCACGCGTGCTAATACTATGTTATGTCATGCAAGTTGTGTTATGCATTCTAGTAAAGGCCTTAATGTATGTTATGAGCGGTGTACACATGAAATATTATGCACCTTATACTACATATTATCGCATGTAATGAAAAAACAAAATCTAATGGGCATCCATGTGATGATTGTTATGCATCCCATACTACATAACATTCACATGTTGCTTCATTTGAGGATCCATATATAAATACATATTATGCATCCCATACTACATAATATGCCCCGCATACTTCATGTCATGCTTATGAGTATAGTGTTCATTCTATCTCCAAGACAAGCTGATGACACATCGGTGTGTGTTTGCAATGAGACAAGACAACTAAAACTTTACCAAAGATAGTCGTTCGACCAATTTGTCAAACCAACCTACCTTTAATACCAACTGTCACAGCCCATATTTTCTCACCATTTACTAATATATCAGAGTAAGAGAAAATATGAGCCGTGATGTCACGTCGTGCAAGGGAAAACTACAGACGCTCAGGCAAGGACCTATCCCTAACACCTTTCAAGAAATTTCTCAAGTGTGTTATGATAAAGTTATAGTTTGGGTATAAGTTTAAATAAATGTGTCCCTCGACTCAGTGGATCAACTAGTCTATGGGTGAAAATATATACGCAGTGGAAAATACTTGGTTTATTTCAGTTATTAACTTATATGAGTATGAAGATCCAACAGGACAATTTATGATATGCATACCTCTAGATTTAGTATAAGTGCGAAAAGAGATTTTATGTTCGTTAAAATAGAGCGATATTTTATTTAAAGAGACGTTGTGTGTACTAGGTAAAAGTATTTATCTATTTATACTTTGAAAATAACTTACATGTAATCCTAACATAAAACCATCCCAGAGATCAAATAAGTATGACAAACAGCAAAATTAGCATAGTAGCTAGCAAATAGTCTATCATCTATAACAATTCACTGAAGGCGTCAAGAAAATGACAAGATCTCTCAGAATAAAATATATTTCTGAACTAAAAACAAGAACAATAATACTATCTTACGAAGGTGAGGAGAGAAAACCACAACTACTAAGCCCATGCCAAGAACCACCAACTCTAGTTGCTCGGATCGATACTGCTCCAAGCTTGAGGCATTCAAAAGAAATAACGCCTCAGCAAGAAATAAAAAGGTGGCAACAAAGATAAAAATAAAGTAAATAAGAAGAGTCAAAGAGTTACTAACCCAAGAAAGAAATAGTTGTCAAACTACAACATAAATCCTAAAATAGTAAGTAATGAAGAATTTACAGAGGTTTAAGTATGAGAAGGTGCACCAAGTGCGATATAAAGTCATACTTCAATAATATCTGCAAGAGTATGCATATTAACATATGTATATATATATAATGAAAGAGACTGGTCAACTAAAATACGTGAATCATGAACACTGGTAAATGTGGTACTGAGTCAGTGGCCACATTGTCCAACACAAACCATCAGACCAAACATCTCAAAAAGGTACTACGGTGGTGGCCACTTTGTCCAACATAACCATAAAAACCATAAGAAGAGAAGAAAAACCCATCAGGCATAATGATTCACAACCGGTACTGGAGTGGTGGTCCTTTATCCATAGCCACCCAAAGGCCATAATTAAAACCCTTAAAAACATCGATAAAACCCAAAATTTAGCATCGAAATTACCCAACGATGACGAGGAAGGAAAAAGTCCCAAAATTACATATGATGTGTTGTTTCTCTCATGTATAAAAAAACTTAATTATTGTATTAAAGCAAGGTTGTGTGATCCAGTGCATGTAAATCTGAAGATTTTAAACTATTCTAAATGTTTAGATTTATTCTTGTAGTTTTCAAAATTTGGTTTGGGCTCCGCCTCGCACCCCGCAAGGGCTCTGCCCCTTGACCCCGCTTGCTGATTGGTCAGCGTGACCATCGCCAGGGGCACTGCCCCTTGTGTTGGTTCGTATGGCCAACCTTAGAGGGGGGTGAATAAGGTTTTAAGCATTAATTATAAATTTGAAATATTTTGATCTAGAAAAATCAGTTCTGGAAGCTACCATAGGGTGTTAGCGTGCAGTGGTAGGTCATATACCTTATTTTCCTTGGTAAATTTCTCCTTTGAGAAATAAACCCCCTTCAGAGATCCATTGGAGAATAACAAAGACATTATATGTAGAAATAACAACACAAAAAATTTTATTCAATCAAAACCAAAAAAGTGTTTTACAATTACAAAAGTTTGATCTCCGTGACGTCGGAGATCAGAGGCAGTGAAGGAAGAAACTCTTTTAGTTTTTTATACCGACCCACTACCAGGAATGGTTATCTCTCTCCCTTTCCCTCAGAGAAAGGTCTTCGAACTGGCTCTTCACCTTCATGCAGGAAAGTGTCTTAGAGCCCCGCTAGATCACCCAATCTAGACATCCCTTCCCTAGGATGATTTGTTATATAATGCTCATCGGATTCCGACGACTTCACTAGTCAATTTTACACACCACAATCACACAGAAAATAGAAAATTACAAAAAAAAAGTATTAAAGAAGGTTTAAGGTTGAATCTCCATCAAAAAGAATTTCTCTATTGAGCGATGTGTGACCGGCGCTAATGATCTTCATTTGGTTGCAGCCGATAAACTCCACATAGTTGTTGTATTCCTTGGCTTACTGGAGATTTTTGTTCGCAAACGGGAGGGAGATGACTTTCCCTTCCTTTGATAAAGACGGTAGAACGGTGCTCAGATGCGGATCCCGAACCCTAGAGAGAATTCCTGTCTATCTTAAGTCGTACAAGGAATGAGAAAACAGGCACCTTTATATGGCTTTGTAAATTCAAACTTCCGCTAGCGGTAAGGCTAGCAACTGGCAGTAGGTCATTACGCGTCGATGTGACAGCTATCCTGCATATTTGGAAAATATTCGAAAATATAATTTTTTGCTTTTTCGTGCTAGCGCGGCGCGGTATCCAGCTATCACCTAGCGATAGCCTGCTATGGCCTGTCGTTAGCTCAAGCATCTCGACGAATGAAACACAACGATTGTTGAGGGAGCTAGCACTGTGCGGTAGAAAGCTAGCATTGTACGGTAGATACCAGAGCAACTATTCAGATTAAATCTAGAAGCCAGTACGGGAGGTAGCGCTAGCACCACGCGGTAGGATCCAGAGCGCTCATTTGTGTTGAAATAAGGCTAGCGCTCGGTGATAGAGTGCTAGCGCATGGCCGTAGGTCATAGAATGGAGTTCCTCACTTTGATTGAACCTATAAGACAACACATTATACCAAACACAAGATGTTATCAAATACAACCTGGGAATTGATATTATCAAACTAAGGATATATGAACCGTCAACTACAATAAACTCCCCCTTTAGATAATATCAAATCTCGTTAATGAGATATAATAACTGAGATGCATAATAACTAGGCAAGTTTCAGGTTACTTGTAACTCCCCTACACACGCGCTCCCCCTATATACATGACCTACTTGCTCCCCCTATCCATATGCACATAGTTCAACAAGTTCCCCCTACATGTGATCTCCCTAGCTCATTCCTCATCAATATTCTATTCTTCCGCTTTTGATATTATTAAAAGGGGTGGGCTAGATCAAAAATCGATTATTTGCATGGACGGGAAAAAATTTAGTCTAAAATAAGCATGATAAAGATCAAAAAATTCATGTGATAAACCAAATCTAGAAGAAAACATAATAGGGGTGACCAAACATGGATCAGAAAAAATGAGGCGTATGGGTCAAATATACGAGCAAAGTACACAAAAGCAAATCATATGAGTTTTTAGAGTAAAAATAGTTGGGCAAAATAGGTGAAACTAAGTACACAATGATTTGGAGTACAATGCTAAGAGATTTATAGAATTAATATAGTGGAACATTATAAACATCAAGAATAGAAATCGTGTACTATTACCTATGTGTTGTAGACATATAGTTCAGTTTCAGTACAATTCTTATGTATGGAAACATTAGATAGAGCAATGACATGTTTAAGTGTAGCATCAAAAGAAAAAACATCAAGTAGAACTAACCTTTAGTACATGTTTTATCTCAGTAATTCAATATTCTATCACGAGAGAAATAAAGTTAAAAATCACGTCGCATGTCTATCTATGTCATACCAGGACTATACCAAGGGTCACTAAACTAAAAGCTTAGTCTTTGCATAAGATCGAAATGCTTCTTTCAACCATAGTTCTCATCCTCACAATGCTCATAAAGATTTATCAGGAAGAGTGTGTAGTGGTTGTCGGGTATCCTTGACACATGATTTGATATCATAAATAGTTATTTTGTTCATTTATTTTTTGTACTATCATGATTATAGCATTCAATTCAAGGACCCCGAATCAATCAAAATCTACCTACATAGATAGATGCACTTTAACTTGTAAATAAAAGACTTGATCACTAGAGATTTGGCCCAATGTTCTAACTTTTACATAAGTACATGTATATTGTGACATTGATTATTCAAGTTATTTCTAATGTATTAGACATAATATCACGAGTTATACCATGTACGCAAAGAGTTTCTACATGAGTTCTTCATCTAGGGATGTGTCAACAGTGTAAATTCATTATGCTACCTAAAATCTCACACATACCTAGAGGCATATTCAACAGATACTATCATGTCTAGTCGCACTCAGTAGCTAAGCACCTATAGATTTAATACATCATGATAAAAGTAGATAATGTTCACAGGGATTACCAATCCTAAATCAAACATTGTATGAAATAATTGTGCGGTAGGTTCTATTCATGTGTGTCCTAAGAATGAATGATCTACAGTTTATTTGTGTTTATTTTGTGTTTTATATTTTTTTATTTTCTAATGAAAAATAATTAAACAAGGCAAAAAAACGAAAAACAAGACATGTTTTTGAGTTTTTTGAGATTTTTCATTTTTTTGTTTGTTTATTAATATTAAAAGTAAAAAAAGAACAAAAAAACAGAGGCACACAAAACAAATCAAATGAAAACAGGAGATGATTCAGTATAATAAAATAGTGAGATCCAACATGTCCAGTTCTAATCGAAGTAACGAAAAATGTGAGTCGGGAGGGGTTTTGTGAATATGTCAGCTAGTTGATCGTCGGTTCCGATGAATCTCACTCTCACGTTCTCTTTCTTAATATGGTCTCGTATAAAGTGATTTTATAACCCAGTGTTCACCGAGTGGGACCGCTAAGAAGGCGAGACAAGCGAGCTAGTAGGCCAAGATAGATTTTTTGTCGCCATCTTCTAAGGCATTGAGTGAAGCTCGCCCTGTTAAAGCCATCTTCTAGGGCATTGAGTGAAGCTCACCCAGTCGACGCCATATTCCAGGCCATTGAGTGAAGCTTGCCCAGTCGACGCCATCTTCCAGGGCATTGTGTGATGCTCTCTCAGTCGATGCAATCTTCCAAGGCATTGAGTCAAACTCGCCCAGTCGATGTTATCTTCCAGGGAATTGAGTGAAGCTCGCCCAATCGACGCCATCTTCCCGGGCATTGAGTTAAGTTCGCTCAGTCGATGCCATCTTCTATGGTATTGAGTGAAGCTCGTCCTATAAACGCTTTTTGAACTTTGCCATATTTCTTCTCAGTTTCAAGCTAGTCGCGGGAGACCAGCTCGCGCTCGCCTAAAAAGAGGCATGAGTCGCGAGATCCAGGCCGCGCCCGCCCATTGAGTTGCAAGATGGCCCAAACTTCCCCCTTTGAGTGAGGTGCATGTATCATGTGGTTAAGCATAGTTCGATTTTCCAAATGTGTTGAGGTATGCAAATAGCTCTTTAGAACAACGGAGTTTGGCTTTTGGTATACCACTTTTGGCTACAAATAGCCACTAAGAATAGTGGAGTTACACTATTTATAGGTCAGGTTCTAAAATCTATAAATAAACCCAAGGTGGTACCTCAGAAGGCAAGATTTCAAATTTTATTACCCATTGTCTTATAGCGCTTTCTGAGGCACCCTTAACTCAACAATTGGCTAATGAGGGGAAGCGCTCTAAGATCTTCCTAGTATAGTGGGACCTCCGTGCTGGAGCCTTGGGCCAGATTCAAGTTTTATGTCTTCAGTAAGCAAAGCTTGTTATACAAAGTAAGTGTGCGGTCACCCCTTCCCTAAGGGTTCGAACAACACAAAAGCTGGTTTCTATTTTCAACATTTTGGTGCCGTGAGCGTGGAGCCGGGTAGATGGAGTGGAGGATGGAGGAGTTGTTTGGCTAGGAGGGTGTGGTAGGAGATAAGGAGACAGAGGTGGAGGAGGATGAGGTCTACACCTGTGTGGAGGTAGAAGAGGAAGTTTAGGAGGAGCCGGCCGAGGTGATGGTCATGGAGGAGGCTGAGGAGGAAGCTCTTATCCAAGGCGAGGAGGTCGTGCGCAAATGGGGAGACCATTCTCGGCTTGAGGTAGTAGAGGAGTTACTCGAGAATGAGGTTCTCACTCGGGGAGGTAGGGTGGAGAAGGTGCGCATCAGCGGAGGGTTGAGCCCGGAAGACAAGAGGAGGATGCTAGAGTGCATCCAAAAGAACATCGACATCTTCACATAGAGTGTGGAAGACATGGCATGGATTGATGTAGATGTGGCTTGCCACTTCCTCAACCTTGACACCGAGGCCCATCCTATCCAACAGAAGAAGAGGTCTACCGAGGACAATCTAGTCGAGCCCATCAGAGAGGAGGTGGGTAAGCTCCTCAAGGCTAGATTTGTTTCGGAGATCCAGTATCCGGGTTGGGTCTCCAATAATTTAATGGTTAAAAAGGAGACGGCCACTGGAGGATGTGTGTAGACTTTTCTCTTTTGAATAAATAATGTCCTAAAGATTGTTAGCCCTTGCTTCGGATCGATGCGCTGGTTGACTCAGCCGTCGGTTTCTCTCTAAGGAGTTTCTAAGCTGTTTTTTCACGTTATCATCAAATCAGGATGCACGCTCCTGACATAAAAGATATCTCCTTCATTACCGGGGATGGGTGCTTCTATTATAAAATGATGCTCTTTGGGCTAAAAAATGTAGGGGCAACATACCAAAAGTTGATGGATCAGGTCTTCCAAGAGCAAAGGAGAAGAAATTTGGAGGTGTACATGGATGATCTCATGATCAAGAGTCTGGGCGTGGACTCTCACCTCTGAGACATGGAGGAGACCTTCAGTACCATTCGGAAGTATAAGATAAAGATTGACCCCTTAAAGTGTGTCTTCGGGGCCAGCAGGGGAAAATTCCTAGGTCATCTCCTTACTCCTGCAGGGGTGGAACCCAATCCTGACAAGTTGAGGCCGATCATGGAGTTGGGGTCACCTCGAAACGCTAAAGATGTCCAGCAGTTGACAGGAAAGTTTGCAGGGTTAAGAAGGTTTCTCTCTCGGGAAGGAGAGAAGTGTTCCCCCTTATGAAAAGTGTTGAGGGGAAATTAGAAATTTAAATTGTCTAATGAATGCAAGGAAGCGTTCCAAGCCTTGAATAGGCAACTGACCTAGGCTCCGCTGCTTTAGGGATCGAAGGAGGGGGTAGATTTATCCCTAAACCTTGGGGTTAGGGACGAGGCCTTGAGCTCTGACCTAGTCCGAGAAGAGGGGAAGAAACAACTACCCATCTATTATGTGAGCAGGGTCTTAAGGAAGGAGGAGCTCTGATACCTAGTTTTAGAGAAGTTAGATTTTTCCCTTGTCATCTCAACTCGGAGGCTTCGACCCTACTTCAAGGAACACTCCATCTGAGTGGTGACTTTTCTTCCCCTCTGCAACATCTTTGAGGCGGTGGAGCGTTCGGGAAGGTTGGCGAAGTGGTTGGTGGAGCTAAGTGAATTTGATATATCATTTGTTCCCCACCTATCGATCAAGGATCAAGTTATGGCCGACTTCCTGGCTGATTATGTGGTCGAGGTGGCGGAGGCGTAGCTCACTCTTCCAGTTCCTTGGAAGGTTATGGTAGATGGGGCCTTAGGCAGGCATTCCTTGGCGGTAGGAGTGATCCTGTAGAGCCCCCAGGGAACAAAGATCGAGCAGACAGTGATCGTTCACTTCCCCATTACCAACAACCAGGTGGAGTATGAGGCTGTAATAGCGAGGCTTCGGCTAGCAAGGGAGTTGGGGGTAAATGATGTTGAAGTGTGCACGGACTCCATGTTGGTAGCCTCTCAGATCTATGGGGTGTTTGAGGCAAGGGAGCCTACTCTCCAATTATACCTAGCCAAGGTCAAGGGAGTTATCAACATATTCCAAACGTTCTCCATTCGACACGTGTCGTGATGCGTGTGAACGGCAAATGTTTCGGTCGCACAAGTAATATAAAATGGGCTAATTTTCCCAAGTATCGATCTCGAGGGAAAACAGTAAGGTGGAGTTAATTTTTGAGGAGGACTTGAGATTGAAGTCCTTAGGTCGGAGTTATTGAAGGGGGGTTTTGATGTTGCAGAAAAAGGAAATAAAACACTATCAACTACTCCTATGCAATGCCGCTATGCAATGCTTCACTAGGAAGGATGGAAGACTAGTCGGGCCGCTATGCACCGAATCATTGGGTAGATGGACGAGTAGGCTTACGGAATGAGGTTCAAAGGCACAACTTCGCTACGCAAGGGCACTAGCAATTGCTAGTGCGACAAAAATGGATGGTGGAGGAGGATGAATAATGGCGCTTCTCAAGCAACTAAAGCAGTAAAGCAATAAATAATCACATAGACATGAATCTAATAAAGCATACAACTAAAGTGCAACAACATCTACAAATAATGTTTTAACACAGATATACAACAAGAAAGCAAGTACAACTGAAGAGATCGACTGAATTCGAAGTCTTGTTGAGGGTTCACAGAAAGAATCGTCGGGTTTTCAATTCGCGTCCTACAATGGTCCTCAACTACGTCCGGGGTAGAGAAGGGCTGTCACTACCTTCCAATTGACCCGTCTTCTTCGTGTCACGATTGCGGAAGAACGTTGAAAACTTCCCTTTTGCTTGTTTGATACAGCTTCAAAACCTTTCTTGAAACTCAAGGATGAAGGAGAAGGCTGAGAGGAAGCTCCATCTTTGATTTAGCGGTGAAAGCTTGCCTGGAGAACCTCCCTACGGTGGAAGATGATGGGGAACAGCGGATCCCTTCCTCAGAGATGAAAAATGGCGGAGAAAACGTCGATCCCCGAAATTAGGGCGAAACCTGCGGATTTATAGATAGCAGAATAAAAGAATGCGCACGAGCACGGGCGCACGACCAGTGGTCATGCGCACTATGTCCAGTGATCGTGCGCACTGGCATGGCAAAACCAAAAGAAGAACAAGGATAATGCGCACAAGCAGTGGCGTACGACTGGTGGTCATGCGCACTATGACCAATGGTTGTGCGATTACCCCAGACAAGACTCCAGGAAAAATGGAATCAATGCACATGATTAGTGGCGCACGACCGGTGGTCGTGCGTACTGTGTCCAATGATCGTGCATTTGCCCCGACAGAACTTAGAAAAACAGAGAATATTGTACACGATCACGGGCGCACGACCAGTGGACGTGCACAATAGATCCGATGATCGTGTGCAGTATTCCTGTTTCCAAATAGTCTCGGAACACGCACACGACCCTTATACCAATATTGATATGTGCAGACCTTCGAGGCAATCACAAAAAAGGAGTACAATTAATAAAAGTACAAAAATACACAACCACGGGCCTATGTGTGCACTTCTTATATAAACAAAGATAAGATGAAATATAAACGATGACAAACTAAAAGTTAAGTGCTTGCATAAGAAAACTAGTCCAGATGAATCCGAAAATCACTATATAAAGAGGACTCATCACACCCCCAGACTTACCTGTTTGCGCGTCCCGAGCAAACAAAATCTATGCAGATAGGGAAAATAAACTAGCTAACAAAGAAATTGTGATATGGAGTACCATGCGAAGTCGCATGCTCGTACGTGTAAAAATATAAATAGATGAAATTTCTAAATATGCAAAATAGTTTATACTTTTCACAATGCGTATCAACATTTTATTATTACTCAAAAATAGAATCACGGTGAATCATCCGGTCATGCGTAGGAAAAAAGTTGGCAAGCCACTAAGGTGAGCTTTGCCAAAGACCTGGGCTCAAGATCACCTCCAAACGAATCCACCAATCTTGGGGACAATACGCTTGCCCGTTAACACTCTCTCCACGACACTAGTTTAACTCAAGCGTGAATCCGTAGGACTTTAGGATAAGTGATGGGGCTTGGGTTACGGTGAGGTAAACAAAGATAAACAGGAAGGCTACGCACCTAACCCAAATGAGCTAGCATAAAAAGAATCCAACGCTAACCACAATACGTGCGAGTACACCACACCCCTAACTTAACTTTTAACATATGAGTGTGTGCACCGCCTACTCCAAATACAACCACATCTCCAATAGGATTTTCAATTATACTTTTTCTTTTCACTTTTTTTTACAAATATTTTTCTTTTTTTTTCAAATCATTTTTTATTTCCACAATTTCGCAGATATAAACCTTGGAGCACATCCACATATTCACAATCAATACCACCACATCAACACCCCAACATGAAAAATGTTATCACTAATGCTCAACTTTTGTGTGCGACTAGGATCGGCTATGAGTCTTTGGTGAAATAAAGGTAGAGCTGAATCAAAAGAGGGGTAGGCACAACGGGGCTTAGCGAGGATACGACATTAGGAACGGTACAAAGCTCAACCGGGCAAAAATGATGGCCTGCATCAAGCTCACGCTAGACTAGCCATGCACCAATACTTCGAGAGTATCTTGGGGAAAGTTCTTAGCCACCGAGAAAGATGATCCTTCCTCCCGACTCGAGCAAAATGAGTCTAGTGACGGCTACACACATCCCTATACTACCATTCGATTCACACCGGATTCACCAATTTTTGAGTAGAATAAAAAGACTTTACGCAAATAAAAAATATAAAACTATTAGCATACAGAAAAATTAAATCTACTCCAATTTATAGACGAGACGAGAGCACACGACTAGGAGCACTATAGGAGTCAACATTTTACTCCATCTCACAATCCTATGACAGCACAATTATTTTCCCAAATCATACAAAAGAAACGAGTTTAACTCGCATCACACAAAAAACTAAGCACACGCTCATGTGGGTGCAGTGGTGTGCGATGTAATTAACTAATTTAAATAAAACAATAAAAGCTTCTAGTATGCACATGAAATGTGCGCGTGCAAAAGGAAACAATACTGCTCTCCCCCATAATTAAACTAAACTACACTGCATATGATATAGAAATTTAAATCAGGTAAAGACAAGGGGAGAGGTTTCCCAATCCTCAGCTAGTGAGCATACCAGAAGACGCGTGAAAAACAGAAGCAGGTCCACCATACGAAGAATCACCCCTGCCAACACGAAGTTGTCATGAATACCTGCAGCGGTGAGCTCCGCAAAACAAAAGAAAAATATACAAAATACAATGAAATACTAAAACTAAGATAGACATGAAAAAAAAATGCAGGAAATATAAGATAACTACTGGAGTTATTGTCATCCCAGCACGACCTTTTCAATTCTATATAGTTCTAGCTAATGGGCCTACAAAAAGAAAAGTGCACAGGTAACTGTTCCATTATCCGTTTCGGTAATGGGTACCGATACGGAGATAGAAAAGTTACCCATCTACCTACGTAATAATATCTGCTCAACACAGGTAGAGGAAATAGGAATTAAGAAGAGGAGGAGCACTGGTCCTCTCTCATCTCACCACAAAATATATTCTTGACCAGCAAGGTATTGTCTACCATAGGTTTGCAGGAAGCGATAGCGATGGCATGAGAACAAGGCTCATCTTCATCCCAACGAACCCGTGGAGACTCAACCTGCACAGGCTCAGATAATGAAGGGGGATCAAGTAATAAACGAGAGGAAGAACTAAAATAATCAGAAAATGGGAGAGTGACTCCGGTTTCACTCTCAATAGGATCTGAACATATATCATCATCGGTATCATACGAGTGGTATCAGGGGGAACCCGAGAACTCGAGATATATTGTGGTAAGAGGGATCACCTCATCCAATAAGGAGGTGCAAACCTCTGCATTAGAAAGGAAATATTCCTCATCCCATATTGGTGTATACTCAGGCACCGAATCATCCATGAATACGACATCGTCAGCCGACCCACCCAAAAATGGCATTGTACCATCAAGAAAAAATTGCAGAGGGGCGAAATTGCTCTCAAAATCAAGTACTGAATGAGAAGGCCCCATCGCAAAATCATCCAAAGACGCCACCCCATCGGCAGGAATAATCTCTGCATCCCATACATATACGCCCATGGATTCCTGATCCTCTTTTTGCTTGCTAACACAAGAGTGATTGTCATCACTCAAGGGAAGCTCGTAAAAAGGTAGCGAGGGACCCATGAAGGATCTGTATGCAACGAGAGATTCTTTTGTAATCTCAATAGGTAAAGAACGAGCAGGGTGCGCTATATCAGTGTATGGGCCAGGCAACACCCTGGTAGGTATGTCCACAACAGTCTTCGGTGAACGGGAGGTTGTTGCGCACACGCCAACAGAGGGAGAAGGCTCGCACAAACGAGGGAAATCTTGCAACATGTGGCCAACACCTTGATATCGTAGACACCAAATATAGTGCTCGACATTCTTAGCAGTCATGGCATCGATGCATCGGCGCAAAGTGTCAAGTGGACGACACTTAGCTACCGAATACATCGCGAACAAAAATATCTACAAAAGGGTGCTACACAACTAGAATAAAAAAATGCTGATATGCTATCTAAATCAAAGATCAGAAAAGGGCAAAAAGAAATAAGCAAAATAAAATTTCTAAAAACCAAAGCAAATAAGAAAATTATATGCACAAATGGAAAAGGCTTCAATCTATTATCTCCCTCTCCAAAAACTCACACGACTTTGTTCCCCGGCAATGGCACCAAAAACTTGATGTGTTTGAACTGCAAGTGTACCTGTCGCACAAGTAATATAAAATGGGCGAATTTTCCCAAGTATCGATCTCGAGGGAACACTGTAAGGTGGAGTTAATTTTTGAGGAGGACTTGAGATTGAATTCCTTAGGTCGGAGTTAACGAAGGGGGGTTTTGATGTTGTGGAAATAGGAAATAAAACACTATCAAGTACTACTATGCAATGCCGCTATACAATGCTTCGCCAGGCGGGATAGAAGACTAGTCGTGCCGCTATGCACCGAATCGCTGGGCGGATGGACGAGTAGGATTAAGGATTGAGGGTCGAAGGCACCTCCTCGATACGCATGCCACTAGGAATTGCTAGTGCGGCAAAAATTGATGGTGGCGGAGGATGGATAATGACGCATCTCAAGCAACTAAAGCGGTAAAGCAATACAAAATCACATAGACATGAATCTAATAAAGCATACAACTAAAGTGCAACAACATCTACAAATAATGTTTTAACACAGATATACAACAAGAAAGCAAGTACAAGTCAATAGATCGACCGAATCTGAAGTCTTGCTAAGGGTTCACCGAAGGAATCGTCGGGTTGTCAATCCGCATCCTAGTACGGTCCTCAACTGCATCCGGGGTAGAGAAGAGCTGTCACTACCTTCTAATTGACCTGTCTTCTTCGGGTCACGATTGCGGAAGAAAGTTATAAACTTCCCTTTTGCTTGTTGGATACAACATCAAAACCTTTCTTGAGGCTCAAGGACGAAGGAGAATGCTGAGAGTAAGCTCCGTCTTGGATTTGGCGGTGAAACCTTGCCCGGAGCACCTCCCTATGGTGGAAGATGAAGGGGAACAGCGGATCCCTTCCTCAGAGACGAAAAATGGCGGAGAAAATTTCAATCCCCGAAATTAGGGCGAAACCTGCGGATTTATAGACAGCAGAATAAAGCAATGCACACGAGCACGAGTGCATGACCAGTGGTCATGCGTACTATGTCCAGTGATTGTGCGCACTAGCATGGAAGAACAAAAAGAAGAACTAGAATAACGTGCACAAGCAGTGGCGCACAACCGGTGGTCGTGCGCACTATGTCCAATGGTCGTGCGATTACCCTAGACAAAACTCCAAGAAAAATGGAATCAATGCACAAGATCAGTGGAACACGACCGGTGGTCGTGCGCACTGTGTCCTATGGTCGTGTGTTTTCCCCGACAGAACTTTGAAAAATGGAGAATAGTGCATACGATCAGGGGCACACGACCAGTGGTCGTATGCACTAGATCCGATGATCGTGCGTAGTATTACTGTCTCCAAATAGTCTCGGAATATGCACACAGCCCCTAAACTAACACTGATATGTGCAGGCATTCCAGGCAATCACAAAAAAGGAGTACAATCAATAAAAGTAAAAAAATACACAACCACGGGCTTAAGTGTGCACTTACTATGGAAATAATGATAAGATGAAATATAAATGATAACGAACTAAAACTGAAGTGCATGCGTAAGAAAACTAGCCCAGATGAATCCGAAAATCACTATATAAAGAGGACTCATCATGTCGCGAGAGGAGAACGAGTAGGTAGATCAAATGGCCAAGCATGGACCACGGGTGGAAGGAACCATCACCGACCATTTCCTCCCCTCTATTGAAGAAGGATAACTAGTGGAGGTAGACCAGCACCCTTTGTCGATAGACCCCTTCACCGCCTTCTTGTCTGGTGAATTCCCAGAAGGCCTCGATAAGAAGCGTTTCAAGCACAATACGGCATAATATCTTATGTGCGATGGAAATTTGTATCGTAAGACCCTCTCAGGACTCCTAGCTCATTTTGTTGCCGAGGGGGAGGTCCAAAGGATCTTGGAAGAAGTTCATTTCAGGGAGTGCATGAGTCACTCGGGGAGCAAGACCTTGGAAGAGAGGATAGTGAGGCAAGGGTACTTTTGGCCAACCCTGGGTCGAGATGCTACTGAGTTTGCAAAGAAGTGCCAAAAGTGTCAACTATTCGCCCCGCTCCAGCTAGTACCAACTCAAAGACTAAGGAAAATAACTGCGCCCTGGCACTTTGCCATTTGGGGAATAGACCTGGTAGGGCCCTTCCCTAAGGCTAGTGGGCAGAGGAAATTCTTATTGGTGATGATAGATTTTTTCTAAGTAGTTGGAGGTGAAGGCGCTACCAAGAAGACATCCCAAGTGGTTCGTAATTTTTTGTGGGGGGAGATCATCTGCCAGCACGGATTGCCTCAAGCAATTGTCACGGACAACGGGCTGCAGTTCGCCAGTGCCGAGTTTATTAGTTTTAGTGGACAGCTTGGAATTGATCTCAGATTCCCGTCGGTTCATCACCCTAGGAGCAAAGGGCGGGTGGAGGCGGCGAATAAGATCATTCTGAACCTACTGAAGAAGGAGGTGGAGAACTTGAAGGGGAGCTGGGTGTAGCAGCTCCCTTCGGTCTTATGGGCCCTTCGAACTACTCCTAACACAGCCACTAGGGAGACCCCATTCAATCTCTCCCACAGCTGTGAGGCTATGCTCCCATATAATTCGAGATCCAGACGTCCCGGGTGGTTGAGGTAGAAGAAGAGAAAGAGGAATGGAGAGCCGAAAATGAGGATAAGCTGCGACTCTCCTTCGATCTAGCAGAGGAACTTTGAGATGTAGCCGCCATTAGGAAGGAAGAAATTAAGCAGCAGATGGCCAAGTATTTTGACAAGCATGTCAGGGTCAAGCAGTTCATGGAAGGGTATTTGGTCCTCAGGAAGGTAGACGTCGCAAGAAGGTCAGCCGCCATGGGGAAGCTCAACCCAAACTAGGAAGGTCCATACATTGTCAAAGAGGTAATGAGGTCAGGGGGTATCACCTCGAAAATGTGGAAGGAGAGATCCTCAGTCACACCTGGAGTGGTGATGACTTGAAGCGTTTCTATCCATGAACAAAGGATGTAAAATCTTCTTTTATAAATATGAGATATCACGGCCTTTCAGATCCTTTTGCAATAGTTTGTGTGGTAGGTGATGTTTATGAAATAGACCCCGAGAAGATCCCGCTGTTAGGATCCCATTAGCTGGTAGGGCTGGATGTCACTTGAGAGAGTCTGCCCAAGACCCCGAGAAGATCCCGCTAATAGGCTCCCGCTAGCTGGCAGGGCTGGATGTCACTCGAGAGAGTTTTCCCAAGACCCCGAGAAGATCCCGCTACCAGGCTCTCATTAGCTAGCAGGGTTAGATATCACTCGAGACAGTCCGCCCAAGACCTCAAGAAGATCCCACTGCCAAGCTCCCACTAGATGGCAGGGCTGGAAATCACTCGAGAGAGTCTGCCCCAGACCCCAAGAAGATCCATCTGCCAGGCTCCCATTAGCTGGCAGGGCTGGATATCACTCAAGAGAATTTGACCTTGACCTCGAGCAGATCCCATTACTAGGCTACCATTAGCTGGCAGGGTTGGATGTCACTTGAGAGAGTCTCCCCAGACCCTGAGAAGATCCTGCAGTCAGGCTCTCGCTAGTTGGCAGGGCTGGATGTCACTCGAGAGAGTCTGCCCAAGACACCTAGAAGATCTCGCTACTAGGCTCCCATTTGCTCACATGGCTGGATGTCACTCAAGAGATTCTACCCAAGACCCCAAGAAGATCCTGCTTCCACGCTCCCACTAGATGGTAGGGTTGGATTTCACTCGAGAGAGTCTGCCCCAGACCCCGAGAAGATCCCGATGTCAGGCTCCCATTAGTTGATAGGGCTGGATGTCACTCGAGAAAGTCTAACCAAGACCCTAAGAAGATCTCGCTGCCAAGCTCCCACTAGCTAGTAGGGTTGGATGTCACTCGAGAGAGACTCCCCAGAACCCTAGAAGATCCCATTGTCAGGCTCTTACTAGCTAGTAGGGCTGGATATCACTCGAGAGAATCTGCCCCAGACCCCGAGAAGATCCCGCTTCCCGGCTCTAACTAGCTGGCAGGGCTGTATGTTACTCGAGAGAGTCTCCCCAAACCCCGAGAAGATCCCGCTGTAAGGCTCTTACTAGATGGCAGTACTGGATGTCACTCGAGAGAGTCTCTCCAGACCACGAGAAGATCCCGCTTCAGGGCTCTCACTAGCTGGCAGGGCTGGATGTCACTCAATAGAGTCTCCCCAGACACCTAGAAGATCCCTCTACCAAGCTCTCACTAGCTGGCAGGGCTGGATGTTACTTGAGAGAGTCTCCCAGACCCCAAGAAGATCCCGCTACTAGGCTCTCACTAGTTGGCAGGGCTGGATATCACTCAAGAGAGTCTTCCCCAGACCCCGAAAAAGAACTTACTGCCAGACACTCACTAGCTAGTAGGACTGGATGTCACTCGAGAGAGTCTTCCCCAGACCCCTAGAAGATCCTACTGCAAGGCTCTCACTAGCAGGCAGGGCTGGATGTCACTCGATGGAGTCTTCCCCCCTCAGCATAGCCCTCTCGGCGAAGAGGGATCTCGCATAGCCCTCGTGGCAAGATGGGTCTAGCCCCTCTTAGCAAACTAGGTCCCCTCCTTGCGAGCTAAGTCTCTCCACATCCAATCAACAAATATCATGTCCAAGCATAGAAACACGGGTTGCGAGGATCCATTGCACGAGGCACTCGCAAGTCTCCAGGTCACGCCAGATGGGTCCTGATTCGCGCAAGTCAAAAACTTATGGGCGGGTCGAGAGATGCCTAGACCTAAGTCTCGAAAGCACCGCTGGGAAGCTCCTTGAGTAAAGGCGATGGATCGCAACTCGCAGACCAATTACCCAAGGTCTGATCAGGTTTCTAAATTAAGTTCCTAGGAACCGCGCGATCTCACTAGCAAGGCGTGGGTTCGGAGGCGGCGAGCGGGAAGGCTGAGCCGACTTGCGAGTACACAAAAGAGGAAAAACTATTAAAAGAAATGAGTTCTTGAAAAAGGGCATGTATTGTTATTCGCAAAAAGTTGCAAGGATGGGGATCAGCCCGCATTTATTTTATAAAAGAAAAAGAAAATACATCAACTGCAATAAGAAAGAAAGAAATGCAGCGAGGGGATTTAGAGAGGCGAGCTCTCAGGCAGCGAGCTCTCCTAAAGGGGTTGGTAGGACTCGTCGCCCGGCTTTGGTACAGGAAGGAACAGCTCTAGTACCACATCGCTCTCCGCGAGCCCTATGCCTTCGCTTTCACTAGGCTGTCCCGTTGCACGGCTTGGAAAGTGTACACCGCGACCTGGGTGGTGTTCTTCTGCATCATCTCTTCCAGATCATAGTTGGAGTAGTGGGTGAGCCTGCAGCTGCTGGTGGAGGGCGGTGGTGGAGCGATAGTTTCCATCTCTCACACCCGCGCCTATAGCGCCTCATTCTCCTTCTAGCAGGTGGAAATTTGAAGGCTGAGGTTCTGGACCGTCGCCGCGTCCTACAAAAAGAAACAATTCGAGTTCGGGGACTTTCCACCCCCCTCCCCCCGGTATCCGAAGAGAATTGCGTCGACCTCATCCTCCCACTTCCTTTTCTTCTCCGCCTCCTCATGCGTGAAATGGCGGGCCTCCTCCTTGTAGTTGGCGAGCTTCTGGAGTGAGGCGGAGTTCCACTCCATCGGCATGCACCGGCAGCCCGCCATATGGGCCAGCTCCATGCCATATAGCTGGGGTCGGGAGCTCTCGTGGATGAGTGCCTGCGTGGACTCTTGGTCATATACCGCGACATCCTCCCGTACGTATAGGCCAAAAGAGAAGGCATAGGCCTCCCACTGCTGGTGTCTTGCTCCAACCAGCTTGACAGTAGGGTGGATATCGACGCCCAGTTCTCTCCTTGATCCCATTGAATGATGGGTTTGCCGAGCCCATCCAAGTGCCGCTCGTCGTAGCCGAAGTTGCGGTGCGCCCTCGGCACGGGACTGTAACACCCCCATCCGTCACATGGGATATAACAGAAGGTCTGGCTGGGGCCCCACGTCATATTCCACGGACTTTCAGCGGAGTTACATATTAATACCAAAATACTATGAATCGATATCAAAACCTAACATAGAGCATTCTAGTGGAAGCTTTGAAGCAAGTTAGAAGAACCAATCACAGCACATGAATGTCCACTAAAACCCAAAGAAGGAATGAAAGTACAAATATACATAAAGTCTTGGCCTTATGACCTTACAACATTCAGCTTGAATTAAAGTGTTTTACATACTTCGGCATGCAGGCCGGCCATACATGAAAACAGTAAATGTAAATACTTTGCTTTGGCCTCCAAGGGCAAGCACAACATCAAGGGCTTTTGCCGCTACATGCCACTTCAACACTTCAACACAAGCATCGGCACGAACGGCCATACACCCCGTGCACTCAGGGCACATTCTCGGTGTCCGGATAAAAGCTAGGGCCTACCACTGTTCATAAGACGGCAACAAAGATGAGCATTTGGTATTCTTTACGGCCCGCGCAAGGCCTAACACCAGTAACTATGTATGTGACAGGCATCACTACCCATGGACCCACCACATAACTACTCGGTAGGTTCAGCCCTTTTCCGTTGCTCACATCGCCGGGCAAAAACTACCGCGATGCAGGTCGGCCTCCCCATTCAAAGTCCTCTAGTCAAAACAAAACCCTGTTATGCTATATGGGTGGCTCTATTGGAACCCTATTTTAGATTTGGGTAAGGATCACTATTAGGGTTTATTAGATTGACCCAAAATGTATAGTCATGGGTCATAGGATTGTCAAGGTATGCCTCAAAAGTATTTCAGAAGAAGTGAAGGCAGAATTATTTGAACGAAGAATTCTCTGAACGTAGATTCTCTGAACGAAAAATGCAGAATTCTCTGAACGTAGAACTCTCTAAACGAAGAATTCTCTAAACGCAGATTCTCTGAACGAAGAATGTAGAATTCTCTTAATGCAGAATTCTCTGAACGAAGAATGTAGAATTCTCTGAACGCAGAATTCTCTGAATGAAGAATTCTCTATACGCAGAATTCTCTGAATGAAGAATTCTCTAAACGCAGGTTCTCTGAACGAAGAATGCAGAATTCTCTGAACGCAGGATTCCTTGAACGAAGAATTCTTTGAACGCAGATTCTCTGAACGAAGAACGCAGAATTCTCTGAACGTAGAATTCTCTGAACGAAGAACGCAGAATGCAGAAGCTTTAAAATAAAGTTTGGTGATTTCCTGTACAGTTTTTCAGACAATTTTATTTACAGCTGGCATAATTTATTAAGGATTAATTACATGTATTTATAACTATCAGAATTAATGCTATATATTCTTAAGAATATAGCCATTTGGAGGCTGCATTAATTATGAATTAAAAGCCAATTGATTCCCAAAGAAATTACCATTCTCGTGAATAGGCTTCAGCCATTTCAAGACAAGAATTCAAATGTTTGAATTATTCCAAGGGATATATATATATATATATATATATATATATAAGATATACAGAAGATTGGATATACACAATATATATCATAAAGTGACAAAGAAAAGGAAGAAGAGATTGAAAGAAAAATATACATATCAACTTCATCTTCTTCATCTGCTCCAAGGCTTTCAAGAGATAAGAAATACATATCAGTCTAGAAGCCTGCTGTAGAGCAACATCAAAGCTGAAGGCCTACTCACCCTTAGAAAAGCTTCCACTCCTAAACCATTCAAGATCTCAGAGGGAGCTTTGACAACATCACATAATCCACATAGTCTTCTCAGTTGTATTTGAGAAAAGAAGACTTCCATCAATCTCTCATCCCCACCTCTGTACGGGGTTTTAATTCCCTTCAAAATTATTTTGGTTGCAAGTCTCCTTCCAAAAGGCTTGAGGTATGGTTTTTGAGCACCTGATTAAAAGCTCATTGGTATCAGTCACCTGATCAAAACCTGTATTGGATTCCTACTAAGGGTGGTAGAAGAGTGGATGTACCCAGGTTAGGGAACCACTATAAATATCCTTGTGTCGTCTTGATTGCTTGCTTTCTTTCTTTTTATTTTTGATGTGACTTTTTATTTCATAACTCTAATATAGAATAAATTAAGATCTATCCATTCCTTTCAATTGGTATCAGAGGGTCATTCTTTGGTTGTACATGCTAACACCTGAACCAAAACGATCTGATAGATCATAAATTTCTTAAGAGTTTTTCATGGCACAAAATGAAGAAGGTTCAAGCACTGGACCTCCTAAGTGCAATCCGGATAAGCTTGCACTATGGAAGGCAAGGATTAGGCTTTTTATGAACTCTATTGATGAAGCCATTTTCAATTCTATTTTGACAGGTTCTTATCAACCATTGGAAACAACAAGCATGAATATTGTTCCATCACCTCAATGGACAGAAGCCCAAAAATTGCTAAAGATTGCTAATACAAGAGCAATGGACATCCTTGCTCAATCAATGTCTGATGACATTTTTGAAGGAGTTGCTGAATGTACTTCAGCTAAAGACATCTGAGACTCCCTCAAAGTAATGGTTGCTGGATCAGCAAAAGAAAAAACATTAAATGCTGAATCTTGGAGTGACTCTGAAGCTTCATACTGTGTAACTGAAGATGAAGAAGAGGCAAGAGCAAGAGAGTTTTGCCTAATGGAAATAAATGCTTCATGTAGTAGGCATGATGAAGAATCAGTCATTGATGAAGAATCAGAATGTGAATCAGAAGATGATCAGGCTATCTCTTCCCTTGATTTTGACAACATAATTGAATTTTTACAAAAATAAATTAAAAAATTTCAGAAAATTTATGTTCAACATAGTTCGTCGAACGGAGCTCGACGAAAAATACACTCTTCGTCAAACTCAGGTCGACGATCTCTAAACAGAGATTTCTGGTCAGAAAATTTTGATCGACGAAATAAATACCCTTTGTCGTACCGAGAACGACGAACATCGAACTCAGATCGACGAAAATACTTTTCGTCGAAATCAGAATTTCAAAACAGAAATTTTTATTCTTTTATTTCAAATTATTATTATGAAAGAAAAAGAGGACCCAAGGTAATCTGGGTCCAGAACTCCTAACCTCTCTTTTCAGGAAATACAGAGGATACAATAGTAGCTGTATAGGGGGAGATTGTCTATTTTATTTGTAAAGAAAATTAATTATTAGGATTCTCCAGTTGCTTTTTGTTTCATGTATTTTATTTCTCAAAGTACACTTGTACACTTGCTGAAAAACTTTTAATTCAGGCAGATTATTTTTCCTTTGTGTTTTATTTTATGTAAATAGTGTCCTCATCCAAATAGAGAGAGATTGTTGGATCCCTTTTTTAGATTTAGGGAAGGATCACTATTAGGGTTTATTAGATTGACCCAAAATGTATAGTCATGGGTCATTGGATTCTCCAAGTATGCCTCAAAAGTATTTCAGAAGAAGTGAAGGTAGAATTCTTTGAATGAAGAATTCTCTGAACGCAGATTCTCTGAACGAAGAATGCAGAATTCTTTGAACGTAGAATTCTATGAACGAAGAATTCTCTTAACGCAGATTCTCAGAACAAAGAATGCAGAATTCTCTAAATGCAAAATTCTCTAAATGCAGAATTCTCTGAATGAAGAATTCTCTAAACACAGATTCTCTGAATGAAGAATGCAGAATTATCTGAATGCAGAATTCTCTAAATGAAGAATTCTCTGGAAGTAGATTCTCTGGACGAAGAATGCAGAATTCTCTGAACGCATAATTCTCTGAATGAAGAACGCAGAATGCATAAGCTTTAAAATAAAGTTTGGCGATTTCCTGTGCAGTTTTTCAGACAATTTTATTTACAGCTGGCAGAATTTATTAAGGCTTAATTACAGGTATTTATAGCTATCATAATTAATGCTATATATTCTTAAGAATATAGCCGTTTGGAGGCTGCATTAATTATGAATTAAAAGCAAATTGATTCCCAAAGAAATTACCATTCTCGGGAATAGGCTTCAGCCATTTCAAGACTAGAATTCAAATGTTTGAATTAGTCCAAGGGATATATATATATATATATATATATATATATATATATATATGATATACATAAGATTGGATATACACAATATATATCATAAAGTGACAAAGAAAAGGAAGAAGAGATTGAAAGAAAAATATACAAATCAACTTCATCTTCTTCATCTGCTCCAAGGCTTTCAAGAGATAAGAAATACATATCAGTCTAGAAACCTCCTACAGAGCAACATCAAAGCTGAAGGCCTACTCACCCTTAGCAAAGCTTCCACTCCTAAACCATTCAAGATCTCAGGGGGAGCTTTGACAACATCACATAATCCACATAGTCTTCTCAGTTATATTTGAGAAAAGAAGACTTCCATAAATCTCTCATCCCCACCTCTGTACAGGGTTTTAATTCCCTTCAAAATTATTCTGGTTCCAAGTCTCCTTCCAAAAGGCTTGAGGTTTGGTTTTTGAGCACCTGGTCAAAAGTTCATTGGTG
This sequence comes from Platanthera zijinensis, assembly GCA_039513925.1. Classification (NCBI taxonomy): domain Eukaryota; kingdom Viridiplantae; phylum Streptophyta; class Magnoliopsida; order Asparagales; family Orchidaceae; genus Platanthera; species Platanthera zijinensis. The sequence continues at coordinate 172,920,884 of CM077081.1, read as the reverse complement.
GTAGTCACCTGATCAAAACCTGTAGTGGATTCCTACCAAGGGTGGTAGAAGAGTGGATGTACCTAGGTTGGGGAACCACTATAAATTTACTTATGTCGTCTGGATTGCTTGCTTTCTTTCTTTTTATTTGTGCTGTGACTTTTTATTTCTTAACTCTAATTTAGAATAAATTAAGATCTATCCATTTCTTTCAAGCTCACAGTCCACCTAGCTGGGCACCCAGAGCTCTCAGCCCCACATCACAAGCCCCATGTCTCCATGACACAGGCCACAAATAAGGCTATCAAGGAGCTAAAGCTTACGGTGGCACTACCACCGCGCGGTATCTGGAAGAAATGAGATTCTACCCAGTTTTCCGGGTGCTCCTTGGAGTTAATCCACAAGGTTCCCTACTGCAATCTATCATGTAGAAAACCGGAAAAACAAACATCACGGAGTCTTATCCGTACAATACAAGCATAATGAAAAGATCACCAATCCAGACCAACCTGTCCAGATGGGCTTCACACACCATGCATATTTTTGTACTTCGATTCCGAACTCTATATGTAAAATTACAGGGATATAATGTATCTACCCGAAGGAAAACCTCACACTCACCACACACTCGCGGGAGAGGGTTTCATATGTAAAAGGAAGAGGACTTAACATGTCCAAGTTGAGAATCGTTACCCTTTGCGCTCTTTTCGGTGCCATGCTAAAGATCTAGACGGATGAATGCGACCGCAATGATCTTGCCTCCACAGATCCGGACTCGGCTTGTGAATCGGAACTCCGGAACATCAACGGTGGCGAGATTTACCCCCTGGCACCAACGCTCCTCCTCTAGGAAAACCAGGACAACTCCAAATCCAGAAGAAATGAAGTGAAAACGACCAAAATCGGGCATATAAATAAAGCTACCGCCATGTGGTAACTACCAACCGCCACACGGTACCTTAATACAACTCCTCATTTCGAGCGCAACCACCGAAACCATCCAATCACAAACCGACACGTGGCAAATGCCATTACTATTTCACTACCGCTGCTTGATAGAATGCTAACGTCATGCGATAGAGGCGTCGGTTATGACACGACACCAGGCACTACCTCCGCACGCTAACTTCTATCGCCATGCGGTATGAACCCAAGAACCATGTCAGTTAGGTTGACCCAGCTATCGCTAGTGGTAACCTTATCGTCGGGTGATAGCTTCCTGAGAGGTCTGGCAGATTAATTCCCCTACCACCGCTACGCGGAAATAACCTTCCGCCATGTAGTAACATCTTTCTCGAGAACTCGGCACTTTCTCGAGAACTTGACGCTCTCGACGCAAACTGTGGAGCTACCGCCGTGCGGTAAGTAGCTACCGTCGGGCAGTAACCCCCAGAGAAGCATCTCTTGCCTAAAGAAATTTTGGGTGTTACAAATCTCCCCCACATAAAAAAATGTTACGGGAAAAGATAAAAGTAAATATTGCATCTGATTACCTTGGATAAATAGCTCAGGAAACTCCTCCCTCATAGTTTGCTCATGCTCTCAAGACAGCTCTTCACTACCACAGTTATCCCTAAGGACCTTGACCATTCTAATGGACTTGTTCCGCAGCTATTTGACCTCTACATCCTCGATCCGAATGGGCTTGACCTTCGTCATCAACCCACTATCGACCAGCACTTGACTCGTAGGAATCACTTGAGTAGGCTCTCGAATGGCCTTCCTCAACACTGAGATGTGAAATACATCGTGCAAACCGCTCAACTCCACCGAAAAGCCAAACGATAGGCGGCTTCACCAATCCGCTCCAAGATCTCAAAAGGCCCAACATACCTTGGACAAAGCTTCTTCAAGCGTCGAATTCTTGATACACCCTTAAATGGTTTTATCTTGAGGTATACCCAATCACCCACCGAAAACTCCACGTTCCGATGCTTGGCATTATAGTACATGACCTGTCTATCTTGAGTAATCAGTAGACGTTATCGAATCAGTCGTATCGTTGAAGTAGGATCTTCAACGTCCCTTCACTTGTACATCTTCGATTCTCCTGTTTCTACCCAAGCTAATGGCATATGACACCTGCTTACATACAGAGCCTCAAAAGGCACCATCTGAATGTTGCTTGGGTATTTGTTATTATACGTAAACTCAATCATAAAAAGATGGTCCTCCTACCTTTTAGCAAAATCAAAAGCACACATACGAAGCATATCTTTCATCGTCATGTTCACCATTTCAGTCTGACCATCTGTCTATGGGTGAAAAGTTGCGCTGAAGTTCAACTTGATACCCAACAACTGATGAATGAGCCTCCAATCGTTAGATGTGAATTGACCATCTTGGTCAATAACGATGCTTCGGGGTACGTCGTGCAAACGAACTATGCAGTCCACATACAGCTTCACTAGTTTCTCAACTGAATCATCCTTCATGTTGGGTATGAAGTGTGACACCTTCGTAAAATGATCAACGATCACCCAAATGGCATCGTTCCTGATGTCGCCCGCATGCAGACTCTTATTTGGGTGGTTGGTTCGATGAGTCGACCAACGCGGACATGCTAGAAGATCAAAGTTCTAACGAAAAGAGTCAAATGCACCTATCGCATGTAGTACTCGATTTTCGGGAGAATACCGAGGTCGTATTGTTCTCGGGGTCGGGTTGATTATTCCTACTCCTTAAGGAGGACTATTATTTTACTGAAAGTAAGGTGGATTTTTGTTTGTCACTTAAAGACGGAAATAAAAGAAAGCTGAAAAATTACTTAGATTATTCAATGACGGGTTAACGCTCGACATCGAATCAGATTAAGACTAAAATAACTTAAAATAATTATTGAACTTGGTTTTCAAATTAATAAAAGGCACTTGGCTTAGGAGGTTCCATAAATATGAGCGCACTTATCTCTAGGAATATTGCTCACCTGAACGCTAAGACTATTCGACCGAACGTTAGTCCGACAAAGGATTCCTCTTAACGCCTGCTTTATGCTAAGAACCCCGTTATTGGGTGGGGAACCCAATCCAGTAAAACTACACTTCTCCTCTTTCGAGGGTGCATACGCAGTTCTTTTTACCCAGGGGGATCGGTCCATATGTAGGACCTCTCGGCTAGCTAGCATATGGATAACAGAAATAGAGCCCACACATCGATTATGCAGGTCTACGCATTGTTAACCTGGGGCAAACCTTAAGTCCTTACATTAAAATGAAAATAAAGGACTTTAATTATTCAAATCATTTTATATGTCCCAATGCTCTTCGATGTCGAGGGCTAATAACGATTAGCCACTCATCGTTAAGGGAACGGCATTATGGTTTTAATGAGGCGTGAGTTCAAAATTTAGAACTAAACTGTTATAAGAAGAAAACAAAAACAACACTGTGTTTAGATAAATAAAATGCTAAATAAAACAAGCACTCACGCACACTTCAAAACCATAAATAAATTAAAAAGACAAGTCCAACTCCAACAAGTAGGCGTGAAATTAAAACACGTCATTTAACTCTTAACGAGTAGGCAGAAAAAAATGCAAGTACAGGTTCTACTCAAATGAGTAGACATTAAATGACAAGTCCTACTCGAATGAGTAGGCGGGAAATGAAAACACGTCATTTAACTCTTAACGAGTAGGCGGAAATAAATTCACACACGCACACACTCTACATGAATTGAAAGAAAGCAATAAAATTTATCTCCTACACACACTCTACATAATTGAGAAAGCAATAAAATTGCGAGTCCTGGCTCAAATGAGTGGGCGGGAGAATAAAAGCGAGCCCCTACTAAAACTACTAGGAGTAAATAAATGCACCCACACACGCACTCTACAGAAATGAAAACGCACACACGCAAAATCCTACTCAAATGAGTAGGACGAAAATGAAAGCGGTAAATTGCAAGTCCTACTCAAACGAGTAGGCGGGAAAAAAAGCAATAAAATTATCCTCATACACTCACACACACTAACATGAGATTAAAAGAACATAATGAAAACCTTAACTCACACACACATTGGAGAAATTCAAAGTTACCTAAAAATTAAAACAACTACTTTTCTATTCTTAGAATGTGCTAGAAATGAATAAAAAGATAAAATAAAATTAAAAGGAGCAAAAAGTTTTGGAAATTTAAGTTAAAACCAAAGTTGTTTAAAATTTAAAACTATATCTTTTTCATTTTTAAGAGTTCATAAAAGTGGATAAAATGTGAAATTAAATTTAAAAGAACAAAAAAGTTTTACATGGCCTTAAAAAGAAAGCTAAGTAAAAAAAAAATCAAAAACACTTCAACACCTCTTTTATAAATCCATAAGAATGAAATAGATATACTTTTAATGTAACATAAAGCTTGAAGAAAAACAATCCTAACAACACTTCAATTTTGAAATAAAAACTATGATAAAATCTAAAATAACAACTAATTAAAAGAAGGAAAAAGTTATCTAGTTAAACTCATACACACACACACACACACACACACACTTTTCATAAAGAGAAACACTACGAAATACAAAAGGATAAAAAGAGAAAGAGATGAGACACCCAAATAAATTTTTATACCATGTAGAGAGAGAAAATCTTACATTTTTTTATTATAATGATGAAGGTATTACAATGCTATTACAAAGCTAAAGCAAAAGCAAAAAACAAACATAAAGGGGGAGAACTCTCCTTACATGAAATGGAATCCACAAGGGAAGCCCACAAAACACACTAAATTTGGCTCAAAAAAGTGAAACTTTGGATCATTCAGAAAGTTTTTATTTATAGACAAAAATGTTGGGTGACACGGCCTACCACACGGGCATGTCGGTTGGGCTTGTCACAGTTATCATGTTTGACTTGGCGAAATCCGGCGACTGGCTTATTTCTGGAAGCTTCGGGATAGGACACGTGTCCAACACAGGCGTGTCAGGTTGCTTTACACGGGCATGTCGAGACATGTATCAAGTCGATGTTGAGTTAAGCAGGTTACAAAGGATAACACACGGGCGTGTTGCTAGGCGTGTCCTTCTCGGGTCGAAGAAGGCGTTGACTGTTGGCAGGCAGGAGGCATTGAGTCGCGTGACACGGGTGTTGAACACGGTTGTGTCACCAAGCGTGTCCTTCTTGGGTGGCATTGAGTGGCTTTGAGAGGTGAACATTAAAAGCATTGAGTGAACGGCTGATGGCATTGAGTGGTTGACACGAGCGTGTCGAGTCTTCAGACACAGGTGTGTCGGGTCAATTTTTTTGACTTTTCTGGAATTTTTTCTGAAAATGAAAATTAAGCTAAGTTAGGAATTATTTGCAAAAAAGAAACAAATTATTAAACAAAACAAACTAAAAACTATGAAATAATAATAAAATAACTTAAATAAAATACAAAAATATGCGTATATTTACAACTCATCAAATACCCCGATACTTAAGCTTGTGCTATTCCAGGGCAAAAGTTTGAGGTGAACTTATAAGAAATAAAAAAAACTCTAAGTTTTGCTACCGCTTAAATTAATTATAAGAGAGATCTAAAAGAATATGGGGTATAAGAGTTAAGTCCTAAAATTATGTAGATGATTTAAATAGGGCAAAAAGTTTTGGTCAAAAGACTTCTTGATGTAATCAAATAGAAAGCAATAGTTATACTGGTTAGCTTAACAAAAATAGCTTGGAATTATATAAACTTTAGCTTATGGGAGTTTTACGGGAAATAATGCAATTTACAAATTATGCTCAAATTTTTTTTTTGAATTATTTCTAGAATCATGAAATTGGCTAAGGGGGTTGATGGTTTATGAAGTGGCTTGGATTTTGAGGCGAGGTTATTTTTTCTCGAACCTCCATTTTTTTGGATTATTAGGAAAATGAAATCTTATTTTCCTAATATGATTTTTTTCTTTCTTTTTCAACTTCTTAATAATAAAATTAACCAATGTATATGTATAGGAGTAATGAATTTTATCCTCTTACTCCGTAACATAATCTTTTAATTACTGGATGTCTATGTTTACGGAATCTAATCTTATTCCCATTAACATAGGATCTTTTAAGGGATAAAATTTTTTTATCATACCATGTAGGTCATGATAAATAAGGGGAGAAAAGAAAACTAGATTTTAAATAATAAAAATTTTGAGAGCAACCTTTATAAATTGTACGTTCCAACTTTTTATAAATCTAAAAGTAGCCATAATTGAATTCTATACTCATTATTTTCTAACATAATACATGCGCTCCTATTAATGAAAAATTAGAAGTAGTGCCTAAAACGAGTTTGTTATTTTTAACAAAGCGTAATGAATTCTTTAAAACTTAACCCCAGCTATTTAAATTTTTCAATCTATAATTAACAAACGAATAGTGAACAAAGAATTGATCAAATTCTCATATAAATAAACTCAAAACAAATATTTTGGATAGCAAGATAATTAAGAATGATATATTTGATTTATTATTATTATTTTTTTTCATAAAATATATATTTTTTGAATTTATAAAGTTATTATCTTTTTTTGTATTTTTGTATTTATTTCTTTAATATATACATACTAAAGAAAGGAAAAATGTGAAAATCAATTTTTATTTTTATTTTTGAGTTTTGTAAATTTTTTTGTATTTTTTAGAAAATTTTCATTCTATTTACGAAAAAGCTGAAAAGAAGAGAAGTTATTTACAAGGATGAGAGAGAAAAGAAAGGGGAAAAGAGAAGAGTATTTATAAAAAATATTTACAAAAATTTATTTACAAAAAAAAGGAAAAAAATATTTACAAAGTAAAATTAAATATTTTTAGAAATTTTTTTGTTAATTTTTTTTTTCGTTTTTATTTTGGAAAATAGAAATGCAAATAAAAGAAGTGCAGATAGGAAAAACACCCTCATACTTAGGTCCAACTTTGTCCCCAATGTTGTAAGATAAGTATGCAGAATCAAAAAAATTAAATGTAATATATACAAAAAGAAAGAGGGAGGGTAGAAACGTCCCTGATGCATGTTTGGGGAAGCTCGTTTAGAAACCCTGAATTATTAGAAAAAATGTAGCAAACATGATAAATAAAGTGCGAAAAAGATAAGCGAGGGGTTCCTCCCAGGAGTACTTTGTTTATAGTTGTGTAGCTTGACTATATTGGCGGGTTTAAAAGTTAAGGAGGGTTATGGTTTCGTAATGCTCGATCACTTGGTCGCCCGCTATATAAGACTTTAATCGATGACTGTTTACTTTAAACGAGCCTTTTTCCGGGTGGGAGACGAGTACGGTCTTATATGGAAAAACTTCTTCAACTATGAAGGGACCGGACCAATGAGATTTTAGTTTTCCTAGAAAAAGTTTAAGACACGAATTATACAGAAGGACAAGATCGCTCGGAGAAAAAAATTTTGGGGACTTGATTTTTCGATCGTGATATAACTTTGAACGCTCCTTATAGAACCTATTGCTCTCATAAGCATTCACACGCCATTCATCAAGCTCGTTTAGTTGCAGTTTTTTATTTTGAGCCGCTAAGTTAGCGTTGAGGTTTAAGAGTTTTAAAGCCCAAAGAGCGCGATGCTCCAGTTCTACGGGTAAATGGCACGCTTTGCCATAGACTAATCGAAATTGAGTACAACCAGTAGCGGTTTTGTATACCGTTCGATACGCTCATAACACGTCGTCAAGTTTAACGGACCAATCTTTCCTATTAAGTGAAACGGTTTTTTTCTAATATTTGCTTAATCTCTCGATTTACTAACTCAACTTGGCCACTTGTTTGCGGGTGGTAGGGGGTGGCAAGTTTGTGCGTGACTCCGTATTTTGCTGACATCTTAGCCATTAGAGCGTTCAGAAATACGTTTCCCTATCACTAACAATTGCGCGAGGTGTGCCGAAGCGAGAAAATAGTTTTTTTAGAAATGTGACAATGACTCGCGCATTGTTGGTGGGGAGAGCTTGCACTTCCACCCACCTTGATTCGTAGTCGACCGCTACTAAAATATACATATTTTTATAAGAAGGAGGTAGGGGGCCAACAAAATCTATGCCCCATAAATCGAAGACTTCGCATTCTAAAAACATGTTTTGGGGCATCTCGTCTCGACGAGAGATGTTAACCGACCGCTGAAAGCTATCGCTTGCGCGCACAAAATTGTGAGCATCTTTGAAGAGAGTGGGCCAAAAGTAGACCGCCTCTATCGCCTTCCGAGTGGTCCAGTTGGCTTGATAAGGCCCACCGGCTGGACCCTCATGGCAGTGCCTAAGTATTTGCGTGCACTCCACACCCGCGATGCATCTTCAGACCACTTGGTCTGTATAGATTCGAAAAAGAAATGAGTCCTCCCAAAAGAAATTTTTCAAGTCAGAATAGAATTTCTTCTTTTGCTGACTTGAGAACTCCTTTAAAAGGACCCGCGCGACTAAATAGTTCGCAAAATCTGCGAACCAAGGCAAAGATTACGAAGACAAAAGAATGGCAAGAAGGCATTCCTCGGGGAATCTGTCATTTATTCCAAATTTGACGAGTGCTTCCGTACCCGAATTTTCTAAACGGGAGAGGTGGTTTGCCGCTAGATTTTCCGCGCCCTTCTTATCCTGGATATCCAAGTCAAACTCTTGAAGGAGGAGGATCAATCGAAGAAGGCGGGGCTTCGCGTCGATTTTTGCTAGTAAATACTTAAGGGCAGAGTGATCGGTAAAAACGATAACTTTAGATAGCGTTAATCACGAGCGAAACTTATCGAAAGCGAAAACGATGGCTAAGAGTTCTTTTTCCATCGTTGTGTAATTCACTTGTGCGGAACTGAGCGTCTTACTAGCGTAATAGATTGGATGAAAATGTTTGTCTACGTGTTGGCCAAGAACGGCGCCTAAGGCAATATCACTAGCATCGCACTTGATTTCAAACAGAAGGGACCAATTAGGGGCCACTAGAATTGGGGAATTAATAAGTTTTTGTTTTATAAAATCAAAGGCAGACTCGCAATCGCTACTAAAGACAAAATGTGTTTCCTTTTCCAAGAGGCGAGTTAGCGGCTTTGTGATTTTTGAAAAGTCTTGGATAAAACATCTATAAAGGCCTGCGTGGCCAAGAAAACTCCAAATAGATTTTACGTTAGTTGGCTGAGGGAGTTTTTTTATGATTTCTACTTTGTCCTTATCGAACTCTATCCCCTTAATCGAAATCTTATGGCCGAGGACCAAACCTCCTCGAACCATAAAGTTACATTTTTCTCAATTTAGAACAAGGCTTGTGTCCTCGCACCGTTGGAGGACATGATCTAAACTTTTAAGGCAATCGGGAAAAGAGCATCCGAAAATAGAGAAGTCATCCATAAATACTTCCATAATATCTTCTACTAGTTCGCCAAAGATTGCTAGCATACATCTTTGGAATGTAGCCGGTGCATTGCAGAGTCCAAATGGCATTCTTCGATAGGCGAAGGTGCCAAACGGGCAAGTAAAAGTTGTTTTCTCTTGGTCATTGGGGGAGATGGGGATTTGGATAAACCCCGATAAACCATCGAGAAAACAATAATATGGATGAACGGAAAGACGCTCGAGAATCTGGTCAAGAAATGGTAGTGGGAAATGGTCCTTACGGGTGGCATCATTAAGTTTGTGATAATCAATGCACGCATGCCAACCCATAACAGTACGAGTTAGGACGAGCTCGATGTGCTCATTCGCAACTACGATCAGACCGCCCTTCTTGGGCACGACATGAATGGGACTAACCCATGCACTATCAGAAATGGGATAAATAATCCCCGCATCTAGTAAATTAATTATCTCAGCTTTCACGACGTCTTTCATGTTTAGTTCAAGTTGTCGTTGCGGCTAAATGACTTTGCGGCAATTATCGTTTAAGAAAATTTTGTGAGTGCAGAAAGAAGTATTAATCCCCTTAAGGTCAGAAATTTGACACGCAATTGCGTGGCGTTGTTTAAGAAAAACATCCAATAAATCGGAGGTCTCTGAATCGCTCAGATGCGAAGAAATGATCACCGGGAGTGCACCATTTTCTCCCAAAAAGGCGTATTTGATGGATTCGGGTAATGGTTTGAGTTTTAAGGTGGGCAGCTCTTCTAGAGAAATTTTAATTCTAATGTATTTTGAACCAATTGGTTCAAAAGGCAATTCCGTAGGCTTGTCCTCGTTGCAATAAAATTTTTCGAGTGTAGAAGTATCGTTAGCTAGAGAAATTTACTCGAAAAAGGGAGATGAACGGTCTCCGTAAAATGTATCTAAACTATAGCAGAAAGCATCGCTCGATGAAGAGTCCTCCATCGAGGGATTAATAGAGAAAGTAACCTCGTCATATCCTACCCGAAGGAGGAGATGACCATTACTAACATCTATTAATGCGCGAGAGGTGGCGCGAAAAGGGCGACTTAGTATTATTTGTACCTCGGCGTCCTGCTCGATGTCTAAGTTGACGAAGTCTACCGGGAAGATAAACTTGTCGACCCGGACAAGGACTTCCTCCACTACCCCGATGGGGAACTTAACCGAGAGATCCGCTAATTTGATGCGCATATTCGTAGGGGCCATAGTGCCCAACCATAATTTATTAAAAAGCGAGAACGACATCAAATTAATGCTCGCGCCTAAATCAGCTAAGGCGAATTTTACCAATACATTGCCAAAAAGGCATGGAATGGAAAACCGTCCCGGGTCATTTTGCTTTTTGAGCAATTCATTTGTAAGTGCCTCCGAGCACTGACCGTTGAGAGCGATATGCGAAACATCTTCTAATTTTTCGTTTATTAGAAAGGAGTTCCTTCAGATATTTTGCATATTTAGGCATCTGCGAGATAGCCTCGCAGAAAGGAACATTAATATGAATTTGCTTTGATAATAAAATAAATATTTTTATACTGCGCGTCCTGACGCTCACTATCTATCTTATGAGGGTACGGCATGGGCGTTTTAAAATTAATTTTAGCATTTAAATTTGGTAAAACGGACGAAGACGAAGAAGAGGGAAGAGGGGAAGTAGGAGATATGTGTACCTGCGGATCGATCCATTTTTGATCGACAACCTCCTTACCACTACAGAGGGTTATAGCATTGGGGTTCTCCCGCGAATTGGGTTCCGTGTTCCCTGGTAGCACCCCTTGCACGCGTTCTGACATTGTTCGTGTCAGCTGTCCAACCTGGAGTTCAAGATTTTTAAGCGATCCGGTAATGTTCCGGATATTTGATTCGTTGGAAGCAATGTACTTATTAAAATTTTCCTCCACTGGGGACGACTTCATAGGAGGGGGAGGTGAGAAGTTGGGCACGAAACAGGGAGGGGGGTGTTGCGCGTTGTTCAGGTTGCTCCATGAGAAGTTCGGGTGATTCATCCAACCCGGATTATAGTTATTACTATATGGGTTGTTGTTGGGGTTGAAGGGAGGACGACCCGAGTTTCCCAAAAAGTCCACGAACTCTTCGGCCGCGCAGAAGTTTGGGGAGGGAAGAATAGAATTTGCCCATAGCGCAGTAGTGGAGGAAGTAGCCATCTCCGCCACCTGCTTCGTTAACCTTTTGACTTGAATGGTTAACAGAGCTGTGTACATGCAGCCACGCTGGCAGCGCGTGGTGCGGGCACCTGCGGAGAAACAACATAAAGCGTTCCCAAGTCTTGAAAGAGACACAGAGTTGTTTTGGACAAACGAAGATATGTACTCCCGCAATTTTACAGTTTTTGCGGGCAGAAAATACTTCGTTAAGAAGCGCTCTGCCAATTCAGCCCAGGTGGTGATGCATCCTCGAGCGAGGGAATTCAACCAGACCTTAGATTTGGATCGGAGGGAGAAGGGAAATAAGCACAAGCGTATGGCGTCATCAGTGACGCCATTAATCTTGAAGGTGTCACATATTTCAAGGAAGTTGGACAAGTGTACATTCGGGTCCTCATCGGGCAGTCCATCGAACTGCACGACATTTTGGACCATTTGAATGATACTTGACTTTATTTTTAAATTATTGTTTGCCACAGTTGGACGAACAATACTCAACCCCATGTAATTCAAGTTAGGTCGGGCGTAGTAAGACATTGTACGCTCGGCCTCCTGGGCAGGGTTAGGGTCGGCCATAGAAGAAGCAGAGGGTTCTCCGGTGGATTCTTCGGGGTCTAAAAAGGGAATTCGGTGTTGAGATCGAATACGCGCAAGAGAGCGGTCGATCTCAGGGTCGAAGTCATGATTTTCAGAGCCTGAGGATTGTCCACAGGTCAAATACCCTAAAAAACGAAGGGGGAAGTATAATATTTTTTTTGTGATTTTTAAGTAGTTTTTTTTTATATATGAAGATAAAGTAAAACTAATAGTGTCTCGGATTCGAAATAACAACTGTCGTTCCCCGGCAACGGCGTCAAAAACTTGATGTCGCCTGTGCGCAGACTCTTAATTGGGTGGTTGGTTCGATGAGTCGATCGACGCGTACTGGCTAGAAGATCGAAGTTTTAACAAAAGGATGCAAGTGCACCTATCACTTGTAGTAATCGATATTCAGGAGAATACTGAGGTTGTATTATTCTCAGGGTCGGGTTGATTATTCCTACTCATCCAGGAGGACTATTATTTTACTGAATGTAAGGTGGATTTTTGTTTGTCACTAAAAGACGGAAATAAAAGAAAGCTGAAAAATTACTTAGATTATTCGATGATGGGTTAACGCTCGGCATCGAATCAGATTAAGACTAAAATAACATAAAATAATTATTGAACTTAGTTTTCAAATTAATAAAAGACACTTGGTCATCGACGTTCCATAAATATGAGCGCACTTATCTCTAGCAATATTGCTCACCTGAACGCAAAGACTATTCGACCGAACGTTAGTCCGACGAAGGATTCCTCTTAACGTCCGCTTTATGCTAAGAAGCCCGCTATTGGGTAGGGAACCTAATCCGACAAAACTACACTTCTCCTCTTTCGAGGGTGTGTACGTAGTTCTTTTTACCCAGGGGGGATCGGTCCATATGCACGGCCTCTCGGCTAGCTAGCATATGGATAACGGAAATAGAGCCCATGCATCGATTATGCGGGTCTACGCGTCATTAACCCGAGGCAAAGCTTAAGTCCTTAAATTAAAATGAAAATAAAGGACTTTAATTATTCAAATCATTTTATTTGTCCCAATTCTCTTGGATGTCGAGGGATAATAACGATTAGCCACTCATTGGTATGGGGACGGCTTTATGGTTTTAATGAGGCGTGAGTTCGAAATTTAGCACTAAACAGTTATAAGAAGAAAACAAAAACAACAGTGTGTTTAGATAAATTAAAATGCTAACTAAAACAAGCACTCACACACACTTCAAAACCATAAATAATTTAAAAGACAAGTCCTACTCAAACGAGTAGGCGGGAAATTAAAACACGTCATTTAACTCTTAACGAGTAGGCGGAAATAAATGCAAGTATAGGTTCTACTCAAATGAGTAGACGGTAAATGACAAGTCCTACTCGAATGAGTAGGCGGGAAATGAAAACACGTCATTTAACTCTTATCGAGTAGGCGGAAATAAATGCACAAACGCACACACTCTACATGAATTGAAAGAAAGCACTAAAATTTATCTCCTACACACATGCACTCTAAATAATTGAGAAAGCGATAAAATTGCGAGTCCCGACTCAAATGAGTGTGCGGGAGAATGAAAGCAAGCCCCTACTAAAGCTAGTAGGAGGAAATAAATGCACCCACACACGCACTCTACAGAAATGAAAATGCACACACGCAAAATCCTACTCAAATGAGTAGGATGAAAATGAAAGCGGTAAATGGCAAGTCCTAATCAAACAAGTAGGCGGGAAATAAAAGCAATAAAATTATCCTCATACACTCACACATTAACATGAGATTAAAAGAACATAATGAAAACCCTAACTCACACACACATTGGAGAAATTAAAAGTTACCTAAAAATTAAAACAACTACTTTTTTATTCTTAGAATATGCTAGAAATGAATAAAAAGACAAAATAAAATTAAAAGGAACAAAAAGTTTTGGAAATTTAAGTAAAACCAAAGTTGTTTAAAAATTAAAACTATATCTTTTTCATTCTTAAGAGTTCATAAAAGTGGATAAAATGTGAAATAAAATTTAAAAGAACAAAAAGGTTTTACATGGTCCTAAAAAGAAAGCTAAGTAAAAAAAATCAAAAACACTTCAAAACCTCTTTTATAAATCCATAAGAATGAAATAGATATACTTTTAATGTAACACAAAGCTTGAAGAAAAACTATCATAATAACACTTCATTTTTGAAATAAAAACTATGATAAAATCTAACATAACAACTAATTAAAAGCATGAAAAAGTTAACTAGTTAAACTCATACACACACACACACTTTTCATTAAGAGAAACACTAGGAAATACAAAAGGATAAAAAGAGAAAGAGATGAGCCACCCAAATAAATTTTTATACCATGTAGAGAGAGAAAATCTAACATTTTTTTATTATAATGATGAAGCTATTACAATGCTATGACAAAGCTAAAGCTAAAGCAAAAACAAACATAAAAGGGGGGGAGAGAAATCTCCTTACATGAAATGGAATCCACAAGGGCAGCCCACAAAACACACTAAATTTTGCTCTAAAAGTTGAACATGTGGATCATTCAGAAAGTTTTTATTTATAGACAAAAAAGTTGGGTGACACGGCCTACCACACGGGCGTGTCGGTAGGGCGTGTCACAGTTGTCGTGTTTGACTTGGCAAAATCCGACGACTGGCTTGTATCTGGAAACTTCGGGACGGGACACGTGTCCAACACGGGCGTGTCAGGTTGCTTGACATGGGCGTGTCGGGACACGTATCAAGTCGATGTTGAGTTGAGCAGGTGACACGGGATAACACACGGGTGTGTTGCTAGGCGTGTCCTTCTCGGGTCAAAGAAGGCGTTGAGTGTTGACAGGCAGGAGGCGTTGAGTCGCGTGACATGGGTGTTGAACACGGCTGTGTCACCAAGCATGTCCTACTCCGGTGGTGTTTAGTGGCTCTGAGAGGTGAACAGTAAAAGCTTTGATTGGACGGCTGATGGCGTTGAGTGGTGGGCGTGTCGAGTCTTCGGACACGGGCGTGTCGAGTGAATTTTTGTTGACTTTTCTGGAATTTTTTCTGGAAATGAAAATAAAGCTAAGTTAGGAATTATTTTCAAAAAAGAAACAAAGTATTAAACAAAACAAACTAAAAACTATGAAATAATAATAAAACGACTTAAATAAAATACAAAAATATGCGTATATTTACAACTCATCAGTTCCCCTTATGCAATCTCAGCAAACCGTGCACAAAATCAGTGGATTTGTCATCAAATTTCAGCTTCGGTATAGGCAAGGACTTCACGAATACGCCAGGCTTCTAGCATTCGGCCTTCACTAAGGCATATGTTTGACATTTCTCCACTTACAATGATATGTCTTTCTTCAGACCTGGCCACACAGAACAGTTTATTCATGTATTTGAACACCTTGGTGCTCCCTGGGTGACTCGAGTACTTAGTATAAGGAGCCTCGTATATCAACTCCTCCCGTAGTTCGCCCATACTTAAGACGCACAAACGACAGTACATCCACGACAACCAATCATCGACGGTAAACTGGGTATTTGACCCATCCAAAGACTCATCCATGAACCGCTTTATGCTATCATCCAACTCCAAAGCCTTCCAAATCCGATCATCCAGGTCATACAGCACTTCCGAACAGTTCAACCGTGCTTCAGCACAAGACATCTCGTCAACACAGGAGATCTCTAAGGCCTTTAAATTTCGAACGAGACGCTCGACATGCAACATTAACCAATTGGCCTGCGCGGGAGCTTTGCGGCTTAACGTATCCGCAACTGCATTACCTTTCATAGGTACATAGCGTATCTTTAAGGCATAATAACAAAGAAACTACATCCACCTTTGTTGACGCACTTTCAAAACCTTTCTATCTGATAGGTACTTCAATCTCTTATGGTCTATGTAAATATCAACCTTCACACCATATAGGTAGCGCCTCTAAAGCTTTGGCGCGAATACCAAAGCCGCCAACTCCAAATCATGGACCGGGTAATTCCTCTCATGCACCTTCAATTAAAGCGATCTATAGGCTATCACCTTCCCATGCTAGAGCAAAACACAACCTAAACCACTCCCAGAGGCGTCACTGAAAAACTCAAATCCCTCTGAACCACAAGGCGATCATAAGATAGGCGTCGTTGTCAAACGACACTTTAGTTATTCAAAAGCTTGTATGCACTCCGGTGACCAAACAAACTTCTAATCCTTCCTTATCAAAGTAGTGAGGGGAAGTGTTATCCGCAAGAATTTTTCCATGAAGCGCCTATAATAGCCGGTAAGCCCTATAAATCTCCGGACTTCTAACAAAGAAGATATCATAGACCATTCTCGTATCGCAGCTACCTTAACCAGATTTATTGCAATTCCCTCACCACTAACCACATGGCCAAGGAACGCTATCGAGGACAGCCAACACTCACATTTGGAGAACAACATATGCAAGTGCTCCACATTATCATCCTCGGATACGGAGTACACTAGGATATCAACGATGAACACAGTCACGGACCGATCCAAATACTCTTTTAACATCCTGTTCATTAGATCCATAATGACTGATGGCACGTTTGTCAGCATGAAAGGCATGACAGTAAACACTTAAAGCCCATACTGTATACTCAATGCCGTCTTGGGAATATCACTCTCACTGATTCTTTGTTGAAAGTAACTAGACTTCAAATTTGGCTTCGAATACTCAGTCGATCCAAACTAGCTGATCAAACAAATCATCGATCCTCGATATTGGGTACTTATTCTTCTTTGTTAGCTTATCTAGTTCCCGTTAATTGATACACAGTCAAAGACTTCAATCCTTCTTTACTACGAAGAGAACCGGGGCATTCCAAGGTGATGAACTTGGACGACAAACCCCTGCTCTATTAAATCTTAAAGTTGCGCCTTCAATTCCGCCATCTCTTTCTGCGCTAAGTGGTAAGGAGACCGCAACACAGGCTTAGCACCAGAATTTAACTCAATGGTGAACTTGATCTCTCTCCGGTGTGGGGCTCCAGGGACACTTTCGAGGAAAATATCGACAAGCTCAGACACCAACGAAACACCGACCAACCCAGGCTTCAGAATCGTAATTTCTAGTTAAGAACAACTCTGCACCCCCCCCCCTCAAGAACTGCTAACTTAGTCTCGCTTTCGATGTTTAACCCTAGTGTGACCCTTTTAGGGTTGCACCACCTACAATCTTTAACGACCATGTTTTTTTTGGTTTGTATATCCATAATCGATACAATTGAAAGCAATAATACGGACCACAAGAAAACCTTAGATGCTAAGTGAGAAGTCCCACAACGAACAATACTCTCCACCACCAAGAGTGGGACAAAGCCCACTTACATAAATCATAAGTCAATAACTAATCATGTCGTAGATATAAAAGATATATGCTAAAATATACCTGTCATCTCGTCACTTTGCTTAAGCCTTCTGCCTTTTTCCTTTGTCTTCGGAAATCTACCCCAATAGTCACGAGTTATATATCCCGGCTTGCCACAGTTATAATAGGTAAGTGGGACTCGCCCTGCAGTTTCTCCTGACTTAGCTTTCTTTGTCCTTGGGGCATCAACACGAAAATCATGGGTAAGGTGTCCTGACTTGCCACAAGTATGGCAAGCATAAGCGGCTTGACCAGTAGAGGTTCTAGACCTCTTATGCCAACTCCTGTGGTGTTCAAACTTTGCAAAAACCGCGGAGTTCGGTATCCTGCACACTGGCGTCTGGTGGAATTTTCCTAAATCTACTTCAAACGATCTAGCTTACTCCACCAACCCTCAGAAGCCCAATAACTTCGGTCCTACCAATAGAAGGCATAAATCATCATGCAGACCATTATAAAATCCATTTACCATAGTCTGATCGTCCTCCAACTCAAACTCTGAGTAGCGTCTTATCGTGACAAACTCATGCAAATACTCATCAACAGAGTGCGTCCCTTGCATCGCAATCATGTTCAACTACTGATCTAATGATCTTCTAATTTCCACTTGCTCTAGAGCACCAACCGGTATTAAAGCCACCCCAGGGGCAAGGGGTTTCCCATGCCTTCCATGTTGGGCATTGATCATAGAGAGCACTACTTACGCTACTATACGGATGGTTTCGGCAAAAGGAGTGGTCATTAAGCGCACTTCTCTCCATAGAGTGCTGACATTGTGACTGCACTGTACAACTCCTAATCACCTATAATCGGGAAACACTAAATTAGGTGACAAACAATTGCAAAATCAATCATATGAACACTCAAGTTCCTCAAACATGTGTATTTTCATTCCTAAGTGGACATTCATGGGTTCTTTTCATGTTATAACAATGACGCACATGCCTGTGATCACCACCCTTAAAAAGAATTTTTCTATGAATTCTACTAAGAGATATCGACACAGTAGTCTGATACCAAATTGTAACACCCCTATCCGTCACATGGGATATTACAGAAGGTCTGGTCGGGGCCCTACGTCATATTCCACAGACAGTCGGCGGAGTTACATATTAATACCGAAATACAATGAGATGATATCAAAACCTAAAATAGAGCATTCTAGCGGAACATTTAAAGTTAGAAGAACCCAACAAAGGACATTATGTCCACTAAAACCCAAAGAAGGAATGAAAGTACAAATACACATAGATTCTTGGCCTTATGACCTCACAGCATTCACCTTGAATGAAAGTGTTTTAGATGCTTCGGCACGCAGGTCGGCCATACATGAAAAAAGTAAAATTAAACACTTCTCTTTGGCCTTCAAGGGCCAGCAGAGCATCAAGGGATTTAGCCCACTACTTGCCACTTGCCTCACCTGTTCCTGCATAAGAACAATCCACCAAACGGTGGCAAAACAAGGCAACGGTCAACTAAAGCTGACCAAATTATAACGACCTCAACCCTTACTCGGGGCAGCGGAGCTCCTTCTTAGCAGGGTATTAGCAAAACCAAACATAGTAATAAAAATGCAATTTAAGAACACTTCACCACAGGCGTAAGCACGAATGGCCACACACCCCATGCACTCAGGTCACATTCTCGATGTCTGGATAAAAACTAGGGCCCACCACCGTTCATAAGACGACAATAAACATGAGCATTTGGTAGTCTTTACGGCTCGCGCAAGGCCTAAGACCCGTAACTATGTCTGTGATAGGCATCACTACCCATGGATGCACAACATAGCTACTGGGTAGGTTCATCCCTTTCCCGTTGTTCACTTCATTAGGCAAAAATTACTGCGATGCTGGTCGGCCTCCCCATTCCCACTCCTCTAGTCAAAACATAACCCTGTTATGCTACATTGATGGCTCTCAGGCCACCTGGATGGGCTCCCAGAGCTCTCAGCCCTACATCTCAAGCCCCAGGGATCCACGACACAGACCACAAACAAAGCTCTCATTGATCTACCACCTACAGTAGCACTACCGCCATGCGGCATCTGAAAGAAATGCGATTCTACCCATTTTTTGGGTGCTCCTTGGAGTGAGTCCCTAAGGTTCCCTACTACAATCTACCGTGTAGAGACCCGAAAAATAAACATCACAGAGTCTTCTCCAAACAACAAAAGTATAATGAAAACAAACTCAATTCAGACCAACCTTTCTAGATGGGCTTCACACACCATGCCTATGTTCGTACTTTGATTCCGAACTCTATATGCAAAACTATAGGGATATACCATATCTACCCAAAGGAAAACCTCACGCTCACGGCACACTCGCGGGATAGGGTTTCCTATACAAAAGGAAGAGGACTTCACCTGTCCAAGTTGAAAATCATTACCCTTTGCGCTCTCTTTGGTGTCATGCCAAAGATCTAGACGGATGAACGCGACCACAATGATCTTGCCTCCACAGATCCGGACTCGACTTGTGAATCGGAACTCCGGAACTTCAATGGCGGCAAGATTTACCCTCCGGAGCTGACACTGCTCCTCCAGGAAAACCATGCCAGCTCCAAATCCAGAAGAAATGAAGTGGAAACGGCAAAAATCAGGCATATAAATAAAGCTACCGTCGCGCGGTAACTAGCCAAGATGCCAACTCCTCCCCAAATTCTAACGACCATCACTGGTCGAATTTCCTCACCATAATCACACAGAAAAGATAAAATTACAAAAAAAAATAAAGAAGGTTTAAGGTTTAATCTCCCTCAAAAAGAATTTCACCATTGAGCGATGCGTGACCGGTGCTAATGATCTACATTTGGCTGCAACAAATCAAATTCATCGTAGTCGTTGTAGTCCTTGGCTGGCCAGAGATTTTCTTGCGCGAACAGGAGGGAGGCGGCTTTCTCTTCCTTTGACCAAGATGGAGGAATGGTTGAAAGACTCTATTTCAAGAGCCTAAACACCTAGAGGGGGGGGGGGGGTGAATAGGTTCTAATCTTTTTGTGTCCTTTTTTAATTCTTTAGGCAAACAGTTATATGACTTATTTCAGCACAGATTAATCAATCTACAGAAAATAAACACATCACCGCAAACACCAAATTTATAGTGGTTCCCCAAGATATGGGTACATCCACTTTCCCCCTTCGCCTATCCAACAGATAACTGGATTTAGCCTAACTTCCTTCCACTGGCTTGGATCCACAGATCTTACAATCTCAGAACCCAAGATGGTTCCTACACCTCAGACTTAACACAAGTCCTACCTCAGGTTCTCCTCCAGATTCCTACCTCAGGCCTCAGCCCTTCCTCAGCCTTTATAATTTGGATTACAACACAGACTCTCCACAAGTCCTACCTCAGGCACGCAGCCCTACCTCAGCCTTTATAATTTTAGGATTACAATATCAGATCTAACAGTAGATCCTACAAGAATTTGTGGTTAAAGAGTAACTGAAAACTTCACCAGCTAGATTTCTTTGTTGATGTTGTCTTCTTGATCAGTTCTTGTATAGACTGATCCTTCTGATCAGACCTAACTTATCTTTTCAAAGCTTCTTGATTAGAACAAAATAAGTTGGATATTCTCTTGATGTTGAAGTGTATCTTTAATCAGCTTCTTCCTTAAATTAAAATTGAACTCTGTATCTTTCTTGAAGACAGCCCTTGATCTGTCGGAATTCTTCTTATTGATTCTTCTTGTTGTTATTTATCTGTCACCTCCAATCTGTCTCTTATATAGAGCTTGCTACATGGTGTAACGACCCCATCCGTTACATGACGTATAGTAGAAGGTCCGGCCGGGGCCCCACACTATATGCCACAAACAGACGGTGAGGTCACAGGATAATACCAAACCATACACGAATCCTAACTCAGAGCATTCTAGCGGAAGCTTTAAGTTGTAAATTTGAACTCTAACCAGGAATGTCTAATATATAAACCACCTTTATATATATAGCCACGGAATGTACAACAAATACATTGAGTTAGGCCTTAAGGCCTTACAGTTCCACTTTCCACACCGTATGGTTTACAAACCTCAGCGCGCAGGCCCGCCATACATGAGTAAAAGAAAACAAGCAAAAACATTCGCTTAGCCTTCAAGGGCTAGCCGCAGCAGCAGCAGCAACAGCAGTAGGGCTTCAGCCCTTCATTTACCACTTGGCTCTCCAGCACCTGCATAGGGACAATCCACCCAAACGGTGGCAAAACAATGCAACGGTCAGCATTCAGCTGACCCAATTATAACAATCCTACCCCTTTCTCGGGGCATTAGCATTCTTTCCCTGCATAGCATGGCATCATCATATAGCAACTATGTGCGCGCAGGTACATTCAAGTCATCATAAATATCGGCCACACGGCCCGACAGTCCATGCACTCAGGGCACATTCTTGGTGTACCGGAATACCAGGGTCAACACCACCGTCTACACGGTATTTGAGCATTCTAGTCTTTTCGGCGCGCGGGCCTAAGACTCTCATTAGGCGCTCCAACAAAACCCATAACTAGGCTTCCAAGTCGGACGGACCTAACGCAGGTACGGATCAGCCACCCCCCGTTGCTCAAGTCGCCGTGCCACCTCGAATACGTAAGTATCCATGGCAATTTATAGGCGCGGGTCAGTTTCACATTTCCTATTCGGCAATCTGCCTTTTCATCGAGTTGCAGCCCAACGGCTCAACCGCTCATAAAGTGGCAACGCACGGCCACAAGAGTTGCATCCAACCCTCTTCATTTCATGGACTTCATCCAGTACTTCCTGCTGCACCAAGCAACAGGTAGGCACAAGACAACACAAGCCATAATCACGGAGCCTTCTCCGATATGCAAACAAGCATCACCAATCCAGACCATGTCCAGATGGGCTTCACACAGTATGCCTAGATCCATACTCCAATTCCGGACTCTAACAAGGGGTACTTCACATATCTACCCCAAGGGACACCACAACCCACCGCACACTCGCGGGGAAGGGTTTTCCCTATGCAATGCAGAAAAGAAGGACTTCATATGTCCAAGAAGGGAGATCGTTACCCTTGTCGATCTCTTGGGAGCCATCGAAAACTAGCCGGTGAGAAAGAACCGCAGCAGCTTTGCCTTCACAACGCTGGCCTTCGATCACGAATCGGACCACGGGAGCTCCGCCAGTGGCTTGATCTCCACCTCCTTCTTCTTCCTCCTCTCTCTTTCTCTCTTCCTTAACCAAATGAAGAATGACTTTCTTCATCAGCCTCTGCTGATTAAATCCAGCCAGGAATCACCTGAGCCCTTGGATCCAAAGAGAGAAATTGAACGACCACGATTTTCCCAAAAACCCATATTTTTGGCTGACATGGCCTGTGAAACGCCCGTGTCACAGGCCGTGTACCCTTAAGCGGCACACGCGGTATTCGTACCGACTGAGATTTATTAGAACACGGGCATCGACACGCCCGTGTCGAACCTGACATGCCCGTGTCAGTCATGAGACACGCCCGTGTCACCCCTGCCTCATCGAGCTCCAAACTCAACCAGCAGTACACGGGTAGGCACACGGCATCGGACACGCCCGTGTCAAACCTGACACGGCCGTGTTCAAGGCTTGGTTCCAGGCCGTGTAATCTTCTGACTCAGATCGCCTTTTATTTGAGTGACACGCCCTGGGACACACCCGTGTCCCAGGCCGTGTACCCCCGACACGCCCTGGGACACGCCCGTGTCCCAGGCCGTGTATACCAACCTGCACCTCAAATCCATATTTGAGACTTTTTGGGGTGTTACAATCCTCCCCCCTTAACAAAATTTCGTCCCAAAATTTGCACGGTAAGGAAACAAGGAAAAACAATGCTATAACTTGATAACTCTGTTATAACACAAGGTACACGGTTTACAGTTTATACAAACAGTTCGGGAAATTCAGCTCGCATGGTCTGCTCTCGCTCCCATATTAGCTCTTCACGGCCACAATTGTCCCACCGGACTTTGACCATCCCGATCACTTTGTTCCGCAACTGTTTTTCGGCTCGATCCTCGATCTGAATGGGTCGAACCCTCATCGTTAGCCCATACTCTACCGGTACCCGATCATTCTCCACTACTTGAGCTGGATCCTTGACAGCCTTACGAAGTACTGAGATGTGAAATACATCATGTAATCCACCCAAGTCTGCTGCAAGTGCTAGTCGATAAGCAGCTTCCCCAACTCGCTCCACCACCTCAAATGGACCAAGATACCTCGGACTTAGCTTTTTCAAACGCCGATTCCTGGACACGCCTTTGAAGGGTTTGATCTTCAAATATACCCAATCACCCACCGCGAACTCCACGTTCCGGTGTTTGGCATTGTATTAGTTTGCTTGACGATCTTGGGCTATCAATAGCCTCTCCTAAATAGAGCGTATGAGCGAGGTAGCTTCTTCGACTTCATTTTTCCCACTCAGCTTAGATTCGCCTGCTTTTGCCCAAGCTAACGGTGTACGACATTTACGACCATATAAAGCCTCAAATGGTGCCATACCGATGCTCGCTTGGTAGCTATTATTATAGGCAAATTCGACAAGAAATATATAATCTTCCCATCTCTTACCAAAGTCTAGGGCGCACATGCGGAGCATGTCCTCCATCGTCCTATTGGTTCATTCAGTCTGGCCATCCGTTTGGGGATGAAAGGCCGTACTAAACGCTAACTTTGTACCCAACATTTGATGAACGAGCCGCCAATCATTCGATGTGAACCGCCCATCACGGTCACTGACGATGCTCCGAGGAACACCATGCAGTCGAACAACCTGCTCCACATAAAGCTTGGCCAAGGTTTCCACTGAATCGTCTCTTCTGTTTGGAAGGAAGTGCGCTACTTTTGTCAACCGGTCCACAATCACCCAGATTGAATCATGACCGCGTTGAGATCTCAGCAACCCGTGTACGAAATCCATCGAAATGTCATCGAACTTCCATTCTGGAATAGGTAACGACTTCAGGAAACCGCCAGGCTTCTGGCATTCCGCTTTCACCAATGCACAAGTATGGCATTCCGCCACATAACGTGCTACATCTTTCTTTAGTCCGGGCCACCAGAACAGCTTTTTCAGATCTCTGTATATCTTTGTGCTTCCTGGGTGAACTGAGTACTTTGCAAAGTGAGCTTCATACATCAACTCTTCCCTCAATTTACCCACACTCGGGACGCCCACTCGACCATTTCATCGTAACAAACCGTTATCCCAAGAAAATTGGTCATCCGGCCCATCTTTAGCATAGCGCTGGAGACTTTCATCAAGCTCCGTTGCTCGCCGAACTCTATCCTTAAGGTCATATTGCACCTCCGTCCAGTTCAAGCATGCATCGGTTGACAAACCCTTGTCAACACAAGATATCTCCAATGCTTCCAATTCCTGGATTAAACGCTGATCATGCCTCTGCAACCAGCTTGCCCGTACTGGAGTCTTCCTACTCAATGCATCAGCGACCACATTTCCCTTCCCGGGAGTACAGTGAATCTCGAAGGTGTAGTCCCCAAGGAACTTCATCCATCTTCGTTGTCGCATATTCAGATCCTTCTGATCTAACAAGTACTTTAGGCTTTTGTGATCTGTATAGATGTCCACTTTAACGCCATAAAGATAGTGCCGCCACAACTTGAGCGCAAAGATTACCGCCGCCAACTCCAAATCATGGACGGGGTAATTCCGCTCATGCACTTTCAACTGGCGCGAGCCATAAGCAATCACTTTACCAAACTGCAGAAGAACGCAGCCTAAGCCGCTCCCGGAAGCATCACTATAGATCTCATACCCATCTGTACTACATGGCGATGTCAACACAGGCGTCGTGGTGAAACAACTCTTCAAGTCTTCAAAAGCTCGCGCGCACTCCGGCGTCCAAATGAACTTTTGATCTTTTCTCGTCAGCGTGGTCAGAGGTAAAGCAATCCGTGAGAAGTTTTCCACAAACCGTCTATAGTAGCCCGCAAGCCCAAGGAAGCTCCTGACCTCGGCCACTGAAGACATCACTGGCCAATCTCGAATGGCACTTATCTTCAATGGATCCACCGCGATACCGTCTCCACTTACCACATGGCCTAAAAAGGCTACTGAAGAGAGCCAGAACTCACACTTTGAGAACTTGGCATAAACCTTATTCCTCCGCAGGGTATGCAAGACCAACCGCAAATGGTTTGCATGATCCTCTTCCGACTGAGAGTATACTAAGATATCATCAATAAACACAATCACGAACAAATCCAAGTACTCTCGGAACGTTCGATGCATTAGGTCCATAAATACCAAAGGCGCATTACATAGGCCAAACAGCATTACCGTGAACTCATAATGACCGTAGCGTGTTCCAAACGCCGTCTTGGGAATGTCACCTTCCCGAATTCTCGGCTGATAATATCCCGATTTGAAATCCAACTTGGAATAGACCGTTGATCCTGTCAGCTGATCAAATAGGTCATCAATCCGTGGGATCGGATATTTATTTTTCTCCATCAGCTTATTCAATTCGCGGTAGTCAATACATAACCGCAAACTACCGTCTTTCTTTTTCACAAATAGAACAGGCGCGCTCCAAGGTGACATACTTGGGCGTATGTATCCCTACTCCAACAACTCTTGCAATTGGACTTTCAACTCAGCCATCTCTTTTGGCGCGACGCGATATGGTGAGCGGGCCACAGGTTTCGCACCTGGCACCAACTCAATAGAGAAGTCAATCTCCCGCTGGGGTGGTAACCCAGGAAGATCTTTAGGAAACACATCGGCAAACTCTGACACAACCAGAACTTCACCGACACTGGCCTTTGGCTCAACAGCCTGAATTAGCGTGAAGAATAACTCTGCGCCCTTCCGAACAGCATTGACGACTTGGAGCGCAGACAACAGAGTCCCGCCAACTCCTCGTATACCAGCGAACTTCGTCACAAGTCCGGTATTCTGGCCCAGTGTAATCTCCTTGGAGTTGCAATCAATACAGGCACGCTGCTCCGAGAGCCAGTCCATGCCAAAGATCACATCAAACTCCGATAACGGTAGCATGGCTGCACTCAAACCGAAATCCTGACTTCCTCTTTGAACATCCACATCGCAAGCCCTATCCGCAAGCATCACACAGCCATTCGGCAATAACACCCTTATACTATCCACCGTCACATGACTCGGTACCCCAATTGGAGATACGAAATCCTTAGACAGAAAAGAATGCGAAGCACCCGTATCAAACAGGGCTCTCGCCAGATTATTCCGAATCAGGACAAAGCCTGCATCACACACATCATGCACAAGCTATACATAACCACAAGCAATAGCACTTAAGCAAGTATGCTATAATCAACTCGTACATGTGACGACGTCACTTTGCTTAATCGCCTCCTGCTGGCCAAGCTGATAGATTCGGGGCTGTGCCTGGGACGCAGAGGAATCAACCACCGCTTTGCCCTTCTCAGCATAAGACGCACCCGTCTTCTTTTCCCCTTTCGGCTGAACAACCCGACAGTCACGGGCTATATGCCCCACCCGGCCACAGTTATAGCATGTACGAGAATCCGGCCTTGATGTCGCCCCCGACACATCGGTCGTAGTCACTTGCCCAGACGGCTTGGACCTCTTGCCCCCTTTCTTCTGGTAGAACGATTTGCTAGGGCGAGGTGCTTGAACCTCTGGCTTTGACACAACCAAGCCCTTGTTCCCTTGCACCCGCCGTATGTCCTTCTCCAACGCACATGCAGTGTCAACCAACGCCTGAAACCCTTGGTTCACTGAACTCGAAAGCAGGAATCTCAACTCATCCCGCAATCCTTCATAGAACCTATTCGTTTTCCTTTGGTCATCCGTAAAGATTGTTCCCGCATACCGTCCCAACCTGGTAAACTCATGCAAGTAGATATCCACGCTATCTTCTCCTTGCTTTAACCGTTGGAACTCATTTTCCATGGCAATGCGTTGCGCCGCTGGGACATGCTTCGCCAAAAATATTCGAGAGAACTCCTCAATCGATACTTGCGTTAATTGCCTGCCCGCCAAATGGTGTACCTCAACCTCGTCCCACCACAACCGCGCCTCTCCTTCAAGCATGAAGGTGGCCAAGGGGACCTTTAGAGTTTCCTCCGCCCTGATCGCTGTCATTATCCGCTTGACATGCGATAACTAATCCTCTGCCTGCGTTGGGGATCCCATTCCCGTAAACGTAGGCAGACTGAAGCTCATGAATTGCTTCAACTGTCGGTCAGCTGCTCGTGGACTTACAGCCTCAACCGGCTCGGGTCGGACAACAACACGAACTGGTTCTACTGCCGGCTGCGCTTGCCCGGTCGGCTGAATCTTGGCAAATAGAGCCTCAGCAACTAAACGAACAGTTTCCGCAGATGGAGGAGGTGTTGGCACCTCAGCTGGTGCCGCACTCTCATCAGAGCGCTGGGGCTCAGACTGCCCAGCACCACTACGCGTCACCTATAGGTGGACAAGACACACATTAGCGAACGTATGCAAGCAAAATAACACAAAAAGGAACGCGCAGATTCCTCAAACAAGATTTTGTACATTCCTTAGTGGACATTCCAGAGTTAATTAGCATTACAGCAGGGCGCATAAACACGCGCTCGCCACCCCATAAAAGATTTCGACCACGAATTCGAGAGAGGAAGACCGAACGAAGCTGATACCAAAATGTAACGACCCCATCCATTACATGACGTATAGTAGAAGGTCCGGCCGGGGCCCCACACTATATGCCACAAACAGACGGTGAGGTCACAGGATAATACTAAACCATACACGAATCCTAACTCAGAGCATTCTAGCGGAAGCTTTAAGTTGTAAATTTGAACTCTAACCAGAAATGTCCAATATATAAACCACCTTTATATATATAGCCACGGAATGTACAACAAATACATAGAGTTTGGCCTTAAGGCCTTACAGTTCCTCTTTCCACACCGTATTGTTTACAAACCTCGGCGCGCAGGCCGGCCATACATGAGTAAAAGAAAACAAGCAAAAACATTCGCTTAGCCTTCAAGGGCTAGCCGCAGCAGCAGCAGCAACAGCAGTAGGGCTTCAGCCCTTCATTTACCACTTGGCTCTCCAGCACCTGCATAGGGACAATCCACCCAAACGGTGGCAAAACAATGCAACGGTCAGCATTCAGCTGACCCAATTATAACAATCCTACCCCTTTCTCGGGGCATTAGCATTCTTTCCCTGCATAGCATGGCATCATCATATAGCAACTATGTGCATGCAGGCACATTCAAGCCATCACAACTATCGGCCACACGGCCCGACAGTCCGTGCACTCAGGGCATATTCTTGGTGTACCGGAATACCAGGGTCAACACCACCGTCTACACGGTATTTGAGCATTCTAGTCTTTTCGGCGCGCGGGCCTAAGACTCTCATTAGGCGCTCCAACAAAACCCATAACCAGGCTTCTAAGTCGGACGGACCTAACGCAGGTACGGATCAGCCACCCCCCGTTGCTCAAGTCGCCGTGCCACCTCGAATACGAAAGTATCCATGGCAATTTATAGGCACGAGTCGGTTTCACCTTTCCTGTTCGGCAATCTGCCTTTTCATCGAGTTGCAGCCCAACGGCTCAACCACTCATAAAGTGGCAACGCACGGCCATAAGAGTTGCATCCAACCCTCTTCATTTCCTGGACTTCATCCAGTACTTCCTGCTGCACCTAGCAACAGGTAGGCACAAGAAAACACAAGCCATAATCACGGAGCCTTCTCCGATATGCAAACAAGCATCACCAATCCAGACCATGTCCAGATGGGCTTCACACAGCATGCCTAGATCCGTACTCCAATTCCGGACTCTAACAAGGGGGACTTCACATATCTACCCCAAGGGACACCACAACCCACCGCACACTCGCGGGGAAGGGTTTTCCCTATGCAATGCAGAAAAGAAGGACTTCACATGTCCAAGAAGGGAGATCGTTACCCTTGTCGATCTCTTGGGAGCCATCGAAAACTAGCCAGTGAGAATGAACCGCAGCAGCTTTGCCTTCACAACGCTGGCCTCCGATCACGAATCGGACCACGGGAGCTCCGCCGGTGGCTTGATCTCCTCCTCCTCTTCTTCCTCCTCTCTCTTTCTCTCTTCCTTAACCAAATGAAGAATGACTTTCTTCATCAGCCTCTGCTGATTAAATCCATCCAGGAATCACCTGAGCCCTTGGATCCAAAGAGAGAAATTGAACGGCCACGATTTTCCCAAAAACCCATATTTTTGGCTGACACGGCCTGTGACACGCACGTGTCACAGGCCGTGTACCCTTAAGCGGCACACGCGGTATTCGTACCGACTGAGATTTACCAGAACACGGGCATCGACACGCCCGTGTCGAACCTGACATGCCCGTGTCAGTCATGAGACACGCCCGTGTCAGTCATGAGACACGCCTGTGTCACCCCTGCCTCATCGAGCTCCAAACTCAACCAGCAGTACACGGGTAGGCACACGGCATCGGACACGCCCGTGTCAAACCTGACACGGTCGTGTTCAAGGCTTTGTTCCAGGCCGTGTAATCTTCTGACTCAGATATCCTTTTATTTGAGTGACACGCCCTGGGACACGCCCGTGTCCCAGGCCGTGTACCCCCGACACGCCCTGGGACACGCCCGTGTCCCAGGCCGTGTAAACCAACCTACACCTCAAATCCATATTTGAGACTTTTTGGGGTGTTACACATGGTTACCAGCTGATCCAGTTTATAACAGACTTCTGATAGTTCTGAAAGTGGTGTTAGACTGGTTAGTTATGACCGTTGTCAAGTCACCAGTCACGTCACCAGGTTCTTAATGTCTTTTCAACTCAGCACACAACACTCAGCAGACTGCTTCACATGTGTCGGCACGTATAGACTAAGTGTCGACACAAGTCTTCATGGTGTCGACACAATTACTCCAAGTGTCGACACAGTCATACTTCTGCTTCTCGACACTGATTTTGTTGTATGTATCGACACAAGTCCTGTGTGTCGGCACAGCAGTTTCTTATCTCGACATTTCTGTTACAGACACTTGGAGTTTAGTGTTTGTCAAATGGCGTTGAGTGTGTGTTGACACAAGTCCTGTGTGTCGACACAATTATTTCTGATCTCGACACAGCCTTTTGAGAGTTGGTGTGTCGACACAAGTCCTGTGTGTCGACACAATTTCTTCAGGTGTCAACATATCTCATGAGTGTCGACACAGCTTCCATTTTAAGTGTTGACACAAGTCCTACTTCAGATGTCGACACAATACTAGATTTCGACACAACTGCTTCTTTAGGTGTCGACATAGCTTTGAGTGTCGACACAACTTCTTTATAAGTGTTGACACAAATTTTGGGTGTCGACACAACTTCTTTATAAGTGTTGACACAGCTTTTGGGTGTCGACACAAGTTCTTCATAAGTGTCGACACAATTTGCATGTGTGTCGACACATCTTGCCTTAGTGTCGACACAGTCTCCCTGAGTGTCGACACAGTTTCTTCACAAGTGTCGACACTTGTACTTAGAAAATTTTCCTTCAAATTCTTAAACCTGCACAATGAAACTCAAACTTCTATCAAATACAAATTGATCCATACCATTGACTAAGTTGTGGCTTCTCCAAATCTGGTAAACAATTCCTAATGTACCCAAAAATCTCCCCCTATTTGGAGAAGTCATAACCCTTAGTCAAAGATATACATCTCTTAAGATAAAACAAATTGTAATAGATGTAAAAACATTTCAGAGCAGGTTATCACATAATCATTGTAAACAACAAACAATTAATACTGAAACAGATTTCATTAATCAGTAATATTTTGGTTTACAAGAATTTCTTATAGAACAAAAGAAACAAATTAGTACATTATTCTATTACATAAACCTAGCAATCCTATTACTGACTAGGCTCCTTAATAACTATTCCTTTGCCAGACTTGATTTTAGCCTGCACAGGAGGTTCATCATCCTCAGCTGGCTTTCTCCCTTTTAGGGCTTTCTTCTTTAATTCATCAGCCTTGATCTTTTGTCTTTCAAAATAGTGGAAAGGTTTGGGGAAGTACTTGCTTGGCTCTTGAGCATTAGCAGGTAGCTTCCCAGCCTTAGCACTTCTTCTATGTTGAAGAATTGCTTCTTGACCTGCTTGACATTTATTCCACTCTTGCTCTTAATACCACTTACCCCTGTCTTGGGTTTTATCCTTTATAGCTTTCCAAGCAGTAAGTATGATGTTTCTAGAAGTTGGGCTCCACTGCTCAAAATCTGGCTTCAGCTCAGTCTGCTCTCTGAACCTCTTCTTAGAAAGTTGAGCTTTCTTCTGAGCTTCTAATGTAGCATCTGGCATCTCAACCTTTTCTAGAATTACATTTTGTGCCTCTGGTGGAGGACTATACATTTTCATCAGTTCTTCTTAAACCATCTCAAAATCAGCTAGGGGATAGATCACCTGAGAAACTTCAGGCTGATCACCTTCAAAATATGCAGGTTGTATTCCAGACTCAGCTACATTATCATCATCACAAAGAGGAGGATATCCAAGAGTAGCTCTGATGCTATTGGAAGTCCATTTAGCATAGTCAGAGCTGGCTTCGACTAGTAATCTCTCCCCCTTTATGACTTCTCTTATAATATGATCCCTCAAATCTGCTTTCTGAAATCTGACTTGATCAGCTATGTATTCAGTTCCCTCTTTAAAATAATCTCTGAATTTTGTCAGGAAAGTTTTAATTTTCTCCTGAGAATCTTGAAATGTGGCTTTGACAGTAGTTATGTCTTCCTGGATTTGCTTGGAGATGTCAGCTTTCATAGCAATGGTAGAATCAGTGAGCTTTGTTAATATGGCATGATGTGAATCCTTAAGGTTTTCATTCATTCTGATATGATTCTCTAGTACATAGCCTTTCTTCACTTCAATTTCATCCACTGTAGCTTTGATATCTTACTGTTGCTTGGCTAGGAATACCACAACATTACCTCCTTTATGGAAGCAATCTGTCATCTCCTTCTTATTCTGATTTACTTCAAACCTAATAGATTTGATGTCCTTGGCCAACTGAAACTGTAACTCCTTATGAGTTTCATCCACATATTTCTCTATTGTCTGTCTTTGATTATCTAAGTTTATCTGCATCTGGACCAGTAAAGAACTGAAGTCCATACTTGATGTAGATGGTGCTGTTCCCTTTTGTAAAGCCTTCTTATATACAGAACTATTTTTCTTTAAGACAGTCAGCTTTCTTTTCTTAGTCAATGTGGCTTCTTCAGCTTCAGAAGATTAAGTTGTATTTTTAATATTAACGGTATTCTTTTCAGCTGGGGCATCCTCCTCAGTATCCTTTGATAACTCCCCTTCAGTCATTGAAATATCTTTTCCTTTCTCAATATGCCCCCCTTAGTCATATCTTGAGGAAGATCAGGAAATAATTCTTCCATTATAAATTCCTATTATATCTGTATAGAAGGAATAAGATTAGTTTTTAAAGTATTACTTAAAAGACTAATACCACTTGAAAGATTTTTTGTGTAAACAAAAGTGTCCTCTAGAACAATTTTTTTAGGAGATTCCCATCATATATCAGTAGACTATAGAGAAGATACTTTCTGGCTCATTTTGAGTATCTGTCTTATCAGTTTCTTCAGCTGTAGTGTTGATTTCAGATACTACATTCATGATTGTATCTACAGCTAAGTCACTGTCTAGGACAACATCATCAATACCTCCCTTATGGGCAGGCAGCTCAGTTTCTTGTTCTAAGTTTTATCCCCCTGGAGTGGAGTTAACTTGTTGCTCCTGGGGCTCACTGTCCTTTTCTTGATCATGAGCATCCTGTTGGTGCTGGTCTTCATCAAGACTAAAGACCACTTCCTCCTCAGAATCACTAGAGGAGTCAGCCTGTACAACTGCTTTCTTTTTCTTCTTGTCTTTCTTAGTTTGCTACTTGGGAGCAGGGACTTCCTTGGTCAGAACTCTTTCCCATTTTGACAGTATCCTAACATCCATTTTCCTCATGTGATTTATCTTAGAGCCATTTGCTTGTTTCAGAACATCTGGAATTACTGATGTTAAGCATAAATTAAGGATCCTTCCCAGGTTAGGTTTCTTAATTCCTTCTTGAATTTTATCAAACACCACTGCTGCCCAGACAGTGTTTATCTTGAATATAACCCTCACCATAATATTGGACATGTGGGCAAAAATCCTATCATCTCCACTAGTGTTGCAGATAATCACTTTTCGCACAACTTTTGAAAGAAATTTTCCCTGGAAATTCATCCCTTTTTTATTGATAGATGATCCAATCTTAATACTGGGACTCAGTCCTCACCAGCTTAAAGCTTCAGTTATCTGGGAAGGAGTTATTTCATCTGTATCCTTGATCAAAGGAAGATGTAGTGCTTTCTTGATAGTTTTCTAAGTGAGCTTCACCCGAGTATCTTGAATAGATGCCTTGATTTTCTTTCCTTCAGAGTCCATTGTAGCGGTTGAGTAGAACTCCATGACTTCCTTTTTCCATATTTTGGTCGGTTCATAGAGCAAGAATTCTAATCCATTTTAAGAAATTAGGGAAATAACTCCCTGAATTTCATCAGAAGTAATCATGAACCCTTCGCGAACTAGTTCATAACCTTCATTAACCTTATCTTCTTGGTGTGGCGCCATTGACGTAAGTGCTAGAGGAGAAGAGAAGAGAAGGTCTATGTCGACAGAAGGTGTAGATTCAAAAATTCTGATAGCGTATTCGACCAAATTTTTGATTCACCTATTTATAGTACTTGTATCAATGGCAGGTCAAAATTCGGGCCTAAGTCGACAAATCAGTTTTTTTTTGTCGACAAAAATGACCTAGGTCTTGACAGAACCTAAGTTAAGTCGACACGACTATCTGTCGACATACTAATGTCTAAGTCGACAAAACATATTTTAAGTCGACACATTTATTTGTCGACATAGTTGAGTCTGTGTCAACATACTTGTGTCTGTGTCGACACTATCCACTTTAGTCTCAACAGAGTTGTGTCGACACAAACTTTTTGTATCGACACAAATATCCTCTCGACAAGGTTGTTTCGACACCTATTCTTTTGTCGACACAGATACTGTTTCTGTGTAAACACATCCTTTTTCTGTGTAGACACAACCTACTGAGTGTGTCGACACAACTTGCTTGTGTCAACACAAACTTTGTACTTAGCCAAATTTCAATAGAAATTTGGTGCTTACATATTCTACTTATGGAAACTTGTGTCTACCAATTCTAGGTTCAACATACCTAATTCAATTTTGAAGTTATTGAATTTAGTTTCATCCGGAGGTTTTGTAAAAATATCAGCTATTTGATTATCAGTTTTTACAAACTCTAGATTAATATTTTCCTTCTCTACACGTTCTCTGAAAAAATGAAACTTTATTTATATATTCTTGGTCCTACTGTGTGATACAGGATTCTTAGCAATAGAAATATCACTTGTAGAATCACAAAATAGTGGAATTCCACTTACCTTGATGTCATAATCTTCCAGTTGATGCTTTATCCACATCAATAATGCACAACAGCTACCTGCAGCTATATACTCTGATTCAGCTGTTGATATAGCTACACTAGTTTGCTTCTTGCTGCTCCATGACACCAGCCTCCCACCAAGGAATTGACAAGTTCTTGTGGTACTTTTTCTGTCTTCTTTGCATCCAGCAAAATATACATCTGAGAACAAGTTAATAGAAAATCTCTATTCTTAGGGTACCAAAGGCTTCGATTAGGAGTGCCCTTAAGATATCTCAATATTCTTTTCACTGCAGTATAATGAGATTCCTTAGTGCATGCTTGATACCTAGCACAGACATATATTGCATGCATGATATCAGGTCTACTAGCAGTCAAGTATAATAGGGAGCCAATTATCCCTCTATACAAAGACTCATCAACATGTTTCCCTACTTCATCTTTGCATATAGACATACTTGTTCCCATTGGAGTTTTCATAGTAGAAGCTGATTCCAAACCATACTTCTTAATAAACTCCTTGGTGAACTTAGACTGGGATATGAACAATCCACTCTCAGTCTGTCTAAATTGAAGTCCCAAGAAGAACTTCAGCTCACCCATTCTGCTCATCTCAAACTTCCCTTGCATTAGTTTAGCAAACTTCCTATAAAGGCTGTTTTCAGTAGAACCAAAGATAATGTCATCTACATATATCTGGACTAGTATTATCTTGTCTTTTGATTCCCTATAGAATAGAGTTCTATCTATCTTTTCTCTAGAGAATTTATTCTCAATGAGGAAGGCAGACAAGGTTTCATACCAATCCCTTGGAGCTTGCTTCAAACTATATAAAGCATTCCTAAGCCTATATATATAATCAGGAAAGTGAGAGTCTACAAAACCTGAGGGTTTTTCTACATAGACTTCTTCTTTTAAATCACCATTCAGAAATGCTAATTTCACATCGATCTGATATACTTTGAACCCTTGAAAAGCAACATAGGCCAAGAACAGCCTTATAGCCTCCAGCCTTGCCACTGGAGCAAAGGTTTGATCAAAATCAATACCTTCCTCTTGCCTGTAGCCTTTTGCTACCAGTCTAGCCTTATTCTTGACTATAGTGCCATTCTCATCAAGTTTGATCCTGTAGATCCACTTAGTTCCTATTATGTTGCGATCCTTTGGTTTTGGCACCAGTTCCTAGACCTTACAACTTTTGATTTGACTGAGCTCTTCTTGCATTGCATCAATCCAATTGGTGTCTTGCATTGCTTCTTCAATCTTCCATGGTTCTATCTTAGACAAGAAGCTAGAATATAGAACTGTGTTCATTCTCCTGCTCCTTATTAGAATACCCTGACTTGCATCACCAATGATCTGGTGAGCTGGATGATCCTTCAGGTGTCTCCTTGCTGGAGGAATTCTATCAGCATTATGGCTATCTCCAGTTTCCTCATCTTGATGCTCCACATTTTCTTCTTCACCCAGATGGACATGGTCTCCCCCTTTATAGCTGACATCTTTATCCTCATCCAGTTTAGCAGGAACATCTTCATTGATGGTCAGCTTGTCCAGCTTATCTGTTAGACCTGTAGAACAAACTGAAGAACTAGACAATTCACTGTTAATAAACATTGACTCATCAAATACAACATGCACAGATTCTTCTACAACTTGAGTAGTCAAGTTGTAGATTCTGTATGCTCTTCTTTGGTTAATTTACCCAATAAATATCCCTTCTAGGTATTTGGCAACAAACTTAGTTTGGTAGTGTTTACCATTGACTAGTAAAAAACACTTACTACCAAAGATTCTAAAATAATCTATGTTTGGTTTTCTGCCTTTCAAAATCTGGTAGGGAGTTATCTTATGTTTCTTGTTGATGGAGGCTCTATTTAGCACATGACATGTAGTATTTACTGCCTCAGCCCAGAAGTATTCAGGGAGAGTAGTGTCATTCAGTAGAGTTCTACTGGCCTCAATTAAAGTCCTGTTCTTTCTTTCAGCAACACCATTTTGCTGAGGAGTTCTAGGTGAAGAGAATTCCTGATGAATCCCAAGTTGTTCACTGAATTTTTTCATACATTTAGACTGATATTCAGTTCCATGGTCACTTCTTATTTTGACCACTAAACTGTTGTATTCATTCTGTATTTGTCTGACAACAGATTGGAAAACAGTTGGAGTTTCAGATTTCTTCCTCAAGAAGAAAACCCATGTAAATCTAGAATAGTCATCCACAATAACAAGTGTGTATGCTTTCCTACCAAGACTATGAACTGGCATAGGACCAAACAAATCCATATGCATGAGATACAAACATCTCTTTGAATCTTTGATGTCAAGTGACTAAAAAGAGGACTTAGTCTGCTTGCCTTTTTGGCAAGCTGAACACACACCCTCTTTTATGCACTTAACTTGAGGACCATTCCTCACTAATCCCATGCTGAACAGCAGTCCTATTAACTTATAGTTCAGATGAGCTAGCCTCTTGTGCCATTTGAAACATAGAGAAGATTTCTCTCCAGCAACCAAACAAATAGGTGAGCTGTTAGACTCACAATCTAGGTTAAGGCAATACACATTTCCTTTCCTAGTGCCAGTCAAAATGATCTCTTGATCACTTGACCTTTTACTAGGCACTCCACTTTGAGGAAAGAAATATCATAACCTAGATCACTAAGTTGACTTATGTTAATCAGGTTATGTTTTAGACCCTTTACATAAGCCACTTTAGTGATTATAATTGAATCACAAGAGATGTTACCAAATCCTTTTATGATTCCCTTTTCTGATCCACCAAAGATTACTTTGGTTCCATTCTTTATGGGCACATAGTCCCTTAACATTCTCCTGGTTCTAGTTATGTCTCTGGAACAGCCACTATCCAAGTACCATATAGGGGTATGATCACTTGGATTCACCTGCAACAAATAAAGAATCACTTACCCTTAGAACCCAACTTACGAGTGGGTCCTAGGTCCTTGTTAGTTTGAAATCCAGTAACTGATCTAACAGGAATCCTACTTTTGGTTTTAACACTTGAGTTAAACCAGCAATCCATGGCAATGTGGCCTACCTTGCCACAACACTAACACTCAAACCTATTATACCTATTCTTAAGTACAGGCCTTCTTACTTTGATGCCAGCAGACTTATTAAGTGTTGGTGCTGTAACAACATTCTTCAAGAACTCCTCTTGAATATGATGGGAATGCCTATAGATTGGTCTATTGACATTAACAACCTTGCTCATGAAATTTTCATGCTTACAGTGACCATGTGTAATGTCATGATCATACCTGTTAGTAGGATTCACTACCTTCTTAAAGAAAATAAGGGGATTAATAGCTAGAGGCTGAACTGTGGCTTTACCTTTTCTATGAGAATTGGTAGCCCTAGTTCTTCCCTTAAAGCTTATACCAGTCTTCCCTTTTTGTGAAACAAAATTATCTATCAAAGGTAAGACTAATTTTGGCTTGGAGAATTTAGCCACTAGCTCTCTCTCTTGCTGGAGTTTTTCTCCAGTTTCATGATATGATTCTCTTTGAATGAGATTGTGCCCATCTGAATAACTGTAATGTTCTTCAATTTGGTAACCTCATTCAGTTTTTGATCCAGCAGTTTTGCTGAATCTGCTGCAGCCAGTTTAAGAGACTCAATCTCTTTGGCCTATTCTTTAACAAGAATCTTGCTCTTCTTTAGGTCATGCAACAACCCACCATACTCATCAATGAGTTGGTGAATATCCCCCTAAGACTCAGATCCATCAACTTCTTTTGAAGCAGGTACTTCTGATTCTGATCCAGTAAAGTAATCTGAGACTGGGGAAGAATTGTTTACCTTACTTGGTCCAGGCTGATCCTGGCACTGTTCTTTTTCAGATTGTGCCATCAGCCCTTTACAGCAATATTCTTCCACTCCATTTATAGAGTCCAACATCTGTAGGAATTCTAGTTCCCTAGAATCCTCTTCTTTTGAGAAGAGTCAGACATATGCTTCTGCCTCTTCTTCGTATGATTCTGAAGATGAAGAGTCTGTCCAACTCTTCTCCTTTTGAGCCACTAGAGACTTCTCCTTCTTGCCTTTGATCAGCTGCTTCTTCTTGTCCTTTGAATCCTTTCTTTTGTCAAGACAGTCAGCTATGATATGCCCAGACCTATTGCAACAATAACACAAAATCTTAGAATTAGATTGTTTACCATGTTTAGAAGCATACTTGTCCTTCTTAGGTGTTTTCTTCTTTCTGTAGTATTCATCCTTGGAATAGGATGTTGATGAAGGCCTAGTTCTCCATTTCTTTTTCTTAATGAACCTTTTGAATTGTCTTGTGAAGGAAGCAAGGTCTTCATCATATGTGTGACTATCTGATGTACTAGTTTCAGGAACTCCTTCTACTTCAGTACTCCTTCTAGGTGGAGAAGGAGATTTTCTCCTACCCTTTCTTGAGCCATCAGCCTCGAAGGCTACTGACATTTCTTTATGTTCAGATCTACTTCCCTTCTCTTCCTCTTTCCTAGCAGTAAGCTGCATTTCATAAGAAAGCAGTTTTCCAAAAAGTGTAGGTGGAGTTGTGTCCGCCAGTTTGGCCACTTCCCTGATGGCACATATCTTAGTGTCCAAATCCTTTGTTAGGGACCTAAGAAACTTGTCATTCAGTTCATAAGTACTGAAGACTCTTCCATATATCATCAGTTCATTCACTATTCCAAAAAACTTTTTATAGCATTCAACTATGCTGTAAGTTTTAGTCTGCCTAAAGCTCTCACACTCCTGATTCTGCATAGAATTTCTGTCCTATCTGACTTCTTCTGTGCCTTCCATATAGACAATCAATGTATCCCACATTTTTTGAAAGTTTTACAGTGCACAAGATTCTGGAATGTTGCATCATCTATGGCACTTACAATTATATTCTGAGCTCTTTTATCTTATGTAGCCAAGATGATTTCATCCTTAGTCATCTCTGAATAACTCTTTGAAGTTTGAATGCTTGCATCAAGAACTGATACCTTCATTGGGATGAAGGGGCCTTCCTGTACTGTGATATAAATTCTTGGATCAGATGCTTCCATAAACAGCCTGACCCTTTCTTTCTAAATGCCAAAAGATTCTTTCCTGCATATGGGCAATTTCATAGATCCAAATTCCTTTTGATTTTCACTTGAACCCATTCTTGTTATCTGTTATTTGCCTTGGAGAAATCCTCTGACTGTTAGGTCAAATTTTGAGGAACCTCCCTCTGATATCACTTGAAAGACTCTATTTCAAGAGCCTAAACACCTAGAGGGGGGTGAATAGGTTCTAATCTTTTTGTGTTCTTTTTTAATTCTTTAGGCAAACAGTTATATGACTTCTTTCAACACAGATTAATCAATTTATAGAAAATAAACACATCACAGCAAACACCAAAATTTTAGTGGTTTCCCAAGATATGGGTACATCCACTTTCCCCCTTCTCCTATCTAGCAGATAACTAGATTCAGCCTAACTTCCTTCCACTGGCTTGGATCCACAGATCTTACAATCTCAGAACCCAAGATGATTCCTACACCTCAGACTTAACATAAGTCCTACCTCAGATTCTCCTCTAGAATCCTACCTCAGGCCTCAGCCCTACCTCAGCCTTTATAATTAGGCTAATAACTCAGACTCTCCACAAGTCCTACATAAGGAACACAGCCCTACCTCAGCCTTTATAATTTTAAGCTTACAATCTCAGATCTAACAGTAGATCCTACAAAAATTTGTGTGTAAAGAGTAACGTAAAACTTCACCAGCTAGATTTCTCTGTTGATGTTGTCTTCTTAATCAGTTCTTGTATAGTCTGATCCTTCTAATCCAACCTAACTTAGCTTTTCAAAGCTTCTTGATTAGAACAAAATAAGGTGGATCTTCTCTTGATGTTGAATTTGATCTTCAATCAGCTTCTTCTAAAATTCAGATTGAACTCTGAATCTTTCTTAAAGATAGCCCTTGATCTGTAAGAATTCTTCTTATTGATTCTTCTTATTGTTATTTATCTGTCGTTTCCAATCTGTCTCTTATATAGAGCTTGCTCCATGGTTACCGGCTGATCCGGTTTATAATAAACTTCTGACAGTTCTGACAGTGGTGTCAGACCGGTTAGTTATGACAGCTGTCAAGTCACCAGTTACGTCACCAGGTTCTTTAATGTCTTTTCAACTACGCACAAAACACTCAGCAGACTGCTTCACATGTGTCGACATGTATAGACTAAGTGTCGACACAAGTCTTCATGGTGTCGACACAATTGCTCCAAGTGTCCACACAGTCATACTTCTGCTTCTCGACACTGCTTTTGTTGTATGTGTCGACATAAGTCTTGTGTGTCGACACATCAGCTTCTTGTCTTGAAATTTCTGTTGCAGACAGTTGGTGTTGAGTGTTTGTCAAATGGCGTTGAGTTTGTGTCGACACATGTCCTGTGTGTCGACACAGCCTTTTGAGAGTTGGTGTGTCGACACAATTGCTTCAGGTGTTGACATATCTCCTGAGTGTCGACACAGCTTCAATTATAAGTGTCGACACAAGTCCTACTTTAGATGTCGACAAACTGCTTCTTTAGGTGTCGACATAGCTTTGAGTGTCGACACAACTTCTTTATAAGTGTCGACACAAATTCTGGGTGTCGACACAACTTCTTTATAAGTGTCGACACAGCTTCTGGGTATCAACAAAAGTTCTTCATAAGTGTCGACACAATTTTCCTGTGTGTCGACACAGCTTGCATGAGTGTAGACACAGTATTTCTGAGTGTCGACACAGTTTCTTCACAAGTGTCGACACTTGTACTTAGTAAATTTTCCTTCAAATTCTTAAACCTGCACAATAAAACTCAAACTTCTATCAAATACAAATTGATGCATACCATTGACTAAGTTGTGGCTTCTCCAAATCTGGTACACATTTTCCAATGTACCAAACAATGGTGCTCAGAGGCGGCTCCCGAACCCTAAAGAGAATTCCTATTTGTCTTAAGTCGTACAAGGAACGAGAAAACGAGCACCTTCTATACATCTTTGTAAAAACAGGCTACCGCGGGCGGTAAGGCTAGCGCTCGGCAGTAGGTCATTACGCGTCGATGTGACAACTGTCCTGCATATTTGGAAAATATTTAAAAATATTATTTTCCCTGCAAGCACGACACGGTATCTAGCTATCGCCTGGTGGTAGCCCGTTATCATCTGGCATTAGCTCAAGCGTCTTGATGAATCAAATGCGACGATCATTGAGTGATATAGCTGATGAGTCCTCTTTATATACCTATTTTCGGACTCATCTAGGCTTATTTTCTTGTCTTTGCACACCGTTTAGCATCATTTGCACTCCTTTTGGTTCGCTACGGTTTTCCACGTCTTGTGCACTCTTTTAGCCTATTTCTTTGCGTGTGTGT
Source organism: Platanthera zijinensis (assembly GCA_039513925.1). Taxonomy (NCBI): domain Eukaryota; kingdom Viridiplantae; phylum Streptophyta; class Magnoliopsida; order Asparagales; family Orchidaceae; genus Platanthera; species Platanthera zijinensis. Next base: position 172,878,623 of record CM077081.1, on the reverse strand, counting down.
ATTTCCCTTTTGCTGTGCATTATATTTATGTCTGTGACTGCCATGATCGACATCCCGTCCAGTTTTCCTGCAGGTTCTGGGATCGTGTGGGCGTCCGGCATCGGACTTTCACCATTTTTGGCAAAGGAGTCAATGGTCGTGCGTTTTTACCCACGCACGACCATCGACCTCTTTGGCGCACGATCATCGGTCGTGCGCAGTCATGACCTCTCCTGGGAAAGTTCTGTCCCGCCATATCGCACGATCACCAGACATACCGCGCACGATCACTGCTCGTGCGCTGCCGGTCGTGCGCAGTCATGACACCTTTTTCCACTTTTCTGCCTCCATATCGCACGATCGCTGACCATATCGCGCACGACCACTGGTCGTGCGCCAGTGATCGTGCGCGCTGTTTAATTCTGTTTTCTATAAATAGCGCAGGTTTCGCCCTAATCCGGGATCACGCGATTTTTCCGCCGTTTCTCGTCCCGAACGAGGGTTTCCGCCGTCTTCCTCCATCTCCCACCTTAGGGAGGGTCTCCGGGCAAGCTTACAACGCCAAATCAACGCCGGAGCATCCTCTCGGCCTCCTCCTTCATCCTCAAGCTTCAAGCGGAGTTTTGACCGAGCTTTCTCCATCAAGCAAGGAAGAGCCGGAGCCGCAATCTACGGATCATTTCAACGAAGAAGACGGGTCCATTGGGAGTGAGTGACAGCCTCCTCTACCCCGGACGCAGTTGAGGACCGAGCTTGGACTCGGATTGACAACCCGGGATTCCAACTGTGAACCCTCAACAAGGCTTCGGATTCGGTCGATTCGCACACCTCTTTCTCTTGTATTTGATAGCTTAGCTTAACTCTTTGTATTGATGAAGTACGTTTTATTGTAGTTAATGATCTTGCACTTTATCATGTCTATGTGATTTGTGTATTTTCGTTATTATTGCTTGAGGTGCGCCTTAATATTCCATCCACCATCCACCCTTGCCGCACTAGCAATTGCTAGTGGCGTGCGTTGCGAAGAGGTGCTCACGACCCTCATTCCGCCGTTCTAACCACCTCATCCGCTAGCCTACTCGTCCATCCGCCAAGCGATTCGGTGCATAGCGGCCCGTGTAGTTTCCATCCCGCCTGGCGAAGCAGTGCATAGCGGCCTGCATAGTAGGATTTCCGCCGTTCTCTCCACCTCATCCGCTAGCCTACTCGCCCATCCGCCTAGCGATTCGGTGCATAGCGGCCCGACTAGTCTTCCATCCCGCCTGGCGAAGCATCGCATAGCGGCGTTGCATAGGAGTAGTTGTTAGATTTTTACTTTATTTTCCACAACCACCAAAACCCCCATCGTTACCTTCGCCCCGAGGACTTCAATCTCAAGTCCTCCTCGACATTAACTCATCCCTTACTGTGTTCCTCAAGAGACCGACACTCGGGGATTTATTCCCAAACTTTATTACTTGTGCGACCGGTGCGCTTGCCGTTTTCCACGCATCAAGTTTTTGGCGCCGTTGCCGGGGAACACAGTCGTTTGAGTTTTTGAAGAGGTAGATGCGAGATAGTCGCCCTTGTCCATTTGTTCATACCCTGTTTTGTCTTTATTTTAGTTTTTGAAATTGTTTACTTTATTTTTCTTGTCCCTTCCTTGTTTTCCTTTTTTTTTTAATATTGCAGATCCGAGATATTTTATTCTTGTGTGTAGTAATTTCCGGTAAATATTTTTGTTCGCGATGGATCCTGCTGCTGAGTGCCGTATTATTGACGCTTTGCGGAGATGCATCGATGTCATAGCTGTTTCTAATGCCGAGCACTGTTTTCGGTGTATTCTATGTCAAGGTGTGGGCCATATGTTGAAGGATTGCCCTCGCTTGTGCAAGCCTTCTACCTCTGTGGACGCATCCGTAGCAGTCCCCTGTTCGCGGGAGACTACTATGGATAGGCCTACTAGGGTGTTGCCTGGCCCATACACTGACATGGCGCACCTTGCTCGTTCTTTGCCCGTTGAGATTACGGAAGAATCTCTCGCCGCATATAGTTCCTTCATGGGTTCCTCAACCCCTTTTTACGAGCTTCCTTTGAGTGATCATTCTCACTCGGATGTTAGCCCGCAAGGAGTGGATCGAGAACTCATGGAAGATCCTGTATGGGACGATGAGAGTGTTCCGGTCGTCGACGGGGTGGCATCTGCGGATGATGTTGCGATGGGGCCTGCGCATTCTATGCCTGATTTTGAGAGCAGCCTTGCCCCTCCGCAATTTTTGCCGGAGTTTTCTACTCCTTTTTCTTGTGAGTCGGCTGATGAGGCCGTTATTGTGGATGATTCGGTGCCCGAGGTTGCGCCGAAGTGGGATGACGATTCTGCTATCTCCGATGGAGAATGTGGATCTTCGGACCACTATGACGCACCCCGGTGGGACGAGGAGTATTACCTTTCGGATGCGGAGGTTTTCACCTCCCTATCTGACGAGGCGGTCCCCCTTTCCACCACGGACCTCGAGTTGTCGGATTCCCCCCGATACGACTCGTATGATACCGACGATGATCTTTGTTTGGATCCTGCTGATAGTGAAGCCGGAGTCACTCTCCCATTTTCTGATTATTTTAGTTCTTCATCTCCTTTATTCCTTGACCCCCCTTCTCCTTCTGCGCCTGTGCGGGTTGACTCCCTGCAGGTGAGTTGGGTTGACATTGAGCATTGCGCTCAGGTTGTCGGCGAGTGCCTCAGCTCGCATGAGGAGTTTCCTACTCCTTTTGCAGTTGAAGCCTCTGCCTTCACCTTCGCCCCCAACGAGCCTGTGGTGGACGATACCTTGCTAGGCAAGGATTTGTTTTGTGGTGAGATGAGTGAGGACCAGTGCTCCTCCTCATCTTACTTCCTATTTCCTCTACCTGTGCGTCGCGGGTATTATTACTCAGGTAGAGGGGTAACTGCTCTTTCTCCGTATCGGTACTTGCTACCGCAACGGATAATGGAACAGTTACCTGTTCATTTTTCTTTTCATAGGCCCATTAGCTAGAGTTGTATAGAATTTAATAAGTCGTGCTGGGATGACAATAACCCCAGTAGTTATCTTAAATTTCTGCATTTTACTTTTTATGTCTAGCTTAGTTTAGTATTTCTTTTTGTATATTTGTTTTTCTTTTGTTTTTGCGGAGCTCACCCCTGCAGGTATTCATGGATACTACGCATTGGCGGGGTTGTGATTCTTCGTATGGCGGGCCTGCTTCTAGTTTTCACGCGTCTTCTGGTATGCTCACTAGCTGAGCATTGGGTAACTTCTCCCCTTTTCCTTTTCTTGATTTTAATTTCAAAATCATATGCAATGTTGTTTAGTTTAAGTCTGGGGGAGAGCATGTTCACCCTTTTGCACGTGCACATTTCTTTTGCATACTAGAAGCTTTTCGTATTTTATTTTGTTTATGTTCATTGCATCGCACACCACTGCACCCACATGAGCGCGTGCTTAGCTGTTAGCGTGCCACGAGTTAAACTTGTATCTTTGTTAGATTTGGTAAAATTATGGTGCTGGCTTAGGATTGTGAGACGGAGTAAAATGTTGGCCTTGCTGTGTTCCTAGTCAATTGCTCTCGTTTTGTGTAGAAATTTGTGTAGATTTAATTTTTCTGTATGCGCATAATTTTATATTTTTCTATTTGCGTACATATTTCTTATTCTACTCAAAAGTTGGTGAATCCGGTGGGAATCAAACGGTAGCGTAGGAATGTGTGTAGCCGCCACTAGACTCGTATTGCTTGAGTCGGGAGGAAGGGTTATCTTTCTCGGTTGCTAAGAACTTGCCCCAAGCTATTCTTGAAGCATTGGTACACGGTTAGTCTAGCGTGAGAGTGATGTAGGCCACCTTTTGGCCCGGTTGAGCTTTGTACCGTTCCTAACGTCATATCCTCGCTAAGCCCCGTTGTGCCTACCCTTCTTTTGATTCAGCTCCACCTATATTTCACCAAAGCCTTATAGCCTATCCTAGTCGCACACCCAAGTCGAGCTTAGTGTTTTATATTTTCATGTGGGGTTGTGATGTGGTGTTATTATTTGTGAAAATGTGGAAGTGCTTCCAAGTTATATCTGCTGAAATTGTGAAAATAAAAAGATGAAAAAAGAAAAGAAAAATATTTGAAAAAAAGAAAAAGAGAAAAGAAAAAGAAAAAGAAAAAGTTTAATTGAAAATCTTTATTTGAGATGATTTGGATTTGGAGTAGGCGGTGCACACACCCATGTTGCAAAAGTTAAGTCTGGGGGTGTGGTGCACCTGGTTATATTGTGGTTTGCTGAGCGATTCTTTTATGCTAGCTCAGTTGGGATAGGTGCATAGCCGTCATGTTTATCTTTGCTTTCCTCACCTAATCCCAAGCCCCGTTATTATCCTAAAGTCCTACGGACTTGCGCTTGAGTTGACTAGTGCCGTGGAGAGAGTGCGAACGGGCAAGCTTATGGTTTCCGACATTGGTGGATTCCTTTGGGGGTAATCTTGAGCCCCGGTCTTCGGCAATGCTCACCTTAGTGGCTTGTCTACTTTCTTCCTGCGTAGGACCGGATGATTCACCGTGATTCCACTTTTGAGTAATAATAAATTTTTAATACGCATTGTGAAAAATATAAAATATTTTGTATACTTAAAAATTTCCTCTACTTTATTTTTTATGCACGCGAGCATGCGACTTCGCATGGTACTCCGTTCTGCAATTTCTTTGTTAGCTAGTTCTTTTTCCCCGTCTGCTTAGGTTTTGTTTGCTCGGGACGCGCAAACGGTTAAGTCTGGGGGTGTGATGAGTCCTCTTTATATACCTTTTTTCGGACTCATCTAGGCTTATTTTCTTGTCTTTGCACACCGTTTAGCATCATTTGCACTCCTTTTGGTTCGCTACGGTTTTCCACGTCTTGTGCACTCTTTTAGCCTATTTCTTTGCGTGTGTGTATTTCCCTTTTGCTGTGCATTATATTTATGTCTGTGACTGCCATGATCGACATCCCGTCCAGTTTTCCTGCAGGTTCTGGGATCGTGTGGGCGTCCGGCATCGGACTTTCACCATTTTTGGCAAAGGAGTCAATGGTCGTGCGTTTTTACCCACGCACGACCATCGACCTCTTTGGCGCACGATCATCGGTCGTGCGCAGTCATGACCTCTCCTGGGAAAGTTCTGTCCCGCCATATCGCACGATCACCAGACATACCGCGCACGATCACTGCTCGTGCGCTGCCGGTCGTGCGCAGTCATGACACCTTTTTCCACTTTTCTGCCTCCATATCGCACGATCGCTGACCATATCGCGCACGACCACTGGTCGTGCGCCAGTGATCGTGCGCGCTGTTTAATTCTGTTTTCTATAAATAGCGCAGGTTTCGCCCTAATCCGGGATCACGCGATTTTTCCGCCGTTTCTCGTCCCGAACGAGGGTTTCCGCCGTCTTCCTCCATCTCCCACCTTAGGGAGGGTCTCCGGGCAAGCTTACAACGCCAAATCAACGCCGGAGCATCCTCTCGGCCTCCTCCTTCATCCTCAAGCTTCAAGCGGAGTTTTGACCGAGCTTTCTCCATCAAGCAAGGAAGAGCCGGAGCCGCAATCTACGGATCATTTCAACGAAGAAGACGGGTCCATTGGGAGTGAGTGACAGCCTCCTCTACCCCGGACGCAGTTGAGGACCGAGCTTGGACTCGGATTGACAACCCGGGATTCCAACCGTGAACCCTCAACAAGGCTTCGGATTCGGTCGATTCGCACACCTCTTTCTCTTGTATTTGATAGCTTAGCTTAACTCTTTGTATTGATGAAGTACGTTTTATTGTAGTTAATGATCTTGCACTTTATCATGTCTATGTGATTTGTGTATTTTCGTTATTATTGCTTGAGGTGCGCCTTAATATTCCATCCACCATCCACCCTTGCCGCACTAGCAATTGCTAGTGGCGTGCGTTGCGAATTGGTGCTCACGACCCTCATTCCGCCGTTCTAACCACCTCATCCGCTAGCCTACTCGTCCATCCGCCAAGCGATTCGGTGCATAGCGGCCCGTGTAGTTTCCATCCCGCCTGGCGAAGCAGTGCATAGCGGCCTGCATAGTAGGATTTCCGCCGTTCTCTCCACCTCATCCGCTAGCCTACTCGCCCATCCGCCTAGCGATTCGGTGCATAGCGGCCCGACTAGTCTTCCATCCCGCCTGGCGAAGCATCGCATAGCGGCGTTGCATAGGAGTAGTTGTTAGATTTTTACTTTATTTTCCACAACCACCAAAACCCCCATCGTTACCTTCGCCCCGAGGACTTCAATCTCAAGTCCTCCTCGACATTAACTCATCCCTTACTGTGTTCCTCAAGAGACCGACACTCGGGGATTTATTCCCAAACTTTATTACTTGTGCGACCGGTGCGCTTGCCGTTTTCCACGCATCAATAGCATTGCACGGTAGAAAGCTAGCACAGTGCGGTAGCTACTAGAGTTCCTGTTTAGATTAAATCCAGAATCCAGTGTGGGCGGTAGCGATAGCGCTACACAGTAGGATCCAGAGTGCTAATTCGAGTTGAAACTAGGCTAGCGCTCGGCGGTAGAGCACTAGCGGGCGGCGGTAGGTCACGGGATGGAGTTCCTTGCTTCGATTGAACCTATAAACCTGCACACTATGCCAAACACAAGATGTGATCAAATATAACATGGGAATTGATATTATAAAACTAAGGATATATGAACCATCGGCTCTAACACCTTGGACCCTATAAGGTGCTCATCCCCCAAGACCTTGCCAGGGGCACGTCCCCTTGGAACCCCGCCATAAGAGCTTGTGATTATGTTGCGATTTTCATGTTTTAGAAATAGTTTTCTCCTTAGTTGTAACTGCCCCTCTGAATGGTTTGTGAAACCAAATGTCTTAGTTTTGAATCTGACATTGAGAGATGAGCTTGTCTACTGTATAAGTGAAGTTGTTTTTTCCAGTTTCCAATGCATATAAATCTGAAGATTTAGAAGCGTTCTAAATGTTCAGATTTAGCAATTTTATGAATGTGTTGATGATTTTCTTGTGTGCGTATCGGTGATTCATTTGGATTGTGAATATTGTAATATTTTGTGAATGTGCACAATGGTTAACTGTTAATCATTATTAAATGTTAATAGATTATAATAAAATCCCTCATCCAATATAAAGTTTACCGATGACTTATGATTGATGACACTCTTCCTACCTCGATCGATGAAGTGTGGGCTTGCTAAAGAAAGGTGCATTAATCAATCATGGTAAGGGTGTGATCAAATAGTTGGGTATCTCACTGTCAACATTGGGTCCAACTTAACTAGGTGAGCTCAAAGGTTGAGTGCATAGATGCATAGGATTGTAATGCACCATATGATGGATGTGAATAAAGAGTTATTCACCAACCATATAAGAGTTGTGTGACATTGCAATTGGCAAAGGTTGTCTACCTAAATAACCACAATATGGGTGATCAGCCAAAGATGACTTATGGTGTTGGTGAAATACGGATCTTGTCCACTAGAGAGAAGCTCACATGAACTCTCTAGATTGATATTGAGGGTTATGAATTTGATTTAAATAGTGGAGTTATTTTAATTAAAGTCCATTTAAAAATATAAAATGTATTTTGAAATATATTACAAAATTTTACTTTGCATAATTTTGTAGAAATTTCATGGCAAGTGGATCGCACTCCACCTTGTCCATGAGAGCCATCCTTGAGAAGGAGAAGTTCAATGGGACTAACTTCCTAGACTTGTATAGAAACCTGAGAATTGTTTTCAAGCAAGAGCGCAAGCTCTATATCTTGGAAGAGGATCCCCCTGAAGAGCCAACTAGGAATTCATCATGTGCTAATAAATATACTTATAAAAAGTATCAAGATGATTCCTTAGATATTGAATGCCTCATACTTGCTACCATGAGCTCTGAGCTTCAGAAGTAACATGAGATCATGTGTGGTTATGAGATAATTGAGCACCTGAAGAAAATGCTGCAAGTGCAAGATCAGCAAGAGAGGTTCGACATCTCTAAGGCATTATTTTAGTGTAAGATGGGAGATTGAGACCTAGTGGGAACTCATGTACTCAAGATGATTGGGAACATCGAGAACCTTCAAAGACTGGGGTTTCTTGTAGGTTAAGAGTTAGCTACTAATCTAATCATGTAATCAATCCCAGACATTTATGAGCAGTTCATCTTGAACCACAACATGAATGAGATTGACAAGACACTACACGAGCTCCTAGGCATGTTGAGAACTGCAATAACATGAAGAAGGCTTAGCCTGCTAGCCCTGTACTGATGGTTTATAAAGATAAGGGCAAGTCCAAGGGATCAAAGAAGACTAAGGTAGGACCTAAATCATATATTGATCCCATGTCTTTAGCACTGAAGAGTAAAGGTCTGTCGAAGGACGGGAAGTGCCACCATTATGGTAAGGCAGCGCATTGGAGGTAGAACTATCCCCTCTATCTTGAGGATCTGCAAAAGAAAAAGGGAAGTGTGACTTCTGCTTAATGTATATTTGTTATATAAATTGACCTTTCTGCTCATTCTTATTAGTTATTAGATATCGTATGTGGTTCACACATTTGTACTAATGTGCAGGAACTAGATAGGAGAAGAATGCTTGGAAAAACAGAGGTGGACCTATGCATTGCAATTGGAGTAAGAGTCGCTGTCATTATTGTAGGAGTGTGTCGTCTTTCTTTGCCCACTAGGCTTATTATTGAACTTAATAACTGTTATTTCATACCTGTTATAACCAGAAATAATATTTTAATTTCATGTTTGGACATAAATTGCTTTTCTTTTATAATTAAGAACAATTGTTGTTCTATTTACAAGAATTATGTTTGTTATGGCGTAGCTCATTTGTTTAATGTCTTGTATGTTTTTAACATAGACCATTCAATCTATAACATAGAAAATACCAAAAGACTAAAAACTAATTTCTCTAATCTCACATACCTTTATACTTGTCATTTGGGCCATATAAACGAGAAACACATATCAAAGATCCATAAATATGGACTGTTGGACTCATTTGATTATGAATCATTAGAGAGACGTGAATCATTTTTATTAGGCAAGATGACTAAAGCCCATTTCACTAGTCGTTTAGAGAGGGATGATGATATCTTGCGTGTAATACATAGTGATGTATGCGTACCAATAACTTCTATAGCTAGAGGTTGGTACTACTACTTCGTTATATTTACTGATGATTTCGGTACATACGGATATGTATATCTTATGAAGTGTAAATTCGAAACCTTTGAAAAGTTCAAAGAGTTTAGGAATGAAGTAGAAAACAAACTGGGAAAAACGATTAAAGAACTTCAATCTAATCGAGGTGGCGAGTATCCAAGTCACAAGTTTCATGATCATCTGAAAGAGTGTGGTATTGTATCACAACTCACTCCACCTAGAACACTACAACATAATGGTGTGTCTGAAAGGAAGAATCGTACTTTGTTAGACATGGTATGTTCGATGATGAGTTATGCAGATTTTCCCATTTCCTTTTAGGGATTTGCTCGAGAGAGTGCTACTTTCACTTTAAATCAAACTCCAATGGAAATGGTTCTAAAGACACCATATGAGATATGGATTGGAAGTGTCATAGTATGTCTTTCATCAAGATTTGGGGTTGTGAGGCATACATGCGGCATCAAATGCCTGAAAAGCTGGAACCCAAGTTGTATAAGTATTATCTTATGGTGTATCCTAGGGAAACTAAAGGATACTACTTTTACTTGTCATATAAGGACAAACTGTTTGTCACGAGGACCGACATCTTTTGGAGAAAGAGTTTTTATTAAGAAAGACTGCAAAGATAGATTTGAAGAAGTTCAGAAACCACTAATAATGGATGAACCAGAATTGGAACCTAAGAATGGACTACAAGTTGTTGTAGCTAGAGTGCATGCATAAGAAACACAAGTCCTACGTAGATCCTGTAGACCTAGATTTGAGCCTGAGAGATATAGATTTCTCATGAGTGAAATAGGTAATGTGTTCCTTATGGATCACGACGATGAACCTGTAACATACCAAGATGCTATGAGTGGACTGGACTCCGAGATGTGGCTTGAGGCCATGAAATCTGAAATGGACTCTATGTATGCAAACCAAGTTTAGACCTTGGTTGAACCACCTAAAAGGGTACGACCCATAGGGTGCAAGTGGATCTTCAAGAAGAGGATCGATATAGATGAGAATATACAGACATTCAAAAGGCGATTATTGTCTAAAGGTTTCAATCAAATTCATGGTGTTGACTATGATTAGACCTTTTCCCCTGTCGTCGTGATAAAGTCCATCAAGATTCTCCTTACTATTGTTATGTATTATGACTATGAGATCTCATAAATGGATGTCAAAGCAGCTTTACTTAATAGAAAGCTCCTTGAGAAAGTGTATATGACACAACCCGAGGGTTTTGTATCTCTAAATAAAGCTAATAAAATATGCGAGCTAATGTCTCATATGCTTTGATCATGACTAGAAGATATCAGTCTAAACCCGGTTATAGTCACTAGACTGCCTTCAAGAATATCTTAAAGTACTTGAGAAGAAATAAGAATGCATTCTTGTTATTTGGTGGAGAGGAAGAGCTAGTTATAAAGGGTTACACAGATGCTAGCTTCCAGACAGATAAGGATGACTTAAAGTCTCAATTAGGTTTTGTTTTTTGCCTAAATGGAGGAACTATAAGCTGGAAGAGTTCCAAGCAAGAGATAGTTGCAGATTCTATAACTAAGGCCGAGTATATTTGTTGGGTTTTGCTATATGTAAAAACACTTGTGCGTAGCGGAAATGGAACAAGAAAACCCAAAATAGTTCGGATCTAGCGATGAATATTGATCAAGAAGTAAAGTACTGTAAATATAATTTTACCTTTGAGGGATTGAGTCAATACTCAACTAAGGTGCCCCAAATGATTCCAATGAACGACAACGGCTAAAGTTCAGAGCATAGAATAGTGTCCATGCCTATATAGGTGATGCACACGAACGGGAGAACCCTTAGACTCTTGTCTCACAAGATCTAGGTTGGAAGAAATAACTTTGCGTCTTCACAGACTGCTAGGTATGCCATAGAAGAGACGGCGGCGACAAATACGATGCCCTGGAAACACTTTCTGGCGAAGTACAAGGGCAGTGAAAGGTTGGCGGCGAGATCGGCATTGACGGCCTTGGCAGAACTGTTCTGTCGAGAGGAAGAAAGACTAGACTCACGATTAGGTCAAAACGTATTGTCGCTTGTCTTCGGGTAAACTTGCTCGGTTTACTGTACATTGAAAGTCTTTGAATACAAGGGTAGTTAATCACCAAGAGCGGGTGAATAGGTTTCTTAAGCTTTTTAGTTAATTTTAACCTTTATCAGATTATGTTTTGTGTTATGATATGATTGTTTATGCTTTCAAGAATATCACCCAGATGACAAAGTAGCTTTATAGTGGTTCCCCGGTGTGTGGATACATCCACTGTCCCTCCCTCCTTTCTAACTAAATGTTAGACAAGACACTTCTCCAACAACTTGTCTCCTCAGAGATTACAACACGATCCCACAGGATCATACAATATCTGCTGAGACTTACAACACAGGCTTACGAACCAACCACTAAGTAATCACCTGATCACCCACCACATAAACAAATTCCCAACAATACAGGCTGAAAAAAACTGCCCTACCGCACATAGATCAAAGACTAGATCCTACCGCTCAAATCTATACCAGATCCAACCAGATCTAACCAGATCCATTATAACTTAGGCTTACAATATAGATCTCACCAGATCTAACTTTAAGACTTTGTAATGTAGGCTTACAATAAAGATCTTGAACAGATCCTATATTATTTTAAAATAAATATTGATTTGACTCAACAAATAATAATTTGTTAGACAATTGCTTCCTGAACTGAGTGAATCTCAGCCCTATCTTCTTCACAACAAAAAGGTTGATGTTCTTCAAAAATCTGCTGCTTGTTCAGGAAGTAATATCAGGATCTTACTAATGAAGTGGGACGATCAAGAATGATGGTCTTCAATCAGCTAACCTGAATTTACCAAAATTAGATTTCTCCGCCTCTCCTTCTATCCTTAGAAAATCTAGAACAGAAAACTTCTTCAATGATTCAAAGGTTGATCTTCAGATTGGATCTTGAAGTAACTTCAGCTAGGGCTTGCCTTGACTGATTCTTCTTCCTCGGAGAAATGCTCTGATCCTGCTGTTGCATATGTAGATTACAGCAGCTATCTCATTGGCCCTTCAGATTTATTGAATTGATGCTCTTGTCTCTGCAATAATGGCTGGGGAAGAAGATGAATTCCTGCTCCTCTTTTTCAAAATGAATTAATTACTCAGAAAGTTGTTTCGATCTAGTTCTCATCTTCTATTTATAATCTCGTCATCAACCGAGAAGATTGACAAGTGTCATTACTTTAACGGCTCAATATATACTTAGTTTTATAGAATGAGACTGACGGTGACATTAGTGATGAGTTGCAGCTTTTTCATGATAAATTAGAGTTTTATTGACTTTTATTGACTTTGTTGACGTCATCAGTTATGGACTTAGCCAATTTCACAAAATCACTTCAGGCATTGAGTATATTGAGTGAACTGGCTTTACTCAATTATTCTGGACTTAGAAAATTTCCTTCTCTGCAATGCATTGAGTGAGTAAGCTCCACTCAACACTTTTTAACATAGTAAACATTCGGCATCCTTCTACAACTTTAGGCATTGAGAGGGTTGAGAGAACTGGCTTCACTCAACGATTCAGAACTTTGAAAATTTCCTGCTCTGCTAGGCGTTGAGTGAGTAATCTCCACTAAATGCTTTTCAACTTAGTCAACATTCTGCATCCTTCTACAAATCTAAGCGTTGACAGCAGCAACATGACTCAACGCTATCTGTCATTTGGCGTTGAGTGAACTGGCTTCACTCAACACTTTTGTACTTAGACAGATTTTCCACTCTTTATTCCACAGCTTTGACTGAATCAGTATGGCATTTAGTGATCAAGCTTCACTCAATGCTCCTAGACTTAACCAATTTTTTGTGATAGATTTGCTTTAGCTTTGACAGAATTAATATGGCATTGAGTTATCAAGCTTTACTCAACGCTTCTGGACTTCACCAATTTTCTGTCTCTTTCTTCAATGACTCTGACAAAAATAGTATGACTCAACGCTTTCGGCTATATGGAATTGTGTGAGTTGACTTCACTCAACGCTTGTGAACTTAGCCACTTTTTTGCCTTGGCAATACTTAAAGCTTTGACTGCATGCCCTTTCTCAGTGTTGTTAGCTATATGGTGTTGAGTGAACTTGCTTCACTCAATGCCTATGGACTTAGTCATTTTTCTGTGTTGTCACTGGCTTCTGGTTCAACTGGCATTGAGTGAGCTTGCTTCACTCAATTCCTGTGGACTTAGGAAATTTCCTTCCTTTCTAGTAAACTTCTTTGAGTCCACCTGTCAATGTCACTTGGACCACCTGTCCAATCAATATGACAAAAACTAATGTACATGCATGAACCTAAACATACATCAAATATAAATATGTGTATACCATTGACTTGCTTGACTTCTTACAAATCTGGGACATTAGGATCAATGGAGCCAACAATCTCCCCCTATTTGATTATGCCAAAACACCAATTGAAAATTCTTTATCAATGATATACACCAACATATGCAACAAAAAATATTCAACAATATATTAACACAAGAGAGTTAAGGGTTACCACACTTCCCATTTTTCTGCTAGAATGGTGATCATCACCTACTCCCCATATATTGCTATAAGGTTCACCTTTTCCCTTTATCTTAGAAAACCACCTGCTCCCCCTGTTTTGCTTCATTAACAACTAGTAACCTTCTCCCCCATTTGGACTTCATTAGATAGAGGGATAAGTTGGCCATCTGTGATTATCTTCTCCCTTTACTGATGATAGATAATCAACTGGTGCTGAACTTGCTTCCCCTCAATAAGAGCATCTTTTACAAAGAATTTGAACATTCCAGCCTTGATACCATTTTTAGGTCTTCACAACCTACAAGATGATGTAGTTCCTACAATAAAATAACATGAAGAGCAATTGAAGCTACACCAAGTTCAACATACCCAACTCAAATTTGACTGTGTTGAATTTTGCTTCATTTAGTGGCTTGGTGAAGATATCTGCCACTTGCTTGTCTGTTGGGACAAACTCAAGACTAATATCCTCACATTCCACATACACTCTTATAAAATGATATCTAATCTTTATGTGCTTAGTCCTGCTATGTGAGACAAGATTCCTAGCTATAGAGATTGCACTAGTAGAGTCACAAAACAAAGAACTTCTACTTAACTGAATTTTATAATACTGAAGTTGATGTTATATCCACAATAATTGTGCAGAGCAGCTCACTTCAACTATATATTCTGATTCTGCAGTAGAAATAGAAGCACTTGTTTGCTTCTTGCTGCTCTATGACACTAGTCTTTTTCGCAGAAACTAAAAGGAGCCTAATGTGTTCTTCCTTTCTTCTCTGCAGCCTGCAAAGTCTGCATCTAGAAAGCCTATTAGTTCAAAATCCTTATTCTTAGGGTACCAAAGGCCAAGATCTGGTGTGCCCTTCAGATATCTCAAAATACTCTTATCAGCAAAGTAATGAGATTCTTTAGGGCATGCCTGATATCTAGCGCAGACACATGTAGCATACATATTGTCTGCCCTACTTGTAGTTAGGTATAGACGGGAGCCAATTATTCCTCTATATAAAGTTTGATCAACAGGTTTCCCTGCCTCATCTTTGTCTAAAGACATAGTTGACACCATGGGAGATTTCATGGTGGAGGCATTCTCCATCCCAAAATTTTTAATCAACTCCTTGGTAAACTTAGACTGGGATATGGATAATACATTGTCAGTCAATTTTACTTCGAGACCCATGAAGAACTTAAGTTCACCCATACTACTCATCTCAAAGTTCCCTTGTAAAAGTTTAGAAAACTTTCTACAAAGGTTGTTATCAATAAATCCAAAGATAATGTCATCAACATATATCTGGACTAGGATGATATTTCCCTTGGATTCCCTTAGAAATAAGGTCTTGTCTATCTTCCCCCTTGAGAATTTGTTATCAATGAGGAAGCTAGATAGGGTCTCATACCTTGCTCTAGGGGCTTGCTTCAACCCATATAGAGCTTTCCTAAGTCTATAAAAAAAATTAGGATGGTTAGGAACAACAAAATCTAGAGTTGTTCAACATAGACTTCTTACTTTAAGTATTCATTTAGTAAAGCTGACTTTACATCCATCTGGTAGACTCTGAATCCTTGGTATGCAGCATATGCAAGGAATAGTCTGATGGCTTCTAGTCTTACAATAGGGGAAAAGGTTTCATCAAATTCAATACCTTCATCCTGTCTATACCCCTAAGCTACCAGTCTAGCTTTATTTATAGTTATAATGCTAATTTCATCAAGTTTATTAATATAGATCCACTTGGTTCCAATGACATTATGTCCTTGTTGTTTGGGAACTAGCTTCCATACCTTACACCTCTTAAAATGGTTCAGTTCTTCTTGCATAGCTATAATCAAAAATTAATCCATGTTTGCCTCTTCAAACTTTTTAGGCTCTACTTGTGACAAGAAACTGGAGTACATTGAAGTGTTGAGACATTTGCTCCTTGTCACTACACCTTGACTTGCATCACTAATGATCTGATGGCCTAGATGATCCTTCAAATGCCTGACTGCTGGAGGCAGTCTTCCTTCAACATTCTTTGCTACAAAGTCTCCATCATGCTGAACATCTTCCACTTCCTGTGTGCCTTATGCTCCCTTTAGAATCCACACACTTTCATCCTAGGTGCATGTTTGTCTCAAAATGAACATGTCTACCAACAGTTTTTCTGACAAGTAGAAAGACTTTAGCTCTAGACACACGAGGATTATGCAAGCAGTCAATGGTATAATGGTCTATCTTGCCATAGCACCAGCACTGATAAAGGTTATACCTTCTTTTCTGAGCTGGTCTAATGATTGTATTAACAGCAGCAACCTTTCTAGAAGTAATAGCAATAGTCTTCTTCAAATTTCTTTCGGCAATTATCTGACTGAAGGAAATTCTTTCAGCAACTTTATTTAGCTTTTTTTATGTGCCATTAGCAGCAGTTTTCTTTACAGATATCATGCTCTTAATAGCATCAGAAACACCCAAATCTGGCTTGCTATAAGACTGATCTTTAGTTTGAGTCTTTGTTGATTGAGTCTGAAGTTTGTCCACTACCCCATTCTTTAGAGTTGGAGTTGGAACACTAAAGACAAATATATGGTCTAGGATGGGCAATTTATATTTCTTCATGAGCAGCCTTGAAGGCACTCATCCCCATTCCTCTTCTCCTTTCAATGGAAGATACATCAGTATCCTTCTAGAAAGAATTCCCATTCTTCCAATGACCATACATGGGGTCCTGGTCATACATATTAGTAGGGAGTATTACCCTTTTAAAAGGAATGGGTTGATTAGCTGGAGCTTTTTCCTTTCCTTTGAAAGAGACAGCTCTGGTGTTTCCATTGAATCCAACTCATCTCTTATTTCTCTAAGAGGTGAAGGAGTCAATTATGGGCAACACTGAATTAGGCTAAGAAAAACTTGCCACAATTCTCTTCTCCCTTTGGAGCTTTTCTTTTAGATCCTTAATAAGGATATTCTTATGCTTTATGGTGTCTATCTATATAAGAGTAAAAGTCTTCAACTGACTAACTTCCCTAATTTTCTATTCCATCATGATAGCTGTCTCGGGGTGCTAGGAAGCACCAAGCTGTAGAGATGCAATCTCTTGAGCTTGCTTTTTAGACAACAGCTTATTCCTCTTGAATGCTTCTAGAAGTTAACCATATTTATCAATCACTTGATTGATGTCATCCTCAAATTCAGAATCATATTCATCCTTAGATGAAGATGCTTATGAACTTGGACCAGTCGTATAGCTTGACTTAGATGAAGAGCTGAATGGAGAGTGTACCAAAGATGGACCAGGCTGATCTTGGCAGAATTCTTCATCAGATCTTGCCATCAGCCCAATTTTGGCTTCCTCATCTTCATCAGACTCAGAAGAGGATGAATCAATCCAGCTTTTCTACTTCTTAAAAATGAAGGATCTCTCCTTCTTGCCCTTCTTATGATGATGATTTTTCTCATCAGCCTCCTTCTTCTTCATAGGACATTCAGCCACAACATGTCTTGGTTTGCTGCAGCAAAAATAGATAATCTTATAAGAAATCTATTTACTGTGTTTTGAGTCATACCTACCTTCCTTGGATGGTTTCTTCTTGGTTCTGTAGTAGTCCTCATTGTGTTGAAAGGAAGAGGAAGGTTTGCTCCTCCACCCCTTCTTCTTCATCTGCATTAGAAACTACCTTGAAAAGGTAGTAAATCCTCATCAGACATATTGAAATCTGATGTACCTTGTTTTGAACTATCTGACTCAACAAGAGTTTTTTGGAGCTATCAACCTTGAAGGCCATCGTGTTTTCTCTAGCCTTAAATTTGCTTGATTTCTCTTCCTCCTTCCTTGTAGTCTGATGCATTTCATAAGACTATAGCTTACCAAACAAAGCGGATGGTTGAGTATCTGTCAGCATTTCCACTTCTCTAATGACACATATCTTAGTGTCCCAGTCTCTAGTAAAGGACCTAAGAAACTTATCATTTAGCTCATTGTTACTAAAGACCAGGTCATAGGTCCTTAGTTCATTTATAGTTCTGAAAAACCTTTCATAGCAGCTAGTTATGGTCTCCTCCTTGATTTTCTTGGAAGCCTTATACTCTTGATTGAGCATAAACTTCCTATCATCTCTAACTTCCTCAGTACCTTCCATGTATAATACCATAGTGTCCCACATTTCTTTTGAGGTCTTGTAGTGCACCAGGTTTAGAAAAATAGAGTCATCTTTGGCACTAACTATAATGTTTTGTGCCCTTTTATCCATTGTATCCAAGATGATTTCATCTTTATACATTTCTGTATTACTCTTAGTAGCATTGATATTTGCATCAAGAACTGATGCCTTTAGGGGAATGAATGGTCCTTCTAGTACTGTGACATAAATCCTAGGGTCTGATGCTTCCATAAACAATCTGACCCTTTCTTTCCAAATTCCAAAATTTTCTTTACTACATAGAGGAAGCTTCATAGAACCTAGTTCATGATGAAGACGACAACTTCCTACATGTTAAAGATGTTGACTGTGATGGTGACGGCGATGGCATTCACCTACATGAAGAAGACGACAACTTCCTACATGTTAAAGATGTTGACAGCGACGGCGACAGCGATGGCGTTCACCTACATGATGAAGACTAATTAATTATATTTAGTTCTCTAACTTGTTTCATTTCAACATGTTATTTTTAAATTTTGGTAATGTTTATTATTTGGGCTGCAAATAGCCAAGTCTTATTGTAAGCCTATATATAGGCATGGACTCTATTATTTTCATTAGAAAAGTGAATGAAAAATTAAGAAACCCTAATCCTCTTTTGAGATTTCTCTCTCTTCCTCCTTCTTGGCCGCCCCCTACCTCTCCTCCCTCTTTGGAGTTCGGCTCCCTCCCTCATCCCTCTCCTTGGCCGCCGGCCATCCTTCCTCTCCCCTCCTCTTACTCGGCCTCCCTCTTCTTCCCTCCTCCCTTTCCTTTCCTCCTTCACAAATCTCAACACCACCTCCTCCAAACCGACCTCCACTTTCATCTTCTACCCTACCCGTCACCATCAAGAACTCCAAACACCCTCAATCTTTTGAATAAAATCAGCAGGCAAGATCTAGTCTTGTAGAATCCCTCTCTAGCGTGAAGAAAAAGAAGAGGACAAGTTTTCTCTCCGGTCGGTGAAACTCCAGCGGAGTCGTGGAAGAACGATCCTTGAAAGTGAACCGGAATCATCTATTCCGGTTGGGTAACGAGATCTTCTACCTCTTGTGTGATTCTTATTTTTTTAGATTTTCATTTGGTGGAATACCTTTGTGTTACGTCTGAATCATTTTTCATTCGTGGTTTTATCTTTCGGATTGCATGTGTTGTTCTTTCTAGTTGCTTAATTTTCTGATAGGTTTAGCGAGGCTCACTTTAGTTTTGTTGGGAGAGATCTACCATTTCCGAACCGAACTTTTCGGTAGATCTCTTTTGGTACAACCATCGCTCGTTCAGACCGGGTGGGACCTTTTAGCTTGAGAGAACGACGACCTATAGTCGTTTGTTCGATCTTAAAACGGCGTGGCTAGCGAACGTTAGTAATAGTTGATTACGTTGTTCGTGAGTGTGCTGCGTTTAATTATTGTGTGAGCGTAATAGTGGAAATAGAGAGGTGTACGTGTTATTCCCTTTGCCGTTATAGTTTCAAACACCGTCGCCTACATCAATTTGGTATCAGAGGGAGGTTCACGTCAATTTCCCAATTGACACCCCTCCCCTAATTTTTAGGACATTGTCACGCACTTTGTAGGCACGCCTCAAAGTCAAAATTTACAAAAAAAAAATTGTGGTCTGCCAATAGCCGGCTAAATTTTATTTTCAGCAATAAAAAAAGCAAAAAAAATTAATTAATAATCTCCATATTTTTGCCAGCAAGAATATTAAAAAAACATTATATATTATTTTGAAATATTAGCGGAAACAAATCTATCTTTGAAAATAAATTGGACTAGGCTATTTTCTACTTTGTGTGTGTACCGGTTCCGGTTGAGTGTTCTCTCCGATTCCCTCTGAAATGGCCCATGACGTCAACGTCTCCCGAGGAAAAACTATAGGTTCCTATAGGAATGTAGGGAAATCTATCCATTCCCCAATAATGGATGAGATTACTGCTTTAGTTTCTCAACTAAATGCTAGTAAAGTAGCACCTCCACCGCGCACCTCTAGGTGTGTTAGGATTCCTTCTCCGGCATATGATGGGCTAGGTGGACACCGAGTGCTTCTATGTTGGGTGAAAGATATGGAGGGTTATTTTGAGCAATATCACATTGTGGATCCCCACAGGATTCCCGTTGTGAGACTTCAACTAATTTGGTCGAGCCTATACCTTCTGGCTCAATGAGGAGAGACGTTTGGGGATGCCCTCCGTCAACTCACTTGTCGGTTGGCAGATTATGAAGAATATATTAACGGACGAGTATTATCCGCCCTACTGCCATTCCCAGTTTTCTTATTATAGGAGTGACTATAAGTCTCACACTAGATCCTTGCTCCGCCAAGATCTGACTATTTCGAGCACATGTGCACCTACCGATGAGGGAAAAGAGAAGCTTAGGACCCTTGTCCCTAGTTCAATAGACGTGATTGCTAGGAATGCAATGAGCCTGCAGGGTGAGAGTGTTCCTATCAGCATGATTGAGCTTGAGACTGTGATTAGGATTGTGCCCGTCACTGAGGACGAGGCTATTATCACTGGCGATTGTAGCGACGTTGAAGAGATTGGTTACCCTAGTGACCTGGATGAGGATTTCTCCTTTGAGGAATCATCTCCACTTCCCCTCGTCGATGTTTCGGAAACCATTACTGTGTCTGATTTGGGTGAAGTATCTTTTGAGGTGATAGAGTCATCTTGTGGCGAATGTTTCTCTGATATCAAGTTAGGTGATGACGAGCTAGTTGAGTTTTTTGTGAGGGAAAATCTTCTGTTTGATTTTTAAGTTGATTTTGATGGCTTGCACCCGGAGAATTTTACTTGGATGATAAATCTGTATTTTGACATTGGGTATGACTTAGCCCCTCCTTCGGAATCTATCGATGCTCCCATTCGTGAGATTTGTACTATTACTGATGTCGTGACTTATGAGTTGGAAGGCTGTCCTAGTGAGAGAGTTATATTTTTGTCAGACGATATAGAAGTAGACTCGGATGAGCGTCCCCTGATGCTAACTCCATTGCGTGAACTTAAATGCGATCTTAACTCTCTCCCGATTTTAGTATTACCGACTCTCTCTCCTGACATGTTGACCCGACCAGCAGATCCTTTCGGACATGAATTTATTTTGCCTAATTTGATTCATGCTATTTTACCATCCATGATGGACCCTCCTTGGGACATGCCTCATAGTATGATAATTGATTTTTTGTTTGGTCATGATGAATGTCTCAGTAATTTGGTGTCCACTCGACTTTCTAAAACTAACCATATCTCTGAGAGTATGTTAATGATGTGGCCATATTTTGTGCCACCAGATTGCATTAGGTTAGTACCACCCAATTTCGTTCTACTAGTACCCCCTGATGTAGCCCCATTTGTGCCATCAATTCGCATTCTGTTGGTACCACCAGATCTCGTTGGGTTGGTGCCTCGTGATGTAGTTCCGCTAGTGCCACCCTATTACTTTCCATTGGCGCCACCATATTTAGTTCCCTTGGCTCCATCTCATGTAGTTCCGTTACCGCTATTTTACATGTCAAGTCTGCCTGCAATATTATTTGCCTCTCGCGCTTTCATTTTACATAAGCACAGTAAGGAAGCGCTAGTCACACACATGTCTTCTTATCAATATATCGCTAACTTACATAAGAGGGTTTCTCCCTATAAGGTTTTCGGTTTACTCTTGGTGCATCTCGTCCCTGAGCGGATGCCTTTGGGCACTATAGAAACGTTGGCGATTCGGCGAGTTAGAACTTTTCGGATTTTTAATAAATTAGGAGAAACAAACTATCTGTTTAAGTTAACCACTGAATGGGGTAATTCCCCTAGTTTAAATGTTTCCAATTTCACGCATTGTGTTTTTTCACCTTTTGAAATATCTAACTCTACGTTTGGTGCCACTATGTTTTCATTTGGGTTGGGGGGGTGAGCTTGTTCTTGGATCGTTCTCTCCATTTCTCTCCAACGGAGGTATGTTGACTTTTGATATAGAAATGTTTCCTCTTTATTTGCCTAATGCATTTCCCAAGTTCCGCAGGACAAAATTTTTTCTAGACAGGTTCATATTTCGTGTTTTGCTCTCCTCTCCAAGCGGTTGTATTCAACATTATGCTATGCAATGGTGTGCTCGCCTGGTCTCCGGTGACCCTTGGATTCCGGACTCGGCGATGGTTCTTTTGGATGATGTTCTTCGGCGCCAGCACCTCCATGCCAACTCATTGGTGATGAGTTATTTTGAGCGGGGGAGGATTGATGAAGACGACAACTTCCTAAATGTTAAAGATGTTGACGGTGACGGCGACGGCGATGGCGTTCACCTACATGATGAAGAAGGCAACTTCCTACATGTTAAAGATGTTGACGGCGACGGCGACGGCGATGGCGTTCACCTACATGATGAAGACTAATTAATTATATTTATTTCTCTAACTTGTTTCATTTCAACATGTTATTTTTAAATATTTGTAATGTTTATTATTTGGGCTGCAAATAGCCAAGTCTTGTTGTAAGCCTATATATAGGCATGGACTCTATTATTTTCATTAGAAAAGTGAATAAAAAATTAAGGAACCCTAATCCTCTTTTGAGATTTCTCTCTCTTCCTCCTTCTTTGTCGCCCCCTACCTCTCCTCCCTCTTCGGAGTTCGACTCCCTCCCTCCTCCCTCTCCTTGGTCGCCGGCCATCCTTCCTCTCCCCTCCTCTTACTCGGCCTCTCTCTTCTTCCCTCCTCCATTTCCTTTCCTCCTTCAGAAATCCGAACAACACCTCCTCTAAACCGACCTCCACTTTCATCTTCTACCCTACCCGTCACCATCAAGAACTCCAAACACCCTCAATCTTTTGAAGATAAAATCAGCCAAGGCAAGATCTAGTCTTGTGGAATCCCTCTCTGGCGTGAAGCAAAAGAGGCGGACAAGTTTTCTCTCCGGTCGGTGAAACTTCAGCGGAGTCGTGGAAGAACGATACTTGAAAGTGAACCGGAATCATCTATTCTGGTCTGGTAACGAGATCTTCTACCTCTTGTGTGATTCTTATTTTTTTAGATTTTCATTTGGTGGAATACCTTTGTGTTACGTTGGAATCATTTTTCGTTCGTGGTTTTATCTTTCAGATTGCATGTGTTGTCCTTTATAGTTGCTTAATTTTTCGAGAGGTTTGGCGAGCCTCACTTTCGTTTTTTTGGGAGAGATCTACCATTTCCGTACCGAACTTTTAGGTAGATCTCTTTTGGTACAACCATCACTCGTTCGGACTGGGTGGGTCCTTTTTGCTTGAGAGAACGATGACCTATAGTCGTTTGTTTGATCTTAAAATGGCGTGGCTACCAAACGTTAGTAATAGTTGAAAACGTTGTTCGTGAGTGTGCTGCGTTTAATTATTGTGTGAGCGTAATAGTGGAAATAGAGAGGCGTACATGTTATTCCCTTTGCCGTTATAGTGTCAAACACCGTTTCCTACATCAGTTCCTTATGGTTCTCTCCTGAACCCAATCTTATCTTTTCTTTGCTATCCTTTGAGATCTATTCAGACTTTCAAGCCTTTCTTGAGTAACCTCCATCTGATACCACTTGAAAGTATTTAAATATAAGGGTAGTTAATCACCTAGAGGGGGTTGAATAGGTTTCTTGAGATTTTTTGTTACTTTTAACCTTTATCAGATTATCTTTTGTGTTATGATTTGATTGTTGATGCTTTCAAGAATATCACCTAGACGACACAGTAGCTTTATAGTGGTTCTCTAGTGTATGAGTACATCAACTGTCCCTCCCGCCTTTATAATAGAATGTTAGACAAAGAACTTCTCCAACAACTTGGCTCCTCAAATATTACAACACAATCCCACAGGATCACTCAGTCTCCACTAAGACTTACAACACAGGCTCACAGCCCAACCGCTCAGTAATCACAAGATCACCTGCCACAGGCATTAATACCCAACAACACAGGCTGAGAAAAGCTTCCCCACCACACAGTGATCCAAGATTGGATCCTACCACTCAAATCTATACAAGATCCTACCCTCAGCCATTATAACTTAGGCTTACAATACAGATCTCACCAGACCTAACTCTCAATCTTTATAAACTAGGCTTATAATATAGATCTTGAACAGATCCTACAGAATTTGAATAGAAATATATATTTGACTCAATAGAAAATAATTTGTGAGTCAATAGCTTCCTGAGCTGAGTGAATCTCAGCCCTATCTTCTTCATCGCAACATGGTTGATATTCTTAAATAATTTATTGCATGTGCTGGAAATAATCTAAGGATCTTACTGATGAAAGGGGGAAGATCAAGAATGATGGCCTTCAATCAGCTAACCTGAATTTCCAGAAATTAAATTGCTCTGACTCTCCTTCTGTTCTTAGAAAATCTAGAACAGTAAATTTCTTCAATGATCCAGAGGTTGATCTTTAGATTTGGCTCAAATTGGATCATGAAGCAACTTCAACTAGGGCTTGCCTTGACTGATTCTTCTTCCTTAGAAAAATTCTTTGATCCTACTATTGTAGATGTCAATTGCAATAGCTATCTAAGAGACCCTTCAGATTTGTTGAATTGATGCTCTTGTCTCTGTAACAATGGCTGGAGAAGAGGATGCAGTCCCGCTCCACTTTTTCAAAATGAATTAATTACTCAAAAAGTTGTTTCGATCCAAATCTCATCTTCATTTTATAATCCCTTCATCCATCGAGAAGATTGGCACGTGTCATTGCTTTAACGGCTAATTATATACTTAGTTTTACAGAATGAGACAAACAGTGACATTAGTTATGAGTTGCAGCTTTTCCATGATCATTTTGGGTTTTGTTGACTTTTATTGAATTTGTTGACGTCATCAGTTAGGGTTAGCCAATTTCACAAAATCACTCCAGGTGTTGTGTGTGTTGAGTGAACTGGCTTTACTCAATGATTCTGGACTTAGAAAATTTCCTGCTCTGCTAGGCGTTGAGTAAGTAAGCTCCACTCAACGCTTTTTAATTTAGTCAACATTTTGCATTCATCTACAACTTTTGGCATTGAGAGCATTGAGAGAACTGGCTTTACTCAACGATACTGGACATAGAAAATTTCCTGCTCTGCTAGGCGTTGAGTGAGTAAGCTCCACTCAACACTTTTCAACTTAGTCAATATTTTTCATCCTTCTGTAACTCTAAGCGTTGACAGCAGCATTATGGCTCAACTCTATCTGTCATCTGGCGTTGAGTGAACTTGCTTCACTCAATGCTTTTGTACTTAGACCGATTTTCCAGTCTTTCTTCCATAACTTTGACTAAATCAGCATGGCATTGAGTGATCAAGATTCACTCAACGCTCCTGGACTTAACCAATTTTCTATGATAGATTTTCTTTAGCTTTGACAGAACTAGCATGGCATTGAGTGATCAAGCTTCACTCAACGCTTCTGGACTTAACCAATTTTTCTGTCTCTTTCTTCTATAGATTTGACAAAAACAGCATGAATCAACGCTTTCGGCTATATGGCATTGAGTGAGTTGACTTCACTCTATGCCTGTAGACTTAGCCACATTTCTGCCTTGGAAACACTTAAAGCTTTGACTGCCTGCCCTTTCGTAGTGTTGCTAGTTGTATGGCGTTGAGTGAACAGGCTTCAGTCAATGCCTGTGGACTTAGTTATTTTTCTGTGTTGTCATTGGATTCTTGTTCAACTAGCGTTGACTGAGCTTGCTTAACTTAATGCATGTGGACTTAGGAAATTTCCTTCCTTTCCAGTCAGCTTCTTTGAGTCTACCTATCAATGTCACTTGGACCACCTGTCCAATCAATATGGCATAAACTAACCTACATGCATGAACTTAATCATACATCAAATACAACTATGTGTTCACCATTGACTTGTTTGACTTCTTACAAATCTTGGACATTGGGATCAATAGACCCAACAATGTCCCCCTATTTGAAGAAGTTAAAACACCAATTGAAATTTCTTTGTCAATGATATACACCAACATATGCAGCAATAATATTCAACAACATATTAACACAAGAGAGTTAAGGGTTACCACATTTCCCATTTTTCTGTTAGGATTGTGATCATCACCTACTCCCCCTGTATTGATGCATGGTTCACCTTTTCCCATTGTCTGAGAAAAACACCTGCTCCCCATGTTTTGCTACTTGACAACTAGTCACCTTCTCCCCCGTTTTGAATTCTTTAGAAAGAGGGAGAAGCTGGCCATATGTGATTATTTTCTCCCTTAACTGATTACAGATAATCAACTGGTGTTGAACTTGCTCCCCCTCAATAAGAGCATCTTTTACCTAGAATTTGAACATTCCAGCCTTGATACCTTTTTTGGGTCTTCACAACCTACAAGATGATGTAGTTCCTGTAACAAAATAACATGAAAAGCAATTGAAGCTACACCAAGTTCAACATACCCAACTCAAACTTAACGGTGTTGAACTTTTCTTCATCTAGTGGCTTGGTGAAGATATCAGACATTTGCTTGTCTATTGGTACAAACTCAAGACTAATATCCTCACATTCCACATGCTCTCTTATAAAATGATATTTAATCTCTACGTGCTTAGTCCTGCTATGTGAGACAGGATTCCTAGCTATAGAGATTGCACTAGTAGAGTCACAGAACAAAGAACTCCTACTTAACTTAATGTTATAATCCTTAAATTGATGTTGTATTTACAACAACTATGCACAACAGCTCCCTGCACCTATATATTTTGATTTTGCAGTAGAAATAGAAACACTTGTTTGCTTCTTGCTGCTCCATGACACTAGACTTTTTCCCAGAAACTGACAAGATCCTGATGTGTTTTTCTTGTCTTCTCTATAGCCTGTAAAGTCTACATCTGAAAAGCCAATTAGTTAAAAATCATTATTCTTAGGGTACCAAATGCTAAGATCTAGTGTGCCCTTCAATCTCAAAATCCTCTTAGCAACAAAGTAATGAGATTCTTTAGTGCATGCCTGAAACTTAGCACAAACACTTATAGCATACATAATGTCTGCCCTACTTGCAGTTAGGTATAGAAGGGAGCCAATTATCCCTCTATACAAAGTTTGATCAACAGGTTTCCCTGCCTCATCTTTTTCTAAAGACATAGTTGACCCCATGGGAGTTTTCATGGTGGAGGCATTCTCCATCCCAAATTTTTTAATCAACTCCCTGGTAAACTTAAACTGGGATATGGATAATCCATTGTCAGTCTATTTTACTTGGAGACCCATGAAGAACTTAAGTTCACCCATACTGCTCATCTCAAAGTTCCCTTGCAAAAGTTTGGAAAACATTCTACAAATGTTGTGATTAGTAGATCCAAAGATAATATCATCAACATATATCTTATCTAGGATGATCTTTCCCTTGGATTCCCTTAGAAATTAGGTCTTGTATGTCATCCCCCCTTCAGAGTTTGTTCTTAATGAGGAAGCTAGATAGGGTCTCATACTATGCTCTAGGGGCTTGCTTCAACCCATATAGAGCTTTCCTAAGTCTATAAACAAAATTAGGATGGTAAGGAACAAAAAAACTTGAGGTTGTTCAACATAGACTTCTTCCTTCAAGTATCCATTCAGGAAAGCTGACTTTACATCCATCTGGTAGACTCTGAATCCTTATTATGCAACACATGCAAGGAATAGTTTAATGGATTCTAGTCTTGCTACAGGGGCAAAGGTTTGATCAAAGTCAATACATTCTTCCTGTATATACCCCTGAGATACTAGTCTAGCTTTGTTCTTAGTTATAATGCCATTTTCATCAAGTTTATTCTTATAGATCCACTTGGTTCTAATGACATTTTGTCCTTGTGGTCTGGGAACCAGCTTCCATACCTTACAACTCTTAAATTGGTTCAGTTATTCTTTAATAGCTACAATCCAAAACTGATCCATCATTGACTCTTCAAACTTTTTGGGCTCTACTTGTGAGAAGAAACTAGAGTAAATTGCTGTGTTGAGACAGCTGCTCCTTGTCACTATACCTTGACTTGAATCACCAATGATCTGGTGTCCTGGATGATCCTTCAAATTCCTGACTCCTGGAGGAAATCTTCCTTCAATAATCTTTGCTCCAAAGTCTCCATCATGATGAACATCATCCACTTCCTGTGTGCCTTTTGCTCCCTTTGGAATCCATACACATTCATCTTTGTCTTGGACTATAGTTTCAGCTTCATTAACAGTTTGTTTGTCCATGATCACTTTTGTGCCTGTAGGAATAGAAAAGGAGCTTGACAACTCATTGTTAATCATGTTTGATTTATCAAACACTACATTAACTGACTCCTCTACAACTTGACTTGTCAAGTTATAGATCCTATTGATAGAGAAAATCGTATTCTCCAATCTATACTCGATTAAGGCAAGTGTACCTATCGAAATATAGCATAGGATATGAAAAATATCAAGGTCGTATAAAAACTCGGGGCAGGCATGTACTATTACTCACAACGACTCTATTATTCTACCGAACGATTAATGAGTTTGAAAATGAAAATAAACTAAGTTAACAAGAGAAAATAAACTATTACGAGAAAAGAGTGCTCGATCGACGATTCACTCTGAAATAAAATAACGAAATAAATTAGTTAGCATTTGTAAATCTATTAAGACCGTGACGGATCCGATATTAGGAAGTAATCTCGCTAGAGCATTAAATCCCCTAACTTATAGATGTTTTGACCGAAATCTCTTTCAAGTCAAAATGGTCTAAAGTCGCATTATCGAAGTGACCCGCACTATTGGATTTGACTCCAATCCGGAGGATTTACGTCATCTTATCTCTAGGGGTGCGTTCAACTCCTTCCTTCCTTGAGTGATCTTTCAAATCAATGAGTCTCTCGACTTCTATGAATTGAGATCAAGTGTCTACTACCGTATACCGGAATACGGAGTCGACACAAAATAAATCAAGGAAGGATCAAAAATAGAAAGAAACAAATGCAAACATAAAAATAAAGATACGTTATTATATCGCAAAGATCATCGCGATCGGGCACAAAAATTATTTAGCTACGCATAGTAGAAAGAGAAATAACAACAATAAGAAAAAGAAATTTCATTTGCATTAATATAAATAAAAGAGGTACAAGATAAGAACAAGACAAGATAATATTGCACTAAAACAAAGACTAATACAACAATGGAGGAAGAAGGAAAGAACTAAAACTCTACTCTCTACTTGCCAAAATTATCTTAAACTAAAACTACTTAACTTCAAAAGGAGGGGTTGGGGTTCCTTTTATAGGAGAGGGAGAAGGATCTAGAAGAGGGAGGCCAAGGGTTGGCCGGCCATAGGGGGGGATGTTGGTTCATGCATGATTTAAATGAGGGAGGAGAGAGATGGGGAAGGTTCATGTATTTGTATTTAATGGAAGTGAAAATAAAAATATAAAATGGGGAAGAGGGGATGAAAGGAAGTGTGTAGAAGGCTACATGCATGAATGAGAGTAAGAAAGAGAGGGTGAATGTGAAATAAGTGGCCGGCCATAGGGAAAGGAAAAATGCATGCATGCAATTAATGAGGGGAGAAAATGAAGGACAAAAGGAAATAAAATAGGTGGTCGGCCATGTGCATGAATGGAGAATGCATGAATGATAATAAATGGTGGAGACATGCATGTGGCCGGCCATTGAATGATATAAAGAGAAAATGGGCTACTTGGGGGGCTTTGCTAGTGGGCTCGGGTAGGCTTGGTAGGTGGCCGGGCTGCATGGTCTTTGAAGTGGGCTGCTCCATAGGCTCGGGCTGCACCATGTGGACTTGAACAACTTGGAGAGGCTCGGGTTGCATGCTTTGGAGGAGGCCGGGCTGCACTTGAACCTATAAATGACAAGACAAAATATTAGATAATGATTGCATAAATATATAACATATTATAACATATGATATTATACTAAATAACCTATGATATTATACTAAATAACATATTATAATTATAACAAAACATATTATAAATAACATAAATAACATATTATAACAAAACATAAATAAGAAATATTATAAAATAACATAACATACAAACATAAACATAACATAAAAATAGTTATTAAAACATAAATAACATGTTATAAAACATAAAATATAAACCATAAAACTAAACATACAAACATGACATAACATAAAATAGAAATAGAAAAGACATTAAATAAGAAATAAAACAAAATCAGCATAAATATACTAAAAACATATAATTAAACAAGAAATTTTGCATATTAAACTATACCAAAAACGATGACTAAAACTAGTCATCAAACTCCCCCATGCTTAGGTTTTTGCTATTCCAGAGCAAAAGAAAGAGAAATATTTATAAAGCATTATATAATTTTTCAATCAAACTAAAAATTTATTAACACCAAAATTTAGCCAAAACTAAAATTTAGGGATTTAAGAATCAAGTCCTAAATTATGAAATTAAAGTGAAAAGAGAGAAACATTTAGCCAAAAATTCTCTAATAAATTAACTAGCATTCAAAATGGAGTAAAGTGCAAACAAAGTTAGATTGGGATTATAAAAACCATGACTTAAAAGAAACGTAAGGAAGAAGACAACCTACTACTTATGCTCTCCACATATTTTAATTTAAAGACTAAGAAAATGATATTGGCTAAGAGGGTTTTAGGGAGGAAATTAACATGAAGAGGTCTTTAATTGGAGGTGATCATCATTTTTTTTCACACCCCACACAATATTTTTACTTTTTGAATAATATATATGTAATACCAGGAAATGATAGACTAACATCCTATCACTTCCCCCGACATATATGAACTTTTTAATTCCTCTCTTCATTTTATTTTGGGTTGCATATGTGTACCAGGGAATAATGAATTTTATCCTCTTATTCCCATGACATATGATCTAACAATAAAAGAAAAAAATGATGGGTTTAAACAAAATTTTAGAAAATAAACTAAAACACTAGAGAGCAACTACTAGTAGATTGAGATTTCCTAAGAATCTAAAAGCATGAAGTAAGAATAATTAAAATCCAAAATTGTTTAGCCAAATTACTACAAAATTGAAACTATTTAAAATAAAAGAGAAAAAGTGCTAAATAGATTACTCTAATCAAATTAAAATCATAAGATTTTCCTCAAAACAAAATCACTAAAAGTTAAATTTAACTAAATATGATGAAATAAAAATTAGCAAATAAAAATGCTTATAAACTAACTCAAACTAAAGTTCTAAAAATAACAGAAAGCTAAGCATGAGGTTTATTATTTTTTTGATTTTTTTCACATTTTTCATTTTTTTTTGGGTTTTGAAATATTATCTTTTTTTGGGATTTTTGATTTTTCTAAATTTTTTTGGATTAATTTTTTTTTGAAAAGAAAAGAAAAAGAAAACAACAAAACCCTCCCCCATGCTTAAACCTTTCATTGCCCTCAATGAAAGATAAAAACAAAAAAAGAGAAAGAGAAGAAGAAAGGGGAGGAGAGATGCAATAAAAAGAAAACGACTTCCCCGGATTCGTAAGGCCGATTGCAGATATCGCTCCCCCATGCTTAAGCTGGACACCGGCTCAGGCCTAAGGAAGAGATGAATTGATGGAGCCAAACGAACCGCCGGGGGTTTTATTCCTGCAAAACAAAATAAACAAAAAGAAAGAAAAAGAAAAATGATAAGCAAGGGGTGCCTCCCAAGAGCGCTCTCTGTTTAACGTCGGCTGAGCCCGACGTTATTCGTTAGCTAAATGGAAAATAAAAGCTGAAATGAAGAGGTAACTCCCTAAGTATGCACTTAGGAGAGTAAACTAGAAAAAAGAAAAATTGAAGAATCGCACCGTCATGCGGTGGGATCTTCAAGGGAATGACGCCCAAGAATGAACGGACGGAGTTATAGAAAAACTCCGCCGTATGTAAGAGGGGTAAGAATGGGTCGTCAAAAGAGGAAGAATAAAAAGAAGAAGAAATAGAAAGAGGAATAAAAAAAATAGAAGAAGAAATTTCATCATCGGAAATTTCACAAGAAGAAGAAGAGTCTTGTGAAATTTCGGGAGAGGAAGGGGAAGAAAGAACTAAAGAAGAGTTATCTAAAATAAAAGAAGAAGAAAAAGAAGATTCGCTAAAAAGAGAAAAATTAGGAACAGTTGAATTTGAAAGCGTAATGGAATCACCAACGTCATCAGATGGAGAAATAAAAGACGTCTCGTCATCCTCAACGGGTAAGAAGCACACCGGAATATCCATAGAGGCGTCTTCCAAAGAAGGAAGGAAACAATCCGGGATATCCGAATAGTTATCCTCCTCAAGAGGAACAAGACAAGCCGGGATATCCGGTGACTCATTACATAAAGAAATTGGAGGAGACGGAGAAGAAGACGAAGAAAAAGAAGCGGCCTCACGAGAAAAAGAATCCATAATGGTTTTGAGTTGCGAATTAATATTATTAAGAGAAGTTTGCAACTCAAAATACCCATTATCGAGAGAAATAAATTAAAAGTAGGAGGCGCGGCACTTTGCGGGGCAAAATCATAAGAAAAATACGGGTTTCCCATCTCCCAAGTTGGACAAAAATTGGAGTAAGGGTCAAATTGGCCAGTTTGACACGCTCCAGAAAAATTGAAATCAAAAGAGGGAGGGGATCCCGAAAGACATTCCGAATAGAAGTGGTCGGGCGACCCGCAAGAAGCGCAAAAATACGACGATTTCATAAAAAAAATAAACTGCTACCAAAAAGAAAAAGAAAAACTATTTTTTTTTGATTTGTTTTTTTTAGATATATATATATATATATATTTTAAAATAGGTTTTTTTTTTAATGGATTGGCTCTCGAACTTCCCGAGGACTACCCGGTGAAGGGTTCGCCCGGTACTAGGTAAAATGGTGGCGCTTAAATCCCCTTACCCTTTTCGAGAGATTTTAGGTTGGGTAGAATTTAGTTGAGGTGGGTGGATAATAATAATAATAATAATAATAATAATAATAATTTTTTTGTTTTTTTTTTAGTAGAAGTAATAAACTCGGTGCTTTCGTAATATTGCCAAAAATGTCCCCGGCAACGGCGCCAAAAACTTGATAGAGAAAATCGTATTCTCCAATCTATACTCGATTAAGGCAAGTGTACCTATCGAAATATAGCATAGGATATGAAAAATATCAAGGTCGTATAAAAACTCGGGGCAGGCATGTACTATTACTCACAACGACTCTATTATTCTACCGAACGATTAATGAGTTTGAAAATGAAAATAAACTAAGTTAACAAGAGAAAATAAACTATTACGAGAAAAGAGTGCTCGATCGACGATTCACTTTGAAATAAAATAACGAAATAAATTAGTTAGCATTTGTAAATCTATTAAGACCGTGACGGATCCGATATTAGGAAGTAATCTCGCTAGAGCATTAAATCCCCTAACTTATAGATGTTTTGACCGAAATCTCTTTCAAGTCAAAATGGTCTAAAGTCGCATTATCGAAGTGACCCGCACTATTGGATTTGACTCCAATCCGGAGGATTTACGTCATCTTATCTCTAGGGGTGCGTTCAACTCCTTCCTTCCTTGAGTGATCTTTCAAATCAATGAGTCTCTCGACTTCTATGAATTGAGATCAAGTGTCTACTACCGTATACCGGAATACGGAGTCGACACAAAATAAATCAAGGAAGGATCAAAAATAGAAAGAAACAAATGCAAACATAAAAATAAAGATACGTTATTATATCGCAAAGATCATCGCGATCGGGCACAAAAATTATTTAGCTACGCATAGTAGAAAGAGAAATAACAACAATAAGAAAAAGAAATTTCATTTGCATTAATATAAATAAAAGAGGTACAAGATAAGAACAAGACAAGATAATATTGCACTAAAACAAAGACTAATACAACAATGGAGGAAGAAGGAAAGAACTAAAACTCTACTCTCTACTTGCCAAAATTATCTTAAACTAAAACTACTTAACTTCAAAAGGAGGGGTTGGGGTTCCTTTTATAGGAGAGGGAGAAGGATCTAGAAGAGGGAGGCCAAGGGTTGGCCGGCCATAGGGGGGGATGTTGGTTCATGCATGATTTAAATGAGGGAGGAGAGAGATGGGGAAGGTTCATGTATTTGTATTTAATGGAAGTGAAAATAAAAATATAAAATGGGGAAGAGGGGATGAAAGGAAGTGTGTAGAAGGCTACATGCATGAATGAGAGTAAGAAAGAGAGGGTGAATGTGAAATAAGTGGCCGGCCATAGGGAAAGGAAAAATGCATGCATGCAATTAATGAGGGGAGAAAATGAAGGACAAAAGGAAATAAAATAGGTGGTCGGCCATGTGCATGAATGGAGAATGCATGAATGATAATAAATGGTGGAGACATGCATGTGGCCGGCCATTGAATGATATAAAGAGAAAATGGGCTACTTGGGGGGCTTTGCTAGTGGGCTCGGGTAGGCTTGGTAGGTGGCCGGGCTGCATGGTCTTTGAAGTGGGCTGCTCCATAGGCTCGGGCTGCACCATGTGGACTTGAACAACTTGGAGAGGCTCGGGTTGCATGCTTTGGAGGAGGCCGGGCTGCACTTGAACCTATAAATGACAAGACAAAATATTAGATAATGATTGCATAAATATATAACATATTATAACATATGATATTATACTAAATAACCTATGATATTATACTAAATAACATATTATAATTATAACAAAACATATTATAAATAACATAAATAACATATTATAACAAAACATAAATAAGAAATATTATAAAATAACATAACATACAAACATAAACATAACATAAAAATAGTTATTAAAACATAAATAACATGTTATAAAACATAAAATATAAACCATAAAACTAAACATACAAACATGACATAACATAAAATAGAAATAGAAAAGACATTAAATAAGAAATAAAACAAAATCAGCATAAATATACTAAAAACATATAATTAAACAAGAAATTTTGCATATTAAACTATACCAAAAACGATGACTAAAACTAGTCATCACCTATAAGCCTTACAATGATTAATGTACCCGACAAAGATCCCTTCATAGAACTTGGAAGCAAACTTAGTAATATTGGATTCCCATTATTAATCATATACATTTGCTCCAAAAAATTCTAAGATATGCAAGGTTTGGTTTTCTGCCGTTCAATATCTCATAAGGAGTCTATTTATGGCTCTTGGTTATAGAAGCCCTGTTGAGGACATGACAAATAGTGTTTACTGCTTCAGCCCAGAAATATTTTGGGAAAGATGTATCATTCAGTAAAGTCCTTCAAACTTATATGAGAGCCCTATTCTTCCTCTCAGCAATCTCATTTTGCTGTAGTTTTCTTGGAGAGGAAAACTCTTGTTGAATCCCAAGTTCTTCACAAAACTTTGTCATGCATTCAGATTGAAACTCAGTTCCATGATCACTTCGGAATATAACCACAGAACTGTTCAATTCATTCTGTATTTGTTTGACAAATGTCTTGAAGACATCAGGAGTTTTAGACTTTTTCCTCAAAAAGAAAACCCAAGTAAATCAGGAATAATCATCAACAAGCACAAGTGTGTGGACTTTCCTACCTAGACTATGAAGTGGCATAGGAACAAACATGTCCATATGCAGGAGGTATAAACACCTCGCAAAATCTTTAGTTTCAATGCTTTTGAAAGAAGCTTTGGTCTGCTTGCCTTTTTAGCATGCAGAGTAAATTCTCTCCTTAGTGCATTTTATGTTATGACCATTCCTAACTAGCTCTTTACTGAAGAGCTTGCTTATGGTCTTTTAGTTCAAATGAGCTAGCCTCTTGTGCCATTTGACACAGTATGAGGCTTTCTCATTTGCAACTAGGCATATGGGAGAGTCTGAATTTACACAAAGAAAATTTAAATAGTATACATTCCCTCTCCTAGTGCCTGTCAAGATGACCTTTTCGTCACTTGACTTCTTTATGTGGCACTCATCTTTGTGGAATGAAATGTCATAGCCAATATCATAAAGTTAACTTATGCTTATAAGGTTGTGTTGCAACCCTTCCACATAGGCTACTTTTGTGAAACTGACAAAGCC
This sequence comes from Platanthera zijinensis, assembly GCA_039513925.1. NCBI lineage: Eukaryota > Viridiplantae > Streptophyta > Magnoliopsida > Asparagales > Orchidaceae > Platanthera > Platanthera zijinensis. The sequence continues at coordinate 172,842,740 of CM077081.1, read as the reverse complement.
ATTGGAGATCTTACCATAACCTCTGGTAGTCCCTGTTTCTGATCCACAAAAGTTCACCTTTTGTCCATCCTTCACTGGAATGAACTCCCTCAAATTTCTCTTTATTCCAGTCATGTGCCTACAAAAACCACTGTCTAAGTACCATATAGGGGTATGGAAACTTGGACTAACCTGAAAAAAATATTTATTTTACCTTAGGACTATAATATTTATTGTGTCCTAGGTGCATGTTAGTCTCAAAATGAACATGTCTACCAGCAGTTTTTCTGACTAGTAGACTGACTTTATCTCTAGACACACCAGGGTTATGCCAGCAATCAATGGTATAATGGCCTATCTTCCCACTACACCAGCACTCATGAAGGTTATAACTTCTTTTCTGAGCTGGTCTAGTGACTGTGTTAACAACAGCAACCTTTCCAGAAGGAACAACAATAGTCTTCTTCAGATTCCTTTTAGCAATTATCTAGCTAAAGGAAAGTATTTCAGCAACTTTATTTAGCTTTTTCTGAGTGCCATTAGCAGCAGTTTTCTTTAAAGAAATCATTCTCCTGATAGCATCAGAAACACCAAAATCAGGCTTGCTATAAGACTAACCTTTAGTCTGATTCTTTGTTGATTGAGTCTAAAGTTTCTCCATTTCGCCATTCTTAAGAGTTGGAGCTGGAACACCAAAGACAAATGGTCTAGGATGGGTCATTTATATTTCTTCATGAGCAGCCTTGAAGGCACTCACCCCCATTCCTCTTCTCCTTATATTGGAAGATACATTAGTATCCTTCTAGGAAGAATTCCCATTCTTCCAATGACCATACATAGAGTCCTGGTCAAACCTGTTAGTAGGGAGTATTACCTTTTTAAAAGGAATGGGTGGCTTAGCTTGAGCTTTTTCCTTTCCTTTGAAAGAGGCAGCTTTGGTGGTTCCTTTGAATCCAACTCCTCTCCTATTTCTCTTAAAGGTGAAGGAGTCAATAATGGGCAACACTAAATTGGGCTTTGTAAGGATAGTTTTATGCTTTATGGTGCCTATCTATATAAGAGTAATAGTCTTCAACTGACTAACTTCCCTAATTTTCTGTTCCAGCATGATAGCTGTCCCAGAGTGCTGGGAAGCAGTAAGCTGTAGAGATGAAATCTCTTGAGCTTGCTTTTTAGACAACAGCTTACTCCTCTTGAATTCTTCTAGAAGTTCACCATATTTATCAATCACTTGATTGATGTCATCCTCAGATTTAGAATCACATTCATCCATAGATGAAGATGCTTCTGAACCTGGACCAGTCTTATAGCTTGACTCAGATGAAGAGCTGAATAGAGAGTGTACCAAAGATGGACCATGCTGATCCTGGCAGGATTCATCATCAGATCTTGCAATCAGCTCAATGTAGTATTCCTCATCTTCATCTAACTCAGAAGAGGATGAATCAGTCCAGCTTTTATACTTCTTAGCAATGAAGTTTCTCTCCTTCTTGCCCTTCTTATGATGATGATTTTTCTCATCAGCCTCCTTCTTCACAGGACATTCAGCCACAACATGTCTTGGCTTGCTGCAGCAAAAATAGATAATCTTTTTATAAATATGTTTACTGTGTTTTGAGTCATACCTGCCTTCCTTCGAAGGTTTCTTCTTGGATCTGTAGTAATCGTCCTTATGTTGAAAGGAATAAGAAGGTCTGCTCCTCCACCTCTTCTTCTTCATCAGCTTTAGAAACTGGCTTGAAAAGTCAGTAAAATCCTCATAAGACATATTGTAATCTAATATACCTTGTTCTGAACAATCTGAGTCAGCTGGCATTCTTGGGGGAGAAGGATTCTTCTATTTGCTCCTATTAGAGCTATCAACCTTGAAGGCCAATATGTTTTCTCTAGCCTGATATTTGCTTGATTTTCCTTCCTCCTTCCTTACAGCTTGTTGCATTTCATAAGACAATAGCTTCCCAAACAAAGTTTATGGTGGAGTATCTACATGATTTTTCACTTCTCTAATGGCACATATCTTTGTGTCCCAGTCTCTAGTAAGATACCTAAGAAAATTATCATTTAGCTCAGAGTCACTAAAAACCCGGCCATAGGTCCTTAGTTCATTTACAGTTCTGAAAAATCTTGCATAGCAGCTAGTTATGGTCTCCTCCATGATTTGGCTGAAAGCCTCATACTCTTGATTGAGCATAGACTTTATATCATCTCTAACTTCCTCGGTACCTTCCATGTATATTACCAGAGTGTCCCACATTTCCATTGAGGTATTGTAGTGCAATAGGTTTTGAAAAGTAAAGTCATCTATGTCACTAACTATAATGTTTTGTGCCCTTTTATCCATTGTAGCCAATATGATTTCATCTTTAGACATTTCTACATAACTCTTAGAAGTCTTGATATTTGCATCAAGAACATACACCTTCAGGGGAATGAATGGTCCTTCTAGTACTATAATATAAATCCTAGGGTCTGATGCATCCAAAACAATCTGACCCTTTCTTTCAAAATTTTAAAATTTTCTTTTCTGCATAGAGGAAGCTTCATAGAACCTAGTTTCTTATGGTTCTTTCTTGAACCCATTCTTTTCTTTTCTCTGCTACCCTTTGAGAACTACTCATACTATTAAGCCTTTTTTGAGTAACTTCCCTCTGATACCACTTGAATGTCTTTGAATATAAGGGTAGCTAATCACCTAGAGGGGGTTAATAGGTTTCTTGAGCTTTTTAGTTACTTTTAACCTTTATCAGATTATGTTGTGTGTTATGATATGATTGCTGATGCTTTCAAAAATATCACCTAAATGACACAGTAGCTTTATAGTGGTTCTATAGTGTATGGGTGTATCCATTGTCCCTCCCGCCTTTCTAATAGAATGTTAGACAAGGCACTTCTCCAATAACTTGGCTCATCAAATATAACAACATGATCCCACAGGATCACTCAGTCTTCACTGAGACTTACAACACATGCTCACAACCCAACCACCCAGTAATCACCTAATCACATTCCACAGGCATAAATTCCCAACAACACAGGCTGAGAAAAACTGCCCTACCACACACAGATCCAATATTGGATCCTACCACTCAGATCTATACCAGATCCTACCCTCAGCCATTATAAATTAGGCTTACAATACAGATCTCACTAGATCTAACTCTCCATCTTTATAAACTAGCCTTACAGCACAGATCCTTAACAAATCCTACAGAATTTGAATAAAAATATTGATTTCACTCAATAAAAAATAATCTATGAGTCAATTTCTTCCTGAGTTGAGTGAATCTCAACCCTATCTTCTTCATATCAATAAGGTTGATGTTCTTAAATAATTTACTGCTTATGCTGGAAGTAATCTCAGGATCTTACTGATGAAAGGGGGAAGACCAAGAATGATGGCCTTCAATTAGCTAACCTAAATTTGCAGAAATTAAATTGCTCTGCCTCTCCTTCTGTTCTTACAAAATCTTGAACAGTAAACCTCTTCAATGATCCGGAGGTTGATCTTCATATTTGGCTCAGATTGGATCTTGAAGCAACTTCAGCTAGGGCTTGCCTTGACTGATTCTTCTTCCTCAGAGAAATGCTTTGATCTTGCTGTTGTAGATGTCAATTACATCAGCTATCTCAGAGACCCTTCAGATTTGTTGAATTGATGTTCTTGTCTCTGCAATAATGGCTGGGGAAGAAGACGAAGTCCCGCTCCTCTTTTTCAAAATGAATTAATTACTCAGAAAGTTGTTTTGATCCAGATCTCATCTTTTATTTATGATCCTTCATCCAGCAAGAAGATTGACACGTGTCATAGCTTTAACGGCTGATTATATACTTAGTTTTACAGAATGAGACTGACGGTGACATTAGTGATGAGTTACAGCTTTTCCATGATAAATTTGGGTTTTGTTGACTTTGCTGACGTCATCAGTTATGGTTAGCCAATTTCACAAAATCACTCCAGGTATTGTGTGTGTTGAGTGAACTGGCTTTACTCAATGATTCTGGACTTAGAAAATTTCCTGCTCTGCTAGGCGTTGAGTAAGTAAGCTCCACTCAACGCTTTTTAATTTATTCAACAGTCTGCATCCTTCTACAACTTTAGGCATTGAGAGCGTTGAGAAAACTTGCTTTACTCAACGATTCTTGACTTAGAAAATTTCCTGCTCTGCTAGGCGTTGAGTGAGTAAGCTCCACTCAACACTTTTAGACTTAGTCAATATTTTTCATCCTTCTGTAACTCTAAGCGTTGACAGTAGCAGCATGGCTCAACGCTATCTGTCATCTGGCGTTGAGTGAATTGGCTTCACTCAATGCTTTTTTACTTAGAAAGATTTTCTAGTCTTTCTTTCACAACTTTGACTAAATTAGCATGGCATTGAGTGATCAAGCTTCACTCAACGCTCCTAGACTTAACCGATTTTCTGTGATAGATTTGTTTTAGCTTTGACAAAACTAGCATGGTGTTGAGTGATCAAGCTTCACTCAACGCTTCTGGACATAACCAAATTTTTCTGTCTCTTTCTTCTATATCTTTGACAAAAACAGCATGACTCAACGCTTTTAGCTATTTGGCATTGAGTGTGTTGACTTTACTCAAAGCCTGTGTACTTAACCACTTTTCTACTTTGGAAATAATTAAAGCTTTGACTACCTGCCCTTTCTCAGTGTTGCTAGCTATATGGCGTTGAGTGAACTGGCTTCACTAAATGTCTGTGGACTTAGTCATTTTTCTTTGTTGTCACTAGCTTCTGATTCAACTAGCGTTGAGTGAACTTACTTCACTCAACGCCTGTGGACTTAGGCAATTTCCTGCCTTTCCAGTCAGCTTCTTTAAGTCCGCCTATCAATTTCACTTGAACCACCTGTCCAATCAATATGACATAGACTAACATGCATGCATAAACTTAGACATACATCAAATAAAACTATGTGTATACCATTGACTTGTTTGACTTCTTACAAATATGGGACATTGGGATCAATGGACCCAACAATCCTCCCTATTTGAAGAAGTCAAAACACCAATTGAAAATTCTTTGTTAAAATGCAGCAATAATATTAAACAACATAATAACACAAGAGAGTTAATGGTTACCATATTTCCCATTTTTTTGCTAGGATGGTGATCATCGCCTACTCCCCCAGTGTTGCTGCAAGCTTCACCTTTTCCCTTTGTCTCAGAAAACCACCAGCTCCCCCTATTTTGCTATATTGACAACTAGTTACCTTCTCCCCTATTTTGACTTCTTTAGACAGAGGGAGAAGCTGGCCATCTGTGATATCTTCTCCCTTTACTAATTACAGATAATTAACTGGTGCTGAACTTGCTCCCCCTCAATAAGAGCATCTTTTACCAAGACTTTGAACATTCCAGCCTTGATACCATTTTTTAGTCTTCACAACCTACAAGATGATGTAGTTCCTATAACAAAACAATAAGAAGAGCAACTGAAGCTACCCCAAGTTCAACATACCTAGCTCAAACTTGACGGTGTTGAACTTTGCTTCATCTAGTGACTTGGTGAAGATATCAGCCACTTGCTTGTCTGTTGGGATAAACTCAAGACTAATATCCTCACATTCCACATGCTCTCTTATAAAATGGTATCTAATCTATATGTGCTTAGTCCTGTTATGTGAGACAAGATTCCTAGCAATAGAGATTGCACTAGTAGAGTCACAGAACAAAGAACTTCTACTTAATTGAATTTTATAATCCTAAAGTTGATGTTGTATCCACAACAAGTGTGCACAATAGCTCGATGCTACTATATATTCTGATTTTGCAGTAGAAATAGAAACACTTGTTTTCTTCTTGCTGCTCCATGACACTAGTCTTGTCCCAGAAACTGACAGAAGCATGATGTGTTTTTCTTGTCTTATCTTCAGCCTGTAAAGTCTGTATCTAAAAAGCCTATTAGTTCAAAATCTATATTCTTAGGGTACCAAAGGCCAAGATCTGGTGTGCCCTTTAGATATCTCAAAATCATCTTATCAGTAAAGTAATGATATTCTTTAGGACATGCATGATATCTAGCACAGATACATGTAACATACATAATGTCTGGCCTACTAGCAGTTAGGTATAGAAGGGAGCCAATTATCCCTCTATTCAAAGTTTGATCAACAAGTTTCCCTAACTCATCTTTTTCTAAAGACATAATTGACCCCATGGGAGTTTTCATGGTGGAGGCATTCTCCATCCCAAAATTTTTAATCAACTTCCTGGTAAAATTAAACTGGGATATGGATAATCCATTGTCAGTCTGTTTTACTTGGAGACCCATGAAGAACTTAAGTTCACTCATACTGCTCATCTCAAAGTTCCCTTGCAATAGTTTGGAAAACTTTCTACAAAGGTTGTCTTTATTAGATCCAAAGATAATGTCATCAACATATATTTGGTCTAAAATGATCTTTCCCTTAGATTACCTTAGAAATAGGGTCTTGTCTATCATCCCCCCTTGAGAGTTTGTTCTCAATGAGGAAGCTAGATAGGGTCTCATACCATGCTCTAGGGGCTTGCTTCAACCCATATAGAGCTTTCCTAAGTCTATAAACAAAATTAGGATGGTTAGGAACAACAAAACCTAGAGGTTGTTCAACATAGACTTCTTCCTTCAATTATCCATTCAGGAAAGCTGACTTTACATCCATCTGGAAGACTTTGAATCCTTGTTATGCAGTATATATAAGGAATAGTCTGATGGCTTCTAGTATTGCTACAAGGGCAAAGGTTTTATCAAAGTCAATATATTCTTCCTGTCTATACCCCCGAGCTACCAGTCTAGCTTCGTTCTTAGTTATAATGCCATTTTCATCAAGTTTATTCTTATAGATCCACTTGGTTCAAATGACATTTTGTCCTTGTATTCTAGGAACCAGCTTCCATACCTTACACCTCTTAAATTTGTTCAGTTATTCTTTCATAGCTATAATCCAAAACATATCCATGTTTGCCTCTTCAAACTTTTTAGGCTATACTTTTGAGAAGAAACTAGAGTGCATTACTTAGTTGAGATAGCTGCTTCTTTTCAATACACCTTGACTTGCATCACAAATGATCTAGTGACCTGGATGATCCTTCAAATGCCTGACTACTGAAGGCAGTATTCCTTCAACATTCTTTGCTCCAAAGTCTCCATCATGCAGAACATTATCCACTTCCTGTGTGCCTTGTGCTCCCTCTATAATCCACACACATTCATCTTTTTCTTGTACTATAAGGTCAGCTTCTTTAACAATCAGTTTGTCCATGATCACTTTTGTGCCTAAAAGACTAGAAAAGGAGCTTGACAGCTAATTTTTAAGCATGTTAGATTCATCAAATACTACATTAACTGACTCCTCTACAACTTGACTTGTCAAGTTATAGATCCTATCGGCCTTACTATGATTAATGTACCCGACAAAGATCCCTTCATAAGACTTGGCAGCAAACTTAGTTATATATGATTTCCCATTGTTAAGCGCATTGCATTTGCTCCAAAAAAATCATAGATATGCAAGGTTTGGTTTTATGCTCATCAATATCTCATAAGGAGTCTTTTTATGGCTCTTGGTTATAGAAGCCCTATTGAGTACATGACAAACAGTGTTTACTGCCTCAGCCCAGAAATATTTTGGGAGAGATGTGTCATTCAGTAAAGTCCTTCCAACTTATATGAGAGTCCTATTCTTACTCTCAGTAATCCCATTTTTCTGGGGTGTTCTTGGAGAGGAAAACTGTTGCTGAATCCCAAGTTCTTCACAAAACTTTGCCATGCATTTAGATTGAAACTCAGTTCCATGATCACTTTTGAATATGACCACAAAACTATTCAATTCATTCTGTATTTGTTTGACAAATGTCTTGAAGACATCAGGAGTTTCAGACTTTTTCCTTAAAAAGAAAACCCAAGTAAATCTAGAATAGTCATCAACAATCACAAAAGTTTAGACTTTCCTACCAAGACTATGAAGTGGCATAGGAACAAGAAAGTCCATATACAGGAGGTATAACACCTCAAAGAATCTTTGGTTTCAATGCTTTTGAAAGAAGCTTTGGTCTGCTTTCCTTTTTTGGCATGCAGAGCAAATGCTCTCTTTAGTGCATTTTATGTTAGGACCATTCCTAAATAGCTCTTTACTGAATAGCTTGCTTATGGTCTTATAGTTCAAATGAGCTAGCCTCTTGTGCCATTTGATAAAGTATGAGGCTTTCTCATTTGTAACTAGGCAAATGGGAGAGCCTGAATTTATACAAAGAAAATTTAAACAGTATACATTCCCACTCCTAGTGCCTGTCATGATGACCTTTTTGTCACTTGACTTCTTTATGTGGCACTCATTCTTGTGGAATGAAATGTCATAGCCAATATCACAAAGTTGGCATATGCTTATAGGCTACTTTTATGAACGTGACAAAGCAATTGGAGATCTTACCATAACCTTTGGTAGTCCTGTTGAAGCCAAAATTGACCTCAACGAATGTTCACAAACCAAAGTGCAACCGACGCCTACTTATCTCAAATCTCGACCCCTGATTAGCTGCTAAGGTCCTAAGACAGACCCAAAGCCTCAGCTGGGAGGTCCCACCTCACACCCGGAAGATCTCTGAGAGCTTCCCCTCCGAAACCAATAGTTGGACTGGGAGCTCTTCAGAAAGCACTGGAGTTAGAGAATAATGAAAGCTTGCTTTCCAAAGAGCCCCTATGGGTCTTTTTATAGTCTTCTCCTGACCTAAAAATACTGAAATACCCCTGATGGGTCTGCCAATAGCCAAATCCCGCTGTCATCCCAGGGGCATACAGGTAATTTAACCCGAGAATAATGAAATAATAATAAAATAATCTTTTTTCCTGGGCGCCAGGCCCCACCACATGGACCTGCTCGGCGAGAACCCCGGGCGAGAAGGCTCTCGCTGAGCCTTAGCTGGGCTCACCTTGGCGAGATCTCCCGCCAAGAGGGTTCTCGCTCTCGGTGGTCTTGACGTCATTGCCGTTGGACGTGGCGCTGAGTGGGTGAAGCTCACTCTACGCCTTCACTACTAATCACGGCGTTGAGCGAGTGGAGCTTACTCAACCTCCTCTGCTGCCGAACGCGGCGTTGAGTGAGTGAAGCTCACTCAACGCCTTCTCGCCCGCCCCTAGGGAGAGTTACTTCTGGGCGGGAGCTCTCCTGTCCCGAAACCTAAAGCTGACCTGAAGACCTGAGTCCTGGCGCGAACGATCTCGCCTATCAGTAGGCGGGAGCACCTTAAGGGCGAGAACTCTGCCGGTCCGCCCTAGGGCTAACCCGGGACTAGTCCAACCCTGACCACTGAAGTCTTAGTCTTCCTGGTCCTCCCCAGCGAATATGGGGTTGTACACAATCCTTGCTCTTTTCGAGCTAGCCCTGCGCTCGACAAGACAAGTCCAAAACCAAAATATTCGCTGGACACGTGCCTGTATGCCAAGAGAATCTTTTGGCGGGCCCTACTTCGGCTATAAATACACGCCGACGGGTGACCATAAGTCTTGCCTCTGAACTACTGTTTCTTCACTGAGCTCTCTCCCGGGATTTTTTGCGCGATACCAAGATGTATGTTAAGCGTGCTGGCAAGCCACTTCCGCAGGACCTTCAAGATCGGTTAATCGCGGCTCAAGCGCAAGCCTTAGCAAATAGCGTTGCTGTAGCGCCCTGGCAATCAAGGAAATCTTCAGACGCCGGCCCTTCTGATCCGAAGAAGAAAAAGGAAAAGAGGAAAGCGAAGGTGGTCCGGCAAGACCTTGCTTGCGAGAACAGGGATCCACCTTCTCCTACTCCCAATCCCGCGGGGGACCCCTCCCCACAAAAGGTATGCCTTCCAGCCATGCTTACCGAGATGATTACGTTATAGGCCCGATACTTAACGCGACCTCTCGCAGGAATCCGTTCCAAATGACGTCGCCGGGTCTTCCCCGATTCCTCCAGATTTGTCAGCTCCCCCTCCTGAGGATCGAACGAGGGTCTTGGAGGCAATTCCTCAAGCCGAGACCCGGGTGATAGGTACGCTTTCCGCCACTTCTCAATACTTCAACCGTGCCTTTCCTTTTCTGAACTGTCTTCTCGCAGAGCCAGCTTCCGCCGGCCTGGGTCTCATCACCCGGGAAGACGAAGCGAGAACCGGCGAGCTGCTTCCTTCTGCAGTCAATCCCGCCCTGCAGGCCGGAGGGGTGGCCTTTGAACCTTCCACTACTCCTAAGGATGCAGATCATCCCTTGAGAGAGGACAACTCTCTCCATACTTCCGGCCAAGCCGGGACCATTGTGCGCAAACCCTTCCGCCCAGGGCGAGGCAAGCCTCTCCACCTCCTTTATGGAACTGACGGAGGGGTCGGGCCTTCTCACCCGACGTCAGTCAATGGCTCTCGCCAGACTGCAGGTATGCGAGACATTCTTGTCGGCTGATCGTTATGCCTTAATCAAAACCTTGGGCGCACTTTTCACAGGGGATCCCAGCTCTCGGTCGGGAGCCAACGAGGAGGGAGAAGAAGAAGAAGAAGAAGACGATTCCCTTCCTCCTTCGCCTGGCGAGATAGAAGAAACCTTGAACGGCGCCAGGAACGCGAAGGAGCGGAGGAGGAAGATCTCGGCCATTTTGGCCAAGCTCATCTGGCGAGACCGCCCCCATGCTGCCGCGGAGAAAGCATTCCGCGAATCCATGGAACAAAGGCTGGAGGCCCTGGAGTGGGATTTCTTCTTGGGCGAGACTGATCGACCGGGAGGGCCTACTGCCGAGTCTTCGCCAGGGAGATGCATCGCGTAAATCCGGGATCATGCTAGGCGGATCAACCTAGGGTGTACCACCCTATCATCTTACTTCAACCCGCTGGTGCCTCCGAGAACTAGGCGGTGGGAACGAGGGCGATGGTGCTGGGAACCGTATTAGTTCATCTAGGTCTCGCCCCTTCTCCCTTTTTAGCCTTCCCTTCTGCCATGTACCTTTATGCCTCTGTAATAACTGTTATTGTTCATTTTATTCAGCTCTCGGCAGCGAGAGCAAGTTATTATCCGTCTCTTCTTTCATTGTGCTGCGAATTTTAAGAATGTGTTGGAATTAGGATGCTTGCGCCAAAACTAAGAGGCTTGCACCGAAACTAGAGACGATCGTCGACTGCTGTCATCCCGTGGGGGAAAACTGAGGCGTCGCCGGCCCAGATCGTGACAGCTGTACTCCACCGTCATTTTCTCTCTCTATCGGACGGAGCCGTAACAATCACGGTTCCCTATAAATAGAGAAATCTACCAACCGCATTTACTTCTCTGATCCGGAACCTCATTTCCCTTTCATTGCTCTCGCCCTCTTGCTTTCGCTTCTACCTCTCTATAGTTCTCGCTATTACCCATAAACCCAAAATGCCAGGCGAGAACGAGGGTCGCGCTCATTGTGCGGAAGGTTCCGCAAACATCTCTTCCCCTCCTACACGCTCACCTTGGACGAGTACAACCTGATCGTCGACCGCTTCAATCCCGCTGGCTTCTCGGCGCGAAACCCGGGTAATCACGACAAGGTGAATACCCCGGAGACGGGAGAGCCCGCCATCCCCCTCGAACTTTTCGAGGTGGGCTTCCGCCTTCCCCTCTGGCCGGAGATTCGACAAGCTCTCCGCTACTACGGGGTGGTTCCCGCCCAGCTGAACCCGAACTCCGTCGCAATCCTTGTGGCGTTCATATGCTACATGCGATCCGAGAGGATCGAGTTCAGTCTGCCGATCTTCCGCAAGCTATTCAACTTCCGCGCCAAAGGAGTGGTGGTCTTCTTCTCCGGGCAGCTGCTCAAGACCATCGGTCTCGCCAACAAACATCAGCATTGGGGTGAGAAGTTCATCTACGTCACCGGGGACTTCGGCAACGTCCCACTCCGACCTGTTCAATACGAGAATGCTGCTTACAAACCGCCCACTCTGGGGTCGCGCGAGAGCGCACTCCTGGAGTTCTTCGGAACAAAGGAGTTTGAAGTTCTCTTCCTTCGGCGAGACGTCGACTCCCTTCCTCCCGTCCACCCGGGTGAAGGTACGGTCTCGCCCTAGATTTGATCTCTTGTTAGGATCTTCCTGTGCTGAATAGCGCTAACTTTGCAGGAGAGCGGGAGGTCCCTCTACTCCAACCTTTCGCTGCGGCCCCGGGTGTCGAGGATCGGGCTGCGAGAGGTTCTCTCGCTCTCGCAGAGGCCAGCGCTCGCGCCTACCGAGAAGAGCCCGCTCAGCCTTTGCCGCCCGAAGCTAAGAAGCAGAAAGGCACCACTCCCGCCCCTCGACCGCTGAAGAGGCCAAAGCCATCAGCTGCGGATAAGGGCAAGGGCTTGGCCGTATCGCCCGCACGACATCCCGCCTCGGGCGAGTCCTTCGAAGGGCTGCTCCAGATGGCCAGCGAGATGGGTGCTGCCGCCAGGAGAGGTTTCAACGCTCCTCCCCAGCTGGACGGAGCGAGATGAGGTTACTGGCGAGGCCTTTTTGCTAGACTATGGCCTTTATAGCCGAGAGGATGCCAGTGTCTTCGACCAGATGCCCACCCGGCTCCTGGCTTTCGACTCTACCCGGGCCCTGCTGCGCGGGTTCGAGCTTGCGCACATGTGCGCGCGTCAAAGCATCAACATCGACAAGAACTTCGCCGACATGCACAAGGCGAGGGAAGAGGCGGTGGCCAGAGCACGCGCTTCGGAGACAGAGCTCGCGAGTGCTCAATATGAGTTGGCTAATGCTCAACAGGCACTGTCCCTACGCCCCGTAGCCGAGGTAAGCGGGATCCTCCTGGACCCTTTCTCTCGCTTCTCGAAGTCACGTTTGTGCAGTATTTGCTGAGCTGATCTCTTCTCCACAGGATTCCGCCCCAGCCATGGGGCTCCGTGCGGAGTTGGCTGACGTACGCTGTGAGAACGTCCTGCTGAGGGACCAACTCTGGTGTGCGGAAGCAGCGAACGGCCCGCCTCCGACGCTTGATGAAAGACTAAAGAGTCGTCACTTCTCGGTGTACGACATAGACAAGCTGCTGCAGACGAACGCTCAGGCTACCGTTAGGTTGACAGTCGAGACGCAGCGAGACGCGAAGCTTCTTCGGGAGGACGGCGTAACCGTCGACGCTCGCCAACTCCTCCCCTGGCTATTCGATCCAGTCCCGAAGCCTCCAAGCGCGCCCGACTCTCCTCCCTCGGATATCCCGAAGTCTTCTACCGCTACCGGCGAGACGTCTGGGGTGAGCTCTGGCGAAGACTCTGGCGAGGATTCGAGCGAGAGCACCAGCGGGGATTACAGCGCGCCCCCTTGAAGTGCCTTTTCTTTTTTGATACTCTTTTGTAATGAGCGAGAAGCTCCAAACCCCTGTAATTATTAAATATAATGCAATTTTTCATTTTTCACTGCCGGTGTTTGCTTCAATGAATAGGTTAGTCAGCCAAGTGGCTTCCGTGCGAGCTTCCGCCGAGACCCTTAGTCTCCTTAGGGTCACCTTCCTTAGAGATTGATTAGGCGGGAGCCTTGCGCCATCGATTAGGTCGTCCTGCCCAGGTTTGCCGGGGGACTTCTTCAACGAGATCCCCCCAGCCGAGACCTTTTGGTCGAGACCCCTATTTGCCGAGACCTCTACTGGCCGAGACCTTTATGGCTTTGTCTCTGATCTAGGCCAGGGTCATGACAAGATACCTTCCCACAAACTGGATCTATGCTCCACAGGCGAGCCTTCAAACCTGCCAGCTAGATGGGAAACTGCGCAGCGGGTCTACCGGGGGCTGAGCCGGGCTTGTTGTAACACTGAGTAACCATAAATCAAGAACCAAGGACAACAATTCAAGGACTCAACCTATCCCCCATAGGCAAGCCTTCAGACCTGCCAGTTGGATGAGAGCCTGCGCAGCGGGTCCACCTGGGGCCGAGCCGAGCTCGGGGTGTCGATGAAGATCAAACCAAACCTCTCCCCCACTGGCGAGCCTTCGGACCTGTCGGCTAGATGAGAGCCTGCGCAACGGGTCTACCTGGGGCCGAGCCGAGCTCGGGGTGTTGATGAAGATCAAGCCAAACCTCTCCCCCACAGGCGAGCCTTCGGACCTGCCAGCTAGATGAGAGCCTACGCAGCGGGTCTACCTGGGGCCGAGCCGAGCTCGGCGTGTTGATGAAGATCAAGCCAAACCTCTCCCCCACAGGCGAGCCTTCGGACCTGCCAGCTAGATGAGAGCCTGCGCAGCGGGTCTACCTGGGGCCGAGCCGAGCTCGGGGTGTTGATGAAGATCAAGCCAAACCTCTCCCCCACAGGCGAGCCTTCGGACCTACCAGCTAGATGAGAGCCTGCACAGCGGGTCTACCTGGGGCCGAGCTGAGCTCGGGGTGTTGATGAAGATCAAGCCAAACCTCTCCCCCACAGGCGAGCCTTCGGACCTACCAGCTAGATGAGAGCCTGCGCAGCGGGTCTACCTATGGCCGAGCCGAGCTCGGGGTGTTTATGAAGATCAAGCCAAACCTCTCACCCACAGGTGAGCCTTCGGACCTGCCAGCTAGATGAGAGCCTACGCAGCGGGTCTACCTGGGGCCAAGCCGAGCTCGGGGTGTTGATGAAGATCAAGCCAAACCTCTCCCCCATAGGCGAGCCTTCGGACCTGCTAGCTAGATAAGAGCCTGCGCAGCGGGTCTACCTGGGGCCGAGCCGAGCTCAAGGTGTTGATGAAGATCAAGCCAAACCTCTCCCCCACAGGCGAGCCTTCGGACCTGCCAGCTAGATGAGAGCCTGCACAGCGGGTCTACCTGGGGCCGAGCCAAGCTCGGGGTGTTGATGAAGATCAAGCCAAACCTCTCCCCCATAGGCGAGCCTTCCGACCTGCCAGCTAGATGAGAGCCTGCGCAGTGGGTCTACCTAGGGTCGAGCCGATCTCGGGGTGTTGATGAAGATCAAGCCGAACCTCTCCCCCACAGGCGAGCCTTCGGACCTGCCAGCTAGATGAGAGCCTGCGCAGCGGGTCTACCTGGTGCCGAGCCAAGCTCGGGGTGTTGATGAAGATCAAGCCAAACCTCTCCCCCACAGGCGAGCCTTCGGACCTGCCAGCTAGATGAGAGCCTGCGCAGCGGGTCTACCTGGGGCCGAGCCGAGCTCGGGGTGTTGATGAAGATCAAGCCAAACCTCTCCCCCACAGGCGAGCCTTCGGACCTGCCAGCTAGATGAGAGCCTGCGCAGCGGGTCTACCTGGGGCCAAGCCGAGCTCGGGGTGTTGATGAAGATCAAGCCAAACCTCTCCCCCACAAGCGAGCCTTCGGACCTGCCAGCTAGATGAGAGACTGCGCAGCGGGTCTACCTGGGGCCGAGCCGAGCTCGGGGTGTTGATGAAGATCAAGCCAAACCTCTCCCCCATAGGCAAGCCTTCAGACCGGCCAGCTAGATGAGAGCCTGTGCAGCGGGTCTACCTGGGGCCGAGCCGAGCTCGGGGTGTTGATGAAGATCAAGCCAAACCTCTCCCCCACAGGCAAGCCTTCGGACCTGCTAGCTAGATAAGAGCCTGCGCATCGGGTCTACCTGGGGCCGAGCTGAGCTCGGGGTGTTGATTAAGATCAAGCCAAACCTCTCCCCCATAGGCGAGCCTTCGGACCTGCCAGCTAGATGAGATCCTGCGCAGCGGGTCTACCTGGGGCCGAGCCAAGCTCGGGGTGTTGATGAAGATCAAGCCAAACCTCTCCCCCACAGGCGAGCCTTCGGACCTGCCAGCTAGATGAGAGCCTGCGCAGCGGGTCTACCTGGGGCTGAGCCGAGCTCGGGGTGTTGATGAAGATCAAGCCAAACCTCTCCCCCACAGGCGAGCCTTCGGACCTGCCAGCTAGATGAGAGCCTGCGCAGGGGGTCTACCTGGGACCGAGCCGAGCTCGGGGTGTTGATGAAGATCAAGCCAAACCTCTCCCCCACAGGCGAGCCTTCGAACCTGCCAGCTAGATGAGAGCCTGCGCAACGGGTCTACCTAGGGCCGAGCCGAGCTCGGGGTGTTGATGAAGATCAAGCCAAACCTCTTCCCCACAGGCGAGCCTTCAGACCTGCCAGCTAGATGAGAGCCTGCGCAGCGGGTCTACCTAGGGCCGAGCCAAAGCTCGGGGTGTTGATGAAGATCAAGCCAAACCTCTCCCCCACAGGCGAGCCTTCAGACCTGCCAGCTAGAATAGAGCCTGCGCAGTGGGTCTACCTGGGGCCGAGCCGAGCTCGGGGTGTTGATGAAGATCAAGCCAAACCTCTCCCCCACAGGCGAGCCTTCAAACTTGCCAGCTAGATGAGAGACTGCGCAGCGGGTCTACCTGGGGCTGAGCCAAGCTCGGGGTGTTGATGAAGATTCCTTCAACCAGACCTATTCTATCATCAAAATGAGGAGACATAGTCGGTTAAAGCAAAAGCATTTTAGGGTAGAAAAGACCTATTCTTATGATAGCATTTTTTAGAGAGTCAACATTCTGAAAAGACTACTTTGAAATGATAATATTTATTCACCATATTATAATCCTTCTCTCCCTTTAAGGATAGAAACATTTTAAGTCATCACCGTTCCAGGTGTGGCTCAAGGTCCTTCCCTCCACATCCTGGAGGTAGTAACCCCCATTAGCCAGAGCCTTCTCTACTATGTAAGGCCCTTCCCAGCTGGGGTTGAGTTTTCCCACAGGGGCCGACTTTCCTGCTGCGTCGACCTTTTTTAGCACTAGGTCCCCCTCGGCGAATTGCTTGAACCTAATGTGTTTATCAAAGTTCCTGGCCATTCGCCTTTTTATCTCTTCTTGTCTGATGGCAGTAACATCCCATAGCTCTTCCACCATATCCAACGAGAGGCGCAATCCCTCCTCGTTCTCCAACCTCCAAGCTTCGCTTCCTTCAACCGCGGTTGCGACCCGTGGAGACCGAACCTCGAACTCCACCAGGAGGACAGCCACACACCCGTGAGAGAGCTTGAAGGGGGTCTACCCTGTGGCCATTTTCGGAGTTGTTCGCAAGGCCCACAGGATGGAAGGGAGTTGCTCCACCCAGTTGCCCTTCAGGTTCTCCACCTTCTTCTCGAGCAAGTTCATGATGATCTTGTTTGCCGCTTCCACCTGGCCGTTGCTCCGGGGGTGATGGACAGAGGCAAACCTGAGGTCAATCCCCAGTTGGGCGCAAAAGCTGATGAACTCTTCACTGGCAAACTGAGGACCGTTATCCGTCACTATCGCTTGGGGTAGCCCATGCCTGCATATGATTTCCCCCTAAACGAAGTTCCTGATGACTTGGGAGGTAACCTTTGCTAGAGCTTTGATCTCCAGCCACTTTGAGAAGTAGTCGATCATGACTAGGAGGAACCTCCTCTGCCCGCTGGCTGGAGGAAAGGGTCCAACTAGATCCATCCCCCAAATGGCGAAGGGCCATGGGGCTGTGATACTTCGAAGCCTTTGTGCGGGTAAGAGCTGGAGGGGGGCGTGTACTTGACATTTTAGACATCTCTTTGCAAATTCGACTGTATCCTTCCTCAAGGTCTGCCAGAAGTATCCTTGTCTTATCACCCTTACCTCCAACGTTCTTCCTCCCGAGTGATTATCGCACTCTCCTGAATGCACCTCTTCCAGGATTCTTGGGACCTCCTCCTCGGTCACACATCTCGCGAGGAGCCCCGATAACATCTTCCGGCGCAAGCCCCCTTCCAACATCAGGTAGAAGGCTGCCTTTTGCCTAAAGCTTTTCGTATCCTTAACCCCCTCTGACAGCTCTCCTGTGTTAAGGAAGGTCACCAATGGGTCCACCCATGAGGATCGCCGACCCTGTACAACCCCATATTCGCTGGGGAGGACCAGGAAGACTAAGACTTCAATGGTCAGGGTTAGACTAGTCCCGGGTTAGCCCTAGGGCGGACCAGCAGAGTTCTCGCCCTTAAGGTGCTCCCGCCTACTGATAGGCGAGATCGTTCGTGCCAGGACTCGGGTCTTCAGGTCAGCTTTAGGATTCGGGACAGGAGAGCTCCCGCCCAGAAGGAACTCTCCCTGGGGGAGGGCGAGAAGGTGTTGAGTGAGCTTCACTCACTCAACGCCGCGTTCGGCAGCAGAGGGCGTTGAGTAAGCTCCACTCGCCCAATGTCGTGATTAGCAGTGAAGGCGTAGAGTGAGCTTCACCCACTCAGCGCCACGTCCAACAGCAATGACGTCACGACCACCGAGAGCGAGAACCCTCTTAGCGGGAGATCTCGCCAAGGTGAGCCCAGCTAAGGCTCAGCGAGAGCCATCTCGCCCGGGGTTCTCGCCAAGCAGGTCCATGTGGTGGGGCCTGGCGCCCAGGAAAAAGGATTATTTTATTATTATTTCATTATCCTCTGGTTAAATTACCTGTATGCCCCTGGGATGACAGCAGGATTTGGCTATTGGCAGACCCATTAGGGGTATTTCAGTATTTTCAGGTCAGGAGAAGACTATAAAAAGACCCATAGGGGCTCTTTGGAAAGCAAGCTTTCATTATTCTCTAACTCCAGTGCTTTCTGAAGAGCTCCCAGTCTAGATATTGGTTTCGGAGGGGAAGCTCTCAGAGATCTTCCGGGTGTGAGGTGGGACCTCCCAGCTGAGGCTTTGTGTCAGTCTTAGGACCTTAGCAGCTAGTCAGGAGTCGAGATTTGAGAGAAGTAGGCGTCGGCTGCACTTTGGTTTGTGAACATTTGTTGAGGTCAATTTTGGCTTCAACAGTTCTGGTGCGGTGAGCGTAGAAGCAGTCGGTGCAAGAAAATCTTGAGTTGAGTCCCATGGCAGGAGGTGAAGGTGAAGGATCTGGCGCAGGAGGATCCCCCACTCGGGGATAAGAGGCGACAAGGAAGATGTTAGAGGATTTCAGGCGAGAGGTCATGTAGACGATCAGCTTGGCCTTCTCGGCAAGGAATGAGTGGGAGACGCCGCAGGTTCCTGTGGAGGTAGTTCCGCTGTTAGGCGAGAACGCTCTAGGGCAGCGCCCCGTGAAGGAAGTCTCGGTGGAGGCAGGCGAGAGGGATGTGGCTGCACGGGAGCTTTTCCTAGGCCAGCGTCCTGGAAAGGAGGTTCTGGTGGATCTAGGCGAGAGGGAGGCGTGAAAGAAAAGGGGATAGATACTACTCTAGAGGGGGGGGGGTGAATAGAGTAATCAAAATTGCACTAGCAAAGTTGACTGTCTACTCAACTCCCTTGGAGTTAATTGCGGAATGAAGGTTATAGATATTTGAGATTAAACCTTAAAGCCTAACACAAGTGATGTGCACAAAAGGCAGCCAACTGTAATTAAGGTTAAGGCTAGGAATCCTAAACAACAACTAGCAAACCTAGTTAAAATCTAATCACAGCCACAATGCAAGTAATTAATTAAAGCAATCCAGACGACACAAGGAATTTATAGTGGTTCCCCAAATAACTTGGGTACGTCCACTCTTCTACCAACAAGGTAGGAATCCACTCAGGTTTTTGATCAGGTGCCCTGCCACCAACAAGATCTGCTTTAGGTAGATCCAGAAACCCTTTAGACTTTTGATCAGGTGTCTAAAAACCAACACAGGTTTTTGATCAGGTGCCCTGCCACCAAGGGATACTTTTGAAGGGAGTAATAACCCTTTACAGGAGGGGGAAAGAAGGTTAAGGTGTCTTCTCTATTTTATAATAGATTAGAGAAGCACAATAACTTGCACTGAGCTAGAAATCTCTAAAAGAATCAAGTCTCCCCCTGGCTAAAAGAACGTCCAGGTGAAGTCTTGCTTCAGTGTAGAAACACTTCAGAAAATACTAAAGGAAAAAGCTACAAGAAGATAAATAATATGAAATAAAATTTCTTCTTTAGGCAGCTATCTTCTTCTTCTTCTTTTCAAAAAGCTCTGAGTGTAAATCTTCCTGGAGGCAGGAGAACTCAGGTTGAAGAAGAGTGAAGAACTAAAACTTCTTCTCAGTTAGATGTGAATGAGCTGAGAGCAGTTGAAAACTGTAAGTTCTAAAGCTTGAATGCTGCTGATAGCTTTTTGGTATGTGAGAGCTAGCTGGTTTCTTTCTTCAAAGAAGTCTTTATATAGCAGCAGCAACAACGGCTCTTACTTGAGTTTGAATCTTATCTTCTACTGAACTCTACAAGCTGGGCTGCAAAAAGCATAAAGCAAAACAAAAATACTGCAGACAGATATCCTATAAGAGGATAAAGCTTTCTAAGAAGCTGCAAATAATTCTGATGAAATAATACAAGAGAAAGTCACATCAGAGGAGACTCTTTACAGCCAAGGAAGACTTTTTGAGTCTAACGGCTATAAAGGACAGCCTGACAGATAAAGCAGAAATCATATCTCAGCTAATAAGACAAACAACTTTGTCAGAAAAATATTAGCTCAGGCATAAGGAATGGAAAAGATATTGCATGGAAATGTTATCATAATTTATTCAAATAATCTTTTATAAAATGTGCCAAAATAATTATGAAATTAATCACATCATAGAAGACGACAAAACTACTCAAGACATACAGCAAAACGTCGAACGACCCTCGGAGATCGTCGACCGAAGCACGGAGATCGTCGACCTATCCGACAGATAGTCGAACGATCCAGATAATCGAGCTATCAAAGAAGATAGTCGAACTACCTCAGCTGATAGTCGACCTATCAGAACAGATAGTCGAGCTATCAGATAGTCGATCTATCAGGACAGATAGTCGAACTACCAAAGCAAAACAGATAGTCGACCTATCAAACAGATAGTCGACCTATCACAGAAAACAGATAGTCGACCTATCAATAGATAGTCGAGCTATCAAAGCAAAACAGATAGTCGACTTATCAAACAGATAGTCGACCTATCACAGAAAACAGATAGTCGACCTATCAACAGATAGTCGAGCTATCAAAGCAAAACAGATAGTCGACCTATCAAACAGATAGTCGACCTATCACAGAAAACAGATAGTCGACCTATGAACAGATAGTCGAGCTATCAAAGCAAAACAGATAGTCGACCTATCAACAGATAGTCGAACTATCAGATAGTTGAACTATCCAAGCAGATAGTCAAACTATCAAAGAAGAGCAGATAGTCGACCTATCAACAGATAGTCGAACTATCAAGGGAAAACAGATAGTCGGCCTATCAACAGATAGTCGAACTATCAAACAAAACAGATAGTCGACCTATCAACAGATAGTCGAACTATCAACGCAGACAGAACGTCGACCAACTGATAGACGATCGTCGATCAGCCGATAGACGATAGTCGAGCGGCGTTCGACCATAGTCGAACGAAAAATTACTTAGCCAGATTTTCATCTGGACAGGCAATTCTACACAACTAGAGAATCTATCCTATCAACTAACTTTTGACCATAGATAAATCTTGGGTCAAGAGACTAAAAGAGAGGACTAAACTAAAATCAAAACCTAGGGTACCAACAATCTCCCCCTATTTGAGTTAAGTCTCTCAACAACTAAAACATACAAAACTAATTACTGAAAGTAAAATAAAATGCATGAAAAGAAATAACTAAGCAGATATCATCAATCAAACAGATAAACAATTAACTGTCAATCAATGAAATATTAAGATGCTTCAGAGTTAGGTTTAGGATCAGAAGAGCTAGAAACAAAAGTAATCTTTCTTGAGGGATCTGGAGCTTCTTTTCTCGATAACTTCAAGTCTTGTTCTCCAATGATTTTCAATTCTGTTGCTCTTGGGACAACTGCCTCAGGATGCTTTTCCATGTACTTTAAAGGATCAAATATCTCAGGTCTGACCTGGAATTTATCGAGCTCCTTCATTCTGAATTTTGACATTGTGGTCAATCCTGCAGTTTCTTTTCCTTCTACTTTTGCTTTCTTAATTTTAGCTGCTCCAACCAGTTCAAGAAAACGAGCCATCCTAAAATTAGGATCAAGCTCTGGGCTTTCATAAACATTTTCAGAAGAAGTATCAACTGGTTCTTTATCCTGAGTAACTAGATAACAAGGAGGAGCAGACTTAGCAAATGACTTGCTAGAATTTTCAGATAAAATAAATTGCTTACCTTTTGGAACATCCTTCACAGAATGAACTGGCTTAGGAGAGGTTGAGCTTTTGATTTCTTTAGACTGAGGAGGAGAGAAAGTTGGTCTTTGATACACTACCTCCTTTACTTGTTCTTTAACAGCATCAGGTCTTTGATAGCCAGTTTGACTTTTACCTTGGTATCCTTGTGAACTTCTCCTTTGAGCTGACTGAGATGGATTTAATCTTTCAGACTGAGCAGTAGGTTTTGAAGATAAGTTTCCTGAGGCTCCTGCACTGGGGGGTGGAGGAGGAGGACCTCTAGGATTCCATCTTGGGACAGGAGAGTCATACCTCTTTGACTTCTTCCTTTGCTTTTGCTGGTTCTTAAAAAATAACATCCAATGTTGAAACTCTTTTGATTTTGGATCAATCCCTTTCAGGATATAATAGGAAGTATCATTATCTGGATTAGGAGGAGGAGGAGCTGCAGCTTTCCTTTTCTTTTTAGCAATCCTTTTTCTTTTTGACTCAGCAGACTCATCAGAATCAATTTCATCTTCAGAATTAGAATAAATGGGCAGTTCATATGGGTCAATTGCATCTTTCAAAGCTCTTTCCTTTTCCTTTAGAGCAGCTTTTTCTACTTCTTCTACATGGCATCCTGTGCCAGGAGAGCATCTAAATCCAAACCCGGGGAATCATCCCATACAGTAGATTTTTCAAATGGGGCATCTGCAGCTTTTTCTTGTAGATCAGAAACTGTCATGGTGACCAGTTCTGCTTGCACTTCTGGCTGAGCAACTTGTTCTGGTTCAAACTGAGCTTCTGTAGCTAGTAGGAGATCAGGCTCTTGAAAAACTTCTTCCATTTTATCTGTAGTATTATGAATAAAATTTTTCTAAATGACATCTAATCATCCCTTCCAGATATTCCCATACAAGCATATCAGTTAACAAGTCTAAAAAGTAAGTAAAGGGAATACCTTCAGAATCGACCACTGCGTGTCCTAACTCCCACAATTCATCTAGAAAGGAGGTGATAATTCCTTCTAGCTAGGTACAGGGAGACCAAGGGAGTAGAACATTCTTCTAAGCAAGCTTTGACAATAAATTCAGATTTCAATAATGCATCAGAAATTTCCTTTTCAGATAGTGGAGGAGGAGCTGAATCTTCTATTGCTTTCTCTGCCACTGCATGATGATCTGCTGGAGGGGAGGCCAAAGGCTTCTTAGAGACATCTTCATCAAGCATCTCCCCCTGCCTGATTTCAGTAGATACTGAAACCAGGCCCCTAGAGGAAGAGGGCTCAGCAGACTTTGAGAGTGCCTGAATAGCAGCAGTCAAAGAGGAGATAGAGGAAGCAAGAGGAGCAATTGCCTCTTCAATCATAATTTTGATTGAGGGGGTAATTAACTCCACAATGCTAGAGATAAATGCTGGAGTTATTTCAAAGGATGATGATGATGATGGGGGAATTTCAGAGGATGGATGATCAGCAGGGATGGTGTGATGGACTGGAGAATGAACTGGAGATGGAGATAGAACTGGAAATGGATGAGTGGAAGCAGGGTGATCAATGTGATCAGAAGAGGGAATTGGAGAC
Organism: Platanthera zijinensis; assembly: GCA_039513925.1. Classification (NCBI taxonomy): domain Eukaryota; kingdom Viridiplantae; phylum Streptophyta; class Magnoliopsida; order Asparagales; family Orchidaceae; genus Platanthera; species Platanthera zijinensis. Next base: position 172,819,241 of record CM077081.1, on the reverse strand, counting down.
TGAGGAGGGGTAGAAATTTCAGAAACCAACAAATCAAAACTAGGATGAGATATCCTAGTAAGATGAGATGGGAGAGGAGATGCAGGAGGAGATGCAAAAGGTCGTACTTCAATTGAGGTTGATGGAACTTCAACTGAAGTAGACAGCAAAGCAGATGAAGAAGATGGAAGGGATGGATTTACTGAGCCAGCTGCTTGTAAGGGGGGAGTGACTGAGACAGTCCTGGTGCTATCAGATGTAACTGGAGCAACCCCTGCGGGAGCGGGCTTCAGGAAGGTCCTTTTCCATTTGGCGAACTGGGATGGATCCATCTTCTTGCTGGCGTTTATGGAGGTAGCAGCTGAAATTAACAGATGGGGATATTTCTCCTTCAGAAAAATCCCAACTACCCTACCCAGGGTAACTTCTTTCTTGCCATTCTTTTTCCTGATTAAATCAAATAATACTCTTGCCCAATTGATCTGTTTCTTATTCACAATTGCACACATCAGTGCAAACTGCTGCCTTGTAATATTATCGTGGGCAGAGTGCTTTTCCAGTAGCACTTTTCCAACTATTTCAACAAGAAACTTAATCTTAAATGGAAAATTTACTTTCAGCAGCTTAGAGGGAATGCCTTCGGCATGTCCCAGCTCTATCAGCATCCTCCCAAACTCAGGGGCATCTTGCTCGTACTCCTCTTCTCCATTAATCAATCCAAATATTTCTGTTAAAATAGCGGGAGTCAATGTTACCTCTTCTCCGCCAATGGTTCCGGTCATCAAATCATCATTTGAAGACGAAGTGAATGCCCACTCTTTGATCTCTTGAGTATTTATCTTTATTCTGGAGGACATGAGCTTCTCTAACCCTTGATCTTTGCACAGAGTAAGAATTTCCACTATTCCGGGTTCGCAACAGCTGAAGGAGTCGAAATCTATAACGAATCCTGCATCAAATTTTACTACTGCCAGGAGCGCTGAAGAAATCGCCATCGAGAGAGCTGGAGAAGACGAGGGAGAGACGGCGAGGACGGAGCGGCAGAAATCGCAAGACAAAGAGCAAGCGGGAAGACGGAATGCGAAAAGACGCACTCCGTCGATGATAAAAGCAACTATCTCTTAACCTAGGTCGACCATCGGCTTTATATTAAAACAACGATCGTCGGTCTATTTACAAGATACTGGAGACGATGGTCAAACGGTCGTTCGACGATCGGTCCTGAAGCAGAGTAGTCGATCAATCGTTCGACTATTTTTGTCTTCACAAACAGCAAGCTGTCGTCAACCATAGATCGATGATAAGCTCGACCTGTTAGACTATCTTCGAACGACGGTCAACGATCTTCAAGCAGATAAGCTATCTTCAACCATAGGTCGACGATAGGCTTGATCCAATCGACTATCTTCGAACGTCGTTCGACTATCTTCGAACAAGTTTCAACAAGGCAGACGTCACACTTAGTCTCTTCCATTAATCATGCCTAGTTGAACTAAAAAGAACAGATACTTCTGTTCATCTAAGGGCTTGGTGAACATATCACCTCTCTGAAGGTCTGTGGATATGAACTCAAGGCTGATCTTGTTCTTTTCCACACAATCTCTAAGGAAATGGTGCCGGATCTCAATGTGTTTCGTTCTAGAGTGGTGCACTGGATTTTGTGCAATAGAGATAGCACTGGTACTATCACACATGATTTTAGTGTTCTTGTGTGAGTACCCATAATCCAAAAGTTGATTTTGTATCCATAGGATCTGTGAACAACAACTAGCAGCTGCTATATATTCAGCTTCTGCAGTTGAGGTTGAGGTAGAGGCCTGCTTCTTACAGAACCAAGAGACCAATCTCTCTCCCAGGAACTGACAAGTTCCTGAGGTACTTTTCCTGTCAACTCGACAACCAGCATAATCAGAATCAGAATATCCAATTAATTCAAATTCTGACTCAGCTGGGTACCAAAGTCCTAGATTTGGACATCCCTTCAGGTATCTCAAGATTCTCTTGAGAATAATCAGATGAGATTCCTTGGGGTTGACCTGGAATCTAGCACAAAGGCATGTAGCAAACATTATGTCTGGCTTACTTGCAGTTAAATACAATAGGGAACCAACAATGGCCCTATAATTCTTTTGATCAACAGGCTTTCCCTGATCATCAGAATCAATAACTACATTAGTAGCCATAGGTGTATGCATTGCTGAAGCATCAGCCATCCCAAACTTCTTTACCAATTCCTTGGCATATTTGGATTGGGAGATGAAGATGCCATCAGCATCTTGCTTTACTTGGAGACCAAGAAAGTAAGACAGCTCACCCATACAACTCATCTCAAACTTGGAATGCATCAAGTTGGAGAACTTTTTGCATAGTTTGGGATCAGTGGAACCAAAAATAATGTCATCCACATACACTTGAACTAACAGGATTGTGTCTTTGTGGTGCTTGACGAAAAGGGTTCTATCAACTACTCCCCTAACAAAGTTGTGCTCTAACAGGAAACTAGCTAGAGTCTCATACCAGGCTCTTGGTGCTTGTTTGAGTCCATAAAGAGCTTTTTGCAACTTGAATACATGTGAGGGCTGAGTTGAAGAAACAAACCCAGGTGGTTGTTCAACAAATACCTCTTCCTTTATCTCACCATTTAGAAAGGCACTCTTGACATCCATCTGAAAAACTTTAAACTTCATATAGGCTGCATAGGCTAAGAAGATCATTATTGCCTCTAGCCTTGCAATAGGAGCAAAGGTTTGGTCATAATCTATACCTTCCTCCTGTCTGTAGCCCTGAGCTACAAGCCTAGCTTTATTCCTTACAATGATTCCATTTGCATCCAACTTGTTTCTATACACCCACTTGGTGCCTATGATCAGTTGGCCTTTAGGTCTTGGAACCAAAGTCCATACTTTACATCTCTCAAACTGATTGAGTTCCTCTTGCATAGCAATGATCCAGTGGGGATCTAGCTCAACATCTTTAATGGTGAGGGGCTCAATCTGTGAGAGGAAACAAGCATGCATCACATCCTGTCTTAATTGATGTCTTGTTTGAACACCAGCTGATATGTCTCCTATCACTTGAGATGTAGGATGATCTCTAAGTGTGACAACATCAGCAGGTGGGATGTGATCTTCAGCAATAGTTGGGATTAATTCCTCAGGAGGAATTTGATCTACTATTGGTGGAACAACAACAACCTCTGCAAGGTCTTCATCACTGTCTGATTCAGTGATATGAAGAGTTGAAAGATGGAGAATCTCTTGAGTGACATCTTTGGTAGATTCTTGTACCTGCAATGAACTTGAGGAATGGGAAGTTTCCTTCTCCTTGTAAAACATTTGGGATTCATCAAAGGATACATGAACAGACTCTTCAATTTTAGAAGAAGATTTATTAAATACCCTATAAGCTTTGCTTACTTGGGAATATCCAAGAAAAATTCCCATTGAAGCTTTTGCTTCAAATTTTCTAAGGTATTCTTTATTATTATTATGAATATAAACTACACAACCAAATACTCTAAAATAATTTATTTTAGGTTTCTTTCCTTTAAGCAACTCATAAGGAGTTTTACACTTAAGCTTGTGTATCAGACTTCTATTCAAGACATAGTTGGCTGTGCTAACAGCTTCTGCCCAATTGGAAAGAGGCATATTAGCATCTGCCAACAATGCGCCAGCAGCTTCAATTAGTGTTCTGTTCTTCCTTTCAACTACCCCATTTTGTTGGGGAGTTCTAGGAGCTGAGAAGCTATGTTTGATACCTTCTCTCTCACAGAATTCTTGCATGAGAAGAGAGTCAAACTCAGTACCATGATCACTTCTGTTCAAGGCCACATGAGTAGAGTACTCAGTCTGCACACATAATAGAAAATCTATAAGGGCTTTGAAGTTATCAGCCTTAGTTCTCAAAAAGAACAACCAAGTGAACCTAGAGAAGTCATCTACAATGACTAGGGTATAATACTTCCCTCCTAAACTCTGTACATTTATTGGGCCAAATAGGTCCAAATGTAATAAATACAGGATTCTAGGAGAATCACTTTTATTTACTAATTTAAATGAATTCTTGGTTTGCTTGCCTAGTTAACAAGCCTTGCATAGGCTCTCCTTCTTGTAGGGACAAGAAGGTAAACCTCTAACAAGGTTGTGTTTAGATAACCTAGATATATTCTTGAGGTTAACATGGCTAAGCCTTTTATGCCATAATGTATTGTTATTGGTTACTTCATTAAATAAGCAGATTTCAGAGTGAGTTGAGTTAAAATCTACTAAATAAATGTTACCTTGTCTAATACCTACTAACACAATATTATTATTTAAAGTAATATTACAAAGGGAGTTAGAAAATGATACCTGGTATCCAGCATCACATAACTAACTTACTGAAATTAGATTATGCTTCAGTCCAGTTAAATAAGCAACTCTCTTGAATGTTACAGCTCCAATTGTCATCCTGTCATAGCCTTCAGTTTGACCACAGCTTGAATCTACAAAGATTACCTTTGGGCCAAGCTTTGCCTTGAACCTTGACAGATGTTCTTTATTTCCTGTCATATGCTTGGAGCAACCACTATCCAAATACCACTTATTTTGAGTGATAGGATAGGTCTTCACCTGCAAATAAATCAATTAAACATTGTGGACCCAGGTAACCTTGGGTCCCGTATTTTTCACATAAGAAAAACTGGAAATAAATGAATAAGCAGGCTGAGGGTGTTAACCTAACTGGTAAGATCTCCTAGGTGGGAATCTCCATGCTGATGATGGGTCAATGAACCTAGGGTTTCTATTTTCATTCTGGTTTCTAAAGTTCTGGGTGTAGTTTTGAAATTCATATTGAAAGCGTCGATCGGCGTTTGACGATTGGTACCCAGATCGTCGATCTCCGTTCGACCACTAGGCCTGCGATCGTCGAGCAGCGTTCGACGCTCTTTGTAATTCCTTAAATTTTTGTTTTCTTTTCTCTCTTTTAACTTTATTTAAAGCTCTATAAACTTGATTAACTTGCTCAGTATTTTTTATTCCACTAGATGAAATAAAATTCACTGGAGTTGAAAGTTGGTTTTTAAGAATGATTGGGGGTTCACTAGAAGATGCTCCTAAGCCTAATTTGTTATTGCCTGACCTAGTGTTAGACATGCTGGTTATTTCAAGCAACTTAAGGCTTCTACCATTAGAAGATTCTTCTAACCTTTTTGACTTAGCTAATTCATTCTTAAGGAATTTTATTTCTTCACTAGAAGTAGTGAGTTCTGCTGTTAACCTAATGTTTTCATTAGAAATTGATTCAGATTCAGCTAGTTTAATTCTAAGCTCTTTTATTTCCTTTTCAGAGCTAATTAAATCTAAACATAAAGATTTAAACTCTGATTTAAATTCATCAGATGTAAAATCATAAGATGACAATACCTCATCTTCAGTTGGCATTTCTTCATCAGAATCTGAACTCTCTGCAGCTGAGTGATTGCTGCAGGCATCAATTGCCATCAGACAAACTTCCTTTGCCTTCTTTTCTTCTTCACCCTCACTGGAGCTTGAGGAGGAAGATTCCTCATCAGAATCGCTCCAGGTTTCAGCAACAAAGCCTTTCTCCTTCTTTTTGTTCTTGTAGGAGGATGGCTTGCAATGCTTCCTGTGCTGATCCTTGTCTTTCCTTTTATTTTTATTCTTTTCCTCTGGACAATCTGGAAGAATATGTCCAGGCTTCCTGCAACCATAACAGATTATTTCTTTAGTAGGAGTGCGATCATACCTTGGTTTTTCTTCATACTTTGAAGACTTCTTTCTGAAGTCTTTCCTTCCCATCTTGAGAAACCTTTTGGCAAATAATGCCATCAGTTCCTCATTGGACTGACTTCCTTCAGAAGTGTTAGCAGCTTTGAGAGCAAGGGTTTGCTCTTTTCTTGTAGGAGTTGGGGTCTTTGATTCAGCTTCAGCTTCCCTGGACTTCAGCACTTGCTTAAAAGACTTGAGCTTGCCAAGTGGGGCTTCTGTTGAGATTTCTGTTGTGCTTCTAGCCTCCTTGATATGCCAGATCCTCAGATCCCATGTGCTAGGGAAGCATATAAGAATCTTATCATTGACCTTTGTCAATGAAATATCCTTATCAAGAGTCCTCAGCTCATTGATGATTGAGTTGAGCCTTGTGTACATAGCTTCAACTGATTCAGCATCAGTTTTCTTGAAATTCTCATACTGTGAGATAAGGTTGGACCTCCTGTCCTTCCTTTCATCAGCTGAACCAGCTACAATCTGGTTTAGTGTATCCCACATAGCTTTTGCTGAGGAGCAGTCAGCAACCTTCTGGAATACTTCATCAGACATTGTCTGAGCCAGAATGTTCATTGCCTTGGCATCTGCTATCTTTGCCTTTTTGTATTCATCATTATAGTCTGGAGGAGGCACTGCACTCATATCAGTTGATGATGAGGCAGTAGCTGCAGCAGGTGCTCTTGGTGGTCCTGTCAAAATAGAAGCAAAAATACTCTCATCAATAGAGTTCATATATAATTTAATCCTTGCCTTCCAAATGCTGAACTTGGCTAAGTTGCATGCTGGAGGTCTGGTGCTAGAGTAATCCTTGAACTGGGCTATGATAGTGAAAGTGAATATCTATAAGCCTTGGTATCTATCAGGATCTTGTGACTTAGGTGTTAGCCTATTCAGTCAGTCAACCTCCCTCTGATACCAATTGAAAGAAAAGGGGATAGATACTACTCTAGAGGGGGGGGGGGTGAATAGAGTAATCAAAAATTGCACTAGCAAAGTTGACTGTCTACTCAACTCCCTTGGAGTTAATTGCGGAATGAAGGTTATAGATATTTGAGATTAAACCTTAAAGCCTAACACAAGTGATGTGCACAAAAGGCAGCCAACTGTAATTATAGTTAAGGCTAGGAATCCTAAACAGCAACTAGCAAACCTAGTTAAAATCTAATCACAGCCACAATGCAAGTAATTAATTAAAGCAATCCAGACGACACAAGGAATTTATAGTGGTTCCCCAAATAACTTGGGTACGTCCACTCTTCTACCAACAAGGTAGGAATCCACTCAGGTTTTTGATCAGGTGCCCTGCCACCAACAAGATCTGCTTTAGGTAGATCCAGAAACCCTTTAGACTTTTGATCAGGTGTCTAAAAACCAACATAGGTTTTTGATCAGGTGCCCTGCCACCAAGGGATACTTTTGAAGGGAGTAATAACCCTTTATAGGAGGGGGAAAGGAGGTTAAGGTGTCTTCTCTATTTTACAATAGATTAGAGAAGCACAATAACTTGCACTAAGCTAGAAAGCTCTAAAAGAATCAAGTCTCTCCCTGGCTAAAAGAACGTCCAGGTGAAGTCTTGCTTCAGTGCAGAAACACTTCAGAAAATACTGAAGGAAAAAGCTACAAGAAGATAAATAATATGAAATAAAATTTCTTCTTTAGGCAGCTATCTTCTTCTTCTTCAAAAAGCTCTGAGTGTAAATCTTCCTGGAGGCAGGAGAACTCAGGTTGAAGAAGAGTGAAGAACTAAAACTTCTTCTCAGTTAGATGTGAATGAGCTGAGAGCAGTTGAAAACAGTAAGTTCTAAAGCTTGAATGCTGCTGATAGCTTTTTGGTATGTGAGAGCTAGCTGGTTTCTTTCTTCAAAGAAGTCTTTATATAGCAGCAGCAGCAACGACTCTTACTTGAGTTTGAATCTTGTCTTCTACTGAACTCTGCAAGCTGGGCTGCAAAAAGCATAAAGCAAAACAAAAATACTGCAGACAGATATCCTATAAGAGGATAAAGCTTTCTAAGATGCTGCAAATAATTCTGATGAAATAATACAAGAGAAAGTCACATCAGAGAAGACTCTTTATAGCCAAGGAAGACTTTTTGAGTCTAACGGCTATAAAGGACATCCTGGCAGATAAAGCAGAAATCATATCTCAGCTAATAAGACAAACAACTTTGTCAGAAAAATATTAGCTCATGCATAAGGAATGGAAAAGATATTGCATGGAAATGTTATCACAATTTATTCAAATAATCTTTTATAAAATGTGCCAAAATAATTATGAAATTAATCACATCATAGAAGACGACAAAACTACTCAAGACATACAGCAAAACGTCGAACGACCCTCGGAGATCGTCGACCGAAGCACGGAGATCGTCGACCTATGGGAAAGATAGTCGAACGATCCAGATAGTCGAGCTATCAAAGAAGATAGTCGAACTACCTCAGCAGATAATCGACCTATCAGAACAGATAGTCGAGCTATCAGATAGTCGATCTATCAGGACAGATAGTCGAACTACCAAAGGAAAACAGATAGTCGACCTATCAAACAGATAGTCGACCTATCACAGAAAACAGATAGTCGACCTATCAACAGATAATCGAGCTATCAAAGCAAAACAGATAGTCGACCTATCAAACAGATAATCGACCTATCACAGAAAACAGATAGTCGACATATCAACAGATAGTCGAGCTATCAAAGAAAAACAGATAGTCGACCTATCAAACAGATAGTCGACCTATCACAGAAAACAGATAGTCGACCTATCAACAGATAGTCGAGCTATCAAAGCAAAATCGATAGTCGACCTATCAACAGATAGTCGAACTATCAGATAGTTGAACTATCCAAGCAGATAGTCGAACTATCAAAGAAGAGCAGATAGTCGACCTATCAACAGATAGTCGAACTATCAAGGGAAAACAGATAGTCGACCTATCAACAGATAGTCGAACTATCAAACAAAACAGATAGTCGACCTATCAACAGATAGTCGAACTATCAATGCAGACAGAACGTCGACCAACTGATAGACGATCGTCGATCAGCCGATAGACGATAGTCGAGCGGCGTTCGACCATAGTCGAACGAAAAATTACTTAGCCAGATTTTCATCTGGACAGGCAATTCTACACAACTAGAGAATCTATCCTATCAACTAACCTTTGACCATAGATAAATCTTGGGTCAAGAGACTAAAAGAGAGGACTAAACTCAAATCAAAACCTAGGGTACCAACAAGGCGACAGTGCGGGAGCTTTTCCCCGGGCACGGTCTCGCGGATCGATCCAGCCAGCCAAGGTCGGGGGACGTGCCCTCTCGCCAGGCAGGGGGAGAGACCCCTTTTAGTGAGCTTATCGTCTCGGCTCCAGTGCCGGAGGGGTTCAGGGAGCCGGATATGACCTACTACACCGGGAAGGATGACCCGGTTCAGCACGTGCAATGGTTTGAGGATGTGGTGTCGATAAGGAAGATGTCAGATGCCTTCAAGTGTAGGCTTTTTGCAATCACTCTGAAAGAGAAGGCCAGGGACTGGTTCCACCAGTTGACGGCGAGCTCGATCTACAGTTTTGACGATCTGCGCAGGGGTTTTCTGTTGAGGTTCTCGACTTTGAAGAAGCGGAAGAAGGAGGCTGAGTTTCTGTTTGCAGTGAGGCAGAAGCTGGAGGAGACGTTGGGTCATTATGTTGACCGGTTCCAAGAGGAGATTCTCCTGGTCCAGGAGGTCCCGGGGTATACACTGATGCTTGCCTTCACCCTAGGGCTGAGGCCGGGGTTTTTTAGCTTGGAGTTGAAAAGAGTGCCCCCTCTCTCTTTTGAGGAGCTCATGGAGAGGGCGACAAAGGAGATAGACTTCGAGAGGGCAAACCCTGCGTTTGCGAGGAAGCTGGCCAGGTTGGCGGAGGATGATGTGAAGGAGCCGGCAGTAGGGAGGCAGAGGGAAGTGAGAGAGCAGAGGGAGCAGAGGGAACCAAGGGAAGATAGGAGGAGAGAAGAACCCCGAGGGGAGGGGCAGCAGCATGGGGGGGCCAGGAAGCTGAACAACCGATTGGGTTGGAGGCCTCAGGAAGGTCGCCCCAAGGGCTAAGGGGGTTTTCAAGGAAGAGACAACTTCCGGGAGCCGAGAAGACTCGAGCAGGGAGGATGGAGGCAGGGACCGAGGGGTCACTTCCCACCACCGCAGGAGGCCATGGAGGTGGGTAGAGGAAGAGGAAGAAGAATTCGAGGAGCAGGGAGAAGGGGAGGAGGAGAAGGAAGAGGGGGCAGGGTAGCGTTGCCCTATTGTGACTTCCATCAGGAGGAAGGTCACGCAACAGCCACCTGCCAAGAGTTTCTGGAGATGAGGGAGGCCAGAGGAGCTGGAAGGCAAGATCCGCCTACAAGGATCGTCGAGGTGCAACACGGATAGGCTGAGGATAGATGTGAAGATAAGGTCGATATGGGGACCCGAGGGGGATCAGAGTGATCCATGGGGGAGTAGGGATCCAGGCAACCCGCAAGGGGAGCCATCAAACCATGTTCCACAGAGGGGTCGCCTCGACCTCCCTGTCTCCCCCCCAGAAGAAAAAATCACCTTCTCATCCTCGGATATGCCAGACTACGAAGACCAGTTCTGCGACGCACTAGTAATCCAAATAGCGGTGGAGAACTTCACAGTCTCCCGGATACTGGTGGATAACGGGAGCTCCATGAACGTGATCTTCAAGAAGGCCTTCGATGAGATGAGGGAGGAAGGAAAAAGGGTCCTGGCTTCTGATGGACCGCGTTTTGGTTTTTCTAGAGAGAGGAAGGAGGTAGAAGGGGGAGTGGGCCTGCATGTGAAGCTTGGGGGCGTCTCACGGAACTATAGGTTCGTGATTGTAGATGCCCCAAGTAGCTACAACGCCATCTTTGGGCGTCCTCTCATCAGCGCCTTTCGCTGTGTCCCCTCCTCATTTCATCAATGCCTCAAGTTCAACAATGGAGGGGTGCAGGTTAGGATCAGGGGGGATCCGAAGGTGGCGAGGCAGTGCTATGTGACGGCGGTAAACTCCGTGTCGTGGATGGCTGAGGCAGATAAGCTGGAGAAAGAGATGGCTGGGAAGGAAGGAAGTATCGAGGAGGAGGAGACCAGCCTGGAGGAGGCTTTGGAAGTAGCAGGGGGCAGGTGGTAGAAGTGGAGGAGGCGAGCCCGCAGGAGGCGGAGGACTTGATGATGGAGGAGGTAGTGGAGATAGAAGAGATGAGCCTGGGAGAGGCAAGGGAAGGAGAGCAGAGGCAAGGAGAAGGCCTGGTGGAAGCGATGGGGGTTGATGAGGTCGGAGGAGAAAAGGTTGAGCAGGAGGAGGCAAGGGCAGGATGGGAGCGGTTGAGGCTGGAGCTGGCCGAGGAAGTGGTGGAGATGGAGGTACTCACCAGAGCGGGGCAAGTACAGAAGGTGCGGGTCAGCGGAGGCTTAAGCCTCAAGGAGCAGGGGCGGATGCTAGCCTGCATCCAGAGCAACATCGACATCTTTGCTTGGAGCGCGGCAGACATGCCGGGCATCGATGCGGACGTAGCTTTTCATCGCCTGAACCTGGACCCGAGGACTCACCCCATACGACAGAAGATGAGGGCCATCGCCACCAAGCTGGAGGAGCCCATCCGAGAGGAGGTCAGGAAGCTTCTGGAGGCAGGCTTCATCTCGGAGATCCAGTATCTAGGCTGGATCTCTGATGTGGTAATGGTAAAGAAAGGGGAGGAAAGTGGCGTATGTGTATCGATTTTTCCCTGTTAAATAAATCATGTCCTAAGTATTGCTACCCCCTGCCTCGCCGACGCGCTGGTTGATTCAGCCGTTGGTTTTTCTGTTATGAGTTTTTTGGATGCTTTTTCAGGTTACCACCAGATCCGGATGCACCCTCCCGATGTTAAGGATGTCTCCTTCATCACGAGAGAGGGATGCTTCAGCTATAAGATGATGCCCTTTGGGTTGAAAAATGCAGGGGCAACATACCAACGCATGATGGATCGAGTCTTTCGAGACCAAAGGGGGAAGAATCTGGAGGTCTACGTCGATGACCTGCTGGTCAAAAGCAAATGCATGGATTCCCATTTGCGGGACTTGGAAGAGACGTTTGCCAACCTGCGAAGGTTCAAGATGAAGTTGAACCCCTTGAAGTGTGTCTTCGGGGCTAGTCGCGGGAAGTTTCTCGGACACCTCTTGACTCCGGCAGGGGTAGAACCTAACCCGGACAAGGTGAAGGCTATATTGGACTTGGAGTCACCTCGCAATGCCAAGGAGGTCTAGCGCTTGACGGGAAAGTTGGCCGGGCTAAGCAGGTTCCTCTCTTGGTCCGGGGATAGGTGCTCTTCTTTCTTCAAAGTGCTCCGCGGTAATCAGGTGTTCAAATGGACGATCGAATGCGAAGAGGCCTTCCATAGGCTGAAGAGGCAACTCTCCCAGGCTCCGCTACTCCAAAGCCCCAAGGAAGGGGAAGACCTAGCCTTGTATCTCGGGGTGGGGGTGGAAGCTGTGAGCTCCGTCTTGGTTAGGGAAGAGGGGAAGAAGCAGCTACCCATCTATTATGTAAGCTGAATCCTGAAAAAGGCGGAGCTCCGCTACCCCATCCTGGAGAAGCTGGCTTATGCCTTGGTCGTTTCGGCAAGGAAGCTTTGTCCATACTTTCAAGCGCACTCGATTGGTTTGGTCACCGACCATCCTCTTCGCAAGATCTTCGAGGGGGTAGAGCACTCGGGAAGGCTGGCAAAGTGGTCTATCGAACTAAGCGAGTTCGACATCTCGTTCGTCCCGAGACTCTCCATCGAAGCTCAGGCCGTGGCGGACTTTCTGGCAGACTATGTCACTAAAGCTGAGAATGAGGAGCCGAAGCCCCACGAAGCATGGAAGATGATGGTCGATGGGGCCTCGGGAAGGCACTCCCTGGGAGGGGGTGTAGTGTTAGTGAGTCCTCAAGGGGTTACCATAGAACAGGCGGTGGCTTTCCACTTCCCTATTACCAATAATCAGGCGGAGTATGAGGTTGTGATAGCCGGCCTTCGATTGGCAAGGGAGTTGGAGATCCAGGATGTAAAGACCTTCACTGACTCGATGGTGGTAGCGTCACAGATCAGAGGGGAGTTTGAGGCTCGGGAGCCTACCCTCGTGAAGTATCTATCCAAGGTAAGGGCAATCATCGGAGGGTTCCGTTCCTTCTCTATTCAACACGTTCCCAGGGAGGAAAGCACAGCAGCTGATCGGTTGGTGAAGTTTGGGCCTCGGGGAGGAGGAACCTTAACTGAACTTTTCCGACCAGCGATTGAAGAGGGGGAGTTGATGGAGGTGGGTCGGCGATCCTCATGGGTGGACCCATCGGTGACCTTCCTTACCATAGGCGAGCTGTCAGAGGGGGTTAAGGATACGAAAAGCTTTAGGCGAAAGGCAGCCCACTACCTGATGTTGGAAGGGGGCTTGCACCGGAAGATGTTATCGAGGCTCCTCGCGAGATGTGTGATCGAGGAGGAGGTCCCAAGAATCCTGTAAGAGGTGCATTCGGGAGATTGCGGCAGTCACTCGAGAGGAAGAACGTTGGAGGCAAGGGTGATAAGACAAGGATACTTCTGGCAGACCTTGAGGAAGGATACAGTCGAGTTTGCAAAGAGATGTCTGAAATGTCAAGTACACGCCCCCCTCCAGCTCTTACCCGCACAAATGCTTCGAAGTATCACGGCCCCATGGCCCTTCGCCATTTGGGGGATGGATCTAGTTGGACCCTTTCCTCCAGCCAGCGGGCAGAGGAGGTTCCTCCTAGTCATGATCAACTACTTCTCAAAGTGGCTGGAGATCAAAGCTCTAGCCAAGGTTACCTCCCAGGTCATCAGGAACTTTGTTTGGGGGGAAATCATATGCAGGCATGGGCTACCCCAAGCGATAGTGACGGATAACGGTCCTCAGTTTGCCAGTGAAGAGTTCATCAGCTTCTGCGCCCAACTGGGGATTGACCTCAGGTTTGCCTCTGTCCATCACCCCCGGAGCAACGGCCAGGTGGAAGAGGCGAACAAGATCATCATGAACTTGCTCAAGAAGAAGGTGGATAACCTGAAGGGCAACTTGGTGGAGCAACTCCCTTCCGTCCTGTGGGCCTTGCGAACAACTCCGAACATAGCCACATGGGAGACCCCCTTCAAGCTCTCTCATGGGTGTGAGGCTGTCCTCCCGGTGGTGTTCGAGGTTCGGTCTCCATGGGTCGCAACTGCGGGTGAAGGAAGCAAAGCTTGGAGGTTGGAGAACGAGGAGGGATTTCGCCTCTCGTTGGATATGGTGGAAGAGCTACGGGATGTTGCTGCCATCAGACAAGAAGAGATAAAAAGGCGAATGGTCAGGTACTTCGATAAACACATTAGGGTAAAGGAATTCGCCGAGGGGGACCTAGTGCTAAAAAAGGTCGACGCAACAGGAAGGTCGGCCCCTGTGGGCAAGCTCAACTCCAGCTGGGAAGGGCCTTACATAGTAGAGAAGGCTCTGGCTAATGGGGGTTACTACCTCCAGGATGTGGAGGGAAGGACCTTGAGCCACACCTGGAACGGTGATGACTTAAAACGTTTCTACCCTTAAAGGGAGAGAAGTATTGTAATATGGTGAATAAATATTATCATCTCAAAGTAGTCTTTTCAGAATGTTGACTCTCTAAAAAATGCTATCATAAGAATAGGTCTTTTCTACACTAAAATGCTTTTGCTTTAACCGACTATGTCTTCTCATCTTGATAATCTTCGCGGGCTCTCATCTAGCTGGTAGGTCCAAAGGCTCCCCTGTGGGGGAGAGGTTTGGCTTGATCTTCATCAACACCCCGAGCTCGGCTCGGCCCCAGGTAGACCCGCTGCGCAGGCTCTCATCTAGCTAGCAGGTCCGAAGGCTCGCTTGTGGGGGAGAGGTTTGGCTTGATCTTCATCAACACCCCGAGCTTGGCTCGGCACCAGGTAGACATGCTGCGCAGGTTCTCATCTAGCTGGCAGGTCCGAAGGCTCACATGTGGGGAAGAGGTTTGGCTTGATCTTCATCAATACCCCGAGCTCGGCTCGGCCCCAGGTAGACCCGTTGTGCTGACTCTCATCTAGCTGGCAGGTCCGTAGGCTCGCCTGTGGGGGAGTGGTTTGGCTTGATCTTCATCAACACCCCGAGCTCGGCTCAGCCCCAGGTAGACCCGCTGTGCAGGCTCTTATCTAGCTGGCAGGTTCGAAGGCTCGCCTGTGGGGGAGAGGTTTGGCTTGATCTTCATCAACACCCCAAGCTCGGCTCGGCCCCAGGTAGACCCGCTGCGCAGGCTCTCATCTAGCTGGCAGGTCCGAAGGCTCACCTGTGGGGGAGAGGTTTGTCTTGATCTTCATCAACACCCCGAGATCGGGTCGGCCCCAGGTAGACCGCTGCGTAGGCTCTCATCTAGCTGGCAGGTTCGAAGGCTCGCCTGTGGGGGAGAGGTTTGGATTGATCTTCATCAACACCCCGAGCTCGGCTCGGCCCTAGGTAGACCAACTACACAGGCTCTCATCTAGCTGGCAGGTCCGAAGGCTCGCCTGCGGGGGAGAGGTTTGGCTTGATCTTCATCAACACCCCGAGCTCGGCTCGACCCCAGGTAGACCCACTGCGTAGGCTCTCATCTAGCTGGCAGGTCCAAAGGCTCGCCTGTGGGGGAGAGGTTTGGCTTGATCTTCATCAACACCCCGAGCTCGTCTCGACCCCAGGTAGACTCGCTGCGCAGGCTCTCATCTAGCTGGCAGGTCTGAAGGCTCGCCTGTGGGGGAGAGGTTTGGCTTGATCTTCATCAACACCCCGAGCTCGGCTCGGCCCCATGTAGACCCGCTGTGCAGGCTCTCATCTAGCTTGCAGGTCCGAAGGCTCGCCTGTGGGAGAGAGGTTTGGATTGATTTTCATCAACACCCCGAGCTCGGCTCGGCCCCAGGTAGACCCGCTGCGCAGGCTCTCATCTAGCTCGCAGGTCCGAAGGCTTGCCTGTGGGGGAGAGGTTTGGCTTGATCTTCATCAACACCCCGAGCTCGGCTCGGCCCCAGGTAGACCCGCTGCGCAGGCTCTCATCTAGATGGCAGGTCCGAAGGCTCGCCTGTGGGGGAGAGGTTTGGTTTGATCTTCATCGACACCCCGAGCTCGGCTCGGCCCCAGGCAGACCCGGTGCGCAGGCTCTCATCCAGCTAACAGGTCCGAAGGCTCGCCTGTGGGGGATAGGTTGAGTCCTTGACTTGTGGTCCTTGGTTCTTGATTTATGGTTCTCAGTGTTACAACAAGCCCGGCTCAACCCCCGGTAGACCCGCTACGCAGGCTCCCATCTAGCTGGTAGGTCCGAAGGCTCGCCGGTGGAGCATAGATCCAGTTTGTGGGAAGGTATCTTGTCATGACCCTGTCCTAGATCAGAGACAAAGCCCTAAAGGTCTCGGCTAGTAGAGGTCTCGGCCAGTTAGGGTCTCGGCCAATAGGGGTCTCGGCCAAAAGGTCTCGGCTGGGGGGATCTCGTTGAAGAAGGCCCCAGGCAGACCTGGGCAGGACGACCTAATCGATGGCGCAAGGCTCCCGCCTAATCAATCTCTAAGGAAGGTGACCCTAAGGAGACTAAGGGTCTCGGCAGAAGCTCGCATGGAAGCCACTTGGCTGACAAACCGATTAATTCAAGCAAACACCGGCAGTGAAATATGAAACATTGCATTATATTTAATAATTACAGGGGTTTGGAGCTTCACGCTCATTACAAAAGAGTATCAAAAAAGAAAATGCACTTCAAGGGGGCGCGCTGTAATCCCCGCTGGTGCTCTCGCTCGAATCCTCGCCAGAGTCCTCGCCAGAGCTCACCCCAGACGTCTCCCCGGCAGCGGTAGAAGACTTCGGTATATCCAAGGGAGGGGAGTCGGGCGTGCCCGGAGGATTCGGGACTGGATCGAATAGCCAGGGGAGGAGTTGGCGAGCGTCGACGGTTATGCCGTCCTCCTGAAGCAGCTTCGCGTCTCGCAGTGTCTTGACCGTCAGCCTGACGGTAGCCTGAGCGTTCGCCTGCAGTAGCTTGTCGATGTCGTACACCGAGAAGTGACGACTCTTTAGTCTTTCATCAAGCGTCGGAGGCGGGCCTTTCGCCGCTTCCGCACGCCGGAGCTGGTCCCTCAGCAAGACGTTCTCGCAGCGTACGTCAGCCAACTCCGTGCGGAGCGCCATGGCTTGGGCGGAATCCTGTGTAGAAGAGATCAGCTCAGCAAATACTGCGCAAACGTGACTTCGAGAAGCGAGAGCAATGGTCCAGGAGGATCCCGCTTACCTCGGCTGCGGGGAGTAGGGACAGCGCCTGTTGAGCATTCTCCAACTCCTGTTGAGCACTCGCGAGCTCTGTCTCCGAAGCGCTTGCTCTAGCCACCGCCTCTTCCCTCGTCTTGTGCATGTCGGCGAAGTTCTTGTCGATGCTGATGCTTCGACGTGCGCACATGTGTGCAAGCTCGAACCCGCGCAGCAGGGCCTGGGTAGATTCGAAAGCCAGGAGCCGGGTGGGCATCTGGTCGAAGACACTAGCGTCCTCTCGGCTATAGAGGCCATAGCCTAGCGAGAAGGCCTCGCCAGTAACCTCATCTCTCTCCGTCCATCTGGGGAGGAGCGTTGAAACCACAATCCTGTTGGATTCGGGATCCCATTGGAGCAGAGGCTTCCGCTCTGCGCCGACGTGCTTCACGCCGAAGCCATAATTTCTGTGCCCTTTCGGCACTTCCTTGGCCCGTGTCCGGGCAGAGGTCTCGGCAGCGACTCCCTCTCCTCCAGCCACGTCTGCGGCCGGTGGGTTCTCGATAGTAGCCTCGGTACGTCTCCTGGCGGCAGCACCCATCTCGCTGGTCTTCTGGAGCAGCCCTTCGAAGGACTCGCCCGAGGCGGGATGTCAGGCGGGCGAGACGGCCAAGCCCTTTCCCTTATCCGCAGCGGATGGCTTTGGCCTCTTCAGCGGTCGCGGGGCGGGAGCGGTGCCTTTTCGCTTCTTAGCTTCGGGCGGCAAAGGCTGAGCTGGCTCTTCCCGGCAGGCGCGAGCGCTGGCCTCCGCGAGAGCGAGAGAACCTCTCGCAGCCCGATCCGCGACACCTGGGGCCGCAGCGAAAGGTTGGCGTAGAGGGACCTCCTGCTCTCCTGCAAAGTTAGCACTATTCAGCAAAGGAAGATCCTAACAAGAGATCAAATCTAGGACGAGACCGTACCTTCACCCGGGTGGACGGGAGGAAGGGAGTCGACGTCTCGCCGAAGGAAGAGAACGTCAAACTCTTTTGTTCCGAAGAACTCCAGGAGTGCGCTCTCGCGCGACCCCAGAGTGGGAGGTTTGTAAGCAACATTCTCGTATTGAACAGGTCGGAGTGGGACATTGCCAAAGTCCCCGGTGACGTAGACGAACTTCTCGCCCCAATGGTGATGTTTGTTGGCGAGACCGGTGGTCTTAAGCAGCTGCCCGGAGAAGAAGACCACCCCTCCTTTGGCGCGGAAGTTGAATAGCTTGCGGAAGATCGGCAGACTGAACTCGATCCTCTCGAATCGCATGTAGTATATGAACGCCACAAGGATCGCGACGGAGTTCGGGTTCAGCTGGGAGGGAACCACCCCGTAGTAGCGGAGAGCTTGCCGAATCTCTATCCAGAGAGGAAGGCAGAAGCCCACCTCGAAATGTTCGAGGGGGATGGCGAGCTCTCCCGCCTTCAGGGTATTCACCTTGTCGTGATTACCCGGGTTCCGCGCCGAGAAGCCAGCGGGAATGAAGCGGTCAACAATCAGGTTGTACTCGTCCAAGGTGATCGTGCAGGAGGGGAAGAGATGCTTGCGGAACGCTTCCGCGCAATGAGCGTGACCCTCGTTCTCGCCTGGCATTTTGGGATTATAGGTAATAGAGAGAACTATAGGGAGGTAGAAGCGGAAGCAAGAGGGCGAGAGCAATGAAAGGGAGTTGAGGTTTCGGATCAGAGAAGTAAATGCGGTTGGTAGATTTCTCTATTTATAGGAAACCGTGATCATTACGGCTCCGTCCGATAGAGAGAGAAAATGACGGCAGAGTACAACTATCACGATCTTGGCTGGCGACGCCTCGGTTTTCCCCCACGGGATGACAGCAGTCGACGATCGTCTCTAGTTTCGGCGCAAGCCTCATAGTTTTGGCGCAAGCATCCTAATTCCAACACATTCTTAAAATTCGCAGCACAATGAAAGAAGAGACGGATAATAACTTGTCTCGCTGCCGAGAGCTGAATAAAATTAGCAATAACAGTTATTACAGAGGCATAAAGGTATATGTCAGAAGGGAATGCTAAAAAGGGCGAAGGGGCGAGACCTAGATGAACTAAAACGGTTCCCAGCACCATCGCCCTCGTTCCCGCTGCCTAGTTCTTGGAGGCACCAGCGGGTTGAAGTAAGATGACGGGGTGGTACACCCTAGGTTGATCTGCCTAGCATGATCCCGGATCTGCGCGATGCATCTCCCTGGCGAAGACTCGGCAGTAGGCCCTCCCGGTCGATCAGTCTCGCCCAAGAAGAAATCCCGCTCCAGGGACTCTAGCCTTTGTTCCACGGATTCGCGGAACGCTTTCTCCGCGGCAGCTTGGGCGCGGTCTCGCCGGATGAGCTTGGCCAAAATGGCCGAGATATTCCTCCTCCGCCCCTTCGCGTTCCCGGCGCCGTTCAAGGTTTCTTCTATCTCGCCAGGCGAAGGTGGAAGGGAATCGTCTTCTTCTTCTTCTTCTTCTTCTTCTCCCTCCTCGTTAGCTCCCGACCGAGAGCTGGGATCCCCTGCGAAAAGTGTGCCCAAGGTTTTGATTAAGGCATAGCGATCAGCCGACAAGAATGTCTCGCATACCTGCAGTCTGGAGAGAGCCATTGACTGACGTCGGGTGAGAAGGCCCGACCCCTCCGTCAGTTTCATAAAGGAGGTGGAGAGGCTTGCCTCGCCCTGGGCGGAAGGGTTTGCGCACAATGGTCCCGGCCTGGCCGGAATCATGGAGAGAGTTGTCCTCTCTCAAGGGATGATCGACATCCTTAGGAGTAGTGGAAGGTTAAAAGGCCACCCCTCCCGCCTGTAGGGCGGGATTGGCCGTAGAAGGAAGCAGCTCGCCGGTTCTCGCTTCGTCTTCCTGGGTGACGAGACCCGGGCCGGTGGAAGCTGGCTCTGCGAGAAGACAGTTATGAAAAGGAAAGGCACGGTTGAAGTATTGAGAAGTGGCGGAAAGCGTACCTATCACCTGGGTCTCGGCTGGAGGAATTGCCTCCGAGACCCTCGTTCGATCCTCAGGAGGGGGAGTTGACAAATCTGGGGGAATCGGGGAAGACCCGGCGACGTCATTTGGAACGGATTCCTGCGAGAGGTCGCGTTAACTATCGGGCCTGTAACGTAATCATCTCGGTAAGCATGGCCGGAAGGCATACCTTTTGCGGGGAGGGGTCCCCCGCGGGATTGGGAGTAGGAAAAGGTGGATTCCTGTTCTCGCGAGCAAGGTCTCGCCAGACCACCTTCGCTTTCCTCTTTTCCTTTTTCTTCTTCGGCTCAGAAGGGCCGGCGTCTGAAGATTTCCTCGATAGCTAGGGCGCTACCGCAGCGCTATTTGCTAAGGCTCGCGTTTGAGCCGCGATTAACCGATCTTGAAGGTCCTGCGGAAGTGGCTTGCCAGCACGCTTAGCATACATCTTGGTATCGCGCAAAAAATCCCGGGCAAGAGCTCAGTGAAGAAACAGTAGTTCGGAGGCAAGACTTATGGTCACCCGTCGGCGTGTATTTATTGCCGCAGTAGGGCCCGCCAAAAGATTCTCTTAGCTGACAGGCACGTGTCCAGCGAATATTTTGGGGTTGGACTTGTCTTGTCGAGCGCAGGGCTAGCTCGAAAAGAGCGGGGATTGTGTACAACCGCATATTCACTGGGGAGGACCAGGAAGACTAAGACTTCATTGGTGAGGGTTGGACTAGTCCCGGGTTAGCCCTAGGGCAGACCGGCAGAGTTCTCGCCCTTAAGGTGCTCTCTCCTACTGATAGGCGAGATCGTTCGCGCCAGGACTCGGTTCTTCAGGTCAGCTTTAAGCTTCGAGACAGGAGAGCTCCCGCCCAGAAGGAACTCTTCCTGGGGGCGGGTGAGAAGGCGTTGAGTGAGCTTCACTCACTCAATGCCGCGTTCGACAGCAGAGGGCATTGAGTAAGCTCCACTCGCTCAACGCCGTGATTAGCAGTGAAGGCGTAGAGTGAGCTTCACCCACTCAGCGCCACGTCCAACGACAATGACGTCAAGACCACCGAGAGCGAGAACCCTCTTGGCGGGATATCTCGCCAAGGTGAGCCCAGCTAAGGCTCAGCGAGAGCCTTCTCGCCCGGGGTTCTCGCCAAGCAGGTCTATGTGGTGGGGCCTGGCGCCCAGGAAAAAGGATTATTTTATTATTATTTCATTATCCTCGGGTTAAATTACCTGTATGCCCCTGGGATGATAGCGAGATTTGGCTATTGGCAGACCCATCAGGGGTATTTCAGTATTTTCAGGTCAGGAGAAGACTGTAAAAAGACCCATAGGGGCTCTTTGGAAAGCAAGCTTTCATTATTCTCTTACTCCAGTGCTTTCTGAAGAGGTCCCAGTCCAGCTATTGGTTTCGGAGGGGAAGCTCTCAGAGATCTTTCGGGTGTGAGGTAGGACCTCCCAGCTGAGGGTTTGGGTCAGTCTTAGGACCTTAGCAGCTAGTCAGGGGTCGAGATTTGAGAGAAGTAGGCGTCGGCTGCACTTTGGTTTGTGAACATTCGTTGAGGTCAATTTTGGCTTCAACACCACCTCCATCAATTCCCCCTCTTCAATCACTGGTCGAAAAAGTTCAGTTAAGGTTCCTCCTCCCCGAGGCCCAAACATTGCCAACCGATCAGCTGTTGTGCTTTCCTCCATGGGAACGTGTTGAATAGAGAAGGAACGAAACCCTCCGATGATTGCCCTTACCTTGGATAGATACTTCACGAGGGTAGGCTCCCGAGCCTCAAACTCCCCTCTGATCTGCGACGCTACCACCATCGATTCAGTGAAGGTCTCCACATCCTGGATCTCCAACTCCCTTGCCAATCGAAGACCGGCTATCACAGCCTCATACTCCGCCTAATTATTGGTAACAGGGAAGTGGAAAGACACCGCCTGTTCTATGGTAACCCCTTGAGGACTCACCAACACTACACCCCCTCCTAGGGAGTGCCTTCCCGAGGCCCCATCGACCATCATCTTCCATGCTTCGTGGGGCTTCAGCTCCTCATTCTCAGCTTCAGTGACATAGTCTGCCAGAAAGTCCGCCACGGCCTGAGCTTCGATGGAGAGTCTCGGGACGAACGAGACCTCGAACTCGCTTAGTTCGATAGACCTCTTTGCCAGCCTTCCCGAGTGCTCTACCCCCTCGAAGATCTTGCGAAGAGGATGGTCGGTGAACACCCCAATCGAGTGCACTTGAAAGTATGGACGAAGCTTCCTTGCCGAAACGACCAAGGCATAAGCCAGCTTCTCCAGGATGGGGCAGCGGAGCTCCGCCTTTTTCAGGATTCAGCTTACATAATAGATGGGTAGCTGCTTCTTCCCCTCTTCCCTAACCAAGACAGAGCTCACAGCTTCCACCCCCACCCCGAGATACAAGGCCAGGTCTTCCCCTTCCTTGGGGCTTTAGAGCAGCGGAGCCTGGGAGAGTTGCCTCTTCAGCCCCTGGAAGGCCTCTTCGCATTCGACCGTCCATTCGAACACCTGATTACCGCGGAGCACTTTGAAGAAAGAAGAGCACCTATCCCCGGACTGAGAGAGGAACTTGCTTAGCCCGACCAACTTTCCCGTCAAGCACTGGACCTCCTTAGCGTTGCGAGGTGACTCCAAGTCCAATATAGCCTTCACCTTGTCCGGGTTAGGTTCTACCCCTGCCGGAGTCAAGAGGTGCCCGAGAAACTTCCCGCGACTGGCCCCGAAGACACACTTCAAGGGGTTCAACCTCATCTTGAACCTCCGCAGGGTGGCAAACGTCTCTTCTAAGTCCCGCAAATGGGAATCCACGCATTTGCTTTTGACCAGCAGGTCATCGACGTAGACCTCTAGATTCTTCCCCCTTTGGTCTCGAAAGACTCGAGCCATCATGAGTTGGTATGTTGCCCCTACGTTTTTCAACCCAAAGGGCATCATCTTATAGCTGAAGCATCCTTCTCTCGTGATGAAGGAGACATCCTTGACATCGGGAGGGTGCATCCGGATCTGGTGGTAACCTAAAAAAGCATCCAAAAAACTCATAACAGAAAAACCAACGGCTGAATCAACCAGCGCGTCGATTCAAGGCAAGGGGGTAGCAATCCTTAGGACATAATTTATTTAACAGGGAAAAATCGGTACACATATGCCACTTTCCTCCCCCTTTCTTTACCATTACCACATTAGAGATCCAGCCTGTATACTGGATCTCCGAGATGAAGCCTGCCTCCAGAAGCTTCCTGACCTCCTCTCGGATGGGCTCCTCCAGCTTCGTGGTGATGGCACTCATCTTCTGGAGTATGAAGCGAGTCCTCGGGTCCAGGTTCAGGCGATGACAAGCTACGTCCGCATCATTTCCCGACATGTCTGCCGCGCTCCAAGCGAAGATGTCGATGTTGCTTTGGATGCAGGCTAGCATCCGCCCCTGCTCCTCGAGGCTTAAGCCTCCGCTGACCTGCACATTCTGTACTTGCCCCGCTCTGGTGAGTACCTCCATCTCCACCACTTCCTTGGCCGGCTACAACCTCGACCGCTCCCATCCTGCCCTTGCCTCCTCCTTCTCAACCTCTTCTCCTCCGACCTCATCAACCCCCATCACTTCCACCAGGCCTTCTCCTTGCCTCTGCTCTCCTTCCCTTGCCTCTCCTAGGCTCATCTCTTCTATCTCCACTACCTCCTCCATCATCAAGTCCTCCGCCTCCTGCGGGCTCGCCTCCTCAACTTCCACCACCTGCCCCTCTTCTACTTCCAATGCCTCCTCCAGGCTCGTCTCCTCCTCCTCGATACTTCCTTCCTACCCATCCATCTCTTTCTCCAGCTCCTCCGCCTCAGCCATCCACGACACGGTGTTTACCGCCGTAACATAGAACTGTCTCGCCACTTTCGGATCCCCCCTGATCCTAACCTGCACCCCTCCGTTGTTGAACTTGAGGCATTGATGAAATGAGGAGGGGACACAGCGAAAGGCGCTGATGAGAGGACGCCCAAAGATGGCGTTGTAGCTACTTGGGGCGTCTATGATTCGGAACCTACAGTTTCGTGAGACGCCCCCAAGCTTCACATGCAGGCCCACTTCCCCTTCTACCTCCTTCCTCTCTCCAGAAAAACCAAAAAGCGGTCCATTAGAAGCCAGGAACCTTTTTCCTTCCACCCTCATCTCATCGAAGGCCTTCTTGAAGATCACGTTCACGGAGCTCCCGTTATCCACAAGTATCCAGGAGACTGTGAAGTTCTCCTCCGCCGTCTGGATCACTAGTGCGTCGCAGAACGGGTCTTCGTAGTCTGGCATATCCGCGGATGAGAAGGTGATTTTTTCTACTGGGGGGGAGCCAGGGAGGTCGAGGCGACCCCTCTGCGGAACATGGTTTGAAGGCTCCCCTTGCGGGTTGCCTCGATCCCTACTCCCCCATGGATCACTCTGATCCCCCCTCGGGTCCCCACATCGACCCTATCTTCACATCTATCCTCAGCCTCTCCGTGCTGCACCTCGACGATCCTTGTAGGCGGATCTTGCCTTCTAGCTCCTCTGGCCTCCCTCATCTCCAGAAACTCTGAGGAGGTGGCCGTTGCGTGACCTTCCTCCTGATGGAAGTCATAATAGGGCAACGCCACCCTGCCCCCTCTTCCTTCTCCTCCTCCCCTTCTCCCTGCTCCTCGAATTCTTCTTCCTCTTCCTCTCCCCACCTCCATGGCCTCCTGCGGTGGTGGGAAGTGACCCCTCGGTCCCTGCCTCCATCCTCGCTGCTCGAGTCTTCTCGGCTCCCGGAAGTTGTCTCTTCCTTGAAAACCCCCTTGGCCCTGGGGGCGGCCTTCCTAAGGCCTCCAACCCAATCGGTTGTTCAGCTCCCTGGCCCCCCATGCTGCTGCCCCTGCCCTCGGGGTTCTTCTCTCCTCCTATCTTCCCTTGGTTCCCACTGCTCCCTCTGCTCTCTCACTTCCCTCTGCCTCCCTGCTGCCGGCTCCTTCACATCATCCTCCGCCAACCTGGCCAGCTTCCTCGCAAATGCAGGGTTTGCCCTCTCGAAGTCTATCTCATTTGCCACCCTCTCCATGAGCTCCTCAAAAGAGAGAGGGGCACTCTCTTCAACTCCATGCTAAAAAACCCCGGCCTCATCCCCAGGGTGAAGGCAAGCATCAGTGCATACCCCGAGACCTCCTGGACCAGGAGAATCTCCTCTTAGAACCGGTCAACATAATGACCCAACGTCTCCTCCGGCTTCTGCCTCACTGCAAACAGGCACTCAGCCTCCTTCTTTCGCTTCTTCGAAGTCGAGAACCTCAACAGAAAACCCCTGCACAGATCCTCAAAACTGTAGATCGAGCTTGCCGGCAACTTGTGGAACTAGTCCCTAGCCTTCTCTTTCAGAGTGATGGCAAAAAACCTACACTTGAAGGCATCTGACATCTGCCTTATCGACACCACATCCTCAAACCATTGCACGCGCTGAACCGGGTCATCCATCCCGGTGTAGTAGGTCATATCCGGCTCCCTGAACCCCTCCGGCACTGGAGCCGAGACGATGAGCTCACTAAAAGGGGTCTCGCCCCCTGCCTGGCGAGAGGGCAAGTCCCACGACCTTGGCTTGCTGGACCGATCTGCGAGACCGTGCCCGGGGAAGAACTCCCGCACTGTCGCCTCCCTCTCGCCCAGATCCACCGTAACCTCCTTTTCGGGATGCTGGCCTGGGAAAAGCTCCCGCGCAGCCACATCCCTCTCGCCTGCCTCCACCGGTACTTCCTTCCCGGGGCGCTGCCCTGGAGCGTTCTCGCCTAACAGCGGAACCACCTCCACAGGAACCTACGGCGTCTCCCACTCATTCCTTTCCGAGAAGGCCAAGCTGAACGTCTGCATGACCTCTCGCCTGAAATCCTCTAACATCTTCCTTGTCGCCTCTTCTCCACGGGTGGGGGATCCTCCTGCGCCAGATCCTTCACCTTCACCTCCTGCCATGGGCCTCAACTCAAGATTTTATTGCACCGACTGCTTCCACGCTCACCGCACCAGAACTGTTGAAGCCAAAATTGACCTCAACGAATGTTCACAAACCAAAGTGCAGCCGACGCCTACTTCTCTCAAATCTTGACCCCTGACTAGCTGCTAAGGTCCTAAGACTGACCCAAAGCCTCAGCTGGGAGGTCCCACCTCACACCTGGAAGATCTCTGAGAGCTTCCCCTCCGAAACCAATAGTTGGACTGGGAGCTCTTCAGAAAGCACTGGAGTTAGAGAATAATGAAAGCTTGCTTTCCAAAGAGCCCCTATAGGTCTTTTTATAGTCTTCTCCTGACCTGAAAATACTGGAATACCCCTGATGGGTCTGCCAATAGCCAAATCCGGCTGTCATCCCAGGGGCATACAGGTAATTTAACCCGAGGATAATGAAATAATAATAAAATAATCCTTTTTCCTGGGCGCCAGGCCCCACCACATGGACCTGCTTGGCGAGAACCCCGGGCGAGAAGGCTCTCGCTGAGCCTTAGCTGGGCTCACCTTGGCGAGATCTCCCGCCAAGAGGATTCTCGCTCTCGGTGGTCTTGACGTCATTGCCGTTGGACGTGGCGCTGAGTGGGTGAAGCTCACTCTATGACTTCACTGCTAATCACGGCGTTGAGCGAGTAGAGCTTACTCAACGCCCTCTGCTGCCGACCACGACGTTGAGTGAGTGAAGCTCACTCAACGCCTTCTCGCCTGCCCCCAGGGAGAGTTCCTTCTGGGCGGGAGCTCTCCTGTCCCGAAGCCTAAAGCTGACCTGAAGACCCGAGTCCTGGCACGAACGATCTCGCCTATTAGTAGGCGGGAGCACCTTAAGGGCGAGAACTCTGCCGGTCCGCCCTAAGGCTAACCCGGGACTAGTCCAACCCTGACCACTGAAGTCCTAGTCTTCCTGGTCCTCCCCAGCGAATATGGGGTTGTACAAGTCCCTTTTTCTGATCCACCAAAGATTACCTTTTGTCCATCCTTCACTGGAATGAACTCCCTCAAATTGCTCTTTATTCCAGTCATGTGCTTGGAACAACCACTGTTCAAGTACCATATAGGGGTATGGAAACTTGGACTAACCTGCAAAAAATATTTATTTTACCTTTGGACCACAATATTTATTGGGTCTTAGGTGTTTGTTAGTCTCAAAATGAACATGTATACCATCAGTTTTTTTACTACTAGAGTGACTTTAGATCTAGACACACTAGGATTATGCCAGCAGTCAATGGTATAATGGCCTATCTTGACCCAGCACCAGCACTCATGAAGGTTATACCTTCTTTTCTGAGCTGGTCTAGTGACTGTGTTAACAACAACAACCTTTCTAGAAGGAATAGCAATAGTATTCTTCAGATTTCTTTCACCAATTATCTGGCTGAAGGAAAGTCTTTCAGCAGCTTTATATAGCTTTTCCTGAGTGCCATTAGCTGCAGTTTTTTCTATATAGAAATCATGCTCCTGATAGCATCAAAAACACCCAAATCAGGCTTTCTATAAGACTGACCTTTAGTCTGAGTCTTTGGTTATTGAGTCTGAAGTTTGTCCACTGCCCCATTCTTAAGAGTTGGAGCTGGAACACCAAAGACAAATGGTCTAGGCTGGGTCATTTATATTTCTTCATGAGCAGCTTTGAAGGCACTCATCCCCATTCCTCTTCTCCTTACATTGTAAGATACATTAGTATTCTTCTAGGAAGAATTACCATTCTTCCAATGACCATACAAGGAGTCCTTGTCAAACCTATTAGTAGGGAGTATTACCCTTTTAAAAGGAATGGGTGTCTTAGCTGGAGCTTTTTCCTTTCCTTTGAAAGAGGGAGCTCTGGTGTTTCCTTTGAATCTAACTACTCTCTTGTTTCTCTGAGAGGTAAAGGAGTCAATAATGGGCAACAATGAATTGGGTTTAGAAAACCTTGCCACAATTCTCTTCTCCCTTTGGAGCTTTTATTCTAGATCCTTAATAAGGATATTCTTATGCTTTATGGTGCCTATCTATATAAGAGTAATAGTCTTCAACTGACTAACTTCCCTAATTTTCTGTTCCAACATGATAGCTATCTCATTGTGCTAGGAAGCAGCAAGCTGTAAAGATGCAATCTCTTGAGCTTGCCTTTTAGACAGCAGCTTACACCTCTTGAAAGCTTCTAAAAGTTCACCATATTTATCAATCACTTGACTGATGTCATCCTCAGATTCAGAATTACATTCATCCTTAGATGAAGAAGCTTCTGAACCTGGACCAGTCTTATAGCTTGACTTAGATGAAGTTCTTAATGGAGAGTGTACCAAAGATGGACCAGGCTGATCCTGGCAGGATTCTTCATCAGATCTTGCCATCAGCCCAGTATAGGTTTCTTCATCTTCATTTGACTTAGAAGAGGATCAATCAGTCCAGCTTTTCTACTTCTTAGCAATGTAGGTTCTCTCCTTCCTGCCCTTCTTATGATGATGATTTTTCCCATCAGCCTCCTTCTTCACAGGACATTCAGCCACAACATGCATTGGCTTGTTGCAGCAAAAATAGATAATCTTATTAGAAATCTGTTTACTGTGTTTTGAGTCATACCTGCCTTCCTTGAAGGTTTCTTCTTAGTTTTGTAGTAGTCCTCCTTGTGTTGAAAGGAAGAAGAAGGTCTACTCCTCCACCCCTTCTTCTTCATCAGCTTTAGAAACTGCCTTGAAAAGGCATTAAAATCCTCATCAGACATATTACAATCTGATGTACCTTGCTCTGAACTATCTTACTCAATCGGCATTCTTGGGGGAGAAGGATTCTTCTATTTGCTCCTCTTGGAGCTATCAACCATAAAGGCCATAGTGTTTTCTCTGGCCTGAGATTTGCTTGATTACTCTTCCTCCTTCCTTGTAGTCTACTGCATTTTATAAGACAATAGCTTCCCAAATAAAGTGTATGGTGGAGTATCTGCCAGCTTTGCCACTTCTTTAATGACACATATCTTAGTGTCCCAGTATCTAGTAAGTGACCTATAAAACTTATCATTTAGCTAATAATTACTATAGACCCGGCAATAGGTCCTTAGTTCATTAATAGTTCTAAAAAACCATTCATAACAGCTAGTTATGGTCTCCTCCTTGATTTGCCTGAAAGCCTCATACTCTTGATTGAGAATAGACTTCATATCATCTCTAACTTCCTCAGTACCTTCCATGTATATTACCAGAGTGTCCCATATTTCCTTTTAGGTCTTGAAGTGCACCAGGTTTTTAAAAGTAGAGTCATCTATGGAACTAACTATAATGTTTTGTACCCTTTTATCCATTGTAGCCAAGATGAGTTCATCTTTAGACATTTCTGTATAACTCTTAAGAGTCTTGATATTTGCATCAATAACTGACACCTTCAGGGGAATTAATGGTCCTTATAGTATTATAACATAAATCCTAGGGTTTGATGCTTCCATAAACAATCTGACCCTTTCTTTCCAAATTCAAAAATTTTCTTTTCTACATAGAGGAAGCTTCATAGAACCTAGTTCCTTATGGTTCTCTCCTGAACCCATTCTTATCTTTTCTCTGCTACCCTTTGAGATCTACTCAGACTGTTAAGCCTTTCTTGAGTAAGCTCCCTTTGATACCACTTGAAAGTATTTGAATACAAGGTTAACTAATCACCACGAGGGGGTGAATAAGTTTCTTGAGCTTTTTAGTTACTTTTAACCTTTATCAGATTATGCTGTGTGTAATGATATGATTGCTTATGCTTTCAAGAATATCACCCAGACGACACAATAGCTTTATAGATGTTCCCCGGTGTGTGGGTAATTCCATTGTCCCTCCCGCCTTTCTAACAGAATGTTAGGCAGGGCACTTCTCCAACAACTTGGCTCCTCAGAGATTATAACACGATCCCACAGGATCACTCAGTCTCCACTGAGACTTATAACACAGGTCAAAACCCAACCACTCAGTAAAAACCTGATCACCTACTACAGGCATAAATGCCCAACAACACAGGTTGAGAAAAACTTCCCTACCACACACAGATCCCAGATTGGATCATACCACTCAGATCTATACCAGATCCTAGCCTTGGCCATTATAACTTAGGCTTACAATACAGATCTCACCAGATCTAAATCTCAGTCTTTATAAACTAGGCTTACAATACAGATCCTATAGAATTTGAATAGAAATATTGATTTGACTCAACAAAAAATAATCTGTGAGTCAATTGATTCCTGAGCTTAGTGAATCTCAGCCCTATCTTCTTCACAACAACAAGGTTGATGTTCTTAAATAATCTACTGCTTGTGTTGGAAGTAATCTCGGGATCTTACTGATGAAATGGGGAAGATAAAGAATGATGGACTTCAATCAGCTAACTTGAATTTACAGAAATTAAATTGCTCTGCCTCTCTTTCTGTCCTTAGAAAATCAAGAACAGTAAACTTCTTTAATGATCTAGAGGTTGATCATAAGATTTGGCTCAGATTGGATCTTGAAGCAACTTCAGCTAGGGCGTGCCTTGACTTATTCTTCTTCCTCAGAGAAATGCTCTGATCATGTTGTTGAAGATGTCGATTGCAGCAGCTTTCTCAAAGACCCTTCAGATTTGTTGAATTGATTCTCTTGTCTCTACAACAATGGAGGGGGAAGAAGACGAAGTCCCGCTCCTCTTTTTTGAAATGAATTAATTACTCAAAAAGTTGTTTTGATCCAGATATCATCTGCTATTTATAATCCCATCATCCAGTGATAAGATTGATACGTGTCATTACTTTAACAACTTATTATATCCTTTATTTTACATAATAAGACTGACGGTGATATTAGTGATGAGTTGCAGCTTTTCCATGATCATTTTGAGTTTTGTTGACTTTGTTGACGTCATCAGTTATAGACTTAGCCAATTTCACAAAATCACTCCAGGCAATGAGTGCGTTCAGTGAACTGGCTTTACTTAATGATTATGGACTTAGAAAATATCCTGCACTGCTAGGCGTTGAGTGAGTAAGTTCCACTCAATGTTTTTTAACTTAGTCAACATTCTGCATCCTTCTATAACTCTAGGCATTTAGAGCGTTGAGAGAACTGGCTTTTCTCAATGATTCAGGACTTAGAAAATTTCCTGCTCTGCAAGGCATTGAGTGAGTAAGCACCACTCAACACTTTTTAACTTAGTAAACATTCTGCATCCTTCGGCAACTCTAGGCATTGAAAGCATCAGCATGACTGAATGTTATCTGTCATCTGTCATCTGGCATTGAGTGAACTGGCTTCACTAAATGCTTTTGTACTTAGATAGATTTTTCTGTTTTTCTTCCATAGCTTTGACTGAATCAGCATGACATTGAGTGATCGAGATTCACTCAACGCTCCGGGACTTAACTGATTTTCTGTGACATGTTACTTTTAGCTTGGACAGAACTAGCATTGCTTTTAGTGATCAAGCTTCACTCAACGCTTCTGGACTTATCCAATTTTTCTGTCTCTTTCTTCTATGGCTTTGACTGAAATAGCATTACTCAACGCTTTTGCCTATATGGCGTTGAGTGAGTTGACTTCAATTAATGCCTATGGACTAGCCACTTTTCTGTCTTGGCAACACTTAAAGCTTTTACTGCGTGACCTTTCTCAGTGCTATTAGCTGTATGGCGTTGAGAGAACTAGCTTCACTTAAAGTCTGTGGACTTAGTCATTTTTCTATGCTGTTACTGGCTTCTGGTTCAACTGGCGTTGAGTGAGCTTTGCTTCACTTGATGCCTGTGGACTCTGGCAATTTCCTTCCTTTCCAGTCAGCTTCTTTGAGTCCACCTGTCTAATTATGGCATAGACTAACCTGCATGCATGAACTTAAACATACATCAAATACAACTTTGTGTATACCATTGACTTATTTGACTTCTTACAAATCTGGGGCACTTGGATCAATGGACCCAACATACATATTATATATATAATGAGTATTAAGCCAACCCATATCAGCAAACAGCGCCGAACCGGACTTAGAGGAATTAAACCGAATGAAATAGAATTTGTCGAGTATCACATCGATATTTGACGAATCAACACTTGACTCAATGAATTGTTGAGTGCATTCAACACACTCAATGCCCGACTCACCAAATTAACACTTGACTTAATGAATCGTTGAATGAACTCAACACCAAACTTTGTCTAATCAACACTTGACTTGACGAAAGCTTCGAGTGGTGTTGGGTACAATGATCCCAATGTCCTGGATTTGAAGAAGGCCTAGCAAATAATGTGAAAGTGAGGGTAAGATCTATCTTAACTCTAGAGGGGGGGGGGGGTGAATAGAGTATTTTTAAAATAACTTTACAGTTTAAACAAGCAAAACAATTAAGATTTAATTTATGTATAAGTGTAAGGTGCCTTGCTATATAATTTAAAACTAAGACAGCAAAAAGAAAATCATAGCACACAGCAAAGAAAATACTCAAGCAACCAGAAGACACAAGGAGCTATAGTGGTTCCCCAAAAATCTGGGTACATCCACTCTTCTACCACCCTTGGTAGGAATCCACTGCAGGAAGGGTTGATCAGGTGTCTTGGGCACCAATGAGCTTTTGATAAGGTGCTCAAAAACCACACTAGATTTTTTGATCAGGTGTCTTGCCACCACTGAGTTTTGACAAGGTTCTCAGAACCTGAATCAAGACTTTTGAAGGGAGTTTTGGTAACCCTTTTACAGCAGGAAAGAAAAAGGAAAAGAGTGAAGTTGTCTTCTCTGTCTCAATCAAAGAGAGAAGAACAAGTGGATTGATTTTGTTGTCAAAGCTCCCCCTGAGATGTAGACTAGTTCAGGAGTGGAAGCTTTGCTTCAGGGTGATAGGTCTTCAGAAGCTTCAGATCTCCAGAAGAAGATGGTTTCAGCAGAGGCTGAGAAAATTGAATTGTCTGGAGTCCTTGTGATGAAGCTATGACCACTCTTTCAGTATGCCAAAATGTTCAACTGATTCTTCAGAATTGATCACTTTAATTTTTGAATTGATCTCTCTATCTTGTGAATCTGTACTGAGAATTTCTTGTTGTTTTCTTGTTATGTATATCTGTCAGACCAAAAAGGATCATTTATTCTCTGAAGATCCTCCATCCAAGATAGCCGTTAGCAGACATTAAATGTCCTCCATAAAAGTCTTGTCTTCTAAAGGAAAGTCCAATAAACATTCTCAAAAAGAATTCCTTGAAACTTGCTCCAGAATAAAGGAAAACGGCTGGCAGATCTCTTGAAATAAATGCTGAGATAATTTGAAAAACATTCCAAAGTCTGACTTGATTTGAATCCTTAAAAACGTCAATCTCTTAGGAAAAACATCGATCTGAGCTCTACGATCGTCGACCTAAACTCAGAGATTGGAATGAAGATCAGACAGATAACGTCGACCTGAGCTCGAAGATCGTCGACCGGAGCTCAGCGACTGTCACAACCCGCATTTTCTCCGAATTAAGAATTATCAGAGTAAGAGAAAACACGCGTCAAGATGCCACGTCAAGCAGGGGATAACTGCTGACGCTCAGGCAAATCCAACTACAACCTTTATGCAAGGAAATCATGTGCTTAATGAATAGAAAAATCAGTTATGTTTAGAGTCCGTATCCCTCGGCTCAGTGGATCATCTAGTCCACAAAAGAAAACTATATTTAAACGCTGCGGAAAAATACTTTGATTAGGTTTTACACCCTAAAGAGCGCATAAGGGTCCCAAGAGAACCACTCATACTATGCAAGACACTACACTTAGTTTATATAATATATATAAGAAAACGGTTTTCGTACGTGATTTGGAAAGTAGTGATTAAGTTTACAAAACATGCTGATCATGAGCTTCATTTATAATAGTAATTATAGTTTAAAAATAACTAGCAACCTAGCATAAAACCTTCTCAAAGCAAGTAGACTATCTCCAGAAAGTAAATGGTAGCAGCAATAGTATATATCTAGTACAAGGTAAAAACTACTAGTGGGCGCCAACAACCTGACACGAACCCACCAGCACACATATATGTCTGTAAGTAAGTACTGAAAACAACCTCACAAACAAGGTAAACAGAACTCCAAAGGTCCGGAAGTCCACCAACAACACCACCTCCAACTAGCCACCAGACTGGCTACAGCTCAGAACCTGGGGTATTCCAAAAGAAAACAGAATACCTCAGCAAGCAAAAATCAAGTTAAACTGCATGAAAGAGTCAACCAAAGGACAAAATAACAGAAAACATGCAGTAGAAAGAGTCACAACTGTCCAAACAGGACCACAAGAAATGCACAACGTGCAAAGAAACAGCAACGATCCAGCCCAGGAACCACATCCTGCAGGGCCTACTAGGCTACCAAGAGCCAGAATGCTGCAAACTACCAAAGAAGAAACTTCTAACACCCTAATCTGCGGGAAGTGATAGTAGCAAAAACAACAACGAGGAACCGGATCGAAGGCAAACGCAGTCCCCCTATCCACCATGTCCAAGTCAAAAGCTCGAGGGTCAACACGCGAAAACACAAGGGACTTTCCACCCGACATGCCCAGCCCGTACCTGGAGCAAGAAATCCATGGGTGGCCTTGGCTATATCACACAACTCCACCCCCATAAAGAGCTACAACCACCACTACTATTCACGACCCACGATTCGGCCTTTAGGAAAAATAAAGAAAACGGCCGACAAGGAAAACCCAGAAATACAACTGGAAAATCCACTCGGAAACGAAATACAAGGTAAAGGAAGAGTGTTGAAATAAACCAACACGACTAGGCGTTGAGTGAAACGCACTCAGCGCCTACCTAAACTTTGGCGTTAAGTGAGCTAGCCTCACTCACCGCCAAAATTATACCACTACCCACAAGCCCACTAAAGAATGCGGAGCTCGACGACAGTCGAACGACCAAGGTAGAAGATCCAGAACTCGAGTAGTTGCTTGCCACTTGAGTATCTAAACTCCCGCACTCGAAACCATCTAAATTCGCTTATCAACAGAAAATATACAAAGCGCACGATCAGTGTCGCACGATCAGTGGTCGTGCGCACTCATCGGCTGATGATCGTGCGAAACGAACCTGGAAAACCTGACAGAAAACCTAGCAACTGCGCACGATCAGTGTCGCACGATCAGTGGTCGTGCACACTGATGTCAGCGCTCGTGCGATTGCCCGAGACAGAACTTTGGAAACCGAAGTTTATACGCGCACGAACAGAGGCACACGACCAGTGGTCGTGCGCCCTAAAGGTTGATGACCGTGCGCGGTCAACCTGAACCGTTTGGAATTTCCCGAACGACACCGGAACGCGCACACGACTCACGCCACTACAGTAGCAGTAGACAACTCTCAACGCCGCATGCTACTACCATTCAAACTATGCCTAACCATTCGAATAATATCTTAACGAAGGAAATTGGCAACCACACCCCCCCCCCTCCTAACTCTCCCTCTCGGCTATACCCGAACCAGAGCAACATTCAAAAATAAAGGAAAACAACGGCTCCACGCCGACAATTTGGATTCCAAACATCACAACATAGGGGGGGTTTCAGTAGGAAGAACTAAGCCCTATAGTTAGCAAGAAAATGAGAACAACAAGGCCTCTAACCTGGGCTAACCGGGATTTCAATTTCAGCAAATAAATTCAAAGAAAACACTTGGCAAGGGCAAGAATACCACTTGCCTCAAATCTCAGCGAAGCTTTGGACTGCTTTCCTCCTCTTCGCACGGATCAAAATGGCCACAACACCTAGAACAAAGATTTGGCCATTAATGGCGGAAAACTTCCAAAACCGAAAATTCCAATCCTTCCAAAACTCCACGAAAATCGAATTTCTTACCGCAGGAATGAAGGTCTCGACGAGAGCAATCCGTATCCACTCTCGGAATCGAATTCCGTCCACAAACGCTCCGGGAATCGGCGTCCGAAGGGAAGGCT
Source organism: Platanthera zijinensis (assembly GCA_039513925.1). Taxonomy (NCBI): domain Eukaryota; kingdom Viridiplantae; phylum Streptophyta; class Magnoliopsida; order Asparagales; family Orchidaceae; genus Platanthera; species Platanthera zijinensis. The sequence continues at coordinate 172,783,412 of CM077081.1, read as the reverse complement.
CGGCGGTTACTCGTTTCTCTCGTACAAGGCCGGCGGTTTTCTATCGTGAAGAAGATGAAGATCGGCTCCTATCATTCTAATACTATATATATATATAATTATATAATTATATTATTAATTACAAAATTACATAAAGCACCAAATCGACTCGAAAACCGATTCATCTCGGAATTCGACGAAATTCGCACCGTAGCTAAATATCCACGCTACGAACACAACGGCGAAGTCGAAATTAACTTTCGACGAACAGAACTCGAGTTACACCCAAACGAAGCCAAACACAAACATCCCCCCGAGAGGCCTCACCGGTCACCAAAACGACTCGGTTTGCTAGGGAGATCTTGCCAACAGGCTACCAAACAGGGCACTCAGTTCTAAGGAGCTAAACCATACTCCACACATGGCACAAGCCACGGAAATGCGTCATCGTAACGCCAACCGAGAATAAAAATAATCGCTGAACAAAAAACGGGGCGTTACAGTCACTCCCCCTAAAAGAAAGTTTCGTCCCGAAACTTTACGCACAACCCTCCTACAAAAGAAGGAAAAGTAGCAAACAGAAGTTACAAAGGGAAACATACCGATCAAATCAGAGAAACAGGTGAGGGTACGCCCTTCTCATGGCCGACTCTAGCTCCCAAGTCGCGCTCTCCAAATCCTGATTCTTCCATAGAATTTTCACCATCGGTATGGACTTCTTTCGCAGCACACGCTCCTGAGTATCCAAAATACGAACTGGCACCTCAACAAAAGAGAGGTTGGGCTCTAACTGGGGCACAACATCCAAGAGTTGCCCACTGCTGCGCACACACTTCCGCAATTGGCTAACGTGAAAAACATTATGAACACCAGGGAAGTTCGCTTGCAAATCCAGTCTATAAGCAGACACACCAATCCGCTCCAAAACCTCAAACGGGCCCACATACCTTGGGTCCAATTTCCGGTTTTTACCAAATCTCTTTACACCAACCATTGGAGAAACCTTGAGGTATACATGATCCCCTACTAAAAACGAAGCTTCTCCCGAATAAGCTTCACGGCGACTTCCATCTCTTCAAGAGCATCAGGACCCAACAAAGGCTTCTCACCAGCCTCAGCCCAAAACAACGGAGTCCTACAGCGCCTCCCATACAAAGCTTCGAACGGAGCCATCTGCAAGCTTTCCTGATAACTGTTATTATAAGCAAATTCCATGAGTTGCAGATGCTCATCCCACGCTCCACCGTGGTCTAAAATATAGCACCGGATCATATCCTCAACAATCTGATTGACCCGCTCCATCTGCCCATTGGTCTGAGGGTGGTACGCAGTAGAATACCTCAGATCCGTACCCAAACCCTCCTGCAGACTCTGCCAAAAACGAGAAGTAAACCGGGAGTCTCGATCAGAAATGATGCTAACCGGCACACCGTGGAGTCGGATGACTTCATTCAAGTACAACTCCGCTATCTTCTTCATCGGGTAATCAATCTTATAAGGCACGAAGTGAACACACTTCGTCAATCTATCCACTATAACCCAAACAGAATCAAATCCTCTCGGGGATTTTGGCAAACCCGTAATGAAGTCCATTGATATACTCTCCCACTTCCAAGTCGGGATATCTAGCGGAGTCAACTTACCACCGGGCCTTCCATGATCGGCCTTCACACGCTTGCAATTGTGACACTTAGCAACATATCGGGCTATATCTCCTTTCATACCATTCCACCAAGCAATTTGCCTTAAGTCACGGTACATCTTCGTAGATCCTGGATGGTAGGCAACGCTGGAACCATGAGCCTCACTGCAAATCATACTCTTAATGTCCCCAACAGCGGGAACGCAAAACCTGCCGCGGTACTTCAAAGTACCCGCATCATCAATAGAAAAACCTGGCAACTCTCCCTTCTCTGTCCTGGTAAAAAGGTGCAACAGATCCGGATCGTCCTTCTGATGCAGTCTAGTCAAAGAAATCCAGGACGGCTCTGCCACAGATAAGCTACTCTGCAAACTACAGCATCCCACTGAAATATCCATAAGGAGGAACTCCTCAACTAATCGATCGGCGGAGAGGTTAAAGATCTTTCCCGTCTTTCGGCTCAGGGCGTCGGCCACCACATTGGCCTTGCCGGATGATACTGGATTTCCACATCATAATCCGCCACATACTCAAGCCACCGCCGCTGACGCAGATTCAACTCCTTCTGCGTGAACACGTACTTCAGGCTCTTATGGTCAGTAAAAATCTTGCACTGAGCCCCATAAAGTAAGTGCCTCCACAACTTCAACGCATAGATAACCGCTGCAAACTCAAGGTCATGCGTAGGATAATTCCGCTCATGAGTTTTCAACTGCCTTGACCCATAAGCAATTACTTTTCCATCCTGCATTAATACGCATCCCAGTCCTATATGCGAAGCATCCACATACACATCATAATCCACGCCCTCAGTAGGAAGGGTCAGAACGGGAGCAGTACACAATCTCCTCTTTAACTCCTGAAAAGCTTCTTCGCACTTCTCGCTCCAAACAAATGCCACATTCTTCTGAGTCAGCTTGGTCAACGGTGCGGCTAGAGAAGAGAAACCCTCCACGAATCTCCTGTAATAGCCAGCCAACCCTAAGAAACTTCTGATCTCCTTAGGAGTATTCGGCCTACTCCAATCCGTCACTGCTGCAATCTTTTCTGGGTCAACCGAGATCCCATCCTTGTTCACCACGTGGCCTAGAAAAGAAACCTGAGGCAACCAAAATTCGCACTTGCTCAACTTGGCGAATAACTTGTGGTTCCTCAACTCTGATAGGACCAAACGCAAATGCTGCTCGTGCTCCTCAGCACTGCGAGAATAAACCAACACGTCATCAATGAAGACCACAACGAACTTGTCTAGGAAATCCTTGAACACCCTGTTCATCATATCCATGAAGGCTGATGGTGCGTTGGTCAGACCAAACGACATCACCAAAAACTTAAAGTGCCCATGCCTCGACCTAAACGCAGTCCGTGGAATATCTGCCTCACGGATCCTGAGCTGATGATAGCCCGAACGAAGATCGATCTTGGAGAACACCGTGCTACCACGCAACTGGTCAAATAGATCATCGATCCTCGGCAGAGGGTACCTGTTCTTGATAGTGACCTTGTTCAACTCTCTATAGTCGATGCAAAGCCGCATCGACCCATCTTTCTTCTTTACGAACAAAACAGGAGCACCCCAAGGCGACGAACTCTGCCTGATAAAACCTTTAGCCAACAACTCATCTAACTGAATTCGCAACTCCTCTAACTCACGAGGGGCCATTCGGTACGGCGCCTTGGCAATAGGACGCGTACCCGGCTCCAAATCAATAACAAACTCCACATCCCGCTCAGGAGCGATACCAGGAAGATCATCAGGAAAAACATCGGCGAAACCACGAACAATAGGAATCTCCTCCAAGCATGGCACGCTATCAACGGTTCCAACCGCCGAGACTAAACAAACACAACAATCAGAAAGAAACAATCTCTGAACACATACCGCAGAGAGAACAGGAGAATCCTGACACGGAGCAGCATACACGCTGCCGGGCTGACCGTCGTCCCTGATGAAGTCCAAGCGCTTTCCTTTGCACTGAATGACCGCATCATACCGAGAGAGCCAGTCCATGCCCAAAATGACATCGAAGTCCTCTAGATCAATCATCTTCAGATCCGCCTTCGCAAGAAAATCCCCCAACAAAACCGGGCAATCCAAAATACCCAAATCTGACAACACAGATTCACTAGAGGGAAACTTGACACGGAAGGAATCCCGAACACGATCTAGAGACAACCGATGACGCTCCACAAAGGCTCTAGCCACGAACGAGTGGGTAGCGCCGGAGTCAAACAGAACACGCGCCCAGCGGTTCTTCACCTTAAATTTCCCTATAGGAACGCACAAAGCTAAGGAACTAGCACAACAGTACCGCAAATAAACTAGCAACTAAACTACCAGGCTAGAAAGAACAACAACTAACTACTAACCTGAGATCACCTGGGCCGAAGTCTGAGCCTCCTCGGAAGAAATCACGTTCAGCTTCCCTTTTCCCTTGTCCACACGCTGAGGTGGAGGTAATGCCTGCAATGGAACTGCAGGAAGAGCTGACTGGACCTGAGGACACCTCGACTTAACGTGACCCTTCTGCCCACACTGATAGCAGACTCTATCCCTGGACCAACACTGGGCTGCATCATGCCCGGATCGCTTGCAAACTGAACAGGAGACATCTTTACCAGGAGCACCCTGAATAGCATGAACCTGCTCCTTCTTCTGAGTTGCCGCCTTCTTGAAACACCTCTCAACAGGATGGCCTGACCGGCCACAAAAACTGCACACCACCCTGCTCCTCTTTCCCGGAACAGCATCGGGTACCAGGGGTTTCTTCTCCTCTACCAACTTCCTCTTATCCTTCCCCAACTGCTGGCCTCTGCTCTTCGCCGTCTCAATGGCCTCAACCTTAAGAGCAGCCTCTATAACTCCAGCATAAGTCACTGACCCATAAGCACTGGCCAACTGCTGCACCTCACTCCTCAAACCACCGAGGAATCGCTTAACTCGATCAGCCTCAACGCTGACCAATCCAGGGGCAAAACGGCTCAACTTACTAAACTCTATCTCATACTCACCCACCGTGAGCTGCCTTTGCTTCAGATAGAGGAAATCATTCATGAGGCGGTCACGCTCGACCGAGGGTAAGAACTTCCTCAACAGCATCTCCTTGAACACTTCCCAAGAGCATCCGGCTACCAGGCTCTCCTTCTCTCTCAGCCACCAACTCTTAGCCAAACCTTTAAGCTGATAGGCGGCTATCATCACCCTCTGATCATCTGAAATCCCTGAGTACGAGAACATCTCCTCCATGGAGATCAGCCAGTCGTCTATCACCATGAAGTCTGCCTTCCCATCATAAGTGGGAGGGCTCAGCCTCTGAAACTGCAAGATGAAGGCCATCTCTGCTGGCACCACCACTGGAGGCCTTAAGGGTGCAGGAGGAGGAGGAACAGCTAACCCCCCCGCAGGAACTTGCGCACCCTAAGCCTGCCCAACTAACTTGTCAAGCAACCTCCCTCTGATACCAACTGTCACAACCCGCATTTTCTCCGAATTAAGAATTATCAGAGTAAGAGAAAACACGCGTCATGATGCCACGTCAAGCAGGGGATAACTGCTGACGCTCAGGCAAATCCAACTACAACCTTTATGCAAGGAAATCATGTGCTTAATGAATAGAAAAATCAGTTATGTTTAGAGTCCGTATCCCTCGGCTCAGTGGATCATTTAGTCCACAAAAGAAAACTATATTTAAACGCTGCGGAAAAATACTTTGATTAGGTTTTACACCCTAAAGAGCGCATAAGGGTCCCAAGAGAACCACTCATACTATGCAAGACACTACACTTAGTTTATATAATATATATAAGAAAACGGTTTTCGTACGTGATTTGGAAAGTAGTGATTAAGTTTACAAAACATGCTGATCATGAGCTTCATTTATAATAGTAATTATAGTTTAAAAATAACTAGCAACCTAGCATAAAACCTTCTCAAAGCAAGTAGACTATCTCCAAAAAGTAAATGGTAGCAGCAATAGTATATACCTAGTACAAGGTAAAAACTACTAGTGGGCGCCAACAACCTGACACGAACCCACGAGCACACATATATGTCTGTAAGTAAGTACTGAAAACAACCTCATAAACAAGGTAAACAGAACTCCAAAGGTCCGGAAGTCCACCAACAACACCACCTCCAACTAGCCACCAGACTGGCTACAGCTCAGAACCTGGGGTATTCAAAAAGAAAACAGAATACCTCAGCAAGCAAAAATCAAGGTAAAACTGCATGAAAGAGTCAACCAAAGGACAAAATAACAGAAAACATGCAGTAGAAAGAGTCACAACTGTCCAAACAGGACCACAAGAAATGCACAACGTGCAAAGAAACAGCAACGATCCAACCCAGGAACCACATCCTGCAGGGCCTACTAGGCTACCAAGAGCCAGAATGCTGCAAACTACCAAAGAAGAAACTTCTAACACCCTAATCTGCGGGAAGTGATAGTAGCAAAAACAACAACGAGGAACCGGATCGAAGGCAAACGCAGTCCCCCTATCCACCATGTCCAAGTCAAAAGCTCGAGGGTCAACACGTGAAAACACAAGGGACCTTCCACCCGACATGCCCAGCCCGTACCTGGAGCAAGAAATCCATGGGTGGCCTTGGCTATATCACACAACTCCACCCCCATAAAGAGCTACAACCACCACTACTATTCACGACCCACGATTCGGCCTTTAGGAAAAATAAAGAAAACGGCCGACAAGGAAAACCCAGAAATACAACTGGAAAATCCACTCGGAAACGAAATACAAGGTAAAGGAAGAGTGTTGAAATAAACCAACACGACTAGGCGTTGAGTGAAACGCACTCAGCGCCTACCTAAACTTTGGCGTTGAGTGAGCTAGCCTCACTCACCGCCAAAATTATACCACTACCCACAAGCCCACTAAAGAATGCAGAGCTCGACGACAGTCGAACGACCAAGGCAGAAGATCCAGAACTCGAGTAGTTGCTTGCCACTTGAGTATCTAAACTCCCGCACTCGAAACCATCTAAATTCGCTTATCAACAGAAAATATACAAAGCGCACGATCAGTGTCGCACGATCAGTGGTCGTGCGCACTCATCGGCTGATGATCGTGCGAAACGAACCTGGAAAACCTAACAGAAAACCTAGCAACTGCGCACGATCAGTGTCGCACGATCAGTGGTCGTGCGCACTGATGTCAGCGCTCGTGCGATTGCCCGAGACAGAACTTTGGAAACTGAAGTTTATACGCGCACGAACAGAGGCACACGACCAGTGGTCGTGCGCCCTAAAGGTTGATGACCGTGCGCGGTCAACCTGCACCGTTTGGAATTTCCCGAACGACACCGGAACGCGCACACGACTCACGCCACTGCAGTAGCAGTAGACAACTCTCAACGCCGCACGCTACTAGCATTCAAACTATGCCTAACCATTCGAATAATATCTTAACGAAGGAAATTGGCAACCACACCCCCCCTCCTAACTCTCCCTCTCGGCTATACCCGAACCAGAGCAACATTCAAAAATAAAGGAAAACAACGGCTCCATGCCGACAATTTGGATTCCAAACATCACAACATAGGGGGGGTTTCGGTAGGAAGAACTAAGCCCTATAGTTAGCAAGAAAATGAGAACAACAAGGCCTCTAACCTGGGCTAACCGGGATTTCAATTTCAGCAAATAAATTCAAAGAAAACACTTGGCAAGGGCAAGAATACCACTTGCCTCAAATCTCAGCGAAGCTTTGGACTGCTTTCCTCCTCTTCGCACGGATCAAAATGGCCGCAACACCTAGAACAAAGATTTGGCCATTAATGGCGGAAAACTTCCAAAACCGAAAATTCCAATCCTTCCAAAACTCCACGAAAATCGAATTTCTTACCGCAGGAATGAAGGTCTCGACGAGAGCAATCCATATCCACTCTCGGAATCGAATTCCGTCCACAAACGCTCCGGGAATCGGCGTCCGAAGGGAAGCCTCGGCGGTTACTCGTTTCTCTCGTACAAGGCCGGCGGTTTTCTATCGTGAAGAAGATGAAGATCGGCTCCTATCATTCTAATACTATATATATATATATATATAATTATATAATTATATTATTAATTACAAAATTACATAAAGCACCAAATCGACTCGAAAACCGATTCACCTCGGAATTCGACGAAATTCGCACCGTAGCTAAATATCCACGCTACGAACACAACGGCGAAGTCGAAATTAACTTTCGACGAACAGAACTCGAGTTACACCCAAACGAAGCCAAACACAAACATCCCCCCGAGAGGCCTCACCGGTCACCAAAACGACTCGGTTTGCTAGGGAGATCTTGCCAACAGGCTACCAAACAGGGCACTCAGTTCTAAGGAGCTAAACCATACTCCACACATGGCACAAGCCACGGAAACGCGTCATCGTAACGCCAAGCGAGAATAAAAATAATCGCTGAACAAAAAACGGGGCGTTACAGCGACTTGAAGGACAAGCCGAAGACAGATCGTCGATCTGAGCTCGAAGATCGTCGATCGGAGCTCGACGTTTTAGCATAGTTGAGCTCAGAGAGCGTCAAACGGAGTTCGACGTTTCGTCGACCTAAGCTCGACGATAATTGTCTTTGACTCATCTTTAAGTCTGATTTCTTGAATGGTCCTGGGGGCAGCTTCAAACCTAAATTCTAAGCCCTAAACACATTGTAATGTTGACCTTTTTAACTATACATCTAGGTCAAACTGGTTTCCTAAGACAAACATAGTGATCCTAGCCCAAATTAGTAATAGGGTGTTCCAACAATCTCCCCCTATTTGGGTTAGGATTACTATTTACAAATCTCAGAAATAAAAAACAAGAACAACATACAGAAGAGAAATAAACTAAAACAAAAGAATAGAGCAAGCAACAGAGTAGCAGTCATATGGAATATCAGCAAGTGTTCAGAATGATTGTATTGTCTGCTTACAGATATTACTTCTTTTCACTTTCTTTCTTAAATAGAATTTCTCTGTTGGGATTAAGAGCTTCCTTCTTTGACCTTCTATCATCCTCTGCACCTAAGGAGGTTTGAGATCTAGCCCTGGGAACCACAGCCTCGGAATGCAATTTCATGTAGTCCACTGGGTCAAAGAATTTTCTTGATGCATACCTTTCCAGTTCTGCTTTTCTCTGATCTGATAAAGTAGTAATATTGGAGAAGTCTTTCCCTTATTCTCTGGCTTTCTTCAACTTATCTAAAGCAGTAATTTCTTTCATCCTAGCAGTCCATGATAGTGGATTGTTCTCTAGATCTTCAAAAGGAACTGCAGGCTCATATCTGTTTACAGTTTCTGAAGCAGTAGGAGTTCTAGTATCAACATTTTCTCTGAGTTTATAGGGGAAAGGACCTAGAGTTGAGTCCATTTGCCTTTGTCCTTCCCTTGCATGAAATCTATGTTCTCTTTGATTTCCTCTATACTGTCCCCTTCTGGACTGAGAACCCCTTTGGTATTGTCCCCTGAGAGGATATCTTTGTGAGGACTAGGAGGAACTATGCTTTGAAGCCGGGGTTTGAGAAGCTGAGCCTCCACCTGATCCTGAATCTGGAGGAGGAGGAGGAGGAGGCTGAAACCTAGAAGATCCTTTCTCATATCTATCCAATTTCCTTCTTTTCTTCATAGCTTTTGATTGATTTTTGGAGAACTGCATCCATGGCTCAGAGATTGGACAATCATGCAGAATATAGTATGGAATGTCATTGGCATCTTTGCCTTGAGCAGGAGGAACCTTCATCATGGCCTTGCTTCTGGCCTTCCTTTTCTTGGCAATAGTACTAGAAGAGTCATCCGATTCAGTGTGAAACTGATCACTTTCTGAACATTGGGGTCTATCATACAAATCATCAATACTCTTTATATATTTCTCTTATTGTTTCAATTGATCAGGAGTTAGAGCAGGAACAACAGCAGCAGCAGAAATTGGAGCAATAGCAGGAGTAGAAGTTGGAGCAGCAGTAGGAGCAGCAGTAGCAGCAGGAGCAATATCATCAATAATAGGCAACATTTCAATATCAGAAGATTCAATGGAAGCAGTAGCAGCAACAATAGAGATTGAAGCAATAACATCCACAGCCTTGAAAGAATTGACATATGAGGCAATCAGGCTGGGATCACATACTGAGATAGGCACAATGGCCTTAGTAAGATCTTCAACTTGTTGCACTGGTAGAGAACTGAGAGAACTGAAATAGATAGAATCAAATATTGATAGCAGACTCTGAAGATCCACTGCAAGGACAGGAGCAGGAACTGAACCTTCAGCAAATTCAGGCACAACCAGAGCTTCATAAGGCATCTCCCCCTGCCTGGATTTAGTGGCAACTGGATCAAGGCACCCAGGAGAAGGGATTGCCTGAGAGGAGAGGAAGGGAGATAGCCTGGTAGACAGCTCCTGAACACTTTTCAGAAGTGGAGCCAAGGTGGTCTCCAGCAATGAGGTTAGCCTGGGGGCTAGCAACTCATATAACCTGTCTGCCAAGGCTGAGAGATCTACATGCTCAAGAGGGGCTTGAGTAGAGGTAGGAGAGAAAGTGGCTGGAATGATGTTGGCTGGAGCTGATGGAATGGAGAATGTGGAGGTAGGAGGTGTAGGGATGGATGGCCTAGGAGTAGGAGTTGAGATTGATGTAACTAGGTTGGAGATGGATGAGATGGTAGGGGAAAAGGATGGTTGAGAGAGTATGTCTTGAAGAAGTTGTTGGTAGGAGGATGTAGAGGGAAGCTCAGGAGGAGTTGGAGGAGAATCATCCATGAAGGAGTCATCCAAGAGAGAAAATGATGGAGTGGTGATAGGTGGATAGTAAAATAAAGGATGGAATTGTTCTGAGGTAGTGGCTGGAGGAGGTGAAAGGGGTGAAGAGATTGTAATGGGGTAAGATATGGCTATGGTGGAGATTGGTGGTGAGGTTGAGATGACTGGGGCAGAGACAGCTGGAGGAGGAGGAGAAGCAGGCAAATCTTCTGCTGGGGCAGAGACCTGAGGAGGAGTGACTGAGGAAGTCCTTGTGCCTGAAGCAGGTATTGCTGTAGCAGCCCTGTTGGGGTTTATGATCTGCCTGTCCCACCTGCTGAAGAGGGCACAGGTAAGTCTTTTGGATGCATTGATGTACATCCCACTTGAAGTCAGTAGTTCAGGGCACCTGGAGTGCAGGTATACCCCTAAGATCCTCCCAAAGCTTACACAGCTTTTGCTAAGTTTCTTCTTGATCAAATTAAAGAAGATGGAGCCCCAATCCAGATGTTTTTTGTCAACCAATGCTCCCATTAGACAGAACTGGTATCTTGAAATTGTGTCATGGGCGGAGTGCTTTGCCAGGAGCACTTTTCCAACAACATCAGCCAAGAGTTGAAATTCAATAGATAAATTCTTTTTCAGCAATTTATTAGGGTTCACAGCAGAGTGACCCATTCTATCTAGCATTGAATCAAACTCTTCTCCAGACAAATCAATAGATTCATTTCCAGTACTGAGGTTGAAAGCTTCTGTTATGAGAGCGGGGGACAATGGTACCTGAGTCCCTTTGATCGAGCCAACTATAGAATTCTCATTCTCATTTGTGGCAGAAAAACACCATTCTTTTATTTCGTCTGCTGCAAGCTTCACTCTGGTGGACATAATCTGAACTAACCATTGTTCTTGGAAAAGATTTAAGATGTCTTTGAATCTCTAGTCGCTTCCATCGAAAGAATTAATGTCGATGTCGAATCCTGTATCAAATTTCATTTTTGAAAGAGCAGCAACTGACGCAGCCATCTGTACCTGCAAAGATTGAGCAAACACGACCAAGTGTAGAAAGTTTGGAGGGAAGGAGTTGCAGAGAGTACGAAAGCGTAAACGACGAGCGGCGGCCGAAAAATAATTTTATATTAGGGTTCGACGTGAAAAAGGAAGGATCGTCGACCTACGTTCGACGATCAGGACTCCTGATGGAAGCTGATAGGTCTTCAATATCATAGATCTCAGATCGACGATCTGGGGAGAACGTCGAGCTCAGGTCGACGATCGAAGGCCTGAAAGAGATAGTATACAACTATCTGACACGCTCTGAACTCAGGTCGACGTTTTGGGAAAACGTCGATCTCCGTTCGACATTTCTCTGGTAATCGTCGATCTCCGTTCGACACTTTCTGGGGAAAACATCGAGCGCAGTTTAGGGACAGAAACTATCCTACAAACACAAAAAGAGATGAGTATTTAGCCTAATCTTGGTCTGTTTTTAGCTTTTCAAAATCTTGTAATTTACTTCAGGCTTCCTCCATCTAACATGCCTAACTTATTGAGGAGGAAGTTGTGTTTTTTTCATCCAAGGGCTTGGTGAAAATATCTCCCCTTTGCAAATCAGTTGGGATATATTGAAGTTCAATTTTATTTTTCTCAAAATTATCCCTTAGAAAATGATGCCTAATTTCTATGTGTTTTGTCCTACTATGAAGGACTGGATTTTGTGCAATTGAAATAGCACTAGTGTTGTCACAAAATATTTTAGACTTCTCTAAGTTATAACCATAGTCTAGGAGTTGGTTTTGTATCCACAATATTTGTGAACAACAACTGCCTGCAGCCATGTATTCAGCTTCAGCAGTTGAGGTTGACACAGATGTTTGTTTCTTACAATACCATGAGACAAGTCTATCACCAAGAAACTGACAAGTTCCACTGGTGCTTTTCTTGTCTATTCTGCATCCAGCATAATCAGCATCTGAAAATCCAGTTATGTCAAATGCTGAATCTTTTGGATACCAGAGACCAAGATTTGGACAGCTTTTAACATACATAAGAATCCTCTTTACTAAAGTTAAGTGTGACTCTCTAGGGCTAACTTGAAATCTAGCACATATACATGTAACAAACATTATGTCAAGCCTACTGGCTGTAAGGTACAATAGAGAGCCAATCATTGCTCTATATGTTGTCTGATCAACTGGTTTCCCATGTTCATCAGCATCCAATACATCATTGGTATGCATGGGTGTTTTCATACATGATGCATCAGAAATCCCAAATTTCTTAACCAATTTTGCATATTTGGTTTGAGAAATAAACAGACCTTCAACATGTTGTTTGACTTGCAATCCTAAGAAGAAGGATAGCTCACCCATGCTACTCATCTCAAATTTAGAGTGCATAAGCTTGGAAAACTTTTTGCACAAATTTGAATCAGTAGACCCAAATATAATTTCATCTACATAAATTTGTACTAGTAGGGTATGGGACTTAAGGGTTCTAATGAAAAGAGTTTGGTCTACTCTCCCCCTAACAAAATCATTCTTCAGCAGAAAGCATGCTAGAGTCTCATACCATTCTCTAGGAGCTTGCTTGAGACCATATAGTGCTTTGTGCAGTTTAAAAACATAATCTGGATGAGTTAGAGAGATAAAACATAGAGGTTGTCTGACATAGACTTCTTCTTTGATCCCCCCAGTGAGAAAAGCACTCTTCACATCCATTTGATAGACTTTGAATCTCTTGCGAGCAGCATAAGCCAGGAAGATTCTTATGGCCTCTGACCTTGCAACAGGTGCAAAGGTCTGGTCATAGTCTATCCCCTCTTCTTGAGAATAACCTTGAGCAACTAGCCTTGCCTTGTTCCTTACAATAATTCCTTGATCATCCAGCTTATTTCTGAACACCCATTTTGTTCCAACAATGGAATGATCCTTTGGCTTGGGCACTAGTTCCCAAACTTTGTTTCTTTAAAATTGATGCAACTCCTCTTGCATTGCAATGATCTAGTGTGGATCTTGCTCTGCATCTTGAATGGTTTGAGGTTCAATTTGATAGAGAAAGCAAGTGTGCATCAGGTTTTGATTGACCTGATTTCTGGTTTGCACACCAGATGAGATGTCTCCAATCACTTGGGAGATTGGATGATCTCTTGTTGTTACTAGATCACCAGGGGGTGTTGATTGTTCACCAACCTGTGTTATTGTTTCCTCTTGTGGGACAACAACTGGCTCTTCAAGAAGATTTTCTTCCAGATGTGGAGCAGCTTCTTCATCTTCACTACTTTCATCCTTTTGAGTAACTTTTAATCTGTCCAAGTCTTCAGCTAGAGAATGCACCTGCAAATGTTTTATGGTAGAAGTATTCTTCTCCTTGAAAGACATATTAGTTTCATCAAAGGAAATGTGGACAGATTCTTCTATTTTTAGAGCAGTTTTATTATAAACCCGATAAGCTTTACTGATCATTGAGTATCCCAGAAACACTCCTTCATCAGCTTTAGCTTGAAATTTTGCTAAATATTTCTTGTCATTATTGTGAATGTAACAAGTGCAACCAAAAACTTTAAAATAGTCTACTTTAGGTTTCTTCACTTTGAGCAATTCATAGGGAGTCTTGCCCTTCAGTTTATGTATTAGACTTCTATTTAACACATAATTGGAGGTGTTCACTACCTCAGCCCAAAAGAATAGAGGTAGGTGAGCATCTGTCAATAATGTAGTTGCAGATTCAATAAGGGTTCTATTTTTCCTTTCAGCTACCCCATTTTGTTGAGGAGTTCTAGGAGCTGAGAAAGGATGCCTGATCCCTTCACTTTGACAAAACTCTTGCGTGAGAAGAGAATCAGAATCTGTCCCATGATCACTTCTGATCAGGGCAATGTGAGTGTTGAACTCAATTTGAATGCATTAGAGAAACTCTGTCAAACACTTAAAGTTATCAGACTTCTTCCTCAGAAAGAATACCCATGTGAATCTTGAGAAGTCATCTACAATCACTAAAGTATAGGATTTCCATCCTAAGCTTTGTACTGTAATGGGTCCAAAAAGATCCATGTGTAACAGATATAAAATCCTAGGTGAATCACTCTTGTTAATTGATTTAAAGCTATTTTTAGTTTGCTTGCCTAATTAACAAGCCTTGTAGAGTCCTTCCATCTTGTATGTGCCAGAAGGCAGTCCTCTGACAAGGTTGTCCTTGGATAGCCTAACAATGGTTCTAAGGTTAATATGTCCTAGTCTCTTATGCCATAGAATATTAGGTCTAGATATGTAATTAAATAGGCAAATATCTACCTTAGATGAATGAAAGTCTACTAAGTAAATATTACCTTTCCTGTTACCTGTCAACACAGTTGTGTTGTCTTCTGACTTGATCTTGCATATTTCTTTGTTGAAAATCACATGATATCCTTCATCACACATCTGACTAATGCTTATCAGGTTGTGCTTGAGTCCTTCAACATAGGCTACTTTCTTGAAGGTGACTGTCCCAATTTGGACTGCATCATATCCTTTTGTAGTTCCAAAGTTTGAATCACCAAAAATTAGTTTGGGTCCAAGCTTGGCTATAAAGGATGTGAAGTTGTCCTTATTCCCTGTCATGTGCTTTGAGCACCCACTATCCAGATACCATAGCTGGTTTGATGTTGGATAGGTCTTCACCTGCACATAAACAGCTTATATGTTTTTGACCCAGTTTACCTTGGGCCTAGGTTGATATCCCTTAAATTCAGAAATAAAAGACATCCCAGGTTGATTCTTATAACCTTCAGGATGGTATCTCCTAGGAGGTATTATCCATTCAGTATAAGGATTAAAGCATTGGGATGAAGCACTTCTAGGATTGAATTGAGATTTGCCTCTGAAAGAAGGTTCAAAGCTCTGAACTCCGTTCGACAATCGTCGAGCTGAGTTCGACGATCTTGGGTAAAATCGTCGAGCTCCGTTCGAAGATCGACTGTGAGGGAGTTCAGAGTTCAGGAATCGTTGAGCTGAGTTCGACGTTTCATCCTGAGATCGTCGATCTCTGTTCGACGATCGTCGACCTCTTCTCGACGTTTTCTGTTGAACTTTGCTTTTCTTAGGTAGATCTGAATTCTTCCAAGCTACCTCTACAACACCCTTCCCTTTATCAGAAATAAATTTGATTGGGGTGGTTAATACTATGGGTTGGCTAGATGAAGCACCCAAGCCCAGTGTACTATTTAATCTTGAGTTCACTGTGCTTGTGATGTCCATTAATTTGATACTTTTCCCATTAAGGGATTCTTCAAATTGCTTGGCCTTGGATAGTTCACTTTTCAGTGAAGCTATCTCCTCTCTATAGCATTCTAACTCTTCAGAGAGTTTGAGGTTCTCTGATTTTAAAGTGCTATACTCAGATAGTTGTTTTCTGAGGGAAGTGATTTCCTTCTCAGACTCCAATAGATCTAGGCATAGTACTTTAAACTCATGTTTAAAGACCTTCGAACTGAAATCAAATGAATTGATTACCTGATCTTCTTCTAGTTGAGCTTCTGAATCTGATTCTGACTCTTCTGCTTCTGAATCTGTTTGAGAGGCATTGATAGCCATCATGCAAAATTCCTTTTCATCAGCATCATCCTCATCATCACTGGAGCTGGATGAGGCTTCAGAGTCCTCTTCAGTTTCACTCCATGTCTCAGCAACAAATCCCTTCCTTGTATGTTTGTTCTTGCTGGAGGAGGGTTTGTCTGAGCTGTTCTTTCTGAAGTCTTTCTCCTTTCTTTTTTCTCTTCTATCTTTCTTGTCCTTGTTCTTGTTTTTTGGACAGTCAGGCACAATATGGCCTGGTTTCCTGCAACCAAAACATATAATTTCTTTATTGTTATTTGATTTATCATACCTTGGCTTATCATGTCCCTTGTATGATCTTTTTCTGAAGTCTTTTCTGGCCATCTTGTAGAATCTTTTGGCCAGTAAACTTAGGAGCTCATCATTTCCTGTAGCTTTATCTTCAGGCTCCTCTTCTGTAGCTTTGAAGGCTATGGTCTTCACTTTCCTTGTGGCTGGTGATGCAGCCTTCTGTTCTTCTTCTCTATTTTTAATAAGCAATTCATACGATTTGTGCTTACCCAGGAGAGCTTCAGTGGTAATCTCATTTAGACTTCTGGCATCTTTGATTGTCTAGATTCTTGAATCCCAAGTGCTAGGGAAGCACATTAGGATTTTGTCATTCAGCTCAGTCAGTGAGACTTCTTTATCCAGAGTCTTTAACTCATTGACAATCAAACTTAGTCTATTGTACATGTCAGACACTGATTCAGCTTCTCCCTTTTTGAAATTCTCATATTGGCTTATAAGATGGGATCTCCTGTCTTTCCTTTCATCAGCAGATCCTGAGACAATTTCAGAGAGCTTATCCCAAATTCCTTTGGCTGAGTTGTATTCAGCTACCTTCTGAAATATCTCATCAGACATTTTCTGAGCTAAGATGTTCATGGCTTTGGCATCTGCAGTCTTCCACTTCTTCAGTTCAGCATCTGTTCTTGAAGGAGGTGGAATAGCATTTGTACTTGAGCTTACTGGTGGACTTGGGCACACTGTCAAAACAGAATTAAATATATCTTCATCAATAGAGTTCATGTAAAGTCTAATCCTTGCTTTCCAAAGTGCAAACTTGGATAGATTGCACACTGGAGGCCTGTTGCTTGCATAATCTTTTTTCTGTGCCATGTCTTTATATAAAATTAAATATAATGAAAATAACCCTCTTAAAAGATTGATCTTATCAAGGATCTTTTGGTTCGGGTGTTAGCCTGTATGAACAACCAACCTGCCTCTGATACCAATTGAAAGTGAGGGTAAGATCTATCTTAACTCTAGAGGGGGGGGGGGGGGGGGGTGAATAGAGTATTTTTAAAATAACTTTACAGTTTAAACAAGCAAAACAATTAAGATTTAATTTATGTATAAGTGTAAGGTGCCTTGCTATATAATTTAATACTAAGACAACAAAAAGAAAATCACAGCACACAACAAAGAAAATACTCAAGCAACCAGAAGACACAAGGAGCTATAGTGGTTCCCCGAAAACCTGGGTACATCAACTCTTCTACCACCCTTGGTAGGAATCCACTGCAGGAAGGGTTGATCAGGTGTCTTGGGCACCAATGAGCTTTTGATAAGGTGCTCAAAAACCAAACTAGATTTTTTGATCAGGTGTCTTGCCACCACTGAGTTTTGACAAGGTTCTCAGAACCAGAATCAAGACTTTTGAAGGGAGTTTTGGTAACCCTTTTACAGCAGGAAAGAAAAAGGAAAAGAGTGAAGTTGTCTTCTCTGTCTCAATCAAAGAGAGAAGCACAAGTGGATTGATTTTGTTGTCAAAGCTCCCCCTGAGATGTAGACTAGTTCAGGAGTGGAAGCTTTGCTTCAGGGTGATAGGTCTTCAGAAGCTTCAGATCTCCAGCAGAAGATGGTTTCAGCAGAGGCTGAGAAAATTGAATTGTCTGGAGTCCTTGTGATGAAGCTATGATCACTCTATCAGTATGCCAAAATGTTCAACTGATTCTTCAGAATTGATCACTTTAATTTTTGATTTGATCTCTCTATCTTGTGAATCTGTACTGAGAATTTCTTGTTGTTTTCTTGTTATGTATATCTGTCAGACCAAAAAGGATCATTTATTCTTTGAAGATCCTCCATCCAAGATAGCCGTTAGCAGACATTAAATGTCCTCCATAAAAGTCTTGTCTTCTAGAGGAAAGTCTAATAAACATTCTCAAAAAGAATTCCTTGAAACTTGCTCCAGAATAAAGGAAAACGGCTGGCAGATCTCTTGAAATAAATGCTGAGATAATTTGAAAAACATTCCAAAGTCTGACTTGATTTGAATCCTTAAAAACGTCGATCTCTTAGGAAAAACATCGATTTGAGCTCTACGATCGTCGACCTGAGCTCAAATATTGGAATAAAGATCAGACAGAAAACGTCGACCTGAGCTCGAAGATCGTCGACTGGAGCTCAGCGACCTGAAGGACAAGTCGAAGACAGATCGTCGATCTGAGGTCAAAGATCATCGACCGGAGCTCGACATTTTAGCATAGTTGAGCTCAGAGAGCGTCGAACGGAGTTCGACGTTTCGTCGACCTAAGCTCGACGATAATTGTCTTTAACTCAGCTTTAAGTCTGATTTCCTGAATGGTCCTAGGGGCAGCTTCAAACCTAAATTCTAAGCCCTAAACACATTCTAATGTTGACCTTTTTAACTATACATCTAGGTCAAACTGGTTTCCTAAGACAAACATTGTGATCCTAGCCCAAATTAGTAATAGGGTGTTCCAACATAATGTATACACATGTGGTCATCTAACTTATGCTCAAGTTTAGTGATTGCAGGATGTCCTAGCAATAATGATGGGACAGGTAGCCTAAGTAGCTAAGTCAGATAAACACTTACCTAAGATATAGATAGACAAAAATCTGTCTAAGTCCATAGTCATTGAGTGAAGGTAGCTCACTCAACGCCAAATGACTTATAGCGCTGAGTGGAGCCTATACAGTCAAAGCCAAAGTAGTGGCAAACTGTGAAAGTGGCTAAGTCCACAGGAGTTGAGTGAAGTCAACTCACTCAACTCCATATAGCAAAAGGCAGTGAGACAGGCTAATGCAATAAAAGCCTATGAAGAAATGGACAGTAAAGTGGCTAAGTCAACGGGCATTGAGTGAGTATCACTCACTCAACGCCATACTCTATATTCGTTGAGTATTGTCTTGTAAGTCAAAGCTACAGAAAATATTTGCTGAAATTTGACTAAGTCCACGGGCGTTGAGTGAGGCAAGCTCACCTAACGCCATATGATAAAGCGTTGACTGACCATCATTCAGTCAGAACCTATATTTTCAAATGAAAAATTTGGCTAAGTCCAAATGCGTTGAGTGGAGCCTACTCACTCAACGCCAAGGAGCTGAAAAATATGGCTAAAGCAAAAAGCATTGATTGAGGCATACTCCCTCAATGATCTCAATGCTTAAGATGCTGAAGAAGAAGGAAAATGACTAAGGCATAAGGCGTTAAGTGAGGTGTGGTCACTCAACGTGCCTAAATTACAGAAACCATGGCTAAGGAATAAGGCGTTGAGTGAGGCGTGGTCACCCAACGCTCTCAACGCCAAGCATGTAGAAAAGGCTAAAGAATAAGCTAAGGCAAAAAAAACATTGAGGGAGGCTTGCTCACTCAACACTGTCATTGCCTAGATAGACAGAATTCTGTTTAAGTATTTTGGCGTTGATTGAAGTTCACTCACTCAATGCCTATGCTAATGTGGCATTATTTTGGCTAAGTCCACAGCTGGTGACGTCAGCAAGTCAACAAGTCAACATTATTCAAATTGATAGTGGGAAAGCTACAGTACAAGCTAAAAGGCACCGCAGAGCTACTGTATGACAATTGGCGTTAAAGCAAGATTACAACAACACATCAATTATGTGGGACCCACTACTAAAAGAGCTGTTGGGTTGCATTCAATAAAAGGAGAAGCCCTTTTACAGAAAAAAGAGCGGTTGGTGTTTTTCTTCTTCATCACCATTGTTGTTGTGACTGAAGAATATGAAGCTCAAGACATCAAGGGTGTGTTTGGGACAGCTCTAGAGGATTTAAAAGCTGCTGTTCGGATATAGCTAGTTTAAAATAAATCTCTGGGGAGCAGTTTTGAAAAGATGCAGAGTGTTTGGGTGTTCTGTGCAGAAGTGCACTTTGAAGATGGATTTTTTTATTTTTAGCTATTTGGAGAAACAACTTTTGGAAGCAGTTTTTTTAAAAACTAAAATATATAAATATATAAAAAACTGATAATAGGAGTCTTTTACATAGTTCTAGAAAATAAAAAAAGGTCTTCCAACATCCGGCGATTGCTTTTTCCAATCCTTCTGATCACCTGTTCAAAAATAAATTGATATGAATCAAACTTTTGATAATTTAAATCCTTTAAATTTTTAGTAAAAGATGGATCGAATTTTTACCTGCGCGCACAGTATATTCCTTCAGCAATGTTATCTCATACTTTAGACATATGTTTTGCTCCAGCAGCATCACACATATCGCCTTCAATATCATCCTCTACCGCAGGATCTTCATTCTCTGAGCGAACGAAAGAAGACTCATCAGCATCACAAGCATTAAACTCAGGGTCCCAGCGAGACGGATGTCTCTAAATGAAGTTATGTAAGTCCATTATCACTAGCACTATGGAACGCTGTTTCTTGAACTTGTACTATGGCATTTTGCTCAAAATGTGCCACTTTTTTCCACTCTCCAAACATTCACTCGATCACACTGCGAAGAGATGAATGCGCCTTATAGAAATGTTCTTGTCTTCCTTATATAGGCCGACTCCCACAGACAAAGTATGTCAAGTGATATATTGTTTCTGGATATGGCTTCAAATAACCCATCTTTATCGGGTATCCAACATCCACTAAGTAATATTTACCTCCATTTATTTGCTTTGTTAAACAGGTAATCATTATGAAATATGAAAAATTTGAATGAATGTAAACATATTGATTAGTATACCTTGTGGGGAATGCGGAAAATGCAATCTATCGTCTATCAATGCGCGCTTGAAGATGTGACTATCATGAGAAAATCCCTCCCATCCAACCAGGGCAAATATAAAACACATGTTAAAATCACATATTGCCATTACATTTTGCGTCATTGTGTCATGACATCCTATACATCGTACTTGATCTTCTACGGGTATCCTCACATCAACATGTGTACCGTCAATGGAACCAACACAATCCTTTAAGAATGGAATGTAACGAGGATCATTCCTTATCTCAGCCGGAATATATCTTAACTGACGGTCAATAGGCTTTATAGCATCAATTGAGAGTAACAAAAGAGATCTAATCCCTTTCGAAAAATATCTACTAATTGTTTCGGTTGAGTGCTGGAACCGTTCTTTCATTAATCTAACGGAACCTCGTTCTGCTAAGATATACAATGTAATCTATAGGACTTCTCTTGAGGACGTCGGCTGTGATCCTTGAAGTTCATGATCTACTTCCAGTTTATGAAGTAAATCTATAAAGATGCATTTTGACATCCTAAATGCATCATGAATCCTATCTGGATGTCCTTCTAGTAACTCTTTGATCCATTTTGCATCTGTTTGGGTAGATGTCATGCATGGTCGTGTGTCTCGAACATGATAATTCATCCTCTCAATCAATGACAAAACTACATGGCAATACTCTATATATTGCGTTCGCTCCGGTGAAAGACTTATTGAATCCCCAGAATCTTCAGGGGAGGAGTCATGCTCTTCCATTATTAGTAGCTGCATTTAAAGCATCACAAAACATTTATCATAATCTATATAAAGATAATAACAAAACAGATATTATAGTTTCGAGATCCAATATTAATCATCATGAGGTACAACATCGAAAATTAAACAGAAACATCATAGTGTTTTTCATGCAAAACACAAAAGGAAATATATATCGAGATATGCCCGTATCACTGAGCCCTCTTCTCGTACGCCTTCATAATCCACCAAACCCGCATATCTTCTCGGATACTCATGAAGATCTCCCTAATTTTCTGGTCCTTAATGTGTTCGAGAGCAAAGTAATATAGATCTAGTTTGCCCGTAGCTCTGGGATACCAGAAATAAACTCAACCACGTCTTTGACTGTGACAATTGGTGGAGGCTTCACAGCTAGAGTGGATTGATGTAAATCTGACATCAAAGAAAATTCCATTCCTTTATTCTTCCCGATATTTCTTCTTTTACTCGCTGAGGCGGACGCATTCCCAGGAGGTGTTGAAGCTCCTCCTAGCTCTTCAGGAACACCTTGAATGTTTTCCATGTTTTATGCTACATCATCATCTTCCAACTGGATCCTCCCCACATCCGGTGGCAAACTCCCAATAAAAGGAGCCCATGAGTCTTCTCTAGTTGCGACAACCTGACTGAACATAGTGTTCAGTTTCTCCTTCAACTCAGGTGCAATACCTCTGCATCGAAATTTTTTTGCCGCTGGAATAACCTGTTATAATCAATATATCAATATTAAAATCTTTAAACTAAGAACAAATTTATGAAATGAAACATGAATTTGTTCAGACCTTAATCTTCTCTTCCCACCATTCTTCTGATGCAGCAATAGTTCTCTTCTCTGGATCCCAACCTAAACAAGTCTCGCCATGCTTCAGCTCCATCCATAACTTCCAATCCTTCTTCAAATGATCCCATTTATTTTTCATTTGCAATCGATCGTAGCTTTTCCCTATTCATTCTTTAAACGATGCAATCAAATTTTTCCATCCTTCTTTGCTCAAGTGGGTGGTTGGTCGATTCCCCAAACCAATCTCTTTTATGAAGAGATCACAAAATAACATCACTTCACCTGCTCCCAACTCGCTACGATTCCTCCTTCATTTGGTTTTACCATTATCCTATAAACAAATAAAATTAAAATAAGAATTACTAATCAAAATCCTAGCCCAAAAGTTATATACACAAAATTGAACAAAAAAAACCAAACACACATTCACATTCACACACACACACACACATACACACACACATTCATACACACATACACAAACCCCAAAAAATAACACACACACACATTCACACGCACACACATACACATTCATACACACATACAGAAACCCCAAAAAAATAACACACACACACATTCATACACACATAAACAAACCCCAAAAAAATAAAACACACACACATTCATACACACATACACAAAACCCTAAAAAAATAACACACACACACACACACACACACACACATATTCATACATGATGCTAAAGATCACGACAGTGAACCGGTCGCAAAGGTAATATAAAATGGGCGAGTTTTCCCAAGTATCGATCTCACAAGGAACACAGTAAGGTGGAGTTAATTTTGAGGAGGACTTGAGATTGAAGTCCTTAGGTCGGCGGTAACAATGGGGGTTTTGATTGTTACGGAAAAAGAAAATAAAACTCTAACAACTACTCCTATGCAATGCCACTATGTGATGCTTCGCCAGGCGGGATGGAAGGCTAGTCGGGCCGCTATGTACCGAATCGCTAGGCGGATTGAAGAGTAGGCTAGCGGATGAGGTGGGGAGAACGGAAGAAATCTTACTATGCAGGCTGCTATGCACTGCTTCACGAAGCACGCCACTAGCAATTGCTAGTGCGGCACAAAACACATCCACACCACAAAAGCACACCTCCAACAGATAAGCAGGAATACTAAATCACATAGACATGATTAACTAAACATGCTAATAGTCAAAATACACTTCATCAATACCAATAAATCTACTATGCTATCAAAACAAGAGTAGGTGAGTGTGTGAAATCGACCGGCTCTGAAGTCTTATTGAGGATTCACGGTTGGATTCGTCGGGTTGTCAATCCGCGTCCAAGCTCGGTCCTCAACTGCTTCCGGGGTAGAGGAGGCTATCACTCACTCCCAATGGACCCGTCTTCTTCGTGTCACAAGCCGGTGGAGGATGGCACAAACTTCTCCAAGCTTGGTGAAAGCTAAGTCGAGATCTTCTTGAAGCTCGTGGATGAAGGAGGAGGCCGAGAGGATGCTTCGGAGTTGATTTAGCATTGTAAGCTTGCCCGGAGACCCTCCCTATAGTGGGCGGTGGAGAAGGAGGCGAGCCCTATTGAAAATGGCGGAAAAACGGCGCTCCCAAAAATCGCCCTTTGACCTAAAATCGCGAGCGGTATTTATAGGCGCGAAACAGAATTTAGTGCGCACGATACGTGGCGCACGACCATTGGTCGTGCGTGCTGTTCGGTCGATGATCGTGCGTAGTGCACCTGGAAAACTGCAGCTTGCCGAAGAAGTCAGAGAAATAAGCGTACGAGCAAAGGCGCAAGATCGGTGATCGTGCGAGGCATGGTCAGTGCTCGTGCGATAGCGGAGACAGGGATGGCATAAAATAGGTCGTGAATGCGCACGATCGGCAGTGCACGAGCAGTGATCGTGCGCGGTATAGCTGGTGACCGTGCGATATGGTGGGACAGAACTT
Source organism: Platanthera zijinensis (assembly GCA_039513925.1). Lineage (NCBI taxonomy): Eukaryota > Viridiplantae > Streptophyta > Magnoliopsida > Asparagales > Orchidaceae > Platanthera > Platanthera zijinensis. The sequence continues at coordinate 172,759,031 of CM077081.1, read as the reverse complement.
TTACAAGAGAAGCCAGACTGCGCACGACCGATGATCGTGCGCAAAAGAGGTCGATGGTCGTGCGTGGGAAAAACGCACGACCATTGACTCCTTTGCCAAAAAAAGGTGAAAGCCCTATCCCGGACGCCCACACGATCCCCGAACCTGCAGGAAAACTGGACGAGTTGTCGATCATGGCAGTCACAGATATTAATAAAATGCATTGCAAGAGGGATTTACACACACACACAGAAATAGGCTAATAAAGTGAACAAGACGTGGAATGTCGTATCGAACCAAAAGGAGTGTAAATGGCGCTAAATGGTAGCGCAAAGACATGCAAATGAGCCCAGATGAGTCCGAAATTAAGTACAAAATATGGACTCATCACACCCCCAGACTTAACTGTTTGCGCGTCCCGAGCAAACACAATCAAAGTAAATTGGGAAAATAATCTTGCTGACATAGAAATTGAAATACGGAGTACCATGCAAAGTCGCATGCTTGCGTGAATAAAAATACAAAAGAATAAATTCCTAAGTATGCAAAATAGTTTATATTTTCACAATGCGTAACAATATTTTATTACTACTCAAAAATAGAATCACGATGAATCAACAGGTCACACATAGGGAGAAAGTAGACTGGCCACTAATGTGAGGTTTGCCAAAGATTAGGGCTCAGGATCACCACCAAAGGAATCCACCAATGTCGGGGACCATACGCTTGCCCGTTCACACTCTCTCCACGGCACTAGTTAGACTCAAGCGCAAATCTATAGGACTTTAGGATAATCATGGGGCTTGGGTTACGATGAGGTAAACAATGATAAAAAAGAAAGGCTATGCACCTAACCCAAATGAGCTAGCCTAAAAGAATCCCTCAGCAAACCACAATATAACCAAGTGCACCACACCCCCAGACTTGATTTTTCAAAAATGGGTGTGTACACCGCCTACTCCAAATCAAAATCATCTCCAAAAAGATTTTCAATCAAACTTTTTCTTTTCACTTTTCATTTTCAATTTTTTTTAAAATCATTTTCTTTTTTTTCATCTTTTTATTTTCATAATTTCAGCAGATATAACTTGGAAGCACTTCCACATTTTCACAAATAATAACACCACATCACAACCCAACATGAAAATATAAAACACTAATCTCGACTTGGGTGTGCAAAAAAGATCGGCTTTGAGGCTTTGGTGAAATAATGGTGGCGCTAAATCAAAAGAAGGGTAGGCATAACGGGGCTTAGCGAGGATATGATGTTAGGAACGGTACAAAGCTCAACCGGGCCAAAATGATGGCCTACATCACGCTCATGCTAGAAAAACCATGTACCAATGCTTCGAGAGTGGCTTGCGGCAAGTTCTTAGCCACCGAAAAAGATAATCCTTCCTCCCGACTCAAGCAAAACGAGTCTAGTGACGGCTACACACATCCCTACACTTCCATTTGATTCACACCATATTCACAACTTTTGAGTAGAATAAAAAGATCTTCACGCAAATAGAAAAAAATATAAAGCTATAAGCATAAAGAAAAATTAATTCTACACGAATTTCTACACAAGACGAGAGCAGTTGACTAGAAACACAGCAAGGTCAACATTTTACTCCGTCTCACAATCCTAAGCATGCACCATAATTTTCCCAAATCAAACAAAAACACAAGTTTAACTCACGGAACGGTAACAGCTAAGAACGCGATCATGTGGGTGCAGTGGTGTGCAATGCAGTGAACTAATCAAAATAAAACTAAAAAAAGCTTCTAGTATGCACATGAAATGTGCACGTGTAAAAGGTAACAAATAATAGTCCTCCCCCAGACTTAAACTAAGCAGCATAGCATACGATATAGAAATTTAAATTGAAAAGAACTAAGGTAAGAGGTTACCTAAGGCTCAGCTAGTTAGCATACCAGAAGACGCATGAAAAGTAGAAGAAGGCCCGCCAAATGAAGAATCACAATCGCCAATGCGTAGTATCCATGAATACCTGCAGGGGTGAGCTCCGCAAAAACAAAAGAAAAATATACAAAAAGAAATACTAAAACTAAAACGAGACATGAAAAATAAAATGCAGAAAATATAAGATAACTACTAGGGTAACTATCATCCCAGCACGACTTATTAAATTCTATACAGTTCTAGTTAATGGGCCTATGAAAAGAAAAATGAACATGCAACTGTCCTAATATCCGTGTTGGTAACGGGTACCGATACGGTGATAGAACAGAACCCCTCTACCTGAATAATAATACTTACAAACTGCAAGTAGAGGAAACAGAATATTAGATGAGGAGGAGGCCTAGTCCTCACTCAACTCACACAAAAAATCCTTGCCCTGCAAGGTATCATCCACTACAGGGAGACGGCAAGAGGAGAAAGCAGTGAATGGAGCTTCCTCAACAGAGGAGGAATCACCCTCCTCGTGAAAGAGGATGCTATCATCCACGACTCGAGCAAAAAGCTCCAAGTCCTCCTGAGGCACCTGCGAAGACTCAAATCGCACATGCTCAGATATAGAAAGGGGATCAAGAAATAAAGGAGATGAAGAACATAAGGAACTAATCGGGGGAGTGGTCCCGGTCTCACTCCCAGCAGGCTCCTAATAATGATCATCATCGGCGTCATATGAGTCATGACGACGGGGATCTTAGAATAGGAGGTCCTCGATTGTGGTTTGGATCCCCTCATCCAACAAGGAAGTGGAAACTTCCTCATCAAAAAGGATCACCTCATCAACACACCTCGGCGCGGCATTATGTTCCAAGACGTAATACTCTCCATTAATGAGAATAATATCCTCGTCATACCATGACGCAACCTCAGACTCAACATCACCATCGAGCACAACATCATCAGCCAACTCACAAGAAAATGGAGTAGATAATTCTTTCAAAGAAGACGGAGGAACAATAGCATCAGAGAAAACATGTTCGGGTTCCTCCGGTGGTGACTCAAAAAGTAGGGAAGAAGGCATAGGGGGAGACGGTACAATAATGCCATCACACCGATCTGCAGCACCGCCAAAATAACATGGTGGTACTGAGAAATCATCGTCCGAATAAGCAGGAGCAACCGATTGAGAGGTGGATAGAACGATTCGGATATCCGACTCGTCATCCTCCTCCAATTGGCGCAGAAATTCTATGCAATCCTTCAACACATGATCGGTGCTGTGACAACACAAACATCGTTTTCCAGTACTCCTCGGTCCAGGTGGAACCGGAGAGGAATAAGAAAAAGGTGAATGCGTAGAAGAGGAGTGACCATAAGACCTGGGTTGGGTGTATGAAGTACCATAGGAAGACGGTGCTCCATACACAGAACCACGAGAATTATGCTCCCAATCTTTAGTGGGGCACTCATCACTACCATGTCTATAATGCCCGCACCATCAGCAACAGATATTCAAATAAGAATACATGATGCAGCAAGAAAGAATTCACCACAAGAATTTTCTAAGCAAAGAATTAACTACACACTAGTAAATAAAAGGAAAGGAATGCCTGCTACTGAAAAATTAAAACTAGAAGAGGAACAAAGAATAATAAATAGTAAATTTTAAAAAAAACTAAAACAAAGAAAAAGAAAACATGGAATGAACAAATGGAAAAAGAGCTTTGATCTACTATCTCCCTCTCCAAAAACTCACACGACTGTGTTCCCCGGCAACGACGCAAAAAACTTGATGCTGAAGATCACGGCAGTGAACCGGTCGTACAAGTAATATAAAATGGGCGAGTTTTCCTAAGTATCAATCTCACAAGGAACACAGTAAGGTGGAGTTAATTTCGAGGAGGACTTGAGATTGAAGTCCTTAGGTCAGCTGTAACGATGGGGGTTTTGATTATTGCGGAAAAAGAAAATAAAACTCTAACAACAACTTCTATGCAACGCCGCTATGCGATGCTTCGCCAGGCGGGATGGAAGGCTAGTCGGGCCACTATGCACCGAATCGCTAGGCGGATTGAAGAGTAGGCTAGCGGATGAGGTGGGGAGATCGGCTGAAATCTTACTATGCAGGCTGATATGCACTGCTTCACGAAGCACGCCACTAGCAATTGCTAGTGCGGCACAAAACACATCCACACCACAAAAGCACACCTCAAACAGATAAGCAGGAATACTAAATCACATAGACATGATTAACTAAACATGCTAACAGTCAAAATACACTTCATCAATACCAAGAAATCTACTATGCTATCAAAACAAGAGTAGTTGAGTGTGCGAAATCGACCGACTCCGAAGTCTATTGAGGATTCACGGTTGGAATCGTCGGGTTGTCAATCCGCGTTCAAGCTCGGTCCTCAACTTCTTCCGGGGTAGAGGAGGTTGTCACTCACTCCCAATGGACCCGTCTTCTTTGTGTCACAAGTTGGTGGAGGATGGCACAAACTGCTCCAAGCTTGGTGAATGCTAGGTTGAGATCTTCTTGAAGCTCGTGAATGTAGGAGGAGGCCGAGAGGATGCTCCGGAGTTGATTTGGAATTGTAAGCTTGCCCGGAGACCCTCCCTAAAGTGGGCGATGGAGAAGGAGGCGAGCCCTGCTAAAAATGGCGGAAAAACGGCGCTCCAAAAAATCGCCCTTTGACCTAAAATTACGAGCGGTATTTATAGGCGTGAAACAGAATTGAGCGCGCACGATCTGTGGCGCATGACCATTGGTCGTGCGCGTTGTTCAGTCGATGATCGTGTGCAGCACACCTGGAAACCTTCATCTTGCCAAAGAAGTCAGAGAAATAAGCGCACGAGCAAAGGCGCACGATCGGTGATCGTGCGATAGCGGAGACAGGGATGGCATAAAATAGGTCGTGAATGCGCATGATCGGCAGCGCACGAGCAGAGATTGTGCGTGGTATAGCTGGTGACCTTACGATATGGTGGGAAAGAACTTTTACAAGAGAAGCCAGACTGCGCACAACTGATGATCGTGCGCCAAAGAGGTCGATGGTCGTGCGTGGGAAAAAATGCACGACCATTGACTCCTTTGCCAAAAAAAGGTGAAAGCCTTATCCCGGACGCCCACACGATCCCCGAACCTGCAGGAAAACTGGACGAGCTGTCGATCATGGCAGTCACCGATATTAATAAAATGCATAGAAGGAGGGAAATACACACACGCTTAGAAATAGGCTAATAAAGTACACAAGACGTGGAATGTCGCAGCGAATCAAAAGGAGTGCAAATGGCGCTAAATTGTAGCGTAAAGACATGCAAATGAGCCCAGATGAGTCCGGAATTAAGTATAAAATATGGACTCATCACGCCCCCAGACTTAACTGTTTCGCGTCCCGAGCAAACACAATCTAAGCAAATAGGGAAAATAATCTAGCTTACATAGAAATTGAAATACGGAGTACCATGCGAAGTCGCATGCTCACGTGCATAAAAATACAATAGAAGAAATTCCTAAGTATGCAAAATAGTTTATATTTTTCACAATGCGTAACAACATTTTATTACTACTCAAAAATAGAATCACGGTGAATCAACCGGTTACGCATAAAGAGAAAGTAGACTGGCCACTAAGGTGAGCTTTGCCAAAGATCGGGGCTCAGGATCACCTCCAAAGGAATCCACCAATGTCGGGGACCATACGCTTGCCCGTTCACACTCTCTCCACGGCACTAGTTAGACTCAAGCGCAAATCTGTAGGACTTTAGGATAATCACGGGGCTTGGGTTATGGTGAGGTAAACAATGATAAAAAGAAAGGCTATGCACCTAACCCAAATGAGCTAGCCTAAAAGAATCCCTCAGCAAACCACAATATAACCAGGTGCACCACACCCCCAGACTTGATTTTTGCAACATGGGTGTGTGCACCGCCTACTCCAAATCAAAATCAACACCAAAAAGATTTTCAATCAAACTTTTTCTTTTCACTTTTCATTTTCATTTTTTTTAAATCATTTTCTTTTCTTTTTCATCTATTTATTTTCATAATTTCAGCTGATTTAACTTGGAAGCACTTCCACATTTTCACAAATAATAACACCACATCACAACCCAACATGAAAATATAAAACACTAAGCTCGACTTGGGTGTTCAACTAGGATCGGCTATGAGGCTTTGGTGAAATAATGGTGGCGCTGAATCAAAAGAAGGGTAGGCACAACGGGGCTTAGCGAGGATATGACGTTAGGAACGGTACAAAGCTCAACCGGGCCAAAATGATGGCCTACATCACGCTCACGCTAGAAAAACCATGTACCAATGCTTCGAGAGTGGCTTGGGGCAAGTTCTTAGCCACCGAAAAAGATAATCCTGTAACACCCCAAAAAGACCCCAAAGGACTCAAAATGATTTTTGAGGTACAGGAAATTTTACACGGCCTGGGACACGAGCGTGTCCCAGGGCGTGTCGGGGGTACACGGCCTGGGACACGGGCGTGTCCCAGGGCGTGTTCAGGTTAGTCGACGATTGGGAGTCGACGATCGTCGAGCCTGGGACACGGCCTCCGACACGGGCGTGTCCCAGGGCGTGTTCGAATTAAATTTCGAAATTGGACTGTTTGAGTCAGAATAGTACACGGCCTTGAACACGGCCGTGAACACGGGCGTGTCAGATGGGACACGGGCGTGTCCGATGCCGTGTTCCGACCCGTGTACTGGGTGCAATCGATGAAGCAGGTTTGACACGGGCGTGTCTCAGGTTTGACACGGGCGTGTCAGGTTCGACACGGGCGTGTCGATACCCTTGTTGTTCAGTCGGTTCAAACTGCGTGTGCCGCTTAAGGGTACACGACCTGTGAAACAGGCGTGTCACAGGCCGTGTCAGGCAAAAATTGGGTTTTTTGGGCAGATCGTGGCCGTTCAGATTCTCTCTTTGGATCCAAGGGCTCAGGTGATTCCTGGCTGGATTAAATTCGTCAAGGAAGAAGTCATTCTTCATTTGTGCTTAAGGAAGAGAGAAAGGAGGAAGAAGAAGGAGGAGGAGAGCAAGCCACCGGCGGAGCTCCCGTGGTCCGATTCGTGATCCGAAGCCGGCGTTGTGAAGGCAAGGCTGCTGCGGTTCTTTCTCACCGGCTAGTTTTCGATGGCTCTGAAGAGATCGACAAGGGTAACGATCTCCCTCCTTGGACATGTGAAGTCCTTCTTTTCTGCATTGCATAGGGAAAACCCTTCCCACGAGTGTGCGGTGGGTTGTGGTGTCCCTTGGTTTAGATATGTGAAGTCCCCCTTGTTAGAGGCCAGAATTGGAGTACGGCTCTAGGCATGCTGTGTGAAGCCCATCTGGATGTAGTCTGGATTGGTGATGCTTGTTTGCATATCGGAGAAGGCTCCGTGATTATGGCTTGTGATGCCTTGTGCCTACCTGTTGCTTGGTGCGGCAGGAAGTACTGGACGATGTCCAGGAAATGAAGAGGGTTGGATGCAACTCTTGTGGCCGTGTGTTGCCACTTTGTGAGTGGTTGAGCCGTTGGGTTGCAACTCGATGAAAAGGCAGATTGCCGAACAGGAAAGGTGAAACCGACCCGCACCTATAAATAGCCATGGATACTTCCGTATTCGAGGTGGCACGGTGACTTGAGCAACGGGGGGTGGCTGATCCGTACCTGCGTTATGTCCGTCCGACTTGGAAGCCTGGTTATAGGTTTTGTTGGAGCGCCTAATGAGAGTCTTAGGCCCGCGCGCCGGAAAGACTAGAATGCTCAAATACCGTGTAGACGGTGGTGTTGACCCTGGTATTCCGGTACACCAAGAATGTGCCCTGAGTGCACGGACTGTCGGGCCGTGTGGCCGATAGTTGTGATGGCTTGAATGTGCCTGCGCGCACATAGTTGCTATTTGATGATGCCATGCTTGCAGGGAAAGAATGCTCATGCCCCGAGAAAGGGGTAGGATTGTTATAATTGGGTCAGCTGAATGCTGACCGTTGCATTGTTTGCCACCGGTTGGGTGGATTGTTCCCGTGCAGGTGCTGGAGAGCCAAGTGGTAGGTGATGGGCTGAAGCCCTACTGCTGTTGCTGCTGCTGCTGCGGCTAGCCCGTGAAGGCTAAGCGAATGTTTTGGTTGTTCTCTTTTACTCATGTATGGCCGGCCTGCGCGCCGAGGTTTGTAAAACATGTTGTATGTAAAGAGGAACTGTAAGGCCTTAAGGCCAAGACCTTTGTTGTACATTCCATGGTTATATATAAAGGTGGTTTATATATTGGACATTCCGGTTGAGAGTTCAAAGTTGTAACTTAAAGCTTCCGCTAGAATGCTCTGAGTTAGGATTCGTATGGTTTGGTATTATCCTGTGACCTCACTGTCTGTTTGTGGCATATAGTGTGGGGCCCCGGCCGGACCTTCTACTATACGTCATTTAACGGATGGGGTCGTTACATTTTGGTATCAGCTTTTGTCGGTCTTCCTCTTTCGAATTCGTGGTCGAATTCTTTTGTGGGGTGGCGAGCACGTGTTTGTGCGACCTGCTGTAACGCTAATGAACTCTGGAATGTCCATTAAGGAATGTACAAAATCTTGTTTGAGGAATCTGCGCGTTGTGTTGTTTTGCTTGCATACGTTCGCTAATGTGTGTCTTGTCCACCTATAGGTGACACGTAGTGGTGCTGGGCAGTCTGAGCCCCAGCGCTCTGATGAGAGTGCGGCACCAGCCGAGGTGCCAACACCTCCTCCATCTATGGAAACTGTTCGTTTAGTTACTGAGGCGCTATTTGCCATGATTCAGCCGACCGGGCAAGCGCAGCCGGCAGTAGTGCCAGTTCGTGTTGATGTAAGACCCGAGCCGGTTGAGGCTGTAGATCCACGAGCAGCTGACCGACAGTTGAAGAAATTCATGAGCTTCAGTCCTCCTACGTTTGCGGGAATGGGATCCCCAACGCAGGCGGAAGATTGGTTATCGCGTGTCAAGAGGATAATGACAGCGATCAGGGCGGAGGAAACTCTAAAGGTCACCTTAGCCACCTTCATGCTTGAAGGAGAGGCGCGGTTGTGGTGGGACGAGGTTGAGGTACACCATTTGGCGGGCAGGCAATTAACGCAAGTGTCGATTGAGGAGTTCTCTCGAATATTTCTGGCGAAACATGTCCCAGCGGCGCAACGCATTGCAATGGAAAATGAGTTCCAACGGTTAAAGCAAGGGGAAGATAGTGTGGATATCTACTTGCATGAGTTTACCAGGTTGGGACAATATGCGGGAACAATCTTCGCGGATGACCAAAGGAAAACGAATCGGTTCTATGAAGGATTGCGGGATGAGTTGCGATTCCTGCTTTCGAGTTCTGTGAGCCAAGGGTTTCAGGCGTTGGTTGATACTGCGTGCGCATTGGCGAAGGACATGAGGCGAGTGCAAGGGAACAAGGGCTTAGTTGCGTCAAAGCCAGAGTTTCAAGCACCTCGCCCGAGCAAATCGTTTTACCAGAAGAAAGGGGGCAAGAGGTCCAAGCCATCTGGGCAAGTGACTACGACCGTTGTGTCGGGAGCGACATCAAGGCCGGATGCTCGTACATGCTATAACTGTGGCCGGGTGGGGCATATAGCTCGTGACTGTCGGGTTGTGCAGCGCAAAGGGGAAAAGAAGACGGGTGTGTCGTATGCTGAGAAGGGCAAAGCGGTGGTTGATTCCTCTGCGTCTCAGGTGCAGCCCCGAATCTATCAACTTGGCCAACAGGAAGCGATTAAGCGAAGTGACGTCGTCACAGGTACGAGTTGATTTAGTTTACTTGCTGTGCTATGGTTTTGGTTATGTTTAGCTTGTGCATGTGGGTGTGCTGCAGGCTTTGTCCTAATTTGGAATAATTTGGCGAGAGACCTGTTTGATACGGGTGCTTCGCATTCTTTTCTGTCTGAGGATTTCGTATCTTGAATCGGGGTACCAAGTCATGTGACGGTGGATAGTACTAGGGTGCTATTGCCGAATGGCTGTGTGATGCTTGCGGATAGGGCTTGCGATGTGGATGTGCAAATAGGAAGTCGGGATTTCGGTTTGCGTGCAGCTGTGCTACCGTTATCGGAGTTTGATGTGATCTTTGGTATGGACTGGCTCTTGGAGCAGCGTGCCTTTATTGATTGCAACTCCAAAGAGATTGTAGGACCCCCTTTTTTTTTCTTTTTCAACCACCGGGGTCTTAGCCCAGAATTGCCGCTTTGCGGTGGCACCGACATCTCGGGAAGGCAACCACTACAAAACGCCAATTCTGCCGGCCCTTTTCGATCACAAGAGAGAGAAGCATTTATACAAAAGTGTAAACAAGTCCACAGAAAACATGTAATTAAAAGAGAATCATATCAAGTCCATCAATACATAACATCAGGAAAATAGATAAATGGGCTCGAGCCCAGTACATCTGAGTCCTCACTACAAGTCTCTCATCGCGGAAGCTAAGAAAATGCTAATCACTCACGGAGCTGGTCGCAGGTGCACCGGTGCTAGACTGTCCCACCTCCATGCGCACCGTACTCCGCTGGTGCTGGTCCCTGTCTCCCATCCGGAGCTCCTGTAATGTTTGGTTCGAAAACCATTAGTCATAAAGACTAAGCCCTATCATCCCCTACCCCTCCCACCACGGCTCCTAAGCACCGGGCGGAGAGGAGGAAAGGGAAGCTACAAAAGTGGAGAGTAGTCAAGCAAGTGACGGTGGACCTAACTAGCAAGGTATATCAGGTGAACAATATAAATGTTGTAATAGGTAGAACAATTAATAAATAGCAAATTGCATTAAAGACTGCTAGAGAATAGAAAGTAAGCAACGAGTAAGTAAGTATGTAAGTAACCTTAACTTATATGAATGCCCATACAAACTTATAAGTTAAGGGATCTTCTGCAAGGCTCCCATCGTATAAAAAGTCCCATACCGATTTATACGTTGGGGTGTCGGTTGTATGCAAATATGAGTGTAGTGATATGCTATGCCATGATTCATGCAAGTGCAACCCACGCACACGACTCTATGCGCACAGACCTTTAGTTCCCCCTGTTCGGGAGGCTAGCTTCACCCCCAGGAACCTCCGTAGTGGCAAACGGAGACAGTGGGTCGGGCCCCCCACTCCTAGGCGGGTAACCACACTACCAGGCCTAGCCCTTCCGTACGCCCCTAGAAGAACACAACCTAGAGTATCCGCGTACTGCTGCTGGATGTACCCTCCAGACTTTTCGCCGAGTCATCGTACCGCTGTCGGTGTGATCGATCGCCTAGTACCGATGACCCACCACTTTTCTCCGTACTCCACCCTCGAGCCCGCGGCCCCCCGGACAGTACTGTCCGTGCATCTACCTTCAGAGCTACTGTCTGATGGCAAGTAATCCTATAATTCTACTTTCCTAACTACCGGGGAGTGAGTGTGTGCAACCCTAGTTATACTAGTTGCTCTTTTAATTTTATTACTCCTATGGTTTACGTTAGCCCAGGACTGCCCCCGGTATACCCCGTGAAGGGCTCTCAAGGGGCACTAGGAACCAAGACGGTGCATTACGGCCCGAAGTTCCCTTTCGCAAGGCACTTATTATTATTGGTTGTCTACCCTTTACCCAATCCCCTTTTGTTGCTTTAGTTCTAACCCTAGAGTATTAAGACTCTTCCTCTTCTTCCCGGGACGGATGATCTTTCGTCGTTCCCGTACTCCCTTACCCTAACCAGTCCCACATTCTACTTATCCTGACTTCTAATAATGAACTCCACCTTAACTTGCCCTACCAACCATCGATTATCAGAATTCCGTGGTTTTACTAAATGCAGACCATCCTAAACTATATGAGGTACACGAGGGGAGGTACTCCAAATTATCTTCCAAATCTCCTATAAAATTTACCGGAGATCTATCATGACTTAATTAGCTTAAATCCATAAATTTATAATTTTCCTAATTAATCTGATATTTATTTTATTTTTCTCAAAGATTGGCCATGGGTAATTTTTAACATGAACTACATGATATTCTTAAGTTATGGCCGCCCAAAAATTGTGATCACTAAATAACAGTAAGGTATCATCAAATACTAATTTGCAGGATTTTACAAAAGATATTTAGCCTCTAATTAATTTATCCATTATAATCCTATTATTCTCATGTAAAGAAGGAAGTACTGAAATTACTCTTCATAAAATTATGGAAAAATTACTGATTAATAGTATGATATAGAAGAGATCATTGTGCAAAGAATCATAATTTTATCAGCTTGCTAAGCACCAAAATAGATTTAATCCGATATCCATGATAAATAATACTTAATGAAGCAAGCCCTAGAATTAAGCTTCTAAAAATCCCATAAAAATTCACAGAGTTTTGAAATCATAATAAAGGTTCTCTGCCTAAATTTCATCAATTTTCCAGGAAGTTTGTACTCTCTAATAAATTTTCTAAGCAAATCATGCAACTACTAATTCATTAAAGAAGTACCCAAAATAGTGATCATAAAATTTATAAAAAAAAATATCCAGAGCTTGTACTACCCCTATAATCCACTCTACCCAATTATCATCACTTTTCAATATGATTTGGTGTCATTTCCTATCTCTACAAGTTTTGCGCCCTAAACTAGGGTTAGATATTTAGATGTCCCAACGATCTCCAAATCCACTAAAATCTCATCCAGAGAACTATATTAGCCCTATGGTTCTCATAACCCGACCTCGGGTCAATCCAAGGTCATTTGACCACATGACCTTCACAAACCACCAAGATCCATCTTTAGGGTTTGGCCTTGGTCCTTAGGTTAAACTTACCCCGATCCACCTCAAACTCCATTAGGGGATGCTAGAGAACATTACTAGCCAGTGGTAAAAATCTCAGCCTCTGTTGAGGTGATCTCACCACTCGAACTTCAAAAGTGCACTTTTAACCTAAGGCCCCTTAATAGGGCAAAACTTAGGGTTGAACATTTCTAATCCAAACCATCTCCAAATGAGATGAAAAATTATACAGAAACTTATGGTGAACCCAGGGACCACTCACCAAAATTTGGGAGGGTTTGGAAATTATTTAACTATCTAATTAAATTCGGCTAGGATTATTGAATTTTTTTCTAGAAACTATAGAAAAATATTCTCCAAAAATTCTCATTTTTGGATAGCACCTAGATATATGTAGGATTAGACCACATATCAAATTTCAAGTCGTTTGGACGACTGGATTGGAGTGGGGAATTTTTCTAAGGTCAAGGCAGCCCTCTGGATAGACCTCACCAAAAAGGGTGCTGTGGTCTAACCAGGATTCCAAATTGAACGAATTTAATTTTGTCTAAAACTAGACTTCAAGGGCTACAGTTTCTATCTTGACCACTCTTCCTGTAGGAGCCTATAAGTATTTTTCCCAAATTATTTAACATGACAGAAATCTCATTCAGAAATTGATTTTACAAATAAAATCTAATTAAAGGCACTGTTCATCTTCTTCTACAGCCCGAACCAGAGCCTGAAAACCTAATTTTCCTGTAGCCTTCCCAAGCTATTTCCCGGCCACCCAGCCATCTCCCTGGCCGGCCACCACCACCACCACCTCCGTTGAGGCGAGGGCTAACGTCGGGCGGCGGCACGGCCGCCGGAGAGGCGGTTTCCGGCGAACCCGCCACCATGAAATTTTCGGGAAACCACCATTACGCTCACCCGATCTGGCTCTTTTGAGCCCGATATCTCTCCTAACGATTCCTAAGATCTATCCGCAGAAGAAGAGGGAGGGGAGGACCTTGTTCGCGGGTTGAAGGCGTGCAGAGCGTCGGGAAGCCATTTGCGCGGTGGTGGCGTCGCCGGAAATTCTTCAACAGCAAGGGGAAGTCTGGAATAGTTTGAGGGAGTGTAACCGTTTCCTCTTGCTGTCAGAAACCTTTTATAGATGAGCAAAAGGGGAGGGGAAAGGGTGAAACGTTGGAGATGAAACGTTGGAGATGAAACGTTTCGGTTATGCCGATTGGCAGTTGAAAAGTTGGGAGTGAAGAGGTGCTTGCCAGGTGGCAATTTCCTATTGGACCCTCTTTTCCTTAATTATTAACATAATTAAAGTAGGAAAAGACCCATAAATACTCTTGGTTTTCATCCCCACAGCCAGAATTTATTAAGGCGTCGGTTACCGAAATTTCCAGTCTGGCTGACGTTTCGGCCTTGGTCACGGGCGTGACACATGGGTCACGGGCGTGACAGGCCCGGTTAGCAGTTCTGGGTTCGACGATCGTCGAACTGAGATCGACGATCGTCGAAGGGTGGTCACGGGCGTGACACTTGGGTCACGGGCGTGACAGGCCTGGTGACTAATTCTGGTCGACGATCGTCGAGCTGAAATCGACGATCGTCGAGCGTGGTCCCGCCCAATGTCACGGGCGTGACAATGCGGGTCACGGGCGTGACATGCCTGACGACTAGTTCTGGGTCGACGATCGTCGAACTAAAATCGGCGATCGTCGAGCGCGGTCACGCCCAATGTCACGGGCGTGACAATGCAAGTCACGGGCGTGACATGGCGTGTGGTCAATTTTGGGTCGACGATCGTCGAATTGGGGTTCGACGATCGTCGAGCGTGTCACACCCTTTGTCACGGGCGTGACCTGGAGGGTCACGGGCGTGACAGACCCGTGTGGCCGAATTTGGTTCGACGATCGTCGAGTTGGGATCGACGATCGTCGAGCGTGTCACGCCCTTGTCACGGGCGTGACATGGCGGGTCACGGGCGTGACCAACTCGTGAGCCGATTTCTTAGTCGATTTATTTCAAGTTTTTGGGCTCCCTAGGGTTCTACCACAACCATCCGACTCCTAGGGGTCTAGCCAGAAATGGGATGTTACAAATCCCAAAAAACAAAACAAAGATTTCGTCCCCGAAATCAAGGTTAATCCTACGGGACTCAAATCGGGAAAAGTTAAGCTTGTAACATCCCATGAGAACCGAGTGATTACCTCCCTACGCTACGTTTTCTTGTGCGGTTTCGAGTCTAAGGTTATTTCGCCCACCTAACTAGGTATATACACCCCAATAAACAAAAGATTAGCCCCTATTCTTGAAATTTCAATTCCATTGGTTTAAAACAGGAAGGCAATTGATTGTCCAGAGGGGTTTTGAGGTATACCTGACGAAAAAGTTCCGGATATTTTTGCCGCATCAAGTCCTGTGGTTCCCATGTATGCTCCTCCTGCCCATGATTGTCCCACAAAACCTTGACTAACGGGACCTTCTTTCTCCGCAAGACTCGCACTGCCGTATCGTCAATCCTGATAGGCTCCACGTTGACTGACCGATCCGAGGCCACCGGGCCATCTGCCGAGGGAATCAGCTGCTCAGGGCGTAGCAGAGCCCTCCGAAGTGAGGAGACGTGGAAGACGTCATGCAATCCCGCTAACTCCGGCGGTAGTTCCAGTCTATAGGCTAAGGGGCCGATCCGCTCCAGGATCCTGTAGGGCCCCATATATCTTGGAATGAGCTTCCTCCGCCTGCGAACCCGCGAGACTCCGTGCATCGGCCGTATCTTCAAGAAAACTCGATCCCCCACCTGGAACTCCACTTGGCGATGCCTCGCATTGTAGTATTTTGCCTGTCTACTCTGGGCTTCCAACATCCTGTCTCGGATCAATCTGATCTGAGCATCTGTATCTCCCACAAACTCCGAGCCCAGTGCCTGCGGATCCTCATCCTGAACCCATGATAGTGGGGTTCTGCATCTCCTTCCGTACAACGCTTCGTATGGAGCCATGCCTATGCTGGACTGATGAGAGTTGTTGTACGAGAACTCGACCAGTGGCAACAATCTCTCCCAAGGCTCGCCACGGTCCAAAATACACAGTCGTAACAGATCCTCCAGTGTACGGTTTGTGCGCTCTGTCTGTCCGTCGATCTGAGGGTGGAAAGCTGTGCTGAATGCCAACCGAGAACCCAGATGGGCCTGGACTGACCTCCATTCCCTGGATGTGAACCGCCCATCCAGATCCGAAACGATAGTCTTGGGCACCCCATGATAACGCACAAACTGCTCGATGAACCTCCGTACTAATACACTGACCGGTGTGTCCTTCGCCACTGGGATGAATCTGGCCACCTTTGTCAGCCTGTCCACTATCACCCAGATCGAGTCGTTCCCCGCACGGGATCTAGGTAGCCCATGTATGAAGTCCATGGCTATATCTTCAAACTTCCACTCCGGCACTGGAAGCGGCTGCAGCAATCCTGCCGGGTTCCTACACTCCGCCTTCACGAGCTGGCAGGCTTCACAATGCGTCACAAAATATGTAATATCTTTCTTCATGCCCGGCCAGTACATCGTCCTCTTTAGATCCTTTACCATCTTGGTGATCCCCGGGTGTACCGAATACCGGCTGCAGTGAGCTTCCAACAAAATGTCCTCCCGGATCCGTCCTCCTGCTGGTATGTAGACTCTGCCCCGGAAACACAGAAGCCCATCCCTCAAAGTGTAATCTCCTGTCGTGCCTTCCTCCAAGGCCCGGAATATCGGCTCAGCTCTCTCGTCCAGCCTCTGCCCATCTCTGATGCGGTCTCGGATGTCATCTGTAGTAGCCATCGACCCCAGGTACTCCATGTACAGCTCCGGGTCATCCTCAGATACTAGCGAAATCTGCATCTCCTCGAATGATCTAATCAACTCCAAGGCCATCAGCTGCGGGCCTACTCCAGTCGTATTCGCTCTCCGGCTCAGAGCATCCGCAACCACGTTCGCCTTCCCCGGATGGTAGTGCATGGTATACTGGTAATCCGAAAGGAACTCCACCCAGCGTCTCTGCCTGATGTTTAACTCCTTCTGGGTGTCGACGTACTTCAGATTCTTGTGATCGGAGAAGATATCACAATGTACCCCGTAGAGATAGTGCCGCCAGATCTTAAGAGAAAAAATGACTGCCCCCATCTCCAAATCGTGCACGGGGTAGTTCTGCTCGTGCTGCTTCAACTGACGGGAGGCATAGGCGATTACGTGCCCATTCTGCATAAGGACGGCGCCCATCCCCTGATAGGAAGCATCTACATATACCTGAAATCCCTCCCTCCCTGATGGGAGGGCAAGGATAGGGGCCGAGGTGAGACGATCCTTCAGCTCCTGGAAGGCAGATTCGCACCGCGGCGTCCAAGTAAAAGGGGACTCCTTCTTCGTCAGAGACGTAAGAGGAAGGGAAATCTGAGAGAACCCCTTTACGAACTTCCGGTAGTAACCGGCAAGTCCCAAGAAACTCCGAACATCCGTGGCCGACTTTAGTGGTGGCCAATCCCGTACTGCCTGGATCTTTGCCGGATCCACTGCCAGACCTGCCCCACTGATGACATTGCCCAGAAAGGCCACCTCCTTTAGCCAGAACTGGCACTTGCTGTACTTGGCATACATCTCGTGCTCCCGCAGCTTCTCCAAGGTCAAGGCTAGATGTCTCGCGTGCTCCTCCTCCGTCCTTGAATAGATGAGGATGTCGTCGATGAATACAATGACGAAGACATCCAGGTACTCCTCGAACACCCGATTCATCAAAGTCATGAATGCAGAGGGTGCATTCGTGAGCCCGAACGGCATCACGGTAAACTCGTACAAGCCGTATCTGCTGCTGAACGCCGTCTTCGGGATGTCCTCCTCCCGAATGCGAAGCTGGTAGTATCCTGATCTCAGATCCAGCTTTGAGAACCAATGAGCTCCCTCCAGCTGGTCAAAAAGCTCATCTATCCGTGGTAAGGGATAAGTGTTCCGGACCGTCAACCTGTTCAGAGCTCGGTAATCTATGCACAGTCGGAGGGTCCCGTCTTTCTTCTTAACGAACAGCACCGGAGCTCCCCATGGTGAAGAGCTAGGTCGGACGAACCCGGCCTCCACTAACTCCTGAAGCTGACTCCGGAATTCCACCAGCTCCTTTGGGGCCATTCGATAGGGAGCTCTGGATACCGGCTTAGCCCCCGGTATGAGCTGAATCTGAAAGTCCCTCTGTCGGTGCGGGGGTAACCCTGGTAGCTTCTCCGGAAACACGTCGGCGAAGTCCCGCACCACTGGAATATCTGCAATGGAGTCCTTGGCTACGACCGCCTCAAAGAGGATCTGATAAACCTCTTCCCCCTGCAGGTGGGCCTTCACGGCCTGCACAGACGATAGTAAAGTACGGGGTGCTGATATAATACCTTCGATAACAATGTAGGAGTCGCCGTGCCTCACGGTGATCCTCTTCGCCACGCAATCGATCTGGGCATGGTTCCAGTACAGCCAGGTCATGCCCAGAATCAGATCGTAATCTGGCATCCTCAAAACCGTCGCTGGTGCCTCAAACGCCTTTCCGCCGATCCTTGCTTCCATATCACAATGAGTAGAGGTCAATATCTCCGATCCATCGGGTAGGCGCACCCTCAGCATCTTCCCGGTGCTCAGCTCCACTCCTGCCAGTCCTTTCACAAAATCCTCTGACACGAATGATTGCGACGCACCGGTGTCAAAGAGGGTGTGAGCGGGCTTGCCGCTAACGAAAACTATGCCTGGGGTAATTAAGTGTCTTAGTATTTTTGTTACAGTTCATCTTCTCTTAAATTTCTAAGCAGGTTACGTCTAAAATAGTAGTTTATATGAAGAAAATTTAAAAGTGCTGCCATACCTGTGATAACCTGCTCTGGGTTCCGAGGCTGTGTCAGGTCTAGAGCATACACCTGCTCTCTCTCTTGCCTACGGCCTCGATCCTGAAATCCTCGTCCTCGGTCCTGTCCTCGCCCGCCAAACTGTCGGGGAGGTGGAGCGCCCTGATGTGCTGGTGGGGGTGCTCGCCCCACAGGGCAGTTTCGCTTGATATGCCCCGGTTGGTTGCACTGATAACATACCGGTGGCTGCCCTGCCATCCTTGGCATTTCCAGCATCTGTATAGGCTGGGGAGCCAATACCCCCTGAGTCCTCTGCTCCTGCCCAAACTCCTGACGGGGCTGATCCCCGTTCCTTCTCTCTCCAATAACCTGGCCTCGAGGGCGGTCTCTACGTCCCCCAATCACTGTATCATCAGCCGGTCTCTTCCGGCTCCTCACTGTCAGCTGATCCGCCTCTCTCTTCTTAGCCATCTCCAGAATCCTGGCCAGACTCCCCTCTGAAATGAAAAGGAGGGCCTGCCTCATGTCATCCTGCAGCCCCTTATAAAACCTCCGGGCATAGCCAGCATCGTCTAACTGGTAAGCGTCCGCATATCGGTCCAGGTGTGTGAACTCCTGATAGTACTCCACCACAGTCCTGCTCCCCTGCCTCAACCGCAGGAACCTATCCTCCAGGTCATCTCTCGCCGACTGAGGTACAAAGTGTCCCAAGAGCGCTGCTCTGAACTCCTCCCAAGTAATATCGGCACAATCCACCCCTGCAAAGGTGGTGTCCAGCTGAGATTTCCACCATCTCTTTCCGTGTGACTCTAAGCAGGAGACTACCAAAGCGACTGCCTCCTCCGTGGGGCATCGAATCCCTGCCAGCATCTCGTAAATGGTGTCCAACCACTCCTCCGTATGTACTGCGGACTCCGTCCCCTGGTAGGATGGAGGGGATAGTCCTCGGAAGACAGTCATCCAATTGGCCCCGGGGTTCGGCTGTGGGGCCGGGGCTTGCTGAGCTCTGAAGGCCTCCAGGATGGCCGTCAATGTTTGCCCCATCTCCGTCTGCTGGAACGGAATGGGTGCTGGCGGAGTCAGGACCACATCCGGGGCCTGAGGTGTCCCATGCTGCGATGTAGGGTTCGTCGCAGGCTACAAGCAAAAATTCCATTTGTTAGAGAGCGAATGAATGGAATTTAAGAAGAGTTATGATGGACTTTCACATGTGATTTCCCTTATGGGCACACCACTGCTTCCGCTGCTAGTTTGTCCGCAAACTAAGCTCGCACGGGGGTGGCCTAAGGTTTTTGTGGACTACTTCTCTTTCGATCGAGGTCTGCTCTGATACCACTTGTAGGACCCCCTTTTTTTTTCTTTTTCAACCACCGGGGTCTTAGCCCAGAATTGCCGCTTTGCGGTGGCACCGACATCTCGGGAAGGCAACCACTACAAAACGCCAATTCTGCCGGCCCTTTTCGATCACAAGAGAGAGAAGCATTTATACAAAAGTGTAAACAAGTCCACAGAAAACATGTAATTAAAAGAGAATCATATCAAGTCCATCAATACATAACATCAGGAAAATAGATAAATGGGCTCGAGCCCAGTACATCTGAGTCCTCACTACAAGTCTCTCATCGCGGAAGCTAAGAAAATGCTAATCACTCACGGAGCTGGTCGCAGGTGCACCGGTGCTAGACTGTCCCACCTCCATGCGCACCGTACTCCGCTGGTGCTGGTCCCTGTCTCCCATCCGGAGCTCCTGTAATGTTTGGTTCGAAAACCATTAGTCATAAAGACTAAGCCCTATCATCCCCTACCCCTCCCACCACGGCTCCTAAGCACCGGGCGGAGAGGAGGAAAGGGAAGCTACAAAAGTGGAGAGTAGTCAAGCAAGTGACGGTGGACCTAACTAGCAAGGTATATCAGGTGAACAATATAAATGTTGTAATAGGTAGAACAATTAATAAATAGCAAATTGCATTAAAGACTGCTAGAGAATAGAAAGTAAGCATCGAGTAAGTAAGTATGTAAGTAACCTTAACTTATATGAATGCCCATACAAACTTATAAGTTAAGGGATCTTCTGCAAGGCTCCCATCGTATAAAAAGTCCCATACCGATTTATACGTTGGGGTGTCGGTTGTATGCAAATATGAGTGTAGTGATATGCTATGCCATGATTCATGCAAGTGCAACCCACGCACACGACTCTATGCGCACAGACCTTTAGTTCCCCATGTTCGGGAGGCTAGCTTCACCCCCAGGAACCTCCGTAGTGGCAAACGGAGACAGTGGGTCGGGCCCCCCACTCCTAGGCGGGTAACCACACTACCAGGCCTAGCCCTTCCGTACGCCCCTAGAAGAACACAACCTAGAGTATCCGCGTACTGCTGCTGGATGTACCCTCCAGACTTTTCGCCGAGTCATCGTACCGCTGTCGGTGTGATCGATCGCCTAGTACCGTTGACCCACCACTTTTCTCCGTACTCCACCCTCGAGCCCGCGGCCCCCCGGACAGTACTGTCCGTGCATCTACCTTCAGAGCTACTGTCTGATGGCAAGTAATCCTATAATTCTACTTTCCTAACTACCGGGGAGTGAGTGTGTGCAACCCTAGTTATACTAGTTGCTCTTTTAATTTTATTACTCCTATGGTTTACGTTAGCCCAGGACTGCCCCCGGTATACCCCGTGAAGGGCTCTCAAGGGGCACTAGGAACCAAGACGGTGCATTACGGCCCGAAGTTCCCTTTCGCAAGGCACTTATTATTATTGGTTGTCTACCCTTTACCCAATCCCCTTTTGTTGCTTTAGTTCTAACCCTAGAGTATTAAAACTCTTCCTCTTCTTCCCAGGACGGACGATCTTTCGTCGTTCCCGTACTCCCTTACCCTAACCAGTCCCACATTCTACTTATCCTGACTTCTAATAATGAACTCCACCTTAACTTGCCCTACCAACCATCGATTATCAGAATTCCGTGGTTTTACTAAATGCAGACCATCCTAAACTATATGAGGTACACGAGGGGAGGTACTCCAAATTATCTTCCAAATCTCCTATAAAATTTACCGGAGATCTATCATGACTTAATTAGCTTAAATCCAGAAATTTATAATTTTCCTAATTAATCTGATATTTATTTTATTTTTCTCAAAGATTGGCCATGGGTAATTTTTAACATGAACTACATGATATTCTTAAGTTATGGCCGCCCAAAAATTGTGATCACTAAATAACAGTAAGGTATCATCAAATACTAATTTGCAGGATTTTACAAAAGATATTTAGCCTCTAATTAATTTATCCATTATAATCCTATTATTCTCATGTAAAGAAGGAAGTACTGAAATTACTCTTCATAAAATTATGGAAAAATTACTGATTAATAGTATGATATAGAAGAGATCATTGTGCAAAGAATCATAATTTTATCAGCTTGCTAAGCACCAAAATAGATTTAATCCGATATCCATGATAAATAATACTTAATGAAGCAAGCCCTAGAATTAAGCTTCTAAAAATCCCATAAAAATTCACAGAGTTTTGAAATCATAATAAAGGTTCTCTGCCTAAATTTCATCAATTTTCCAGGAAGTTTGTACTCTCTAATAAATTTTCTAAGCAAATCATGCAACTACTAATTCATTAAAGAAGTACCCAAAATAGTGATCATAAAATTTATAAAAAAAATATCCAGAGCTTGTACTACCCCTATAATCCACTCTACCCAATTATCATCACTTTTCAATGTGATTTGGTGTCATTTCCTATCTCTACAAGTTTTGCGCCCTAAACTAGGGTTAGATATTTAGATGTCCCAACGATCTCCAAATCCACTAAAATCTCATCCAGAGAACTATATTAGCCCTATGGTTCTCATAACCCGACCTCGGGTCAATCCAAGGTCATTTGACCACATGACCTTCACAAACCACCAAGATCCATCTTTAGGGTTTGGCCTTGGTCCTTAGGTTAAACTTACCCCGATCCACCTCAAACTCCATGAGGGGGTGCTAGAGAACATTACTAGCCAGTGGTAAAAATCTCAGCCTCTGTTGAGGTGATCTCACCACTCGAACTTCAAAAGTGCACTTTTAACCTAAGGCCCCTTAATAGGGCAAAACTTAGGGTTGAACATTTCTAATCCAAACCATCTCCAAATGAGATGAAAAATTATACAGAAACTTATGGTGAACCCAGGGACCACTCACCAAAATTTGGGAGGGTTTGGAAATTATTTAACTATCTAATTAAATTCGGCTAGGATTATTGAATTTTTTTCTAGAAACTATAGAAAAATATTCTCCAAAAATTCTCATTTTTGGATAGCACCTAGATATATGTAGGATTAGACCACATCTCAAATTTCAAGTCGTTTGGACGACTGGATTGGAGTGGGGAATTTTTCTAAGGTCAAGGCAGCCCTCTGGATAGACCTCACCAAAAAGGGTGCTGTGGTCTAACCAGGATTCCAAATTGAACGAATTTAATTTTGTCCAAAACTAGACTTCAAGGGCTACAGTTTCTATCTTGACCACTCTTCCTGTAGGAGCCTCTAAGTATTTTTCCCAAATTATTTAACATGACAGAAATCTCATTCAGAAATTGATTTTACAAATAAAATCTAATTAAAGGCACTGTTCATCTTCTTCTACAGCCCGAACCAGAGCCTGAAAACCTAATTTTCCTGTAGCCTTCCCAAGCTATTTCCCGGCCACCCAGCCATCTCCCTGGCCGGCCACCACCACCACCACCTCCATTGAGGCGAGGGCTAACGTCGGGCGGCGGCACGGCCGCCGGAGAGGCGGTTTCCGGCGAACCCGCCACCATGAAATTTTCGGAAAACCACCATTACGCTCACCCTGTAACGTCCCAATTCGCGCTAGGCCCCTTGTTTGCGTATTTGAGTCAAGGGGGCTGTGGTGAGCCCAATGGGGGATGTGGGGGAGCAGGTGCGGACGTACGGGAAATGAGGAAAACAAGGCAAAATGGCCTTTCTGGCTGACACGGGTATGGACACGGCCGTGTCCATACCCGTGTGCCTCATAAAAATAGGCTCCCAGTCAGAGAGGTACACGGGCATTGGGACACGGGTGTGTCCCTAGCCGTGTGCCAAGGACACGGGTTTGGACACGGGCGTGTCCCTAGCCGTGTGCCAAGGACACGGGTCGGGACACGGCCGTGTCCCTACCCGTGTGCCGCAACCCTGACCCGGCAGAAAGTGGATCTGGGAGGAACACGGCCCTAGACACGGCATGCCACACGGCCGTGTCACCTGAACACGGGTAGGAACACGGCCGTGTGCCTACCCGTGTCTGCGATGTATAAAAAGGAAAAAGTTGGAAACCCTAGCATTCATTCTCCTTTCTTCTGCCCCGAAATTCCTGAGAGAGTTCTTGGCTGGAGGAGGAGGAAGAGCTTGCCGGAGCCATCTTTGGAGGAATCAAAACGCCGCCATCGTCAAGGGAAAAATAATGCCGCCGCGAAGGAGTGCGAGGCTCATGGCCGGCCATGGTGGTACCGCTGGACTTGAGGTGAGCTTCCTCCCCTCTCCCTTGGTGCTAGATCTATAGTTATGTTAGGAGAGACATCGACTCCTTAGAGTCTTGATGTGAGGAGGAGAGTTCTTAGGTTAAAGCCATACCTAGGTTTTCTAGGTTTAGTCTCCCTCAACCTTCTCATCATTCAAAGAGGAGATGAGAGGGGTTTTCGTTGAGGGTTTGGCTTTGAAAGGAGAAATAAGGCTGGGTGATTTCTGGAGAAGTTTATGCGAGGCCGTTGCAAGGAAGAAGATGAACGGATGCCGTTCATCTCGCCTTAAGATGCGTGCAGAAATCTGATTTCTGCACGCTGCGACCTTCGTGGCCAATTTCGGAGGTGTTCTGGCCAAATCTGGGTGAACGACTCAACACGAAAGTCGTAGCCCTCGAGATTACCTTTCCAACGAGTGGTTGCTCGTTTCCATGCGATACCTGTAGCCACGGGAAAGCTGGTTCGAGTCCGCTGCGTTCGGGAAAATTCCTGTACAGGAAACTGTTTCCTGTACGTATTCGAGTTGAATTTCTGGTATGTTGCGACCAGATCTGGGTGATCGACTCAACACGAAAGTCGTAGCCCTCGCGAATACCTTTCCAACGAGGGGTTGTGCATTGTGATCGGATTCCTGTAGCTCCGGGAATCCCAGTTTTAGTATCGGACTACCCTATGTTATTGCATTTGTTAAATTATAATGCTAGCACTCTTGCAATGATTGTGATTTACTCATTTGTTATCTTGCTCCCATATATCTATAATGTTGTTGTTACTATAATTTAGTATGGTTACTCATTTGGTCGTGCAATAAGGAATAACTATGCAATAGTAGGGAAATGGATTGGATGGGAAGGCTAGTAATTAAGAGTTGAGATTGGTATTGAATTTATTTATATAGTTTGATGTTGAACATATTAATTATGCGAAGTATTGAGGTGAAATCAGTGAATAGAGGGGCGTGAATATGATGAACACTATGTGAGGAGTATTTTGTAACCGTAATCCGAGCCCAAGGGGTTTATTAACAACCGATGCTTAGAGTGGTAGTCTCCCTACGGGTAGCATCGAGTGAGTTGTTTTGGGGCATGTGATGTGCGACGATTCATCGTGTCGCGGTGTTGAGATAATGATTGTGGCAGGTCTACGGGTTCGCCAGTCGTCACACCGATGGGAGCCAATGAGTAGACCTTGGGCGGTAGGGTTAGATACTTGGTGTCCATAACCCGAGATCTCCTCCGTGCCATGAGAACGGTTGGGCTTGCACCTCGTGCGTTTCCGAGGTTCCATCCGGTTCGAGATCAAAGGCCAGGTTGGGCTGTGTTCTTGGTGCACATCGACCCAAGACCCCTTCTGAGCCGTAGTACGCATGTGAGCTCCGCTGTTGTGTTCTTAGCGTTGAGGCGTACGGGGGCCTAGGATAGGTAGTGTGATACCACCTAGTAGTGGAGACGCCCGCTCCACTGTCGCCGTCTGGCCACGACGGACGACGCCTGAGAGGTTAGCTACCTGCTCGAAAAGTGGGAACTTCTAGTCTGTGTCGACATAGCAACTTGCATGTGCGTGCGCATGATTCGGTCATAGCATAACATTCATTTCATGTCATTCATTGCATACACAAGATCCTCATCGTATAAGTTTGTATGGGCACTCTTATACGATGAGTTACTTTACTGTTAAGCCGATCCTTAACTTATAAGTTTGTATGGGCACTCTTATAAGTTAAGTTACTATTCTGATTAATTATACCTGCTGTCATTTACATGGATATTTGTAGAACTGCTAGTTGTGTAGCGTAGTTTATACTTCACCATAATTACTGTCACCTGCTTGTTTACTTGCTTATATATATATACATATTGTACCTTGTTCCTTTCTCCGCCCGGTGCCGAGGAGTCGCCGGGGGAGCGGATGTGAAGCCACTTAGTCTTATGACTAACGGTTGCTACGTCTTCCTTTTTAGGAGGAAACCCCGCAGGTAGAGTGGCAACGGACTATGCAGCAGGACAGCCAGGCCCGGATGATAGGACCTGAGGTGATGGTGCCATCGGCACCGTCAGTGACAGTAGTGAGTGTTTTCATGTAGCCGTTTGGCAAAGCATTTCTAGACTCTTGTTTCTTTTGTACAAGCCTGTTGTGCTTGTTATCTTCCGCTACTTTTGGACTTTAACTTAGCTGTGAACTGAACTGCTTTTAGTTTTACTTTTCTGTTATGGTTGGGTTGGCATAATTGTTGTGATATGGATTGTAGCCGGCGGAATAGGCGTCTTGTGGTAAAGGCTAACCCGTGCGTTAGTGCTACCGCAAGGCGGCTATTTCGGGCATAAGACTCCCCTCGTGCCGTGTGTTGTGTTCCGGGAGGGGGGTCTTACAAATGGTATCAGAGCTAAGCCGATCTTCACCTACAGCAGTCAGGTAACAATGGGCCACTCCCGTTCGATTAGTCGGTTTGGGGACAAACCGACTTAGCGGAAGCAGTGGTGTGCCCATATGTAATTCACACTAAGTTGTCCAACTTTGACATTAGTTTTAGCCAACCTGACCCTAGTTTGTACCTTGCGTATAGGTCCCAGCGCAGGTGGAGCCGGTTGGGGGCACTCCTACCCCTTCCGTCCCTTCACAATTCCAGCAGTCGGAACTGGGACAAACGCTGTCAGCCATATTGGATGCATTTAAAGCCCAGCAAGCTCCGGTGCAGCAACAAGCGCCAAGCTCCAACTGGTTGAGCACCTTCCGTGCCCTGTCCCCTCCTGCCTATCTTGGGACAGAATCGCCGGTGCGCACCGAGGAATGGCTTGATACCGTGCAGGAATTGATGGCTGGCATAAGATGTCCGAACAGCATGGCGGTGACATTGGTAGTGACGCTGCTAGAGCTGCACGCCAAAAGGTGGTGGAAGTCCCTCATGGGCTCCATCTTCCAAGGGCGGTTGTACACGGACATTGGTTGGAACGAGTTCACCGAGGCTTTTCTGGAGCACTTCATCCCTTCTTCTGCTCGGGATGGACTTGAAGAAAAATTTCTGCAGCTGAAGCAGGGATCGAATTCGGTAACGGAGTACCAGAGGGAGTTCCAACACCTCGCTAGGTTTGCCGATTCCTATGAGTTGGACGATAGAGGCTATGCGAAGCGCTTCTACAAAGGGTTAAGGGACCCCCTGAGGCAGGCCCTTTTGTTTATAGCCGATGGAAGCCTGGCAGAAATCATCGACATGGCAAAGAGATTGGAGGCGGACCACATGGGATGTGGCAAGAGACCTGCGGAAGGAGTAATTGAAGTCGGCCCTAGTAATAGAAGGCGGAATGATCATGGCAGAGGAAGGGGAAACCACAGAGGCGGTCGGTGGGTCAACCGGAACTATCGGGTGGAGTACCCAACTCCGCAACCACTACCTTTACCACCACCACCACAGCAGCAATATTATCAACAACCTGGGGGCCGACGTGAGATGATATGTTTTGAGTGCAACCAACCGGGGCATGTCCGACGAGTTTGCCCGCGACTGATCGGGGGTGCCCCTATTGCTCCCCCTCCAGTAGCTCCACGGGGAAGAGGGCACATGCGTGGCCGAGGAAGAGGACCACTAGGGAGAAATCAAGGACATGCACGGGAGTATGTATTCGCATTGGATATGACTCAGGAGAGAAATCCGCAGGAAGTCATCACCGGTACGTGCAAATTTATTAATATTATATGACTTGTTAGATTTACGATACAAATGTTACGCGCAATTTTGAACGGTGATTACCTTTTTGGAACCTAGGCACTGTCATGGTTAGCGGGAGGCCCGCCTATACGTTATTTGACACGGGTGCATCTCACTCGTTCATTTCGGCGGACTTCGTGAAGGACTTGGAGGGAGTGCAACACTTCACGGGCACTACTCAAAGGGTGCGCCTTCCGGACGGCTCTGAGATGACATCGTCAGCAAGTTGCGACTTCGACACCCTTATTGGAGGAAAGTTCTTTAAAACGCCGGCTACAGTGTTAAGAATCCCGGAGTTCGATCTCATCCTGGGCATGAGATGGTTGAACTGGCACCACGCCAGGATCAATTGTGCGGAGAAGCAAGTTATGTTGAGGCATGGAGATTCGGAAGTCATCTTCCAAGGTATTAAATTCGCACCCCGTAAATTATTGTCTTCAATCCAAGTTATGAAATCTCATATGGAAGGGGACGAGGTCTATGTAATTTGCTTCGAGTTGAAGAAGTTGGCACTAGAAGTCAAGGATGTGCGGGTGGTGCGAGAATTTCCCGAGGTATTTCCCGAGAAACTGCCAGGACTACCCCCGCATAGGGAAGTGGACTTCCAAATCAAGCTAATTCCGGGTGCCAAGCCCGTCTCGCGAGCTCCATACCGAATGGCTCCGAAGGAACTTGCAGAGTTTAGAGTCCAGCTTCAGGAATTGGTGGAAACAGGGTTCGTTCGCCCAAGCTCGTCGCCTTGGGGAGCGCCCGTGTTGTTCGTCAAAAAGAAGGATGGCACCTTGCGGTTATGTATTGATTATCGAGAGTTGAACCGGTTAACGGTGCGGAACACCTATCCCCTACCGCGCATTGATGAATTATTTGATCAATTGGTGGGATCGTATTGGTTCTCCAAGTTAGATCTGCGTTCGGGATATTATCAGCTGAGGATACAAGAAGATGACATTCAGAAGACGGCGTTCAGTTCGAGATATGGTTTGTATGAATTCACCGTGATGCCGTTTGGGCTCACGAACGCCCCTTCTGCCTTTATGAGCTTGATGAACAAGGTGTTCAGCCCTTATTTGGACATCTTTGTCATCGTGTTCATCGATGATATCCTAGTCTACTCCAAGACTGAAGCAGAACACGCCGAACATCTAACTTTAGTGCTGAGGAAACTAAAGGAGCACACTTTGTTTGCCAAGTTCAGCAAATGTGAGTTTTGGCTTCGAGAGGTTGCGTTCTTGGGCCATGTGATTAGTGGGGCGGGGCTAGCAGTAGATCCGGCCATGGTGCGGGCCGTGAAGGAGTGGTCGCCGTTGAAGTCAGCGGCCGACATACGAAGCTTTCTTGGACTTGCCGGGTACTATCGCAAGTTCGTGAAAGGCTTCTCGAAGATCGCCCTTCCCCTTACTACGCTGACCAAGAAGGGTGTGCCGTTTGAATGGACACCCCAGTGCGAAGCTGCATTCCAAGAGTTGAAAGACAGATTGACGACTGCACCCATCCTAGCTCTTCCATCTGGGAAGGAGGGCTTTCAAGTCTACACGGATGCGTCGTATCAAGGGATGGGAGCTGTGTTGATGCAGAATGGGCATGTGATCGCTTATGCTTCAAGACAGTTGAAGAAGCATGAAGCCAGCTACCCGGTGCATGATCTAGAGTTGGGAGCGGTAGTATTCGCCTTGAAGATGTGGAGGCATTATTTATACGGCGTCCACTGCGAGATCTACTCGGATCACAAAAATCTGAAGTACGTTCACACCCAAAAGGAGTTAAACTTGAGACAGCGGCGGTGGTTGGAGTTCTTGTGCGACTATGATTTCACCTTGAACTACCACCCCGGGAAGGTTAATTCCGTAGCTGATGCCTTGAGCCGGAAAGCGCCGGAAGCGAGCACAGAATCCCGCTTGATGAGGATGGAGTTAATCCGGATGTTGCAAGAGATGGAAATCACTTTGGTCTTTAAGAATCAACCGGAAGAGTATACCGAATATTTGGCCGCGATGAGTGTAGTTTGCAACATACGAGACCGGATCCGTACGGAACAAAAGAAGGATGCGGCTTTAACCCCGGCTTTCAAGTCAATGGAGGATGGGACTACGGAAGAATACTCCCTAAAAGACGGCCTCGTCCATTTTCGTGGCCGGCTTTACATCCCCGAAGGTGACAACATTCGGGAGGATATTCTAAAGGAGGCCCATTGCTCCAAGTACTCGGTGCACCCGGGGATCGCGAAGATGTACACCGATTTGAGAAAGACGATGTGTTGGCCGGGCATGAAGAGGGATGTCAAGTACTTCGTTACTCATTGTGTGGCTTGCCAAATGGTGAAGGCGGAGTGTAGAAGCCCCGGTGGAATGCTACAGTCGTTGCCCATTCCCGAATGGAAATTTGAGGACATCTCCATGGACTTCGTCCACGGGTTACCTCGCTCGCGCTCGGGGAATGATTCTGTGTGGGTGATAGTTGACCGGTTGACCAAGGTAGCCCGATTTATCCCAATGAAGAAGGAGGCGCAAGTGGGCGTCTTAGTGCGTCTCTTTGTGGAACAATTTGTGCGGTACCATGGTGTGCCAAAGACGATCGTCTCCGACCGGGATGGTCGGTTTACTTCAAGAGAATGGAGGGCTGTACAGGCTTATTTGGGCTCGCGCCTCGCCTTTAGCACAGCCTTTCACCCACAAACGGACGGTCAATCTGAACGAACCATCCGAACATTGGAGGACCTATTGAGGTTGTGTGTGCTAGATAAAGGAGAGCCATGGGAGAGGCTCTTACCTCTCGTGGAGTTCTCTTATAATAACAGTCATCAAGCTAGTATTGGAATGGCACCTCATGAAGCTTTGTATGGAAGGAGGTGTAGAACACCCTTGTCCTGGGTGCAAGACGAAGATCCGAAGACATTGGGAAACGAGTATATCGATGACACGGACGCGATGGTTAGGTTGATCCGGAACCGAATGCTAGAGGCTCAAAGCCGACAGGCGAAATATTACAACGCAAGGCACCGTATGGTAGAGTTTCAAGTGGGTGATAAGGTGTTCCTGAAGATTCGACCGATGCACGGAGTGTCACGAGTACGTGGAGTCAAGAAGCTCAGCCCAAGGTATGTTGGGCCCTATGTTGTGGTGGAAAGGATTGGCCCTCTAGCCTATCGATTGGAGTTACCACCGGAGCTGGAGAACCTTCACGACGTGTTCCATGTATCGTCGCTTCGGAAGGCTTTGTTGCGGCCTGAACAGTATATCCCCACGGCGGATGGTGCTGTGGCGTCTGATAGGTCTGTGCGACTGGAGCCGGTGCGGATCGTTGATAACGAGATAAGAACCTTGCGCCGCAAAAGTGTTCCCTTGGTGAAAGTGCTATGGTCTAATCATGGGAAGGAAGAGTGCACATGGGAGCCAAGGGATTTGATGCAAGAGCGCTACCCGGAATTATTTACTCCAGGTAAAAATTTTATTTGAAAGCATAGTTTCCTTTTATGTGTTTCACTCCCGTAGCCTTACCCTGATTTCGGGGACGAAATCTTTTATTTTGTTTATAGGATTTGTAACGTCCCAATTCGCGCTAGGCCCCTTGTTTGCGTATTTGAGTCAAGGGGGCTGTGGTGAGCCCAATGGGGGATGTGGGGGAGCAGGTGCGGACGTACGGGAAATGAGGAAAACAAGGCAAAATGGCCTTTCTGGCTGACACGGGTATGGACACGGCCGTGTCCATACCCGTGTGCCTCATAAAAATAGGCTCCCAGTCAGAGAGGTACACGGGCATTGGGACACGGGTGTGTCCCTAGCCGTGTGCCAAGGACACGGGTTTGGACACGGGCGTGTCCCTAGCCGTGTGCCAAGGACACGGGTCGGGACACGGCCGTGTCCCTACCCGTGTGCCGCAACCCTGACCCGGCAGAAAGTGGATCTGGGAGGAACACGGCCCTAGACACGGCATACCACACGGCCGTGTCACCTGAACACGGGTAGGAACACGGCCGTGTGCCTACCCGTGTCTGCGATGTATAAAAAGGAAAAAGTTGGAAACCCTAGCATTCATTCTCCTTTCTTCTGCCCCGAAATTCCTGAGAGAGTTCTTGGCTGGAGGAGGAGGAAGAGCTTGCCGGAGCCATCTTTGGAGGAATCAAAACGCCGCCATCGTCAAGGGAAAAATAATGCCGCCGCGAAGGAGTGCGAGGCTCATGGCCGGCCATGGTGGTACCGCTGGACTTGAGGTGAGCTTCCTCCCCTCTCCCTTGGTGCTAGATCTATAGTTATGTTAGGAGAGACATCGACTCCTTAGAGTCTTGATGTGAGGAGGAGAGTTCTTAGGTTAAAGCCATACCTAGGTTTTCTAGGTTTAGTCTCCCTCAACCTTCTCATCATTCAAAGAGGAGATGAGAGGGGTTTTCGTTGAGGGTTTGGCTTTGAAAGGAGAAATAAGGCTGGGTGATTTCTGGAGAAGTTTATGCGAGGCCGTTGCAAGGAAGAAGATGAACGGATGCCGTTCATCTCGCCTTAAGATGCGTGCAGAAATCTGATTTCTGCACGCTGCGACCTTCGTGGCCAATTTCGGAGGTGTTCTGGCCAAATCTGGGTGAACGACTCAACACGAAAGTCGTAGCCCTCGAAATTACCTTTCCAACGAGTGGTTGCTCGTTTCCATGCGATACCTGTAGCCACGGGAAAGCTGGTTCGAGTCCGCTGCGTTCGGGAAAATTCCTGTACAGGAAACTGTTTCCTGTACGTATTCGAGTTGAATTTCTGGTATGTTGCGACCAGATCTGGGTGACCGACTCAACACGAAAGTCGTAGCCCTCGCGAATACCTTTCCAACGAGGGGTTGTGCATTGTGATCGGATTCCTGTAGCTCCGGGAATCCCAGTTTTAGTATCGGACTACCCTATGTTATTGCATTTGTTAAATTATAATGCTAGCACTCTTGCAATGATTGTGATTTACTCATTTGTTATCTTGCTCCCATATATCTATAATGTTGTTGTTACTATAATTTAGTATGGTTACTCATTTGGTCGTGCAATAAGGAATAACTATGCAATAGTAGGGAAATGGATTGGATGGGAAGGCTAGTAATTAAGAGTTGAGATTGGTATTGAATTTATTTATATAGTTTGATGTTGAACATATTAATTATGCGAAGTATTGAGGTGAAATCAGTGAATAGAGGGGCGTGAATATGATGAACACTATGTGAGGAGTATTTTGTAACCGTAATCCGAGCCCAAGGGGTTTATTAACAACCGATGCTTAGAGTGGTAGTCTCCCTACGGGTAGCATCGAGTGAGTTGTTTTGGGGCATGTGATGTGCGACGATTCATCGTGTCGCGGTGTTGAGATAATGATTGTGGCAGGTCTACGGGTTCGCCAGTCGTCACACCGATGGGAGCCAATGAGTAGACCTTGGGCGGTAGGGTTAGATACTTGGTGTCCATAACCCGAGATCTCCTCCGTGCCATGAGAACGGTTGGGCTTGCACCTCGTGCGTTTCCGAGGTTCCATCCGGTTCGAGATCAAAGGCCAGGTTGGGCTGTGTTCTTGGTGCACATCGACCCAAGACCCCTTCTGAGCCGTAGTACGCATGTGAGCTCCGCTGTTGTGTTCTTAGCGTTGAGGCGTACGGGGGCCTAGGATAGGTAGTGTGATACCACCTAGTAGTGGAGACGCCCGCTCCACTGTCGCCGTCTGGCCACGACGGACGACGCCTGAGAGGTTAGCTACCTGCTCGAAAAGTGGGAACTTCTAGTCTGTGTCGACA
The DNA here is from genome assembly GCA_039513925.1 of Platanthera zijinensis. Lineage (NCBI taxonomy): Eukaryota > Viridiplantae > Streptophyta > Magnoliopsida > Asparagales > Orchidaceae > Platanthera > Platanthera zijinensis. The sequence continues at coordinate 172,725,596 of CM077081.1, read as the reverse complement.
TAGCAACTTGCATGTGCGTGCGCATGATTCGGTCATAGCATAACATTCATTTCATGTCATTCATTGCATACACAAGATCCTCATCGTATAAGTTTGTATGGGCACTCTTATACGATGAGTTACTTTACTGTTAAGCCGATCCTTAACTTATAAGTTTGTATGGGCACTCTTATAAGTTAAGTTACTATTCTGATTAATTATACCTGCTGTCATTTACATGGATATTTGTAGAACTGCTAGTTGTGTAGCGTAGTTTATACTTCACCATAATTACTGTCACCTGCTTGTTTACTTGCTTATATATATACATATTGTACCTTGTTCCTTTCTCCGCCCGGTGCCGAGGAGTCGCCGGGGGAGCGGATGTGAAGCCACTTAGTCTTATGACTAACGGTTGCTACGTCTTCCTTTTTAGGAGGAAACCCCGCAGGTAGAGCGGCAACGGACTATGCAGCAGGACAGCCAGGCCCGGATGATAGGACCTGAGGTGGTGGTGCCATCGGCACCGTCAGTGACAGTAGTGAGTGTTTTCATGTAGCCGTTTGGCAAAGCATTTCTAGACTCTTGTTTCTTTTGTACAAGCCTGTTGTGCTTGTTATCTTCCGCTACTTTTGGACTTTAACTTAGCTGTGAACTGAACTGCTTTTAGTTTTACTTTTCTGTTATGGTTGGGTTGGCATAATTGTTGTGATATGGATTGTAGCCGGCGGAATAGGCGTCTTGTGGTAAAGGCTAACCCGTGCGTTAGTGCTACCGCAAGGCGGCTATTTCGGGCATAAGACTCCCCTCGTGCCGTGTGTTGTGTTCCGGGAGGGGGGTCTTACACACCCGATCTGGCTCTTTTGAGCCCGATATCTCTCCTAACGATTCCTAAGATCTATCCGCAGAAGAAGAGGGAGGGGAGGACCTTGTTCGCGGGTTGAAGGCGTGCAGAGCGTCGGGAAGCCATTTGCGCGGTGGTGGCGTCGCCGGAAATTCTTCAACAGCAAGGGGAAGTCTGGAATAGTTTGAGGGAGTGTAACCGTTTCCTCTTGCTGTCAGAAACCTTTTATAGATGAGCAAAAGGGGAGGGGAAAGGGTGAAACGTTGGATATGAAATGTTGGAGATGAAACGTTTCGGTTATGCCGATTGGCAGTTGAAAAGTTGGGAGTGAAGAGGTGCTTGCCAGGTGGCAATTTCCTATTGGACCCTCTTTTCCTTAATTATTAACATAATTAAAGTAGGAAAAGACCCATAAATACTCTTGGTTTTCATCCCCACAGCCAGAATTTATTAAGGCGTCGGTTACCGAAATTTCCAGTCTGGCTGACGTTTCGGCCTTGGTCACAGGCGTGACACATGGGTCACGGGCGTGACAGGCCCGGTTAGCAGTTCTGGGTTCGACGATCGTCGAACTGAGATCGACGATCGTCGAAGGGTGGTCACGGGCGTGACACTTGGGTCACGGGCGTGACAGGCCTGGTGACTAATTCTGGTCGACGATCGTCGAGCTGAAATCGACGATCGTCGAGCGTGGTCACGCCCAATGTCACGGGCGTGACAATGCGGGTCACGGGCGTGACATGCCTGACGACTAGTTCTGGGTCGACGATCGTCGAACTGAAATCGGCGATCGTCGAGCGCGGTCACGCCCAATGTCACGGGCGTGACAATGCAAGTCACGGGCGTGACATGGCGTGTGGTCAATTTTGGGTCAACGATCGTCGAATTGGGGTTCGACGATCGTCGAGCGTGTCACACCCTTTGTCACGGGCGTGACCTGGAGGGTCACGGGCGTGACAGACCCGTGTGGCCGAATTTGGTTCGACGATCGTCGAGTTGGGATCGACAATCGTCGAGCGTGTCACGCCCTTATCACGGGCGTGACATGGCGGGTCACGGGCGTGACCAACCCGTGAGCCGATTTCTTAGTCGATTTATTTCAAGTTTTTGGGCTCCCTAGGGTTCTACCACAACCATCCGACTCCTAGGGGTCTAGCCGGAAATGGGATGTTACAGAGATTACACTAGGCCAGAATACCAGGCTTGTGACGAAGTTTGCTGGTATGCGAGGAGTTGGCGGGACTCTGTTGTCTGCACTCCAAGTCGTCAATGCTGTTCGGAAGGGCGCGGAGTTATTCTTCACGCTAATTCTGGCTGTTGAGCCAAAGGCCAGTGTCGGTGAAGTGCCAGTTGTGTCAGAGTTTGCCGACGTGTTTCCTAAAGATCTTCCTGGGTTACCACCCCAGCGGGAGATTGACTTCTCTATTGAGTTGGTGCCAGGTGCGAAACCTGTGGCCCGCTCTCCATATCGCGTCGCGCCAAAAGAGATGGCTGAGTTGAAAGTCCAATTGCAAGAGTTGTTGGAGCAGGGATATATACGCCCAAGTATGTCACCTTGGAGCACGCCTGTTCTCTTTGTGAAAAAGAAAGACGGTAGCTTACGGTTGTGTATTGACTACCGCGAGTTGAATAAGCTGACGGAGAAAAACAAATATCCGATCCCACAGATTGATGACCTCTTTGATCAGCTGGCGGGATCAACGGTCTATTCCTAGTTGGATTTGTAATCGGGATATTATCAGCTAAGGATTCGGGAAGGTGACATTCCCAAGACGGCGTTTGGAACACGCTACGGTCATTATGAGTTCACGGTAATGCCGTTTGGCCTGTGTAACGCGCCTTCGGTATTTATGGACCTAATGCATCGAACGTTCCGAGAGTACTTGGATTTGTTTGTTATCGTGTTTATCGATGACATCTTAGTATACTCTCAGTCGGAAGAGGATCACGCAAACCATTTGCGGTTGGTTTTGCATACCTTGCGGAGGAATAAGCTTTATACCAAGTTCTCAAAGTGTGAGTTCTGGCTCTCTTCAGTAGCCTTTTTAGGCCATGTGGTAAGCGGAGAGGGTATCGCGGTGGATCCGTTGAAGATAAGTGCCATCCGAGATTGGCCAGTGATGTCTTCAGTGGCCGAGGTCAGGAGCTTCCTTGGACTTGCGGGCTACTATAGACGGTTTGTGGAAAACTTCTCACGGATTGCTTTACCTCTGACCACGCTGACGAGAAAAGATCAAAAGTTCATTTGGACGCCGGAGTGCGCGCGAGCTTTTGAAGACTTGAAGAGTCGTTTGACCACGACGCCTGTGTTGATATCGCCGTGTGGTACCGATGGGTATGAGATCTATAGTGATGCATCTGGGAGCGGCTTAGGCTGCGTTCTTTTGCAGTTTGGTAAAGTGATTGCTTATGGCTCGCGTCAGTTGAAAGTGCATGGGCGGAATTACCCCGTCCATGATTTGGAGTTGGCGGCAGTAATCTTTGCGCTCAAGTTGTGGCGGCACTATCTATATGGCGTTAAAGTGGATATCTATACGGATCACAAAAGCCTAAAGTATTTGTTGGATCAGAAGGATCTGAATATGCGACAACGAAGATGGATGGAGGTCCTCGGGGACTACACCTTCGAGATTCACTATACTCCCGGGAAGGGAAATGTGGTCGCTGATGCTTTGAGTCGGAAGACTCCGGTGCGGGCAAGCTGGTTGCAGAGGCATGATCAGCGCTTGATCCAGGAATTGGAAGCAATGGAGATATCTTGCGTTGACAAGGGTGCGTCAACCGATGCATGCTTGAACTGGACGGAGGTGCAATATGACCTTACGGACAGAGTTCGGCGAGCAACGGAGCTTGATGAAAGTCTCCAGCGCTATGCTAAAGATGGGCCGGAGGACCAATTCTCTTGGGATAACGGGTTGTTACGAAGAAATGGTCGAGTGTGCGTCCCAAGTGTGGGTAAATTGAGGGAAGAGTTGATGTACGAAGCTCACTTTGCAAAGTACTCAGTTCACCCAGGGAGCACAAAGATGTACAGAGATATGAAAAAGTTGTTCTGGTGGCCCGGACTAAAGAACGATGTCGCACGTTATGTGGCTGAATGCAATACCTGTGCGTTAGTGAAAGCAGAATGCCAGAAGCCTGGCGGTTTCCTGAAGTCGTTACCTATTCCGGAGTGGAAGTTCGATGATATTTCGATGGATTTCGTGCACGGGTTGCCGAGATCTCAACGCGGTCATGATTCAATCTGGGTGATTGTGGACCGGTTGACAAAAGTGGCGCACTTCCTTCCAAACAGAAGAGACGATTCAGTGGAAACCTTGGCCAAGCTTTATGTGGAGCAGGTTGTTCGACTGCACGGTGTTCCTCGGAGCATCGTTAGTGACCGTGATGGGCGGTTCACATCGAATGATTGGCGGCTCGTTCATCAAATGTTGGGTACAAAGTTAGCGTTTAGTACGACCTTTCATCCCCAAACGGATGGCCAGACAGAACGAACCAACAGGACGATGGAGGACATGCTCCGCATGTGCGCCCTAGACTTTGGTAAGAGATGGGAATATTATATATTTCTCGTCGAATTGGCCTATAATAATTGCTACCAAGCGAGTATTGGTATGGCACCATTTGAGGCGTTGTATGGTCGGAAATGCCGTACACCGTTAGCTTGGGCAGAAGCAGGCGAATCTAAGCTGAATGGGAAAAAGGAAGTCGAAGAAGCGACCTCGCTCATACGCTCTATTCGGGAGAGGCTATAGATAGCCCAAGATCGTCAAGCAAAGTACTACAATGCCAAACATCGGAACGTGGAGTTCGCGGTGGGTGATTGGGTATATTTGAAGATCAAACCCTTCAAAGGTGTGTCCAGGATTCGGCGTTTGAAAAAGCTAAGTCCGAGGTATCTTGGTCCGTTTGAGGTGGTGGAGCGAGTTGGGGAAGCTGCTTATCGACTAGCACTTTCAGCAGACTTGGGTGGATTACATGATGTATTTCACATCTCAGGTCTTCGTAAGGCGGTAAAGGATCCAGCTCAAGTAGTGGAGAATGATCGGGTACCGGTCGAGTATGGGCTAACGACGAGGGTTAGACCCATTCGGATCGAGGATCGAGCCGAGAAACAGTTGCAGAACAATGTGATCGGGATGGTCAAGGTCCGATGGGACAATTGTGGCCATGAAGAGCTAACATGGGAGCGAGAGCAGACCATGCGAGCTGAGTTTCCCGAGTTATTTGTATAAACTGTAGACCGTGTACTTTTTGTTATAACATAGTTATAGCATTGCTGGTTCTTGTTTCCTTACCGTGCAAATTTCGGGACGAAATTTTGTTAAGGGGGGAGGGTTGTAACACCCCAAAAAGACCCCAAAGGACTCAAAATGATTTTTGAGGTACAGGAAATTTTACACGGCCTGGGACACGGGCGTGTCCCAGGGCGTGTTCAGGTTAGTCGACGATTGGGAGTCGACGATCGTCGAGCCTGGGACACGGCCTCCGACACGGGCGTGTCCCAGGGCGTGTTCGAATTAAATTTCGAAATTGGCCTGTTTGAGTCAGAATAGTACACGGCCTTGAACACGGCCGTGAACACGGGCGTGTCAGATGGGACACAGGCGTGTCCGATGCCGTGTTCTGACCCGTGTACTGGGTGTAATCGATGAAGCAGGTTTGACACGGGCGTGTCTCAGGTTTGACACGGGCGTGTCAGGTTCGACACGGTCGTGTCGATACCCGTGTTGTTCAGTCGGTTCAAACTGCGTGTGCCGCTTAAGGGTACACGGCCTGTGACACGGGCGTGTCATAGGCCGTGTCAGCCAAAAATTGGGTTTTTTGGGCAGATCGTGGCCGTTCAGATTCTCTCTTTGGATCCAAGGGCTCAGGTGATTCCTGGCTGGATTAAATTTGTCAAGGAAGAAGTCATTCTTCATTTGTGCTTAAGGAAGAGAGAAAGGAGGAAGAAGAAGGAGGTGGAGAGCAAGCCACCGGCGGAGTTCCCGTGGTCCGATTCGTGATCCGAAGCCGGCGTTGTGAAGGCAAGGCTGCTGCGGTTCTTTCTCACTGGCTAGTTTTCGATGGCTCCGAAGAGATCGACAAGGGTAACGATCTCCCTCCTTGGACATGTGAAGTCCTTCTTTTCTGCATTGCATAGGGAAAACCCTTCCCCGCGAGTGTGCGGTGGGTTGTGGTGTCACTTGGGGTAGATATGTGAAGTCCCCCTTGTTAGAGGCCGGAATTGGAGTACGGCTCTAGGCATGCTGTGTGAAGCCCATCTGGATGTAGTCTGGATTGGTGATGCTTGTTTGCATATCGAAGAAGGCTCCGTGATTATGGCTTGTGATGCCTTGTGCCTACCTATTGCTTGGTGCGGCAGGAAGTACTGGACGATGTCCAGGAAATGAAGAGGGTTGGATGCAACTCTTGTGGCCGTGTGTTGCCACTTTGTGAGTGGTTGAGCCGTTGGGCTGCAACTCGATGAAAAGGCAGATTGCCGAACAGGAAAGGTGAAACCGACCCGCGCCTATAAATAGCCATGGATACTTCCGTATTCGAGGTGGCACGGCGACTTGAGCAATGGGGGGTGGCTGATCCGTACCTGCGTGAGGTCCGTCCGACTTGGAAGCCTGGTTATAGGTTTTGTTGGAGCGCCTAATGAGAGTCTTAGGCCCGCGCGCCGGAAAGACTAGAATGCTCAAATACCGTGTAGACGGTGGTGTTGACCCTGGTATTCTGGTACACCAAGAATGTGCCCTGAGTGCACGGACTGTCGGCCCGTGTGGCCGATAGTTGTGATGGCTTGAATGTGCCTGCGCGCATATAGTTGCTATTTGATGATGCCATGCTTGCAGGGAAAGAATGCTCTTGCCCCGAGAAAGGGGTAGGATTGTTATAATTGGGTCAGCTAAATGCTGACCGTTGCATTGTTTGCCACCGGTTGGGTGGATTGTTCCCGTGCAGGTTCTGGAGAGCCAAGTGGTAGGTGATGGGCTGAAGCCCTACTGCTGTTGCTGCTGCTGCTGCGGCTAGCCCGTGAAGGCTAAGCGAATGTTTTGGTTGTTCTCTTTTACTCATGTATGGCCGGCCTGCGCGCCGAGGTTTGTAAAACATGTTGTATGTAAAGAGGAACTGTAAGGCCTTAAGGCCAAGACCTTTGTTGTACATTCCATGGTTATATATAAAGGTGGTTTATATATTGGACATTCCGGTTGAGAGTTCAAAGTTGTAACTTAAAGCTTCCGCTAGAATGCTCTGAGTTAGGATTCGTATGGTTTGGTATTATCCTGTGACCTCACCGTCTGTTTGTGGCATATAGTGTGGGGCCCCGGCCGGACCTTCTACTATACGTCATTTAACGGATGGGGTCGTTACAAATCCTTCCTCCCGACTCGAGCAAAACGAGTCTACTGACGGCTACACACATCCCTACACTATCGTTTGATTCACACCGGATTCACAACTTTTGAGTAGAATAAAAAGATCTTCACGAAAACAGAAAAAAAATATAAAGCTATAAGCATAAAGAAAAATTAATTCTACACGAATTTCTACACAAGACGAGAGCAGTTTACTAGAAACACAGCAAGGTCAACATTTTACTCCGTCTCACAATCCTAAGCCAGCACCATAATTTTCACAAATCTAACAAACACACAAGTTTAACTCAGCACACGCTCATGTGGGTGCAGTGGTGTGCAATGCAGTGAACTAATCAAAATAAAACTAAAAAAAGCTTCTAGTATGCACATGAAATGTGCGCGTGCAAAAGGTAACAAACAATAGTTCTCCCCAAGACTTAAACTAAGCAGCATAGCATACGATATAGAAATTTAAATCAAAAAGATCTAAAGGAAGAGGTTACCTAATGCTCAGCTAGTGAGCATACCAGATGACACATGAAAAGTAGAAGCAGGCCCGCCAAACGAAGAATCACAACCCCGCCAATGCGTAGTTTCCATGAATACCTGCAGGGGTAAGCTTCGCAAAAACAAAAGAAAAATATACAAAACGAAATACTAAAACCAAAACGAGACATGAAAAATAAAATGCAGAAAATATAAGATAACTACTGGGGTTACTGTCATCCCAGCACGACATATTAAATTCTATACAGTTCTAGCTAATTGGCCTATGAAAAGAAAAATGAACATGCAACTGTCCTAATATCCGTGTCGGTAACGGGTACCGATTTGGTGATAGAACAGTAAATCCTCTACCTGAATAATAATACTTACAAACTGAAAGTAGAGGAAACAAAATATAAGATTAGGAGGAGGCCTGGTCCTCCCTCAACTCACACAAAAAATCCTTGCCCTGCAAGCTATCATCCACTACAGGGAGACGACAGGAGGAGAAAGCAGTGAATGGAGCTTCCTCAAAAGAGGAGGAATCACCCTCCTCGTGAAAGAGGATGATATCATCCACGACTCGAGCAAAAAGCTCCAAGTCCTCCTTAGGCACCTGCGAAGACTCAACTCGCACGGGCTCAGATATAGAAAGGGGATCAAGAAATAAAGGTGACGAAGAACATAAGGAACTTATCGGGGGAGTGGTCCCGGTCTCACTCCCAGTAGGATCCGAACAATGATCATCGTCGGCGTCATATGAGTCATGACGATGGGGATCTGAGAATAGGAGGTCCTCGGTGGTGGTTTGGATCCCCTCATCCAACAAGGAAGTGAAAACTTCCTCATCAGAAAGGATCTCCTCATAAACACACCTCGGTGCGGCATTATGTTCCAAGACGTAATACTCTCCATTAATGAGAATAATGTACTCGTCATACCATGACGCAACCTCAGACTCAACATCACCATCGAGCACAACATCATCAGCCAACTCACAAGAAAGCGAGTAGATAATTCTTTCAAAGAAGACGGAGGAACAACAACATCAGAGAAAACATGTTCGGGTTTCTCCGGTGGTGACTCAAAAAGTGGGGAAGAAGGCATAGGGGGAGAAGGTACCACAATGTCATTACACCCATCTGCATCACCGCCAAAATAACATGGTGGTACTGCGAAATCATCGTCCGAATCAGTAGGAGCAACCGATTGAGAGGTGGATGGAACGATTCAGATATCCGGATCTTCATCCTCCTCCAATTGGCGTTGAAATTCTGCGCAATCCTTCAACACATGATCGGTGCTGTGACAACACAAACATCGTTTTCCAGTACTCCTCGGTCCAGGTGGAACCAGAGAGGAATAAGAAAAAGGTGAATGCGTAGAAGAGGAATGACCATAAGACCTGGGTTGGGTGAATGAAGTACCATAGGAAGACGGTGCTCCATACACAGAACCACGAGAATTATGCTCCCAATCTTCAGTGGGGCACTCATCACTACCAATTCTATAATCCCCGCACCATCGACAATGGATATTCAAATAAGAATACATGATGCAACAAGAAAGAATTCACCATAAGAATTTTCTAAGTAAAGAATTAACTACACACTAGCAAATAAAAGGAAAGGAATGCCTGCTATTGAAAAATTAAAACTAGAAGAGGAAAAAAAAATAGTAAATTTTAAGAAAAAAAAAACAAAGAAAAAGAAAATATGGAATGAACAAATGGAAAAAGGGCTTCGATCTACTATCTCCCTCTCCAAAACCTCACATGACTATGTTCCCCGGCAACGATGCCAAAAACTTGATGCTGAAGATCACGGCAGTGAACCGGTCGCACAAGTAATATAAAATGGGCGAGTTTTCCCAAGTATCGATCTCACAAGGAACACAGTAAGGTGGAGTTAATTTCGAGAAGGACTTGAGATTGAAGTCCTTAGGTCGGCAGTAATGATGGGGGTTTTGATTGTTGCGGAAAAAGAAAATAAAACTCTAACAACTACTCCTATGCAACGCCGCTATGCGATGCTTCGCCAGGCGGGATGGAAGGCTAGTCGGGCCGCTATGCACCGAATCGCTAGGCGGATGGAAGAGTAGGCTAGCGGATAAGGTGGGGAGAACGGAGAAAATCTTACTATGCAGGCCGCTATGCACTGCTTCACGAAGCGCGCCACTAGCAATTGCTAGTGCGGCACAAAACACATCCACACCACAAAAGCACACCTCAAACAGATAAGCAGGAATACTAAATCACATAGACATGATTAACTAAACATGCTAACAGTCAAAATACACTTCATCAATACCAAGAAATCTACTATGCTATCAAAAAAAGAGTAGGTGAGTGTGCGAAATCAACCGGCTCCGAAGTCTTATTGAGGATTCACGGTTGGAATCGTCGGGTTGTCAATCCGCATACAAGCTCGGTCCTCAACTGCTTCCGGGGTAGAGGAGGCTGTCACTCACTCCCAATGGACCCGTCTTCTTCGTGTCACAAGCTGGTGGAGGATTGCACAAACTGCTCCAAGCTTGGTGAAAGCTAGGTCGAGATCTTCTTGAAGCTCGTGGATGAAGGAGGAGGCCGAGAGGATGCTCCGAAGTTGATTTGGCATTGTAAGCTTGCCCGAAGACCCTCCCTATAGTGGGCGGGGGAGAAGTTGGCGAGCCCGGGGGAGAAGTTGGCGAGCCCTGCTGAAAATGGCCGAAAAATGGCGCTCCCAAAAATCGCCCTTTGACCTAAAATCGCGAGCGGTATTTATAGGCGCGAAACAGAATTGAGCGTGCATGATCAGTGGCGCACGACCACTGGTCGTGCGCGCTGTTCGGTCGATGATCGTGCGCAGCACACCTGGAAACCTGCAGCTTGCCGAAGAAGTCAGAGAAATAAGCGCACGAGCAAAGGCGCACGATCGGTGATCGTGCGAGGCATGGTTAGTGCTCATGCGATACCAGAGACAGGGATGGCATAAAATAGGTCGTGAATGCGCACAATCGGCAGCGTACGAGCAGTGATCGTGCGCGGTATAGCTGGTGAACGTGCGATATGGCAGGACAGAACTTTTACAAGAGAAGCCAGACTGCGCACGACCGATGATCGTGCGCCAAAGAGGTCCATGGTCGTGCGTGGGAAAAAACGCACGACCATTGACTCCTTTGCCAAAAAAAAGGTGAAATCCCTATCCCGGACGCCCACACGATCCCCAAACCTGCAGGAAAACTGGACGAGCTGTCGATCATGGCAGTCACAGATATTAATAAAATGCATAGCAAGAGGGAAATACACACACGCATAGAAATAGGCTAATAAAGTTCACAAGACGTGGAATATCGCAGCGAACCAAAAGGAGTGCAAATGGCGCTAAATGGTAGCGCAAAGACATGCAAATGAACCAAGATGAGTCCGGAATTAAGTATAAAATATGGACTCATCAATACACACACACACACACTTTCATACACACATACACAAACCCCAAAAAAATAACACACACACACACAAACTCAGACATTCACACACACACACATATCTATAAACACACAAACACACACATCCACTTACATACACACACACACATCCACACACATACACACATAAATAAAAATAAACACACATAAACAAACTCAAATTCACACACACACACATCCACACACATAAACAAACCCCAAAAAAATAACACACATGTGCACATTCATACACACACACACACATACATAAACACACACACACATCCATATAAATACAAAAACACACACATCCACACACATATAAAAAACCCAAAAAAATAACACACACACACACACACATTAATACACAAACACACATACATAAACACACACACATCAACATATACACACAAACAAACACATCCACTCACATACATAAACCCTAAAAAAATTACACACACACATGCACATTCATACACATACACACATACATAAACACACACACACACACGTCCACTTACATACACACACACATCCACTTACATACACACAGACACATACACACATAAACAAAAACAAACACACATAAACAAACTCAAATTCACACACACACACACATCCACACACATACACAAACCCCAAAAAAATAACACACACACACACATTCATACACACACACACACACATACATAAACACACACACACACACATCCACATAAATACACAAACAGAAACATCCACACACATACATAAACCCCCAAAAAAATAACACACACACACATTCATACACACACACATACATAAACACACACACACACACACACACGTCTACTTACATACACACACACACACATCCACTTACACACACACACACACGCACATCCACACACATACACACATAAACAAAAACAAACACACATAAACAAACTCAAATTCACACATACACATACACACACACACACACACACACACACACACACATTCATACACACACACATACAAATACATAAACACACACACACATCCACATACATACACACACACACACACTTCCACACACATACACACATAAACAAAAACAAACACACATAAACAAACTCAAATTCACACACACACACATCAACACACATACACAAAAACACACAAACACAAACACACACACACATAAACAATCTCAAATTCACACACACACGCATCCACACACATACACATTCAGAAACTCAAACTCACACACATGCATAAACACACGCACACAAATACACACACACACACACACACACACATACATTCATACACACACATACATAAACACACACATTCATACTCATACTCATCCACAAAACACACACACACACACACACACCATCAACAAATAAGCAAGTATGGGAATAAGAAGATCTATGCAGGTATTGCATGAACAAATGATAGTAGGAAGAGAACAAATGCATTAGAGAGAATAATAAGAAGAACGAAACTACCATCAGCAAATCAGGAGAATGAAACTACCAAACCAGCAAGTATGGGAATAAGAAGATCTATGCAGGTAAGAAGAGAACAAACTAGAGGAGAACTTCAGAGAGAATTGTGTCGCCTCGGGAGAGGATAGCACCGCCAACGGAGATGAGCGAGAAAAAAGCCCCGCCGACAGAAATTTGCGAGAATAGCACCGCAAACAGAGAGAACGTGGGCGGCAATGGAGATGGGCGAGAAATCCGTGCAGGGTTTACGATGCCGTCAACAGGGAAGTGGGGATTGGGATCGGCTCGCGAGCAAGACGGTTGGATTTGAGAGTCGTAAGTCGCGGGATGCACTAGAAAAAAAGAACCGCGATTTCATAAATTGCTTCATCGAGCTCTGAACGCAGGGTGGATATGGCTTCTGGAGAAGAGCTCTGGGAGCTGCTCTTCCAAACGTGAATTCACCCTAAAGCTGTCCCAAACAGCAACAATAACAGCTCTGGCAGCTGGGAAAGAGCTTCTTCAGCCGCCAGAGCTGTCCCAAACAGAGATCAAGTCTGAAAGTACAATAAGTTAGTTGATTATCTTCTCCATCGACATCAGCAAGATCAGAGAAAATCTCTGAAGGAAACAAAGTAGGATAACCGGTATCATTTTCCATCTGCACCACTAAGTTCTTCAAAGATCCATATGTACAACCCGGAAGAACATTTACTGGAGGCTGTGAAGAAGAAGTTAATGCTGAATCTCCTCAGCCCAGGAAAGAAAGAAGATGCAGAATAGTTGTCTACAAGCTGCTTCCAACACAAGCCAAAGCAAGATCTACATCTTTTTTGCTGAGAAGAATTTGGGTTGGGATACTCTCAGCTCAAGTAGCAGCAAGCTTTGCTGCAGTCACTTCACAACCCCAGCAGGAAAAATCCCTTGTGCTGTGAAGAAGAAGCTAGGACTGAGTATATCTCAGTTCAGGTAAAAGTAGACTTAGGAAATATATTCATGGAGTCATTATGGGGCTGAGTTTATTTCTCTCTTTAACCTTGACACAAAGAAACAACTCTTGTATTAAGATCAACCACACAACCCACATCCATCTTGTAAGATCCTTTTGGATCTGAGTGGTACGAGCAAATTAACTCTGATGTAGGATTCTGTTGAGAATCTGAGTTGTAGAACTTGGTTTCAAGTCTGAGGTAAGTGAGTCATTCTCACTAAGATGTAAGTCACTTGTGCCTGAGGTAGGATCTGGGTGCAAATCGGAGGTAGGGCCTTTGTGCCTGAGATTTTAGGAGAGTCATTCTCTCTGAGGTAGGATCCCTTGTGGATCCAAGGTAGGGTTGTCCTCCCATCCTGGGTGTAGGGCCTTTGGCCAAAGGTAGGTGATTTGCTGATCACAGAGTTGTAGGCCCTTGTAGCTGAGTTATAAGACATGTAGTAGACTGAGAGATCCTGAGGGATCAGAGGTTTAAGCTCTTTGGAGCAGAGTTTTCGAGAAGTTCCTAGTCCAAAAAGATAGTTGGATAGGTGGGAGGGAAAGTAGATGTACCCTTGTTAAGGGGAACCACTATAAATCTTATGTGTGCTTTGTGTGTTTGTTGTGTTGTAGGTTACATATCTTGAAATCAAAGCCCAACCAAATAATAAAGCTCCTAAAGAAAAGAAAACCAAAAATAAGTCACTAAGGACTAAGAAACCTATTTACCCCCCCCCAGCTAAGTGATTTAGTTATCCTTGCAATCAAAGACTTTTAAGTGATATCAGAGGGAGGTTACTCAAAAAGGACCTAACAGTCTGAGTTGATCTCCAAGGATAGCTAAAAGGTATACACTTATGAGTTCAAGGGTAAACCATAAGGTATTGAGCTCAAAGGAGCTCCAAGTCTGAAGAGAGAACAAGAACATCATTGGGCTGTTGACAGCTCTTATAGAAGACAAAGTCTATCCAGACACAAGAGCAAAGATCAGGGCCCCTCTGTCATATTCATATTTTTAATCAGAGGTGGATGAAGCTGAGGAAGGTTAATGCAGATATTATAGGCTGATAGCTACACTAGAAGAAGAATCCTGCCAGGATCAGCCTGAACAAAATCGGTTATATTACTCATCTAGCTCATTCTCAGAGTCTTTAAATGAATCTTGTACAGACTCTAATGCATTCACATCAAGTGATGATGAGAGTACTCTTTTAGAAGATGATATCAATCAATTTATTGAAAATCATGGTGTACTTCTGAAGTCTTTCAAAGAAAACAAGATGCTTGTTAAGAAACAATCAGAGGAAATTGCCTCCCTATAGCTGGTTTCTTCCCAGCAAGATGAGACTTCATCTTTACTATATCTAAAAGTGAGGGAAGTAGCCCATTTGAAGACCATGGTAGATATCCATGTTTAGTCCATCAAATATAAGGACTCTATTATCAAGGATCTTGAAGAGAAACTTAAAAGGGAGATGAGGATTGTGGCTAATTTCTATAAGATAGATGCTATCAAGAGAAAGTCTGAATCTGAGTTGATTTCTAAAGTTATCAAATCTAAGAGGAAAGGCCAAGCTCCTATCATGCCTCAATCAACCTCTCACAAGGTAATTCTCTCATCCAACATGTATGACCAAGACTGTAAGTGTGGTCACTAGAGGTGTGGGAATCTTCCTTGTAAGATTACAAATGTACCCTATAATAGAAGAAGAGAGGTCATGGGATTGAGTGCACAGAAGGCTTCCCATGAAAAGTCCAAAAGGCCCATCCTGGACCTTTTGTAATTAGTGTCGCAGCCCTCTCATTCAAGGATGTGGCTATGGCCTATTCTAAATTCTTCTAGCAAGAACTCATACAAATGGTAAGTCAATTAGTATGGCTGACATGGCTGCCTCTGATGCGAGTAAGAAAATGCCAACTAATAAGAAGGTTGTTGCTAATGAAGCTTAGAGAAAGCCAAGTTCCTATACTAGCAGACTCTCTCTTTGTCAAGCTCTTGCTGAAGGAAATAAGAAGAAGGACACAATTCTCCCCATTGAACAGGTAGCCAGAAGTGTCTTGCACACTTCAAGGTGTGTTCAGAAAAGGAGATACAACATCCATGAATATTGGTGTTGTGGCAAAGTGGGCCATTTTACCATAGATTGTTGGCATAACCCCAGTGTGCCAAAGGCAATGCAGTATCTTCTTGACAGGACTCCTGTAGGTAGACATATGCATTCTTATGCTAATAGGAACCTAGGACCCAAGTCATATTGGGTTCCTAAGGTAAGGTAATTTCTATTTTTCAGGATAGTCCAAATAACCATGCCTATTTATGGTCCTTGGACAGAGATGTACCAGACCTAGGACTTGGTACAAGAAATGGATGAACTGACCATCATGTACAAAGATATGTGCAATTGATGAGGGGGAGCTAGTAACAGAGAGACAGATGCTAATCATTGGCTAATGAAGAAAGTGCAAGGAAGTGGCTATAAATCTAGCATCTGCTCCTAGTATACTAGACAGAGATAAGTAGAATTCTTCTAGCTCTTAATTCTACTAAAATATTTACTAATATTGCAAAAACTATGCATTTTAGAGATAAGATAGTTGAAATTAAAGTCTGAGATGAAGTAAGACAACAGTCTACAAACTTGTCTAAATAAAAGAGTTAGTGGCTCACATGTTCACTATGCCGCAAGATGTAACTAATTCAACATCCTCAAAATTAACATGGGCATGTTGAAGCTAGTTCAAATTGCACTCCACTTGGACACATTATAATGTGCATTACAGGGTGATGAGTCTGATTTATATAGGGTTTTACGGACTCATCTGGGCTTATTATCTTACATAGGCACTATTATTTCAATAGGAAAAGTCATATATTTATTAGGGCTTCACTTAGCCATTATTACACTGCTTCGGCCCATTTTGGTTTGCAAATTGCACTGGGATGTTGGGGGTAAGTACTGGGGTACTCCCAGTGCGTATTTGGTTGTTTTATGCTGTGTATTGGTGTTGGGAGCTTGTGCTCAAGCTTTGGTTTTTGATGTGCAGGTGGTCAGTTTTCCCCAAATAAGGAATTCTGTGTTGTGGAAAACGCACGGTCGTGCATTTCCTTTGCGCACGCTTTCTACCTAATCGTGCATTTTCTAACGGGAAAATAGTTGAGTGGAGATCGAGGAATATCGTCGAGCAAAGCTCGACGATCTTCACGCACGGTTTATTCTGAACAGTGCGCGGAGGAAACTTATGGTTTTCCTATAGCTGTTTAGTTTATATCGCTCTGTGGTTAATCGTGTGATTTATTCATGCACGGGCAGAAGTGCCCGTATGCATGTAAAATGCACGATTCCACCTGCTTCCCAGGAATTCCAGCGCTCTGTGGTTACCCATGCATTTTCCTTCACGCATGGGTGGTAGCATCCGTGCGCGAGTAAAACGCACGGGTCAACTCATCTTCCTCAGCAGCTTTGTTCTGTAAGTTAATATCGCACAGTTAACGCACGGTCGTCCAAACTGTGCGTGACCATTTTTCTGACCTTCCCGTATTTAAACTCAGGAGTTGACTGGAGCACGGAACATTCTGCCATTTCCACCTCTCTAGGCGGGAAAATCTCCCTCCGACCGCTTTTTCTTCTCTCCTTCTTGGAGAGCTCGTTCGGCCACCGTTCTTCCTCTAGACTTCACCGCAAGCGAAGATCTTTCGCCGTTTACTTCATCTCGATCTCAAGAGGAGCATTTGGAGCTCCTTATCACTGCCATTGGAGAGTTTTTCGGCGACTACCAGCCTTCACGGTTCTTGAAGAAGACTGGGAAAACACCCTTGAAGTAGGTGACAGAACATCAAGCTTCCTCAGACGTCAACCACCGACCGAGCCCGGACGAAGACCGACAACCTTCGAATCCAGCCAAGAATTGTGGCTAGCCTTCACGCGTTGGGTTGTAAATCTTCTCTTCACTCTTATTTAGATTTTGTTTCTTTGTTTTGGATGTATGTTAAACATGCTAGGAGCTATTAACAATGTTCATGATGGTTTTCTATTGCAAATGTTGTCGTAGTTCATAGTGTAGGTTTACATCCTTTGCATGCTTTGGGTTGTTGCATAGTGATATGCTGGACTAACGTGTGTTAGGGGTTGGCTTAGAGAAGAGGTGCTTTAGACCCTCAATGGTTACGACCACACGCCCTATTACTCATCGGAGTATTCCACCCTTGTGAAGCGGTGAAGGCGACCCGTGTAATTAATTTTAGTAGTTATAAAACAAAAACTCATCCCCCAAACCTTTATTGAGTTTGCAATCACTTTCCAATGAGGAAGAACACATTGTCAATCTTCACTCCTCGAGAGATTCGATACTCGGAGGATAACTCCCCCAGTTTATTACTTGGCGACGATCGGTGCACTTGCCAAGATTACATCAAGTTTTTGGCGCCGTTGCTGGGGAGTGCAACAGTTGTGTGTATTTTTCGATTGGAAAAGTTGTTGCAAGTGCTTTTGGCATGTTGATCGATTTTTGTGTGTTTTATGACAGATCCGAACCCCAGGGATAGAGGTGAAGATCTTGGAGTTCATCTTGAAACCGCACGAGCGAGGCGAGCCCGCCGGCGTACTGCTGCTGCTGAAGGAAAAGAAAGAATGGAAGATTTAGGTCAAGAAGTAAATAGCCTTGGTGAAAGGGTCGTTGAGGATTTGGAGGAGGTACAACCCCGCATTAGGACAATGCGTGACTTCACGACCCCTACCGCGGGAAGTGTTTACCCTTGTTTTGGTCCGACCATCGTGGACAACCACTTCGAGATAAAGCCCGCCATCCTCAACATGATTCGCAATAACATGCAGTTTTCGGGCCTATAAAGTGAGGATTTGCAGCTCCTTCTGGCAGAATTCTAGGAGATCTGTGGCACCTTCCGCTACGCCAGCATTACTGATGATATGGTGAAGCTAAGGCGGCTCCCATTTTTTCTAAGGGACAAAGTGAAAAACCTAGCTCCGCACTATTGCTCCCGGGACTGCAACTACGTGGGAGGCTCTTTCCTTGAAGTTTTTAGCCAAATTCCACCCGGTGGACAAAATAGTGAATGCCCGAAGGGAGTTAGCAACCTTCCTGCAACTGGACAAGGAAATATTATCTGAGCCCTAGGAGAGATTTGCTGATCTGTAGCATCGATGCCTCCAGCACGGCTGTGAGCCGTGGAATTTGGTTGAAATATTTTATTTTGCTATTTAGCCTAATTACAGGGCTATGATCGGCACGACAGCTGGAGGCACTATCATGAACCTGACTCCCGATGAGGCTTTGTGGCTCCTTTGTGACACCGCTTCTTATAGTATGTATTGGACTGCTAGAAGAAATGCACCTAGGGGTGCGAGAAATTTGTTCGAGGTAAATGTAGTGCAGCCACGAGCTGAGGCGAGCCACCCTACTATGGATGGAATGATATGGCTGACCAGATCGACCCCTCCTCCAGCTCAGGTGATTGAAATTTTGTGGCAGGGTTGTGGAAACCCCAGCCATAATACATATGAGTGCCTAGCTGGAGAATCTTTTACTGATCCCTCAGGTATATCTGCTGACGAGAGTGTGAACTTTATAAATAATCAGAACTGTGCAGCTACTTATAACAATGCTTATAACCCGAATGTGAGAAATCATCCGAATTTCTCCTAGAACCAAAATGCACCCGGTCAAAGGTGGTAGGGAGGCCAGCATCAGTTAGATGCTCAAGCTTCTTATAGCCAGTAGCGACCGCCGCAGTCGGGTAATTATATGAACGTGCAGGGGATGCGAAAGAGTGCGTTAGAAGAGATGATGGAGAAATTCGTGGAGATGGCTCAATCTAACATGGACGCTCAGACCACCTCCATGATAAACTTGGAGACGCAACTGGGGAAACTGGCCCAAGTGTTCTGTGAGTGTACTCGCGGCGCCCTCCCGAGCAACACGGAAAAAAATCCCTGTGTGCAAGGTAAGTGTGTTGGGGAGATGGATGAGTGTATTAAAAATGAAGTGGCTATTAAGTGTGAAATAAAAGAGGTAGAGACAGTGGCCCTTTGTGATTCCAAATCTTCTTGCAACATTCTTGCTTTGCAAGATGTTGAAAAATTTAACTTAAATATCGAGTCGAATGTCCGGAAATCACTCGTGCTGGCCGATGGGTCGGTAGTGAAGACCGACGGTCAAATAAAGGAGGTGGAAGTGATATTAAATGGGGCTACGGTAGTCATGGATTTCCAGGTGCTGGGACCAATGGGGAATGATTCAAAACCCATCTTAGGGGTCCCCTTCCTAAAAGCTAGTGGGGCGACATTGCAGTTTAACGCGAGCGGCATCATCTTGGCTTCCATGGTTATGCGCCTTTACCGTCGTCCCTTACCTCTATGACTCTAAATGAACCCGAAAAACTACAGGAATTGAATGTTGTGTTATCTGACGGTTTGCCTAGTGTTGTTGAGACAAGTGTGTTGCACAAAGGGGAAACAAAAGCGGAGTTGCTTGGAGTGCAGCAAGTTGCAGATGAGAATGGTAGTAGTGATCAGAGTGAGTGTCACATTGTTGAGACAGAGCAGCAGAGAACGACTATTGAAAGCATGCATAAATTAGAATCAAAAACTTATACTAAGCCAAATGATTTGTGTAAAACAGGTTACTTGGGATGATCTATCACCCGCCACAGGTGAGGAAAGGATGCCTCCGGACAGAAATGCTAAAGCTGCTTCTGAATTGGATGGAGTGGTTGTACCACCATGGCAATCTCCATCCATGGAATTGCAAATAAAAGAACTGCGAATGAGTAAGGCACAGGATTTTGCCTGCCGACGCGAGAAGGAAGAGGCGAGGGGCAGGGGAGATTCGTCGTCCCTAGGCCCTAAAGCTTATGCTTCTCCCTCATCTCGCGTGTCAGGGGGGTCTATCACAAGTCAGCGTTTAGATGAGATGTGAAGGATCTTCGGGCCATTCCCCTCCTCTTCTTTCCTAGTATAATTTTTGCTTAATGTTGCGTGTGATGTTTTAGACTTAATCGTTGTGTACTGCGCTTATGCTTTTTAACTATATATAAAACTTCTAATACAGGTATTTGGTCCACATTAAGGATGGTAAAGAAAAGTGGCTCGTGGGAGACAACACATTATTTTGTTTTTGTTTTTTTATGTGCATATTCTTTATTATGGATTGTTGTGCTTGGAGGTAGTTTCGTTTGCAGGTGTAGTTCATTCAGGTCATGGACTTTTGACAGAAATTAACTCCAATCTTCTGGTATGCTCATTTCTGAGCATTGGATAACCCCTCCTCCTTACTTTCTTTTTAATTTCATGATCACATTATTGTGTTAGGAAGTTTAGGATAAGTCTGGTGGGGAGAGTTATGCATGGTATTCATTTGATGTCTATGTTGTTTGGCATTGCATACCACTGCACCAAACTTTAGCGCATGCTTGAACAGGAGCACGTCGTGAGTTTTATCTTCACTAGTGTGCGATTTGGAAAATTTCAGCGCTGGCCAAGGATTGTGAGGCGGAGTAAAATGTTGCCTCCATGAGGGATCCTAATCGAGTGCTCATGTCTCATTTAGGAATACGTGTAGAATTAGATTCTTTTTATGCTTATAGCATATTTTATTTCTATTGGCGTAAATCTTGTTTATTCTACTCGCCTACTTCGAATCCGGTGTAAATCAAACGATAGCGTATGGATGTGTGTCGACATCGCTAGCCTCGTATTGCTGGTGTCTACTAATCATGAAGAAAATAAAAACCGAACCAGCAATCTAACTAGGCAAGTATACCTATCGAACTGTAGCTAGGGGACACAAGTGTCGTATTAAAATCCGGGAACCGTTGAGTAATCTTAATCACACGAAAACTACTATCTTATCGAAGGATTGTTTTAGGGTTTGTTAAAAGAAAACTAATTACGATTAAGAAAGGAAATATTTGCGCTAAAAAGAGAACTACTTGCAGCTAAATAAAAACTACTAAAAATTATTACGACAAGGGGTTGAAATGATGAAATAGTAAAGTACTCGATCGAGAATAACCTCGGCAAAAGTTGATTAAAAATGCGATAATAAACCCTAACTTAATAGGGTAAAGGACCTTGACCGTGGAGGTTCCCAAACCTTGAACACGCTTCTCTCGAAGTCGTGCCCAACTGAGTTTAGGAAGATCCGACCGAACTCTCGTCCAAATCGGAGACCTAAAGCTCGCTTTACGGGGTGAACCACACTATTGGATTTCACTCAAATCCGGGAGATTTAACGTATGCCTCTCTCGAGGGGTGCATACAACTATCTTTACTCTTGAGTGTTCACTTCAAACTACGAGCCTCTCGGCTAGCTAAGAGTGAAAACAAATATAGAAATAATATATCGATGATATAACTCCAAACATGATTTTTCAAGAGAAAATCAAAGGCCTAAACCCTAAAAAGAAAAGTGAACTTAAAACATCATAACATAATCAACTCGAACCTCAGATCATCAAGATCGAGTACAAGGAGGATTAGTTAATCATGGAGAAGTGAAGGAAGAGAGATGGGTAGAAGAAAATTATGAAAAAAAGTAAAAAGGACACTTTATATTAATGCTAAATAGAGTTACAACTTGAAACAAAAGATTACAAGTGTAATGAAATAAAAAACCTAAGCTAGCATTAACATTAAGCTACTAAAGAAGTTACAAAAGCTAATACAAAGGAGTACATAAACTAGGATTAAAAAGCTTAAAATGAGAAAAAGAAAGAGAGGAAGAGCATGAAAGACTTCAGGAAATAAAAGGGCAGCATCTCCCCTCTCAACCTAAAACTACTTGTTAGACACAAGGGGGGGCCTGAATTTATAGACTTTTTTCGGGTTGGTCACACCCACTGTCACGCCCGGGGAGGGCGTGACCGGTGGGAGTGTCAGGTACGGGGTTGACCTCGGGAGCTGAATTCAGACAGAAATGATGATTTCTTATGTACGTCGGTGGGCACGCCCTGGGCCACGCCCATTTAGGAGGGGCGTGTAAGGAACGTCATGTCTCAATCATTGGTCGGAAATCCGTCAGTCATCGAAAAAGGTGTAACACGCCTGGTGACATGCCTGTGTAGGTGGGGCATGTCCGTATTATTGACGTACAGCAATGGAAAATCTTTAAATGCTGCAGCAGGCTTCAGGATGAGGGTGACACGCCCAGAGACTCACCCAGGGAGGGCGTGTCAGGTGTTTTTCTCAGGATTTGGGCTCTGGCAGCAATCTTCCTTGGGATCAGGTTACATGCTTGGTGACACGTCTAAGGAGGGTGTGTCAGGGGGGCGTGTCAGGTCATTTTGGCTGAAAGTTGAGAAAATCTGAAAAAAGAAGAGAAAACATTAGTGACAATAAAATATACAAAAGTAAGTCAATATATAATCTTACAAGATAGGATTTATGTATTAAAAACCTAAAAATACCCTAATAGTTTAGACTACAGAATGTACTATCAATTGCTCGAGTTGAGAAGAAGGATTATTGTTCTCGGTGGCTAAGAACTTGCCCCTAGCTACTCTCGAAGTATGGGTACATGGTTAGTCAAGTGCGCGCATGATGTAGGCCGTCACTTTGTTCTAGTTTGAGCCTTGTACCATTCCCGACGCCTATCCCTTGCAATCCCCATTGATCATATCCCTTCCTTTGGCATCCCTACGCCTTGCTACAGAAGCCATATAGCCTTTCCTACTCGCACACCTGAATGTGGTCGCTCGGTTGGTTTGTATTATTATAGTTTTGTTTCCGTTATGTATGGCTGTTATGTGGGAGCTTTGTGCCGCTTATGGTGTTGCAGTGTTTTTGGCTCGTTTTGGTTATTTGGTTAAATAAAAAAAGAAAAAAATAAATGAATTGAAAATAAAAATTCCCAATTTGGAATAAAAGAAAAAAGAAAAAAAATCTTTTGTTGTAGAGTTGTGAAATTTTGTTATAATGTGATCGTAATGTGCGTGCACACACCATTAAAAGTCCAAGTATGGTGGTGTGGTGCACGTGCTTGTCGTTGTGTGTAGCTGTGAGTGTTTTTGGGCGGTCTCATTTTGGGTGTGTGTATCCGTCGTGTTTATCTTTGTATACCATTCCTTCGCCTAAGCCTCCATTATACTCCAAGTCCTACGGATTTGCGCTTGAGTCAAACAAGTGTCATGGAGAGAGTGTGAACAGGCGAGCTTATGGTCATCGACATTGGTGGATTCCTTTGGAGGTTATCCCAAGCCCTTGCTTTGGCAATGCTCAACTCATTGTTTGTCTACTTTCTCCATGCACGTGACCGAATGATTCCCCTCGATTCTATAGTAGAGTAGTAATAATATTTTGATACACCTTTAGAAATATATAGGCTATTAGTGCATAATCAGAAATTCCTTCTACGGTATTCCTATGAGAGTGAGCATACGATTTTGCATGGTACTCTGTTGTGCAGTTTTAGGCCAGCTATGCTATTTTAATCGTCCGCGTTAGGGATGATTTGCTCGGGACGAGCAAATGTTTAAGTCTGGTGGTGTGATGAGTCCGATTAATATAGGGTTTTCCGGACTCATATGGGCTTATTATCTTGCATGTGCAGTACCTTTTCAGTAGGAAAAGTCATATATTTGATTAGGGCTTCACTCAGCCATTATTGCACTGTTTCGGCCATTTTGGTTTTCAAATTGCACTTGGATGTCGGGGGTAAGTACAAGGGTACTCCCCGTGCAGATTTGGTTATTTTATGATGTGTATTGGTGCTGGGAGCTTGTCCTTCCGCTTTGGTATTTGCTTTGCAGGTGGTCGGTTTTCCCCAAATCAGGAATTCTGACTTGTGGAAAATACACCGTCGTGCATTTCCTTAGCACGCACTTTCAACCTAATCATGCATTTTTTAACAGGAAAATAGTCGAGTGGAGCTCGATGAATATCATCGAGCTAAGCTCGATGATCTTCATGCACGGTTTCATCTGAACCGTGCGCGAAGGAAACGCATGGTTTTCCTATAGCTGTTTAGTTTATAGTGCTCTGTGGTTAATCGTGCAATTTGTTCATGCACGGGCAGAAGTGCCCGTGCGTGAGTAAAATACACGGTTCCACCTGCTTGCCAGGAATTCCAGCGCTCAGTGGTTGCCTGTGCGTTTTCCTTCACGCACGGGCGGTAGCGTCCGTGCGCGAGTAAAATGCACGGGTCAACTCATCTTCCTCCGCAGCTTTGTTCTGTAAGTTAATATCGCACGGTTAACGCATGGTCGTGCGCTAAGCCGTGCGCAACCCTTGTAATTAATTTTAGTAGTTATAGAACGAAAACTCATCCCCCAAACCTTTGTTGCATTTGCAATCACTTTCAAACGAGGAAGAACACACTCCCAATCTGAACTCCTCGAGAAATTCGATACTCGAAGGATAACTCCCCCAGTTTATTACTTGATGACGATCAGTGCACATGTTGAGATTGCATCACAGGTCATCTTAATCCCTTCTGATTGGGCAGATTTAGTATTACTAAAGGAGTTAAAGGCAATTCAATTTCAAAAGAAATGGTCAATCAATTAAGACCAAGAAAACAAAGGTTAAGCAAAATAAGCTTACTCAATAAAGTGTATTGAATAGTCATCCTGCGGCAAAGTAGCGGAAATTAACCCCTGCCGTTGATCACAACCTTGATCTCAAATAGATAAGTGTCTTTCCACCTTCTACTTGAAAACAACTATAAATAGAAAAGCTTGTGCATAAAGCAAAATCTCTGTTCCTTGCCCTCTCTCGCCCGTATTTATCGAATCGACCGAAAATCATTCTCGCTAGGTAGCCGATATTTGCAAGTGAAATGGTGCCCAAGAGACAAGATTTCCTATTCAAGGGTTTGGAATTGGTGAGAAATGGATTCATAGATGCTCCTGAAGAGGTACAGTATGTTCTTCATCTTCTCAGAACATCTGACCTAGAGTTCATCCTATCGGAACCCTATTTACTATGGAAACGGGAGGTTCTAAAATTATTCTCCAATGTCAAGGAAGATGCTACAGCTGGGAAAATCAAGACGACTGTAAGTGGAGAAAAAGTCAAGATAACACCAAGAAGGCTGACCAAATCCCTAAAGCTGACGAAGTTCTCCGCAACTGATGACGAAGATGAACTGTCGCAGGATGATATAAAGACTGCCATGAAATGGTGTGGGTTGTCCAAGCACTCTACCGGATCAATCCTATGGAAGGAACTGAACCTGAAAGGTAAGTTCTTGGCAGATGTCATCGGGAAGGCTCTCTTATGTAAAATAGGCTCCCACTACAAGATCTCGAAAAAGATGTTCGAGCTGATGTGCAGGGTCATATTAACTGGGAGAACTTACTGGGGAAGAATTTTGTTTGAAAGAATTACTAAATGTGTTAATGTGTTACTATTCCAAAGATTTTGAACTTGAAGCTGGGAGCAAGAACACATCGCATGAGAAGAATTTACTTCAAGATGCTAGAGAGGTGGGACAAGGTCCTTCAACCCCATGGACCATCAGCAGTAGAAAATAAAGAAAAGAAGGCTATTGTTCCTGAGCCCAGCTCTACTAGCAGCTCTTCTGATGAGGAAGAACCTCATGATCAAGAACTGACATCTTCTGTAGAAAGTCTAGGAAGGACATGGACACTCAGGTATCAGCTTCTTCAAAACTTACCCCATAAAGTCTTGTAAGCAGAACTGAGTCAGATACTGTCTCTGGGAATGATGTGCCTACTGCTGAGATGGTTGAAGCAGTGGCAGAGGAAGTTGTTGACAAAATCTCTGCAAGGAAGGAGGAAGATGCTTCCAGACTTGATGATATAGATGGGCATTTGTCTATATCTGATGATACTGATGTTCCCAGGCCTCAAAGTGAGGGGGAGATCAATCTAGCTTCTGATAGGGAGGTTGCAATGTCTGAAGATGAGCATCTTCTGGAAAAAAGACATGGAAATTGCATTTGTTGAGGACAAGACTGCAATGGTTGAGGTGGAGCAGCTTATAGAATAAATAAGGCAAGATGCATTAGTTATGGGTGAGCAATTTCAGATCCCCTCAATAGAAATTCAACCTATAGATGATACTACTGCTTGTTGAAACCAAAAATCGGTCTCTTGTGGAGTTCACCCTTGGGGAAGGGGTGGTCGCGCACCTACTTCGCTTCTGCAAGAAAAACAATAAGGAAAGGAGAGCAAAGGACTAGACTAAGGGCCCGGTTCGGAGGTCCCACCACAAACCCGGAAGATCACTGAGCGCTTCCCCTCCTTAGCCAAATGCCGGGCTAAGGTACATCAGAAAGCGCTAGAAGACTGGGAAGCAAGTAAGCCTGCCTCCTGAGGTACCCCTTGGGTACTATTTATAGGATTTTGAAGATGGTCTGTAAATAACTAACCTCTGCTGCTTTGAAATTACTAAAAGCTCTTCGGGCTGGCCTGCCAACAGCCAAACTCCGCTGTTCTAAACAGTTATATGCAGCCCACCTGGGTCTGCCAATAACGAGACCCCGTTGTATTGACCGGCAAGGGGCAGGCCGATGGGGTAAGACAGTAAGAGGTCCTCCCTGTCCGCGCGGGCCGGGGCCGGCTCGCCGGGATGGCACAGGCTGACCCGCCTAGGAGAGGCGGGCAGGGCTGGCCTGCCAAGATAGGCGCGGGCAGGCCTGGCTCGCTGGGAGGGCGCGGGCCGGAGGATTGCCCGCCTAGGGGCGCGAGCTGGCCTACCTAGGAGGGTGCGGGCCAGGTTGGCTCGCTAGGGTAACCCCTCGATGTGCGGGTCGGGGGCGGCTCGCCTGGCTACCTGAGCCCCTTCGGCGAACACGGGGTTGTACATAATCCCCGCTCTTTGCGATCTTTTGAAGAAGGCTCGGAAAGAAACTTCCAACCCTCACGTGTTCGGCGAAAACCTTGCTGAGCTGGAGGGAATATTTTGGTGGGGCCCACCTCCTCGCTATAAATAAGCTGTCCGGCCTCTTTGGTAATTCCTCTTCTTTTCTCCCTTCCGCGATCTATAACCGCGAGATGCCTATATCTGTGGAGATGCGGGTTCGTTTGGTGGCTACGAGCGAGGGTGTCCGGGATGCGGCTCTCGAAGCCGCCCCTTGGCTAGCGCGCGGGTCGCCTTGCCACCTTTTTAAGCCAAAGAAAGTGAAGATCGTCCGGCAGTCTTCAGGGCGCGATGACCCTACCTCCAGCTCGGCCGGCGGTGCCGAGGTCATCCGTGAGTTATGTGCGCTTCCCTTGCTCGATCCTTCCATCCCCCGCTCCTTGTCTTTTCTCTCCTTTTGGTAGGAGATGCCACGGGGAGCCAGGGCAGACAAGGGAGATCCAGGGCATTCTGCTCTAGCGGCGGCCGATCGGGTGGCTAGTCCCTTACCACGGGAACATGTCACACCAGTGGTGCCTCCATCGCCAAGGCCCCACGGCCTTGGAAAACCCTTCATTACTCTTGGAGGAGAACCCTTCCAGGGTCGGCCGGGCACCTCTAGGCCTACTGATGATGTGGGCGGCGTACCGACGTCAGGTAAACCCCTTGACTTTGGCCTGCTTGCGGTCATCGCTCCTTCTGATCTTACCTCTACAGGTTATAATGTGGTCTCTTCGTCTGACGTCGAGATGAGCGGAGGGTATTCTCCCCACCCAGATATGGACAGCATGTCCGAGTACCTGGGAGACCCGCGTGATGCCGAGAGGATGAAGAAGCAGGTGAAGCAACTGTTTCAAAAGCACACGCTACTGCTACGGGAGGTCTTCGACCGAGTGGAAAAGATAAGGCCGAGATGTAGGAGCGACTCGCGGCTTTGGAGGGATCAAGACTTTCTTCCGACGAGGACGAGGTGGCTTCTCCGGGTGTACATATCATGCGAGCCGAGGGGCGACTGAGGCGTGCCTCCGAGCAGATCAATAGGACCCAGTGGGAGCTGTCGGCGGTCTGCGAGTATCATTAACCTCGTGTACCGCCCCAAACCGGCACGGGGAGGGGAGGTAGGTGGAAATGGATCCCGCATTGAGTTCACCCTCCCCTCGCTAGTTGTTACCCGCCAGGTCCGGGTCGCCCATCATGCGGCGGTAATGCTCAGGGTGTTCATCTCTTTACTTCTGTCAGTCTAGACATTTGTAATAATTCAGGACTACTTTCGCCTGTCGCGGGCTAATATTTATTGCAATTTTATCTCGGTTGCGCCATCGTTCAAACCTCTGCGGATTGTGCGGGCAAGATTCCCTGACTTGGCCGATCTTCCCTCGCACGGGCTCAACCTTGTCGACTCGCCTCGCCGAGCCCTTTTCTTGTCCTGGCGGAGGCGAGTCGGTTGTTTACGAGTCACGTGACAGGTGACTCGCGCGCGGGTCAGAACTGGTCTGCTTGGCGGCTTCCGTTTATTCATGCGGGCGCGAGTGCGGGCGGTTTGCAGTGGACTGGCTGGTTGGCGAGAACCCGGCTTGGGTTCGGAAGTCGAAACGTCAGGGCCTTATTGCTAACCGCACTTTCCCGCCCAAGAAGGCTTTTTCATGCCCTTTCTCACCCTATAAAAAGACCATGGCGGCCCTTTCACGCCTATCGTATTTAAGGCTTCTACTTTCCCCCTAGCTCTTTGCAAAAACCCCTCTGTCCCCCTCGGCGATACATCTACAAGATGGGTGGAGGTAGTGGCGAGGCGGAGGGGAGGGCCAAATGCGCTTGGACCTTCTCCGAGCATGATTTCCCTCCCGCCATCTTTACGGAGGGGGATTTGTAGACGCGGTTGGCCACTTCGTCTCGCAAGGTTTTGAGGCGAGGCGGCCCAGGAAGGAGGAACGAATGAACGAGCTATTCGCTGGCGAGCTCGCGTTCTCGGTGGCCCATTTTGAGGCGGGCCTTCGGCTACCCCTATGGCCGGAGGTCCTCCAAATCTTCAAGTATTACGGGGTGGTTCCCGGGCAAATGACCCCAAACTCCATCGCAGTGATCGTCGGGTTCGCTTGCTATCTGCGAGAGGAGAAAATAGAGTTCAGCCTCACTGTATTCCGCAAGCTGTTCTCTTTTCGGGCGAATAAGGATAGGACCTCCTGCTTCGCGAGCAACCATGTCAAAGTGCGGGAAACCGTCAATAAGAGCCACAACTTGCTTAAGAAGTTTATCTTTGTCAAGGGGGACTTCGGCAACGTCCCCTTTTCGCCGGTCCATCTCAGCGAGGCGAGCTACCGCCCCCCGGCCCTAGGGGGTCACGAAGCGGGGCTGTTCGGGTTCTTCGCTAGGAAGAACTTCGAGGTGGCCTACCTCCGTAGGAACCTGAACGACCTCGTCCCTATCCCGCCCGGTGAAGGTAAGCGGCTCGCCCCATCTACGCATCCTTGAATTCTTCGAATTTTTTCTAAGTTCCATTTCCAGTAGGCGAGCGCGACATCCCTATCCTTCCGCCATATGAGAGCGCGTGACTCGCCGCCGGCGAGCTAGCGCGGGCCGAGGCGGCAGCAATCGCCCATCACGAGTTCTCGACTCCTGCCCCCGCGAAGAGGCCTAGCCGCGAACAGCCCCAGGATCCGCCACCACCTAAGAAGTCGAAGAAGGCTGGTGGCTCGCCTCCCCCGGCTCGAGAAAAGGGTAAGGCCCCCGCGAGCCAGCCGTCCGCCGTTCCCGCCCCCACGGACACTCCGGCCGTCAGATCTTCAGGCAAAGAGGCGGGCACGTCGCAGCCGCCGAAGGAGGTTCGGCCCGCCGGGAAGGCAATCCCTCGGGGCCATCGTAACTTTGGTTATGGAGAGGGGCCCGCCGACGAGGACGGAGTCCCGCTGCTTCAATGGGATAATGAGACCAACAGGGTCTACGTATCCTCGCTGCTGCTGAGCTGGTTAGAAGTTGACTCCAGCAGCGGGGACGCCTACAACCTCTCCTTCGGCGTCTATGAGCGAGAGGACGCCGCCATTTACGACGAGGAGGCAACTCGGGTGCTGATTTATGAAAGCGTGCGGGCCCAGTTTCGCAGCCTCGAGCTGGCCCATATGGTCGGCCAGCGATGTCTTCGGCCGGACAAGAGCGCTCCATCCCTCACCAAGCTCATCGACGAGAAGGAGGCTGCCTGCCATCTAGCTTAGGAAGAGGCGGACGAGCAGCGGAAGCGGGCTAATGCGGCGGAGGCCGCTCTCGCTCAGTACCTAGGTGGAGTGGTGGGTCCCTTTACTCGCCTAAACCTTCATTCCCTCCCGCATAACTTAACACAGTTTTTCTCATTTTCACGGGACGCGGCGACTGCCAGCCGGCTGGGTACTGAGGTCGCCACCCTCCAACAAGAGAAGCAGACGCTGCAGAAGCAAGTGGACGCGTTGGAGGCCGCAGCAGCCGCCCCGCAGCCATCTACAAGCGGCTGCCAGCTCGCTCATTACAGCGATCACGAGATCGAAGTGATGATGCAGAAGAACGCGGCCAATGCTACAAAGTACACCTTCCGGACACTTTAGAGGGCCAACCTTATCAAGGACGACGGTGCCAAGTTTTTGGCGAGCGAGAGTGTGTCGGAGCTGTTCCTTCCGGTATCGGAGCCGAGCGATGGGCCATTCCACCCTATTTAAGGGCCCGCCGCTAAGGGCTCGCCTCTCCGAGAGCTTGCATTCGTCCTATTCTTTCTGTGGCGGTGACGCGGGCCAGAGCCCAGTTTTTGTAATAGCTTTATCTTTTTTGAATTTTGTCATTGTACAAAACTCTTCATTGAGTTGAAACGCGAATACCCCTATTTCTTGCACTCGCCTCTTGGTTCTCGCGCTAATCATGATTTCTTTTATCCTTGAAGTTCTCATGGATGCCGCGACGGTGATCGAGCGAGTGAGGTCGTCCGCTCGCTTTGAACTTTAAACTTAAGCTTAGGAGCGAGGGGTAGGTTTAGTGGTCGCGACGCGAGAGAGCGACTCGCCGATTCCATTCGGGCTCTCTAACCCATCCATATCATTGGGTGGGCGAGAGAAACCTGGAGTGCGCTTGGACCTTGGGGGCGAGCCGGCTTCTGGGGCATTGGCGCGGTCGGGTTGTCGCCATCTGGGCCCTCTTTCCTGGGGGATCTCCGTTCTCTTTGCCGGAGCCGGCTCCCCTTACCCCCCATCGTGCTGGGGTCCCCTTGTCAACCTGCCGATTCATTCAAGGATCTCTGCCGAGATAGAGAATCCACTCAGGGTCCAAGGTAGACTCCTGCGAGTGACATCCAGCCCTTCCAGCTTGAAGGGAGCCTGGCAGTGGGATCTGCTCGGGGTCTGAGGCGGAATCCTCCGAGTGACATCCAGCCCTGCCAGCTTGATGGGAGCTTGGCAGCGGGATCTGCTCGGGGTCTGACACAGACTCCACCGAGTGACATCCAGCCCTGCCAGCTTGATGGGAGCCTGGCAGCGGGATCTGCTCGCGGTCTAAGGCAGACTCCTCCGAGTGACATCCAATCCTGCTAGCTTGATCGGAGCCTGGCAGCGGGATCTACTCAAGGTCTGAGGCAGACTCATCCGAGTGACATCCAGACATGCCAGCTTGATGGGAGACTGGCAGCGGGATCTGCTCGGGGTCTGAGGAAGACTCCTCCGAGTGACATCCAGCCCTGCCAGCTTGATGGGAGCCTGGCAGCGGGATCGGCTCGGGGTCTGAGGCAAACTCCTCCAAGTGACATCCAGCTTTGCCAGCTTGATGGGAGCCTGGAAGCAGGATCTGCTAGGGGTCTGAGGCAGACTCCTCCGAGTGACATCCAGCCCTGCCAGCTTGATGGGATACTGGTAGCGGGATCTGCTCGGGGTCTGAGGTAGACTCCTCCGAGTGACATCCAGCCCTACCAGCTTGATGGGAGTCTGGCAGCAGGATCTACTCGGGGTCTGAGGCAGACTCCTCTGAGTGACTTCCAGCCCTGCCAGCTTGATGGGAGCCTTGTAGTGGGATCTGCTTGGGGTCTGAGAAAGAATCCTCCGAGTGACATCCAGCCCTGCCAGCTTGATGGGAACTTGGCAGCGGGATCTGCTCGGGGTCTGAGGAAGACTCCTCCGAGTGACATCCATCCCTGCCAGCTTGATGGGAGCCTGGCAGCGAGATCTGCTCGGGGTTTGAAGCAAACTCCTCTGAGTTACATCCAGCCCTACCAGCTTGATGGGAGCCTGGCAGCGGGATCTGCTCGGGGTCTGAGGTAGACTCCTCTGAGTGACATCCAGCCCTGCCAGCTTGATGGGAGCCTGGCAGCGGGATCTGCTCGGGTTCTGAGGCAGACTCCTCTGAGTGACATCCGGCCCTGCCAGTTTGATGGGAGCCTGGCAGCGGGATCTGCTCAGGGTCTGAGGCAGACTCCTCCGAGTGACATCCAGCACTACCAGCTTTATGGCAGCCTGGCAGCGAGATCCGCTTGGGATCTGAGGCAGACTCCTCCGAGTGATATCCAGCCCTGTCAGCTTGATGGGATCCTGGCAGCGGGATCTGCTCGGGGTCTGAGGTAGACTTGCATTTGCGCTTTTAATCGTCGGGGTACAAGTTCATCAACAGAAGTTTTATTAGGAAGTTGAAGCGATGTTTACATGACTCAGGGGAAAAAACGTTTCAAGTCGTCACCACTCCATGTGAGACTCAGGGTCTCGCCCTCCACATTCCGGAGGCGGTACCCTCCTGACTTCAATGCCTCCTATACGATGTACGGTCCCTCCCAGTTGGGATTGAGCTTCCCCACGGTGGTTGACCTCCTTGCGACATCCACCTTTCTCAAGATAAAGTCCCCTTCCGCGAATCGTTTGACTCTGACGTGCTTGCTGAAGTATTTGGTCATTCTCCTCTTCACTTCCTCTTGCCTGATGGCTGAGAGATCTCACGATTCCTCAACCACGTCGAGTGAGAGTAGTAGTTCCTCCTCGTTCTCGGTCCTCCATTCCTCTCTACCCTCTCCGGCCTCGACCACCCGGGGGGTTCGAACCTCGAACTCTACTGGAAGAACCGCCTCGCACCCATGAGAGAGCTTGAAAGGAGTCTCTCCTGTCGCCGTATTAGGTGTGGTTCTAAGGGCCCAGAGGACCGAAGGGATTTTATACACCCAGCTTCCTCTCAGACTCTCTACCTTCTTTTTGAGGAGGTTAACAATGACCTTGTTCGACGCTTCTACCTACCCGTTGCTCCTGGGGTGATGAATCGAGGTGAAACTAAGGTCGATCCAAGCTGTTCGCAAAAGTTGATGAACTCGGCACTGGCAAACTGAGGGTCATTGTCCATGACGATGACCTGAGGAAACCCATGACGGCAGATAATCTCCCCTCATACTAAGTTCCTGATGACTTGGGAGGTTACCTTGGCCAATGCCTTAACTTCCAAACACTTAGAGAAGTAATCAATCATTACGAGCAGGAACCTTCTCTGGCCGCTGGCCTGGGGGAAGGGCCCAACCAAGTTAATTCCCCAGATGGCAAATGGCAAGGGGGCCGTGATACTACTGAGGCGTTGGGACGGCTGTAGCTGGAGGGGGGCGATTAGCTAGCACTTGTGGCATTCCTTTGCGAACTTCGTCGCGTCCTGGCTTAGGGTCGGCCAAAAATACCCTTGTCTGATGATACGACCTTCAAAGGTTCGACTCCCGGAATGGCTCCCGCACTCCCCGGAGTGAGTTTCTTCCAAGATCCTAGGGACCTCCCCCTTGGCCACGCAGCGTGCCAACATCTCGGAGAGGGTCTTTCGGTACAGCTGGCCGTCTCGCATGATATAATATGCCGACTTGTACTTGAGCCTTTTCCCGTCCATCCCTTCTGGATACTCCCCAGTGGGCAGGTACGTCGTGAAGGGATCCATCTACGAGGGGTGCTGCTCCACCTCAATCAGCTCCCCCTCTTCGATGGATGGGCCGAAGAGACTTGTGAGGGTACCCCCCCCCCCCACCCGGGGGCAATGCTTCGCCAGCTGATCTACTTGCTCGCTCTCTTCCCTGGGCATGTGTCGAATGGAAAAGGTCTGGAAAGTGCCGATGACTCCCTTTACCTTTGCCAAGTAGAGCTGCAGAGTCGGCTCCCTTGCCTCAAACTACCCGTTAATTTGGGAAACCACCACCATGGAGTCAGTGAGGACCTCCACATCATGCATGCCTAGTTCCCTGGCCAAACGCAGACCCGCAATCACGGCCTCGTACTCGGCCTGATAGTTGGTGATGGGGAAGTGTATCACCACAATTTGCTCGATCCTCGTTCCCTGGGGGCTCTCCAAGATGATTCCCGCCCCAAGGGAATGCCTCCCTGAAGCACCGTCCACCATGACCCTCCAAGGAACCGGGCGAGTGAGTTCTTCCTCCGCCACCTCGACCATATAGTTAGCCAAAAAGTCGGTCATAGATTGGGCCTTGATCGAGAAGCGAAGGACGAAGGACATGTCGAACTCGCTCAACTCTACCGACCACTTAGCTAATCTGCCTAAATGCTCTACCCCTTCGAAGATACGGCAGAGGGGGTGGTCAGTCACCACTTGAATTGAGTGTGCCTGGAAGTAAGGCCAGAGCCTCCGGGCCGATATGATGAGGGCGAAAGCCAGCTTCTCCAGGATAGGATAGTGGAGCTCGACCTTCCTCAGCACCCTGCTTACATAGTAAACCAGGAGCTATTTCCTCCCTTCTTCTCGAACTAAGACAGAACTCACGGTCTCCTCCCCAACCCCCAAATACAAGAATAAGTCCTCCCCCTCCTTCGGCCCCTGGAGCAAGGGGGCCTGAGTCAACTGCCTCATCAAGGCCTGGAACGCCTCCTAGCACTCCGAGGTCCATTCGAACCTCCGGCCTCCTCTCAAGGTCTTGAAGAAGGGAGAGCACTTCTCCCCGGCCCGGGAGAGGAACCTGCTCAACCCCGCCAGCTTCCCCGTCAATCACTGCACCTCCTTTGCATCCCGAGGCGACACCAACTCCATAATCGCGCGGACCTTGTCGGGGTTGGGTTCTACTCCAACGGGGGTGAAGAAGGTGACCCAGAAATTTGCCCCTGCTCGCCCCGAAGATGCACTTCAAGGGATTAAGCCTCATCTTGTACTCGCGCAGGGTGGCGAAGGTTTCCTCCAGATCCTGGAGGTGAGAGTCGTCGTCTCGACTCTTAATCATGAGGTCGTCAACGTACACTTCCAGGTTCCTTCCCTTCTGCTCTCGAATGACCCTGTCCATCATTTTTTGATAAGTCGCCCCTGCGTTCTTTAGCCCGAAGGGCATCTTTTTATAACATTAGCATCCATCCCCAGTGATGAAAGAGACATCTTTGATGTCGGGAGGGTGCATCCTGATCTGGTGATAACCTAAAAATGCATCTAAAAAACTCATTACAGGGAAGCCGACGGCTGAGTCAACCAGCGTGTCGATCCGAGGCAGGGGGTAACAATCCTTAGGGCATGGATTATTAAGAACCGAAAAATCAACACACATACGCCACTGGCCGTCTCCTTTTTTAACCATTACAACATTTGAGACCCAGCTGGGGTATTGGATCTCAGATACAAAACCGGCCCTAAGGAGCTTGGACACTTCCTCTCGAATCGGCTAGGCCAACCTATCCGCGATGGGCCTCTTCTTCTGCTTGACCGGGCGAGCCTCCGGATCCAGGTTGAGGCAATGGCAGGCTACGTCGGCGTAGATCCCGGGAATATCTGCAGCGCTCTAGGTAAATATGTCCACGTTCCTCTGGATGCACTCGAGCATCTTGACTTGGGCCTCCAGGGTCAGCCCCCCGCTGACGCGAACCTTCTCAACCTTGCCTCCGAGGGTGAGAACCTCCATCTCCACCACCTCTTCCGCCGCTTCCAGTCGAGGCCTCTGTAAGACCCCTTTTTTTTCTTTTTAAACACCGGGGTCTTAGGCCCAGAACTGCCACTTTGCGGTTACACCTGCACACCCTGAAGGGTAAACACCACAAAGCGCCGATTCTGCCGGCCAATTCCATCACAGAAAGGTAGCAAAATGAAGTACAAGCAAGTCCACATCAAAAATCACATATATAGAAATAAAACTACACGAAGGGAGTGTCCACAGAATAATACATCAGAGTACTAAAAATACGGGCTTATGCCCGGTACATCATGTGCTCACTATAAATCACTCATGCGGAAGCAAAAACAAAATATCTACTCAAGGTCAAGACTTACGGTCCTGGCTGTATGAACTCCGGAGCTAGACTGCCCCATCTCCAAGCGCACCGGTCTCTGGGGCTGTTCCCCCGTGCTGGGCTCCATGATTCCCTAAAATGATGCGGTTCGAAAACCGTTAGTCATAAAGACTAAGCCCTATCATCCCCTACCCCTTCCCACATGGCTCCTAGGTACCGAGCGGAGAGGAAGAAAGGGAAGGACATGAAGGTGGAGATTAAATCAAAGGAACAGGTGGCAGCAGAACTAAACTAGCAATCCTATAATAAATATGACAGAAATAGAAAGTAGGAAAAGTAACTTTAACTTATATGCAGAAGGGCATAAGCCAAGGGATCTTCTGCAAGGCTCCCATCATATAAAGTGTCCCATACCACTTATACGTTGGGGTGTCGGTTATCAAACATCAGCATATAATTATAAAATTTAACCTTAATTTATAAACTTGCCCACAAAAGCTTATAGACTAAGGGGTCGTTTTGCAAGTCCTAATATATAAGCGTCCCATTCCACTTATACTTTAGGTGTCAGGATTAAAATGAATCGATTATGCTATGACATGCAAGTGGGTATGTTGGAACATGCAAGTGCAACTCACACACCCGACTCTGTGCACACAGACCTTTAGTTCCCCCTTTCGGAGCCGTTACCTCCCAGGATACCTCCGTAGTGGCAGACGGAAGAGGTGGGTTAGGCCTCGCCCACCTCAAAACCAGTATAGCACTATCGGTATCGCCTATCGTATGCCTCAATGCTTGGTGCACAAAGCGGACTCCTGCATACTCTTGCCGACTGGACACCCAAACTTAGCTTTGGCGAAGGGTAAAAACAACAGTTGCCGAGTCATCGTACTGGCATCGGTGCTACGATACCCCAGTACCTAAGACCCACCACCTTAATTTTCTTTCCTTTTATGCACATGCAAATTTAATCGTAATCAAACAAAAACTGAGCTGAAGCTCCCCGGACCAAAACGTCCGTCTCTTAACCAATCGAACCGAAGCTCCCCGTACCATTCCGTCTGTCTCTTAACCAATCGAGCCAAAGCTCCCAACAATTATCCTATACTAACAGTGTTTGTGAAATGTGAGATCTTAATTACTATGTTACTCTTTTCAGTTTGTTATTGCAGTTTACGTTAACCCCGGGCTGCCCCCGATATTTCCTGTGAAGGGCTCTCAAAGGGCACTAGGAACTATGATGGTAGCTGAAGCCCATCGTTCCCTTTCGCAAGACACTTATTGTTATTGGTTGATTCCCTTTACCCATTCCCTTCCAGTATTACGATAGACTAACCTAGGGTGATTTTTAACCTTCCTCTCTTCGGGAAAGACGATCTTTCGTCGAACCCGAGAACCTCTTAACTCTAGCCATCACCACTTCTCACTACTCTTCATATCATTCTATTACAAAATCATCCACACCTATTCACCAAGAACAAATGACTAACTTCAACAACTATCCCAAATCACGCCCTATTGCAATTTAACAATTTGCTATTTGAAGACCCACCTAGACTATATGTCAAACCGAATAGAAGGTGATCTAGATAAGCATCCAAATGCCCTAAATTATTTACTGGAGACTTATCATGATATAATTAGTCTAAATCCAGAAAATGGTAATTTTCCTAATTTATCTGGCATTTAGTTAATTTCCTCAAAAATTCCAAGGGCTACTAGTTTGAACACGAACTACCCTAAGTACTCATGCAAGATGTCCAACAAAATTATTATAAATATTTTGCTATCTCAATATGTTAAATCAAAAGTATCACAATTTTTCTATCATCAAAAAGGCACCAAAACTATTTTAGCAATATTTACTATCTTTCGTTATTTATGAATCAAGTACAGAGAATATCCATCCAAAAATTATAAATTAATTATATCATGCAGGTACAACCTTAAAAATAGCATTGGCCTAGTTTCATAATTTTTCAGCAACAATATCATCCATGATTAATTTTTAAACAATAAAACCCATTTTTATTAATTGTGAAGGAAGTACTAGATTGACTCAACTAAGAATTATATAGAAATTCGTAAGCAACCATTCTTACCTAAAACATTTACTTCCAAGATTGCATGGTGTTTCAATGAACGGAAAGATCCAAATAATTAAAACATAAATTAGGGTTATAATAAACGTTACAAATGAAGTGCTGGAAATAGACATCATAAAATTCCAGTAAAATTGTTTTAGATTCTACCCACCCCAAAACTTACTCTACCCGAGTTTCACAGCTTTTAGATAATGTTTAGTGACAGATTGTACTTAATTAGTATTTTACCCTAAAGCTAAGGTTAAAGTTTTGAGGTATCTACCTGTCTCCAAATCCTCCAAGATTCCATCCAGATGATTTTTATCATTCTATTATCAACTCTACAGAATTTCAAAGAAATACGAGAGCAATTGCCCCCATGTCCTTCACAACCCTCAAAACCCTCCATTTAGGGTTTGAGTTTGATCATAGGGTAAACCAACCCTAAACCACACCATTTTCTCCAAGTGGGTTATAATAACCCCTCTAAGTCAGTGGCCAAAATATCAACCTCTGTTGAGGTTATTTGACCATTCCAACCTCTTAGTGCACTTTTTACTCTAAAATGCCTCATTAATGCCTAGTTAAGAATAGGTGACTTCCTATCCAAAACTCATCAAAATGAGTTGGAATTTTGTACAGAACTAGGTTTTATAGCCAGGGACCCCTCACATAAATTTGGGATTGTTTGGAGGTCATTTGACCACTGATGGGCTAAACCCGAACAGGCAAGCGTACGTGTCGAATTATAGTACCAAGGTCGTATTTATACACGGGGTTGTCAATTACTGCTACTCACGCTTGAAATATTATCCTACCGGAAAATAGTTGGATTTTGAGAATTTTTTAGTAAAATGAATGATAAATTGCGAGACGAAAACTTATATAAAAAAGGCTAGCATTCGATCGTTGATTCACCATGAAATGAAACGAGAAAATAAAAGGGCATAGTTTTAAATTTGCAAATCCAACTCGGCCGTGACGGATCCGAAAATGAGACAAAATCTCACAAGAGCATTAGGCCTCCTAACTTATAGACTCTTTGATCGAAATCTCTTTACAAACCAAAGAAGCCTAAAGTTGCATTATAGAAGTGATCCGCACTATTGGATTTGACTCCAATCCGGAAGATTTACGTCGTCCTATCTCTAGGGTTGCGTTCAACTCCTTCCTTCTTTGAGTGATCTTTTACATTCACGAGCCTCTCGGCTACTCGAATATGAGATCATAAGCCTACTACCGTATACCGGAAATACGCAGTCGATGAAATAATTATTCAAAGAAGGACCGAGTAGAATTACGCAAAAATAAAACTATGAAATAAAAATAATTCTCATTTCAAATCATGGATCCTCATGATCAAATGCTAAGAGGGAATTAGCTACGCATGACGGAAAAGAAAACGACAATAAAAGAAGAGAGGAACATTTTCATTACTTGCAAAGAAAAAAAGAGAAACAATATTAAGAAGGACAATATTATATTATGATGAAAAGAGAGATTACAATAATGAAGAAACTACAACAATAATGAAAAATATCAACTCACTAGCTCTCTTGCTCTCTACAATTCAACCCCAAATTTAACTTAAACTTCACTTCCAAAAAGAGCTAACTCCTTGGCTTGAGGGATGGGGAAGCTTATATAGGGGATGGAGAAGCTTCTAGATGATAGGAAATTATGAGGGGACAAGGGGGGTGGCCGGCCACTTCATTTGAGATAGGTTCATGCATTGCTTTAATGAGGGGAGAGAGAAAAGAGAAGATGCATGTATAACATTTAATAAAATAAGATGGCGGGATGCATGGAAGCTTGTAGAAGGGGGAAAAGGAGCGGGGCCGGCCACTTCATGGGGAGATTCATGCATTTGGATTTAATGAGGAGAGAGGGAGATGCATGCAAGAGATAATAAGTGGCCGGCCATATGTATTGGTGGGCTGCTTCTAATATTCATATTTGGGCTGCATGGGATCGGGTAGGGGGATGTATGCTGCATGGGCTCGGGCTGCTCCATCCTTGCTTGGTGGGCTGCTCCATGTGGGCTTGATGGCTGCTCCAAGGGCTTGTGGGCTGCATCAAGTGCTCGGGTAGCTTGAGGACAGCACCAAGGAGGGCCGGGCTATAAGGGCTGGTGTGGTGGCTTCTTTGGTGGCTCGGGTAGCTTGATAGGGGCTGCTCCAAAGGTTTTTGGGCTGCTCCATATGCATGATGGCCGGCCACCTACAAAGAGCAAGACATAATGTTAATAATTAAACAACTAATCATAAGACATGACATTAGTTATTAAAACATTTTTAAAAAAGATAAAACATAACATAATTTTATAATATTAGCTATAATAATAACTCCTAATATAAAGATAACAAAAATGACCAAACATAAATAAATCAACATATATAACATATGTTAGTAATTTTGTTAAACATAATAGGAACAAAACACCAAATAAAACATAAGTTTATAATAATCAAAACATATCATAAAATATCAACATCCAAGCATAAAATTGTAATGAAATTTTGGAAATAAGCTTCTAAATTACCTCAAAAAAGGATGACTAAAACTAGTCATCAAATTCCCCCATGCTTAGACATTTGCTTGCCCTCAAACAAATAGAAATAAAAATAGGGAGAAACAAAAAGAAAACAAAAGATAAATATATTTTAAGTTCCATTGTTAAGAAAAACAAAAACAAGAAAAATTAATCTATCCTAATATTCATGTTACCAACTAGTGGGGTGAGAAGTGCACAATAGAAAATTTGAAACTGGAACCCTAAAAATCTCATTAAAACATAAGAAAAGTCTACTAATTTCTAAATCTTAAAAGCAAGGCATCCAAAATAAATGAAAATAAGGGCAACAAAAGTAGAGGTTCTAAATAAACGGCGCATTAACAAACTACTAGGTTGCTAGATAAACATTAACCCTAAAACACTCCAAGATAACCTCCAAAGAAATCCATCAATGATGGTGGCCATAGGGTTGTACGTTCACACTTTCCCCACTATGCGAAATTAAGTTCTAAGATCATTAGGACTTCTACTAGGCATTAAAACTTGGCTTAGGTAAATGATTAGGAAGTGGAATCAAAGATAAACATGAAGGTTTTAGGCACTAAACCAAGGTGAGCTCAAAAATAAATAAAGCATAATCAAAATGAGAAATAACAAGTATGTCATTTCTCCAATATGAAACTACAAAAACAAGGCCATGAAAATTTTTCTTTTATAAACTTGGCCAAACATAAACTTTTTGCATTCTTTTTTTTTTATTTTGATTTTTCACTTTTCTTTCTCAATTTTTTTTCTTTTGGATAACATTTGATAAGAAAGCTCCCAAAAATAAGCTTGAGAATTTCCTATTCATTTCAAAAATAGTACCCTTCCACAAAAAATAATTTTTAAGCTCAAATTTATAGTGCAAAAATAGGAAAGGTATTTGGCTTTGGTGAACATCATGAAATGAAAGGTGGAGCTAAAACAAGGAAAAAAAAAGGAAAAGGCCCAAAATTGTTTTGCAAGGGTTTTGTTTTTGGTGGGCACGAAAAGCTCAAACTATTCAAATGGTGGCCTAAATCATTTCCAAAGAACGTAAAAATGGCGCAAATGCTTCGAGAGTAGCTTGGTACAAGTTCTAGACACCAAGAAAGACTACCCCGCAAATGAAAAAGAACTAATGATACCTAGCAACCATTCGTAAGCAACTAACCGAATAAAAAGACATAACTACACATTGCTAGCTTATAACGTAAAAACCGAATGCCTCTATTTAAGAAAAAGAAACTAGTAAAACTAAACTATGTTAAAATGATAGGTTTAGAAAACATTTTCAAAGTAATCTATATAGAACTACAAAAACCGCACGGGCCTACACATCACTAGAAGAAACATAAAAAATAAAGATAGAAATAATTTTCGATTTTGTTTTTCAAATTGATTTTAGCACACTTTTTTTTGAGTTTTTTTTTTCTAATTTTTTTGGGTTTTATATTTTATAATTTTTTTTTTGGATTTTGATGACATAACATAAAATACTATACTAATATAAAACATAAATTTTTTTC
The DNA here is from genome assembly GCA_039513925.1 of Platanthera zijinensis. Lineage (NCBI taxonomy): Eukaryota > Viridiplantae > Streptophyta > Magnoliopsida > Asparagales > Orchidaceae > Platanthera > Platanthera zijinensis. The sequence goes on along the minus strand of CM077081.1, from coordinate 172,682,933 downwards.
TTTTTTTTTTGGAAGAAGAAAGACAGAAAGAAAAACCAAAAGAAACTAGACCCCCCCATGCTTAAATTCTTCATTGCCCTCAATGAAGAAAACATAAAGAAAAAAGAGAAGGGACTGAGAAGAAGAGAAAAAGAAAAAAAATGCAGGAAAATAAGTAAATAAAAAGAACAGGACTTCCCCGGGTTTGTGAGATGAAGGCGGATGTCGCTCCCCCATGCTTGCTTTTGAGAGTACTTGATCGTCAGCAGGTATGACTTGATCCGTCTGATATCAGCAGCGGCGGAGCGGCGACCACGATCATGGTCTTGATTGGCCTCCGGTAGAAAGAGCAAAATAAAAGAAAAAAATAGAGAGTCCGTGGGCAGATGCCCAATAATGTTTTGTTGTTACAACAGTTCAAAGTCCGAATAAAAGAGTTTCATAATAATAATAATAAGAATAACCATAAGTCCAGAAATAAAAATGTCCATCAGAAAATAATAAACTAAGAATCAAAAAGAAGATTCTCCTTTGCAGGAGTCACATAATCATTAGATAAATAGAGTTTAAGTCTATGACCATTAACTTTAAAGTCCCCCTTATCGGGGTGTGAAAGTAGTACAGTGTCGTAAGGAAAAAACATCCTTGACCGCAAACGGTCCAGACCAACGAGATTTAGATTTTCCAAAGAAAATGCGTAATCGTGAATTTAAGAGAAGAACTTGATCGCCTGGTTTAAAATTTTTATGGTGGCGGAAGTTCTTATCGTGATAATTTTTTTCTGCAGGGTCAGGTGGTTTTTCAAAATAATTTGGCAAATTTTTATCATTTTCAAAAATAAGATTTTTTTGTCCAGAATCAGAGTCATTTTCGAATGTTGCTTGTACGGACATAACAGTGTTTTCAAAAATAGTTGATGAGGGTCCAAAAAAAGAAGAAGAAAAATCATTTGGAGAGAAATAGGAGTCTTTTTTTAAATCATCAATGAAATAACAAGAGTCATCATTTTGTAAAGAGTTTTTCATCGATTTATTAATATCAAATGTTACTTCCTCATCTCCTACGTGCAGAAAAAGTTTTCCCTCACTCACATTTATGATTGCGCGAGCGGTGGCTAGGAAAGGTCGACCAAGGATAAGAGGGACCTCGATGTCCTCTTCAATATCGAGAATGACAAAATCCATCGGGAAGATGAATTTGTCGACCTTCTCTAGCACGTCCTCAACGACTCCTAACGGATACTTAATCGAACGATTGGCTAACTGTAAACTCATGCGTGTAGGGCTGAGAGTGCCCAAACCTAGCTTCTTAAATAATGAAAAAGGCATCAAATTGATGCTCGCTCCTAGATCCGCTAACGCGTGTTTAACGAACAGATCACCAAAGACGCAAGGAATGGAAAAACTACCCGGATCGTTTATCTTTTTAGGAAGAGTAGAGTTTTTTACGACCACCGAGCATTCTTTATTTAGCGTTACATGCGATAAATTTTCTATTTTCGTCTTGTTCGTTAATAAGTCCTTAATATATTTTGCGTACTTCGGCATTTGACTAATTGCTTCATGAAATGACAAATTAATGTGAATTTGTTTGAATATTTCAAGAAAGCGCTGATATTGATTATCTAGTTTTTCCTTCCTAAGTCTAGCCGGATAAGGAGGTGGCGGAAATTCTTTTAGAAAAATTGGAGCATCATTTTGAAAACCATTTTTTTCTTTTTCAGAATCAGTAAAAATAGGGATATCTTTTTCTTTTTCAAAATTAGATTTTTCTTTTTCAAGATCTAAGTTGTTACTTTCCGTGGGGGTAAAAATAGGAGGGACAATCACCCTTGGCTCTTCCCTTGTGGTGGGCTCATTAACAACCTTACCGCTCCGAAGGGAAATCGCATTTGCGTGTTCCCTTGGGTTAGGCTCAGTGTTCGAGGGAAGAGTTCCAGGTGGTCTCTCAGAAAAGGCCTTGGCGAGTTGGCCGACTTGATTTTCTAGATTTCTCATTGATCCCGTTAAATTTCTAATAGTGGCATCGTTCGAGCTTATATACTTAGCGAGGATCTCTTCCAAAGAGGAAGGTTTTTGAAAATTTTGTTGCGGTGGTGGTGGTGGTGGTGTAAAATCGTGCGGTGGGCGTACGACGTTAGCGTTATTACGCCACGAGAAATTAGGATGGTTACGCCATCCAGAATGATAAGAATTCATAGCAGCATTAAAACCAGGAGGAGAAGAAATGTTCAAAAAAGCAGAAAAATTGTTTGCAAAATTATTTTGAGCAGGCCTGGGAATGTTCCCCAGATAATCCACCTGCTCGGCAGCAGCAGCATTTTCAAATACCTTAGCGGCGGAGGGAGCAGTCATCTCCGAGATCTTCTTGTTGAGCATTTCCACTTGAATCGCCAGTTGCGTCACCGAATCCACTTCAAAAATACCTGCAGGTTTAGATGGGAGAGACCTAGACAAATTCCACTGATAAGTGTTCATAGCCATGTCATCGATAAGATCAAGAGCGGCTTCCGGAGTTTTGCGGTCTAAAGAACCAGCGGAAGCGGCATCCATCATCTGCTTAGTTTCTTGATTTAGCCCATTATAGAATGTCTGGACCTACAACCATACAGGAAGAGCATGGTGTGGGCATCTTCTCAAAAGCTCTTTGAACCTCTCCCAAGTGTCATAGAGGGTCTCAGAAGCAATTTGAGAATAAGAAGTGATATCATTTCGAAGCTTAGCAGTTTTGCCGAGGGGGAAGTAGCGAGAGAGAAATTTTTCCGTTAAAATGTTCCAAGTAGTGATTGATCCTCTTGGAAGAGAACTTAACCACTATTTGGCCTTGGTTCTTAGGGAGAAGGGGAAGAGTTTTAGCCTTATAGCATCATTTGAGACACCATTGATTTTAAAGGTGTCACAGATTTCAAGAAAATTAGCAATATGCAAGTTCAGATCTTCATCTTGTAATCCGTCGAACTGTACATATTGCTGCACCATTTGTATGATGCTAGGCTTAAGCTCGAAGTTATTGTTCGCAATCGCAGGTCGAACAATACTTGTCTCTGTCCCTTCAAAGTTGGGTCGAGCATAATCAGACATAGTCCTTTGCTGAGCCATTCCTGGGTTAGGGTCTCCCATCTCAGAATTAAAATTACAATCCCCGTAGGAATCCTCAACCGCTGTTTGAGAAGTGGAAACCCCGAATCGTAGTTGTCTCCGAAAGGAGCGTTCGATTTCCGGGTCCAAATCAACAAGTAGCGACGGATTCGCTCGGGTCATGCACTAGCAAAGAAGACGAAGGAGAATGAAAAAGAAAACTTGAAAAAGAAAGAAAAAGAGAAGAAAGGATTTTGTTTTTAAATAGATTCTTTTTTACGGCTTGGCTCTCGAACTTCCCGAGGACTACCCGGTGAAGGGTTCGCCCGGTACTAGGTAAAATGGTGGTGCTTAAAGCCCCTTACCCTTTTCGAGAGATTTTAGGTGGGGTAGAAATAAGGTGAAGTTGGTTAATTATAAATATTTAAATATATGAATATAATTTTTTTTTGATTTTTTTGTAGAAGTAATAGCCCAAGCGTTTTCAAAATATTGACGAGAAAACTCCGCGGCAACGGCGCCAAAAACTTGATGGGCTAAACCCGAATAGGCAAGTGTACTTGTCGAATTGTAGTACCAAGGTCGTATTTAAACACGGGGTTGTCAATTACTGCTACTCACGCTTGAAATATTATCCTACCGGAAAATAGTTGGATTTTGAGAATTTTTTAGTAAAATGAACGATAAATTGCGAGACGAAAACTTATTTAAAAAAGGCTAGCATTCGATCATTGATTCACCAAGAAATGAAACGAGAAAATAAAAGGGCATAGTTTTAAATTTGCAAATCCACCTCGCCCGTGACGGATCCGAAAATGAGATAAAATCTCGCTAGAGCATTAGGCCTCCTAACTTATAGACTCTTTGATCGAAATCTCCTTACAAACCAAAGAAGCCTAAAGTTGCATTATCGAAGTGATCCGCACTATTGGATTTGACTCCAATCCGGAAGATTTACGTTGTCCTATATCTAGGGTTGCGTTCAACTCCTTCCTTCTTTGAGTGATCTTTCACATTCACGAGCCTCTCGGCTACTCGAATATGAGATCATAAGCCTACTACCGTATACCGGAAATACGGAGTCGACGAAATAATTATTCAAAGAAGGACTGAGTTGAATTACGCAAAAATAAAACTATGAAATAAAAATAATTCTCATTTCAAATCATGGATCCTCATGATCAAATGCTAAGAGGGAATTAGCTACGCATGACGGAAAAGAAAATGACAATAAAAGAAGAGAGGAACATTTTCATTACTTGCAAAGAAAAAAAGAGAAACAATATTAAGAAGGACAATATTATATTATGATGAAAAGAGAGATTACAATAATGAAGAAACTACAACAATAATGAAAAATAACAACTCACTAGCTCTCTTGCTCTCTACAATTCAACTCCAAATTTAACTTAAACTTCACTTCCAAAAAGAACTAACTCCTTGGCTTGAGGGATGGGGAAGCTTATATAGGGGATGGAGAAGCTTCTAGATGATAGGAAATTATGAGGAGACAAGGGGGGTGGCCGACCACTTCATTTGAGAGAGGTTCATGCATTGCTTTAATGAGGGGAGAGAGAAAAGAGAAGATGCATGTATAACATTTAATAAAATAAGATGGGGGGATGCATGGAAGCTTGTAGAAGGGGGAAAAGGAGAGGGGTCGGCCACTTCATGGGGAGATTCTTGCATTTGGATTTAATGAGGAGAGAGGGAGATGCGTGCATTAGATAATAAGTGGCCGGCCATATGTTTTGGTGGGCTGCTCCTAATATTCATATTTGGGCTGCATGGGCTCGGGTAGGGGGATTTAGGCTGCATGGGTTCGGGCTGCTCCATCCTTGCTTGGTGGGCTGCTCCATGTGGGCTTGATGGCTGCTCCAAGGGCTTGTGGGCTACATCAAGTGCTCGGGTAGCTTGAGGACAGCACCAAGGAGGGCTGGGCTGCAAGGGCTGGTGTGGTGGCTTCTTTGGTGGCTCGGGTAGCTTGATAGGGGCTGCTCCAAAGGTTTGTGGGCTGCTCCATATGCATGATGGCCGGCCACCTATAAAGAGCAAGACATAATGTTAATAATTAAACACCTAATCATAAGACATGACATTAGTTATTAAAATTTTTTTAAAAAAGATAAAACATAACATAATTTTATAATATTAGCTATAATAATAACCCCTAATAAAATGATAACAAAAATGACCAAACATAAATAAATCAACACATATAACATATGTTTGTAATTTTGTTAAACATAATAGTAACAAAACACCAAATAAAACATAAGTTTATAATAATCAAAACATATCATAAAATATCAACATCCAAGCATAAAATTGTAATGAAATTTTGGAAATAAGCTTCTAAATTACCTCAAAAAAGGATGACTAAAACTAGTCATCAACCACTAAAATAAATTACTCTAACTTTATTAAATTAAAACAAAAACTTTAGGCAAAGTATCTCCAAAAATCCCCATTTTTGGACAGCCGCTAGGTATAGCTAAGGATAATAACCTACCCAAATTTCAGGAAGTTTGGACAAGGGACGAAGCGCATGCATTAATTTTAGTTTCTGCCCAACTCTAGGTACAGCCTCTACTAAAACAGGTGCTTCGGTAAAACCGCTTACCTAGACGAGTTAAAATCAATTTTTAACTAATCTAGACTCGAAGGGCTACAACTTTTGTGACTGAACATTTTTCCTAAATCAGTCGCTAAGTTCCTCGTTTTGCAGCATCAAAATATGCCCATTAATACATATTTTCCTTATATACTATATTTAAAACTTTATAATATAAATATGTTTCACTGTTCATCTTCTACAGAACCCGAAGACAGAACTCAGAAAACTTATATTTCCTGTAGCCTTTCCGCGATCCGTCGCCGGCCGTCCGGTCACTTCCCTAGCTAGCCACCACCACCACCACCTCCGTCGAGGCGATGGCTATCGGTCGGCGGTGGTTTGGCCGCCGGAGGTGGCGGTTTCCGGCATACCCGAAATTATATTTTTCATGGTTTCTCCATGAAGACGCGAGATAGGTTCGGCTCCGTTGAGAACGAACTTCCTTTCTAAGACCCCAAGATCTACCCACAAAAGAAGAAGTAGAGGAGGACCTTGTTCACGGTTTGGAGGCGAGATGAACGTCGGATTGTCATGGCGCGGTGGTGGCGTTCCCAAACTTCTCCTATAGCAAGAATAATAGTCTGAATCTGTTTGGCCAAGAGTGTTAACCTCTCATCTTGCTCTAAGAGGGATTTTATAGATCCCCAAATGGGGAGGGGAAATGGTAAAGCATTCATGGCAATGAAAGCTCTCTCTCTCTCTCTCTTAATAATATTTCGGTTATGGTGGAGGGAAAAGAAAAGGTGGAAGATGAAATGACTGATCCAGGTGGTGATTTCCTATTGGGTCAACTCTTCCTCATTTTATTAAGTAATTAGAGAAGGAAACGGCCCATAAATACTCCTGGTGTAACTTCCCATAATCAGAATTAATTATGGCTTGGGTTACAGAAATTTCCAGCCATGCTGACGTTTCGTCTTTTGTCACGGGCATGATATATAAGTCAAGGGCGTTACAGGTGTGTTGCAAATTCAGAGTTCGGCGATCGTCTTCCTGAGATCGACGATCGTCATAGGGGTCACGCCCTAGGTCACGGGCGTGACTTGTCGGTCACGGGCGTGACAGGCCGTGATGCAGACTCTGCGCTTTCTGATCATCTTCCTGAGATCAACGATCGTCGAAGTGGGGGTCACGCCCTAGGTCACGAGCGTGACACATAGGTCACGGGCATGACATGTAGGTCACGGGCGTGACAGGCCCGGGTTGAAAATTATGCGCTCGACGATTGTCTTTCCAAGATCGACGATCGTCGAAGGGGGGTCACGCCCTAGATCACGGGGGTGACACGTAGGTCACAGGCGTGACAATCCCGGGTTGAAAATTCTGCGCTCGACGATCTTTTTTTCGAAATCAACGATCGTCGAAGGGGTCACGCCCTAGGTCACGGGCATTACGGGTCGGTCACGGGCGTGACCAACCCGTGACTCGAAGTCTTGGTCGATGGACTTCAATTTTTGGACTTCCTAGTGTTCTATCACGACAGACCGACTTCTAGGGGTCTAGCCGGAAATGGGATGTTACAAATCCCAATAAACAAAGCAAAAATTTTGTCCCCAAAATTAAGGTTGAGCCTACGGGGAATTCTACCAGAATAAAATAAACTTGTAACATCCCATATGGTTTTCCCTGTTGAGTCGAAGTGAGATTACTTGTTTGATAAACGAAGGCAATCTCCCCAATTAACAAAAGATTAGCCCCTACTTTCCTGTACATGCCTAGGTTCTCAATTTCCCTTATCTAGTCCTACCAGTTCAATACAAGAAGATAATTTATAGTATACCGAAAGGTGGTGAGGTATACCTGACTGAACAACTCCGGGTATTTTTGCCTCATCAGGTCCTGCGGTTCCCAGGTGTACTCCTCCTTACCATTGTTCCTCCACAGAACCTTGACTAAGGGGATCTTCTTGCCGCGCAAGATCCGTACTCCTTTGTCATCGATCTGAACCGGCTCCAAGTGAATAGATCGGTCAGACGCTACCGGCCCTTCAGTGGTCAAACTTCTGCTGCTCTGAGCATAGTAGAGCCCTCCTCAGCAAAGAAATGTGGAAGATATCGTGCAGGGTTGCCAACTCTAGTGGCAACTCCAGCCTGTAAGCTAGGGCCCCGATCCGCTCCAGGATCCTGTAAGGGCCCATATACCTAGGGCGAAGCTTCTTTCTCTGACCACGCACCCGTGAAACTCCATGCATGGGCCGAATCTCCAAAAACACTCTATTCCCCACCTGAAACTCCACTTGACGATGTCGGGCTTCATAATACTTAGCCTGTCGGCTCTGCGCTTCTAGCATCCTGTCTCGGATTAGTCTCACCTGAGCCTCGGTGTCTTCAACAAAATCTGGTCCTAACGCCTTCAGATCCTTGTCCTGAACCCAAAAAAGCGGGGTCCTGCATTTCCATCCATACAAGGCTTCATAAGGCGCCATCCTGATGCTGGACTTGTAGATGTTGTTATAGGATAACTCGACCAGGGGCAAGAGCTTCTCCCATGGTTCCCCGCGGTCCAAAATGCATAGCCTAAAAAGATCTTCAAGAGTTCGATTGGTGCGTTCCGTCTGCCCATCTTTCTGGGGATGGAATGCGGTGCTGAAGGTCAATCGCGTGCCTAAGTAAGCCTGGACGGATCTCCACTCCCTGGAAGTGAACCGGCCATCCCGATCTGACACGATCGTCTTGGGCACCCCGTGGTATCGAACAAACTACTCCACAATTCTCTGCACTAGTACTCCCACAGAGTCATCCTTCCTGATCGGAATGAATCTTGCCACCTTTGTCATCCGATCGACGATGACCCAAATTGAGTCGTTTCCCGTCCGTGATCGGGGGAGTCCATGAATAAAATCCATCGCGATGTCCTTAAATTTCCACTCCGGGGGTACATGTTCTGAGATACACCATCCTTCTGATGATATAACATAGCGATTAAATTTTTACCTTCTCAGATATCCTGAATCTTGTTACCCGTCATCTAATTTCACGTGATAATAGTTAATTCTCGTAATTACTCCGTCTTATTACCATGTCATTGTCTTGGTAACGCTACGGGTCATCATTCCAAACATGTTTTTTACAAAATCTTATCTTCGCCCGAATAACGTCGAATTATATCGACTTCAATCTCACTATGTTTGTTACGCAACTTTCCCTAAACTAGGTCCAAGGGAACCCAAGCCAATACTAATTTGCCCAATAAACAAAAGATAAGCCCCTACCTACCTTGGGCTAAGCATCCTTGATATTCCATGTTATATCCGTCCCAGCTGGGTGCACAATCCCTAGGGCATCAATCTTCGACTTGGGGTTCCAACCTGAAACTTGTAAAAATACTCCATACTTTATACTCTACAAGTCATATTTATGACGACCTTATCGGGGTCAAAATGATCCCAATCCCAAACGTGTATCTTCTGAACTTGAATTCATATCCAACCCTCGATGTTTGTCTTTTTGATTGTCTCCGAGAAATCTTGTTTCCTGTACGAGGGTTAAGACTATTTATCTTCTACCATTCTGCTAATGGATTATTGATCTCAATTCTCCTTAAAGCAGTCTACTGATTTGAGTAATCCTTAATAGGGACCGTAGGGTCACCTGAGTTATCTATTAGGTTGTCATTCTCATGTTGAACTCCTCCTTTTTTCTCATTGGGTATCTTCTTACCTTAACCAAGTCCATACCCATGGTCTATTTCGGACTTGGACATACTATAAGTCGTCATGGTTTGCCATGTGTCCGAATGGGTTGAGTCTAACTCATTGACTAAAGAATTATAAGACGAGGTCTTTACAGCCGGAGGTGTCCCCTGCTACGGCAGGGATTGCCTCAAGCTACAAAGAAGAATTTCAATTAAGAAAGAAGTGGACTTCTATATGTGATTTCCCTTATGGGCACACCACTGCTTTCGCTGCTTAGTTTGTCCCCAAACTAAACTCGAGCGGGGGTGACCCAGGGTTAGTTTATTGTTACCTTTTCCAGATCGATGTTTATTTCTGATACCACTTATAAGACCCCTTTTTTTCTTTTTAAACACCGGGGTCTTAGGCCCAGAACCGCCACTTTGCGGTGACACCTTCACGCCCTGAAGGGTCATCACAACAAAGCGCCGATTCTGCCGGACAATTCCATCACAGAAAGGTAGCAAAATGAAGTACAAGCAAGTCCACCTGAAAAATCACATATATAGAATTAAAACTCCACGAAGGGAGTGTCCACAGAATAATACATCAGAGTACTAAAAATACGGGCTTATGCCCGGTAAATCATGTCCTCACTACAAATAACTCATGCGGAAGCAAAAAAAGAATATCTACTCAAGGTCAAGACTCACGGTCCTGGCTGTATGAACTCCGGAGCTAGACTTCCCCATCTCCAAGCGCACCGGTCTCTGGGGCTATTCCCTCGTGCTGGGCTCCATGATTCCCTAAAATGATGCGGTTCGAAAACTGTTAGTCATAAAGACTAAGCCCTATAATCCCCTACCCCTTCCCCCATGGCTCCTAGGTACCGAGTGGAGAGGTAGAAAGAGAAGGACATGAAGGTGGAGATTAAATCAAAGGAACAGGTGGTAGTGGAACTAAACTAGCAATCCTATAATAAATATTACAGAAACAAAAAGTAGGAAAAGTAACCTTAACTTATGTGCAGAAGCGCATAAGCCAAGGGATCTTATGCAAGGCTCCCAACGTATAAAGTGTCCCATACCACTTATACGTTGGGGTGTCGGTTATCAAACATCAGCATATAATTATAGAATTTAACCTTAATTTATAAACTTGCCCACACAAGCTTATAGACCAAGGGGTCGTTTTGAAAGTCCTAATATAAGAGTCTCATTCCACTTATACTTTAAGTGTCAGGATTAAAATGAATCGATTATGCTATGACATGCAAGTGGGTATGATGGAACATGGAAGTGCAACTCACACACCCGACTCTGTGCACACAGACCTTTAGTTCCCCCTTTCGGAGTCGTTACCTCCTAGGATACCTCCGTAGTGGCACACAGAAGCGGTGGGTTGGGCCTCGCCCACCTCAAAACAAGTATATCACTACCGGTCTGACCTATCATACGCCTCAATGGATGGTGCACAAAGCGGACTCTTGCGTACTCTTGCCGACTGGACCGCCGGACTTAGCTTTGGCGAAGTGTAAAAACCACACTTGCCGTGTCATCGTACTGGCGTCGGTGCTAAGACAACTCTGTACCGAATACCCACCACCTTAATTTTCTTTCCTTTTATGCACATCCAAATTTAATCGTAATCAAACAAAAACTGAGCCGAAGCTCTCCGGACCAAAACGTCTGTCTCTTAACCAATCGAGTCGAAGCTCCTCGGACCATTCCGTCCGTCTTTTAACCAATCGAGTCGAAGCTCCCAACAATCCTCCTGTGCTAACAGTGTTTGTGAAATGTGAGATCCTAATTACTATGTTACTCTTTTCAGTTTGTTATTACAGTTTACGTTAACCCAGGACTACCCTAGGTATTCCCTATGAAGGGATCTCAAAGGGCAGTAGGAACTATGATGGTAGCTGAAGCCAATCGTTCCCTTTCGCAATGCACTTATTATTATTGGTTGATTCCCTTTACCCATTCCCTTATCATATTACGATAGACTAACCTAGGGTGATTTTTAACCTTCCTCTCTTCGGGAAAGACGATCTTTCGTCGAAGCCGAGCACCTTTTAACTCTAGCCATCACAACTTCTCACTACTCTTCATATCATTCTATTACAAAATCATCCACACCTATCCACCCAAACAAAATGACTAACTCCAACAACTATCCCAAATCATGCCATATTGCAATTTAATAATTTGCTATATGCAGACCCACCTACACTATATGTCAAATCGAATATAAGGTAATCTAAATAATCATCCAAATGCCCTAAATTATTTACTGGAGACTTATCATGATATAATTAGTCTAAATCCAGAAAATGGTAATTTTCCTAATTTATCGGGCATTTAATTAATTTCCTAATAAATTCCAAGGGCTACCGATTTGAACACGAACTACCCTAAGTACTCATGCAAGATGTCCAACAAAATTATTATAAATAGTTTGCTATCTCAATATGGTAAATCCAAAGTATCATAAATTTTCTATCCTCAAAAAGGCACCAAAACTATTTTAGCAATATTTTCTATCTTTCGTTATTTATGAATCAAGTACAGAGAATATCCATCCAAAAATTATAAATTAATTATATCATGCAGGTACAACCTTAAAAATTGTATTGGCCAAGTTTCATAATTTTTCAGCAACAATATAATCCATGATTAATTTGTAAACCATAAAACCCATTTTTAATAATTGTGAAGGAAGTACTAGATTTACTAAACTAAGAATTATACAAGAAATTTATGAGCAACCATTCCGACCTAGAACATTTACTTCCAAGATTTCATGGGGTTTCAATGAACGGAAAGATCCAAATAATTAAAACATAAATTAGGGCTATAATAAACATTACAAATGAAGTGCTGGAAATAGACATCATAAAATTCCAGTAAAATTGCTTTAGATTCTATCCACCCCAAAACTTACTCTACCCGAGTTTCACAGCTTTTAGATAATGTTTAGTGGCAGATTGTACTTAATTAGTATTTTACCCTAAAGCTAAGGTTAGGGTTTTGAGGTATCTACCTGTCTCCAAATCCTCCAAGATTCCATCCAAATGATTCTTATCATGCTAATGTCAACTCTACAGAATTTCAAGGCAATACGAGAGAAATTGCCCCCATGTCCTTCACAACCCTCAAAACCCTCCATTTAGGGTTTGAGTTTTGATCCTAGGGTAAACCAACCCTAAACCACACCATTTTCTCCAAGTGGGTTATAATAACCCCTCTAAGTCAGTGGCCAAAATATCAGCCTCTGTTGAGGTGATTTGACCGTTCCAACCTCTTAGTGCACTTTTTACTCAAAAACGCCTCATTAATGCCTAGTTAAGAATAGGTGACTTCCTATCCAAAACTCCTCAAAATGAGTTGGAATTTTGTACAAAACTAGGTTTTATAGCCAGGGACCACTCACCAAAATTGGTGAGGGTTTGGAGGTCATTTGAACAGCTAAATAAATTACTCTAACTTTATTAAATTAAAACAAAAACTTTAGGCAAAGTATCTCCAGAAATCTCCATTTTTGGACAGCCTCTAGGTATGGCTAAGGATGATCACCTGCCCAAATTTAAGGTCATTTGGACAAGGGATGAAGCGTGGGCATTCATTTTAGTTTCTGCCCAACTCTAGGTATAGCCTCTACTAAAACGGATTCTTCGGTCAAACCGCTTACCTAGACGAGTTGAAATTAATTTTAAACTAATCTAGACTCGAAGGGCTACAACTTTTGTGACTGGCCATTTTCCTAAATAGGTCTTTAAGTGCCTCGTTTTGCAGAATCAAAATATGCCCACTTAATATATATTTTCCTTATATACTATATTTAAATCTTTATAATATAAATATGTTTCACTGTTCATCTTCTACAGAACACGAAGACAGAACTCAGAAAACTTATATTTCATGTAGCCTTTCCGCGATCCGTCGTTGGCCGTCCGGTCACTTCCCTGGCAAGCCACCACCACAACCACCTCCGTCGAGGCGATCGCTATCGGTCGGCAGTTGTTTGGCCGCCGGAGGTGGCGGTTTCCGGCATACCCGAAATTATATTTTTCATGGTTTCTCCATGAATACGCAAGAAAGGATCGGCTCCGTTGATCACGAACTTCCTTTCTAAGATCCTAAGATCAACCCACAAAAGAAGAAGTAGAGGAGGACCTTGTTCGCAGTTTGGAGGCGAGATGAACGTCGGATTGTCATGGCGCGGTGGTGGCGTTCCCGAACTTCTCCTATAACAAGAACAATAGTCTGAATCTGTTTGGCCAAGAGTGTAAACCTCTCATCTTGCTCTAATAAGGATTTTATAGATCTCCAGATGGGGAGTGGAAAAGGTAAACCATTCATGGCCATGAAAGCTCTCTCTCTCTCTCTCTCTTAATAATATTTCGGTTATGGTGGAGGGAGAGGAAAAGGTGGAAGATGAAATGACTTATCCAGGTGGCGATTTCCTATTGGGTCAACTCTTCCTCATTTTATTAAGTTATTAGAGAAGGAAACGACCCATAAATACTCCTGGTGTAACTTCCCATAATAAGAATAAATTATGGCTTGGGTTACAGAAATTTCCAGCCTGGATGACGTTTCGGCCTTTGTCACGGGCGTGACATGTAGGTCACGGGCGTGACACGTAGGTCACGGGCGTGACACGTAGGTCACGGGCGTTACAGGTGTGTTGCAAATTCAGAGTTCGGCGATCGTCTTCCTGAGATCGACGATTGTCGAAGGGGTCACGCCCTAGGTCACGGGCGTGACTTGTCGGTCACGGGCGTGACAGGCCGTGAGGCAAACTCTGTGCTTTTCAATCGTCTTCCTGAGATCGACGATCGTCAAAGTAGGGGTCACGCCCTAGGTCACGAGCGTGACACATAGGTCACGGGCGTGACAGGCCCGGTTGAAAATTCTGCGCTCGACGATCGTTTTTCTGAGATTGACGATCGTCGAAGGGGGGGGGGGTAACGCCCTAGGTCACGGGCGTGACACGTAGGTCACGAGCGTGATAGGCCCGAGTTGAAAATTCATCGCTCGACGATCGTCTTTCCTAGATCGACGATCGTCGAAGTGGTCACGTCCTAGGTCACGGGCGTGACGGGTCGGTCACGGGCGTGACCAATCCGTGACTCGAAGTCTTGGTCGATGGACTTAAAATTTTGGAATTCCTAGGGTTTTGTCATGAAAGACCGACTCCTAGGGGTCTAGCCGGAAATGGGATGTTACAAATCCCAATAAAAAAACAAAAATTTTGTCCCCGAAATTGAGGTTGAGCCTACGGGGATTTCTACCAGAATAAAAAAAACTTGTAACATCCTATATGGTTTTCCCTGTTGAGTCGAAGTGAGATTACTTGTTTGATAAACGAAGGCAATCTCCCCAATAAACAAAAGATTAGCCCCTACTTTCCTGCGCATGCCTAGGTTCTCAATTTCCCTTATCTAGTCCTACCGGTTCAATACAAGAAGATAATTTATAGTATACCAAGAGGTGGTGAGGTATACCTGACTGAACAACTCCGGGTATTTTTTCCTCATCAGGTCCTGCGGTTCCCAGGTGTGCTCCTTCTGACAATGGTTCCTCCATAGAACCTTGACTAAGGGGATCTTCTTGCGGCACAAGATTGGTACTCCTTTGTCATCGATCCGAACCGGCTCCAAGTGAACAGATCGGTCTTAAGCTACCGGCCCTTCGGTGGTCAAAAACTGCTACTCCGGGCGTAGTAGAGCCCACCTCAGCGAAGAAATGTGGAAGATGTCGTGCAGGGCTGCAAGCTCTGGTGGTAACTCCAGCCTGTAAGCTAGGGCCCCGATCCGCTCCAGGATCCTGTAAGGGCCATATACCAAGGGCTGATCTTCTTCCTCCGACCACGCACCCGTGAAACTCCATGCATGGGCCGAATCTCCAAAAACACTCGATCCCCCACATGAAACTCCACCTGACGATGCCGGGCGTCATAATACTTAGCCTATCGGCTCTGCGCTTCTAGCATCCTGTCTCGGATTAGTCTCACCTGAGCCTCGGTGTCTTCAACAAAATCTGGTCCTAACGCCTTCGGATCGTCGTCCTGAACCCAAGAAAGCAGGGTCCTTCATTTCCTTCCATACAAGGCTTCATAAGCCGCCATCCTGATGCTGGACATGTAGCTGTTATTATAGGAGAACTCGACCAGGGGTAAGAGCTTCTCTTATGGTTCCCCGCGGTCCATAATGCATAGCCTCAAAAGATCTTCCAGCGTTCGATTGGTGCGTTCCGTCTTCCCATCTGTCTGGAGATGGAATGCAGTGCTGAAGGTCAATCGCGTGCCTAAGTAAGCCTGCACGGATCTCCACTCTGTGGAAGTGGACCGGCCATCCCGATCCGACACGATCGTCTTGGGCACCCCGTGGTATCGAACAAACTGCTCCACAATTCTCTACACTAGTACTCCCACAGAGTCATCCTTCCTGATCGGAATGAATTTGGCCACCTTCGTCAACCGATCGACGATGACCCAAATCGATTCGTTTCCCATCCGTGATCGGGGGAGTCCATGAATAAAATCCATCGCAATGTCCTCAAATTTCCACTCCGGGGGTACATGTTCTGAGATACACCATCCTTCTGATGATACAACATAGCGATTAAATTTTTACCTTCTCAGATATCCTGAATCTTGTTACCCGTCATCTAATTTCACGTGATAATAGTTAATTATCGTAATTACTCCGTCTTATTACCATGTCATTGTCTTGGTAACACTACGGGTCATCATTCCAAACATGTTTTTTACAAAATCTTATCTTCGCCCGAATAACGTCGAATTATATCGACTTCAATCTCACTATGTTTGTTACGCCACTTTCCCTAAACTAGGTCCAAGGGAACCCAAGCCAATACTAATTTGCCCAATAAACAAAAGATAAGCCCCTACCTACTTTGGGCTAAGCATCATTGATATTCCATGTTATATCCGTCCCAGCTGGGTGCACAATCCCTAGGGCATCAATCTTTTACTTGGGGTTCCAACCTGAAACTTGTCAAAATACTCCATACTTTAAACTCTACAAGTCATATTTATGACGACCTTATCGGGTTCAAAATGTTCCCAATCCCAAATTTGTATCTTCTGAACCTTAATTCATATCCGACCCTCGGTGTTTGTCTTTGTGATTATCTCCGAGAAATCTTGTTACCTGTATGAGGGTTAAGACTATTTATCTTCTACCATTCTGCTAATGGATTATTGATCTCAATTCTCCTTAAAGCAGTCCACTGATTTGAGTAATCCTTAATAGGGACTGTAGGGTCACCTGAGTTATCTATTTGGTTGTCATTCTCATGTTGAACTCCTCCTTTATTCTCATTGGGTATCTTCTTACCTTAACCAAGTCCATACCCATGGTCTATTTCGGACTAGGACATACTATAAGTCGTCATGGTTAGCCATGTGTCCTAATGGGTTGAGTCTAACTCATTGAATAAAGAATTATAAGGCGAGGTCTTTACAGCCAGAGGTGTCCCCTGCTGGGGTAGGGATTTCCTCAAGCTACAAAGAAGAATTTAAATTAATGAAGAAGTGGACTTCTACATGTGATTTACCTTATGGGCACACCACTGCTTCCGCTGCTTAGGTTGTCCCCAAACTAAACTCGAGCGGGGGTGACCCAGGGTTAGTGGACTGCTACCTTTTCCAGATCGATGTTTGCCTCTGATACCACTTGTAAGACCCCTTAATTTTTCTTTTTTAACACCGGGGTCTTAGGCCCAGAACCGCCACTTTGCGCTGACACCTTCACGCCCTGAAGGGTCATCACCACAAAGCGCCGATTTTGCCGGACAATTGCATCACAGAAAGGTAGCAAAATGAAGTACAAGCAAGTCCACATGAAAAATCACATATATAGAAATAAATCTCCACGAAGGGAGTGTCCACAGAATAATACATCAGAGTACTAAAAATACGGGCTTATGCCCGGAACATCATGTCCTCACTACAAATCACTCATGCGGAAGAAAAAACAGAATATCTACTCAAATTCAAGACTCACGGTCCCGACTATATGAACTCCGGAGCTAGACTGCCCCATCTCCAAGCGCACCGGTCACTGGGGCTGTTCCCCCATGTTGGGCTCCATGATTCTCTAAAATGATGTGGTTCGAAAACCGTTAGTCATAAACACTAAGCCCTATCATCCCCTACCCCTTCCCCTATGGATCCTAGGTTCCGAGCGGAGAGGAAGAAAGGGAAGGACATGAAGGTGGAGATTAAATCAAAGGAACAGGTGGCAGTGGAACTAAACTAGCAATCCTATAATAAATATGATAGAAAGAGAAAGTAGGAAAAGTAACCTTAACTTATGTGCAGAAGCGCATAAGCCTAGGGATCTTCTGCAAGGCTCCCATCGTATAAAGTGTCCCATACCACTTATACGTTGGGGTGTTGCTTATCAAACATCAGCATATAATTATAGAATTTAACCTTAATTTATAAACTTGCCCACACAAGCTTATAGACCAAGGGGTCGTTTTGCAAGTCCTAATGTATAAGCGTCCCATTCCACTAATACATTAAGTGTCAGGATTAAAATGAATCGATTATGCTATGACATGCAAGTGGGTATGATGGAATATGCAAGTGCAACTCACACACCCGACTATGTGCACACAGACCTTTAGTTCCCCCTTTCGGAGCCGTTACCTCCCAAGATACCTCCGTAGTGGCAGACAGAAGCGGTGGGTTGGGCCTCGCCCACCTCAAAACTAGTATAGCACTACCGGTCTGACCTACCGTACGCCTCAATGCATGGTGCACAAAGCGGACTCCTTCGTACTCTTGCCGACTGAACCGCCAGACTTAACTTTGGCGAAGTGTAAAATACACACTTGCCTAGTCATCGTACTGGCATCGGTGCTACGACAACACAATACCGAAGACCCAACACCTTAATTTTCTTTACTTTTATGCACATGCAAATTTAATCGTAATCAAACAAAAATGAGCCGAAGCTCCCCGGACCAAAACGTCCGTCTATTAACCAATCGAGCCGAAGCTCCCCGGACCATTCCGTCCGTCTCTTAACAAATCGAGCCGAAGCACCCAACAATCCTCTTGTGCTAACAGTGTTTGTGAAATGTGAGATCCTAATTACTATGTTACTCTTTTCAGTTTGTTATTGCAGTTTACGTAAACCCAGGTCTGCCCCCGGTATTCCCTGTGAAGGGCTCTCAAAGGGCACTAGGAACTATGATGGTAGCTGAAGACAATCCTTCCCTTTCGCAAGGCACTTATTGTTATTGGGTTACTCCCTTTACCCATTCCCTTCTCATATTACGATAGACTATCCTAGGGTGATTTTTAACCTTCCTCTCTTCGGGAAAGACGATCTTTCGTCAAACCCGAGAACCTCTTAATTCTAGCTATCACCAATTCTCACTACTCTTCATATCATTCTATTACAAAATCATCCAGACCTATCCACCTAGACAAAATGACTAACTCCAACAACTATCCCAAATCACGCCCTATTGCAATTTAACAATTTGCTATATGCAGACCCACCTAGACTATATGTCATACCGAATAGAAGGTAATCTAGATAATAATCCAAATGCCCTAAATTATTTACTGGAGACTTTTCATGATATAATTAGTCAAAATCCAGATAATGATAATTTTCCTAATTTATCTGGCATTTAATTAATTTCCTCAAAAATTCCAAAGGCTACAGGTTTGAACACGAACAATCCTTAGTACTCATGCAAGATGTCCAACAAAATTATTTTAAATATTTTGCTATCTCAATATGGTAAATCCAAAGTATCACAATTTTTCTATATCAAAAAGGTACCAAAACTATTTTAGCAATATTTTCTATCTTTCATTATTTATGAATCAAGTACAGAGAATATCCATCCAAAAATTATAAATTAATTATATCATGCAGGTACAACATTAAAAATAGCATTGGCCAAGTTTCATAATTTTTCAGTAACAATATCATCCATGATTAATATTTAAACCATAAAACCCCTTTTAAATAATTGTGAAGGAAGTACTAGATTTACTAAACTAAGAATTATACAGAAATTCATGAGCAACCATTCTGACCTAAAACATTTACTTCCAAGATTTCATGGGGTTTCAATGAACGGAAAGATCCAAATAATTAAAACATCAATTAGGGCTATAATAAACGTTACAAATGAAGTGCTAGAAATAGACATCATAAAATTCCAGTAAAATTGCTTTAGATTCTACCCACCCCAAAACTTACTCTACCTGAGTTTCATAGCTTTTAGATAATGTTTAATGACAGATTGTACTTAATTAGTATTTTATCCTAAAGCTAAGGTTAGGGTTTTGAGGTATCTACCTGTCTCCAAATCCTCCAAGATTCCATCCAGATGATTCTTATCATGCTAATGTCAACTCTTCAGAATTTCAAGGCAATACGAGAGAAATTGCCCCCATGTCCTTCACAACCCTCAAAACCCTCCATTTAGGGTTTGAGTTTGGATCCTAGGGTAAACCAACCCTAAACCACACCATTTTATCCAAGTGGGTTGTAATAACCCCTCTAAGTACGTGGCCAAAATATCAGCCTCTGTTGAGGTGATTTGACCGTTCCAACCTCTTAGTGCACTTTTTACTCAAAAACGCCTCATTAATGCCTAGTTAAGAATAGGTGACTTCCTATCCAAAACTCATCAAAATGAGTTGTAATTTTTTACAGAACTAGGTTTTATAGCCAGTGACCACTCACTAAAATTTGTGAGGGTCTGGAGGTCATTTGACCACTTATATAAATTACTCTAACTTTATTAAATTAAAACAAAAACTTTAGGCAAAGTACTTCTAAAAATCCCCATTTTTGGATAGCCTCTAGGTATGTCCAAGGATAATCACCTGCCCAAATTTCAGGTCATTTGGACAAGGGATGAAGCGTGGGCATTCATTTTTGTTTTTGCCCAACTCTAGGTACACCCTCTACAAAAATGGGTGATGCGGTCCAACCGCTTACCCAAACGAGTTGAAATCAATTTTAAACTAATATAGACTCGAAGGGCTACACTTTTTGTGACTAGCTATTTTTCCTAAATCAGTCTCCAAGTGCCTCGTTTTACAACATCAAAATATGCCCATTTAATATATATTTTCCATATATACTATATTTAAAACTTTATAATATAAATATGTTTCACTATTCATCTTATACAGAACCTGAAGACAGAACTCAGAAAGCTTATATTTCCTATAGCCTTTCTACGATATGTCGTCGGCCGTCCGGTCACTTCCCTGGCCAGCCACCACCACCGCCACCTCCGTCGAGGCGATGGCTATCGGTCGATGGTGGTTTGGCCGCCGGAGGTGGCAGTTTCCGGCGTACTCGAAATTATATTTTTCATGGTTTCTCCATGAATACGTGAGATAGGTTCGGCTCCGTTGAGCACGAACTTCAATTCTAAGATCTTAAGATCTACCCACAAAAGAAGAAGTAGAGGAGTACCTTGTTCGCAGTTTGGAGGCGAGATGAACGTCAGATTGTCATGGCGCGGTGGTGGCGTTCCCGAACTTCTCCTACAGTAAGAACAATAGTCTGAATCTGTTTGGCCAAGAGTGCAAACCTCTCATCTTGCTCTATGAGGGCTTTTATAGATCTCCAAATGGGGAGGTGAAAAGGTAAAGCATTCATGACCATGAAAGCTCTCTCTCTCTCTTAATAATATTTTGGTTATGGTGGAGGGAGAGAAAAAGGTGGAAGATGAAATGACTGATCCAGATAGCGATTTCCTATTGGGTCAACTCTTCCTCATTTTATTAAGTAATTAGAGATGGAAACGGCTCATAAATACTCCTGGTGTAACTTCCAATAATCAGAATTAATTTTGGCTTGGGTTACAGAAATTTCAAGCCTGGCTGATGTTTCGGCCTTTGTCACGGGCGTGACACGTAGGTCACGAGCATGACAGGTGTGTTGAAAATTCAGAGTTCGGCGATCATCTTCCTGAGATCGACGATCGTCGAAGGGGTCATGCCCTAGGATACGGGCGTGACTTGTCGGTCATGGGCGTGATAGGCCGTGATGCAAACTCTGCGCTTGCCGATCGTCTTCCTGAGATCGACGATCGTTGAAGTAGAGGTCATGCCCTAGGTCACGGGCGTGACACGTAGGTCACGAGCGTAACAGGCCCGGGTTAAAAATTCTACGCTCGACGATCGTCTTTTCGAGATCGACGATCGTCGAAGGGGGGTCACGCCCTAGGTCACGGGCGTGACACGTAGGTCACGGGCGTGATATGCCCAGGTTGAAAATTCTGCGCTCGACATTCGTCTTTTTGAGATCGACGATCGTCGAAGGGGTCACGCCCTAGGTCACGGGCGTGACGGGTCGGTCACGGGCGTGACCTACCCGTGACTCGTAGTCTTGGTCGATGGACATAAATTTTTGGACTTCCTAGGGTTCTGTCACGACAGACCGACTCCTAGGGGTCTAGCCGGAAATGGGATGTTTAAGCCTCTCCCCCCATTCCTCAACATACCCTCCTCCTGAGGCGAAGGCTTCTGCCTCGGCTTCTTCCACGGCCATTTCCTCGGCCAACTTTCTTCACTTCTTCCTTCTTGGCGCAGCTCCCCTCCACCTCCATCTCCTCCGGACCAACTCTCTGCTCTTCCTCCTCCATCTTTCGCCCCATCTCTTCAGCGCCCTCCTACCATGAGATAGAGTTTACGGCGGTGACATAGCACTCCCTTGCCATCTTAGGGTCTCCGCGGACCCTGACTTGGACCCCCTAGACATTGAACTTTAGGCATTGGTGGAAGTACGAGGGGACGCAACGGAAGGCGTTGATGAGGGGCCTCCCGAATATGGCACTGTAGCTACTAGGGGCGTCCACGATGACAAACTTGCAATTGCGGGACTTCCCCCCCCCCCCCACCAGAGAGACTTGGAGTCCGACCCCTCCCTCGACTTCCTTCCTCTCCCCCGAGAAGCCAAATATGGGCCCATCTGAGGCCAACACCCTTCTAGCCTCCACCTTCATTGCATCAAACGCCTTCTTTAAGATGACATTGACGGAGCTCCCGTTGTCGATGAGAATCCAAGAGACGGTGAAATCCTCAATGGCCGTCCTAATGACCAGTGCATCGCAAAATGGGTCCTCGTGACCGGCATATCCTGAGCCGTGAAGGTTATTCTTTTTCCGGGGGCGGGGTCTGGGAAGTGGAGCCAACGCTCCGTCAATACATGGTGTGGAGGCTCGCCTTACGGGAGGCCTGGATCCCCCCCCCCCCCCCGTGGATTGCTCTGATCCGTCCCCGGGTTCCCACGTCTTCCCGGTCTTCGCACCTGTCCTCCTCTGCCCGAGGCAGGACCTCCTTGATCCGCAATCCTTTGTGGTCTTGCTGCTGCTGCCTATTTCCCCTCATCTCGAGGAACTCCAAGCACGTGGTCATGACATGCCCCTCCTCTTGATGGAAGTCACAGTAGGGTAGCTCCACCCTAATCTACCTTCTTCTCCTCCGCGCTGCCCTTCTACTTTCTCCCATGGTAACAGCCATAGCCTCCTCTTGATCGAGGAGGGGGGGGGGGTCTCTGGCCCTGCCTCCCGCCGGGAGGGTAGAACTGGCCCTGGCCTCCTTGGCAGTTTTCTCTTCCGCGGAACCCTCTCCTCGCCCCCTGCTCCTACCACTCTGTCCTCCACCCTAGCCGCTGATTCGGCTCCTGATGCCCCCACCTGGGCTGCTGCTGCTGCTCCCTCTATCGGGGTTCAACTCTTCTTTCCTCCTGACCCCTTCCTCCTCTGGGCCTCTCCTCCTCAGTAGCCCACTTGTCTAACCTCCGGGCAAACTTCAGGTTCGATGCCTCCCCGTCGACTTCTCTCGCCGCCCTCTCCATCAACTCCTCGTAGGAGAGGGGCGGAATCCTTTTTAGTTCCATTCGGAAGAAACCCTTCTGCAGCCCTATGGTGAAGGCCATCATCAAAGTGTGACCCGACATTTCCTTAACCTGGGTGACTGTTGGAACACCTTATTACTAATTTGGTCAAGGATCACTATGTTTTTAGGAAATCAGTTTGACCTAGATGTATAGTTGAAAAGGTCAAGTTAGAATGAGTCTAGGGCTTAGAATTTTAGGTTTGAAGCTGCCCCTAGGACCATTCAAGGATTTAGACTTAGAGCTGAGACAAAGACAATTATCATCGAGCTTAGGTCGATGAAACATCGAACTCCGTTCAACGCTCTCTGAGCTCAACTCTGCTAAATCATCGAGCTCCGGTCGACGATCATCGAGCTCAGATCGACGATCTGTCTTCAGCTTATTCTTCAGGTCGCTGAGCTCCGGTCGACGATCTTCGAGCTCAGGTCGACGTTTTCTGTCTGATGTTCAATCCAATCTCTGAGCTCAGGTAGACGATCGTAGAGCTCAAGTCGACGTTTTTCCTGAGAGATCGACGACTTTGAGGATTCAAATTCAGTCAGCTTTTGGAATATTTTTCAAATTCTCTCAACAGTTATTTCAAGAGATCTGCTAGCCGTTTTCATTTATTCTGGAGCAAGTTTCAAGGGATTTATCAGAGAATGTTTATTGGACTTTCCTCTAGAAGACAAAACATTAATGGAAGACATTTATTGACTGCTAACGGGTATCTTGGATAGAGGATCTACAGAGAATAAATCATCTTTTCTAGTCTGACAGAAATACAACAAAAGACTACACAAGAATAGACCATCTACAACAAGAAATTCTCATTACAGATTCACAGGATAGTGAGATCAATTCAAAAAATCAAGTGATCAATCCTGGATAATTAGTTGAATATTGGCATACTGAAAAGTGATCATAGATTCAACATCAAGGACTCCAGACAATTCATATTTCAGCCTCTGCTGAAACCATCTTCTGCTGGAGATCTGAAGCTTCTGAAGACCTATCACCCTAGCAACAGATGGTGTTGAGTGAGGGATTTTCACTCAACGCTCTCATTTCCTAGAAACAGATTTATATTCTAAGTAGTTTGGCGTTGAGTGAAGGTTACTCACTCAACCGCAAGAGACAGTAAATCTATCTAAGTGTTTTATTGTTGAGTGATGCTTACTCACTCAACGTCTATGCTAATGTTACTTGATTTTTGGCTAAGTCCATAGCTGGTGACATCAGCAAGTCAGCAAGTCAACATATTTCAAATAAGTGGTGGGATGGCTACAGTACGAGACAAATGTTGTCGAAGACTTACTGTACGATAGTTGGCGTTAAAGCAATATGCATTCGGCATTAAAAGTGTAGGACCCACTTCTTAAATTGTCGTTGGGTTTCAATAAATAAAAGGAAATTGAAATTGAAGGGATAGATACTACTCTAGAGGGGGGGGTGAATAGAGTTATCAAATTTTGCACTAGACAAAACTTAATAGTCTACCCAACTCCCTTGGAATGAAATGCGGAATGAAAAGATTATAGATATAGAAATAACCCTAAAGCCTAACACAAGTGTTGTGCACAAACTCAAGCTAACTGTAATTACAGTTAAGGCTTGGAAATCCTAATCAGCAACTAGCAAACCTAGTTATATCTAATCACAGCCACAATGCAAGTAATTAAACAAGGCAATCCATACGACACAAGGAATTTATAGTGGTTCCCCAAACAACTTGGGTACGTCCACTCTTCTACAAACAAGGTAGGAATCCACTACAGGTTTTTGATCAGGTGCCCTGCCACCAACAGGATCTGCTTCAGGTAGATCCAGAAACCCTTTAGACTTTTGATCAGGTGTCTAAAAACTGAACACAGGTTTTTGATCAGGTGCCCTGCCACCAAGGGATACTTTTGAAGGGAGTAATAACCCTGTACAGGAGGGGGAAAGAAGGTTAAGATGTCTTCACTATTTTATAATAGATTAGAGAAGCACAAAGACTTGCACTGAGCTAGAAAGCTCAAGGAATCAAGGCTCCCCCTGGCTCAAAGAATGTCCAGGTGAAGTCTTGCTTCAGTGCAGAAACTCTTCAGTAAAAACTGAAGGAAAAAATACAAGAAGATATAAAATGATAAAATAGAAATTCTTCTAGCAGCTATCTTCTTCTTCTTCTTCAAAAGAACTCTGAGTCTGAACTTCCTGGAAGCAGGAGAACTCAGGTTGAAGAAGAGCAGAAGAGCTTAACACTTCTCAGTTGAATGAATATTGCTGAGAGTAGTTAACTTGGTCTTGATGAAAGCTTGAATGCTTGAATGAATAACTGGTTAGCTAGCTGAAATCCTTCTCCAAAGGATTCCTTTAATAGCAGCAACAAACAACGGTTCTTTTCAATTTGAACTGTTTGTCTTCTTCTGAAACTTGAAACCTGGGCTGCAAATATCACAAAGACAAACAAACTCTGCAGCAAAATATTCTATAAAAGGGATAAACCTTTTTCAAGGAAGCTGCGGGAAGCAATCTAATAATACAGGTACTAAATAAAATCACATCAGAGATAAACTCTTTATAGCAAAAGGAAGACTTTTCAGTCTAACGGCTATAAAGGACTGACAGCAGATAAAGTAAAATACAATGTCAGCTAATAAGACAAACAACTTTATCTAAAAAGATTTTACTCAGGCAGAAGGGATGGAGCAGATATTGCCTGGAAATATTATTATAAAACAACTGAAATAACATGCCAGATAATGTATTAATTAATTAAATATAATAAATAAATACAAAATATAAAGGCAGACAGAAAACGTCGAACGACCCTCGGAGATCGTCGACCGAAGAACGAAGATCGTCGAACTATCGGACAGATAGTCGAACGATCCAGATAGTCAAACTATCAAAGGATAGTCGAGCTATCACAACAGATAGTCGAACTATCAAGGCGAAACAGATAGTCGAACTATCATCAGATAGTCGAACTATCAAAGCAAAACCGATAGTCGACCTATCAACAGATAGTCGAACTATCAACGCAGAACAGATAGTCGAGCTATCAACAGATAGTCGAACTACCCAGGAAAAACAGATAGTCGACCTATCAACAGATAGTCGAACTATCAAACAACGCAGATAGTCGACCTATCAAACAGATAGTCGAGCTATCAGATAGTTGAACTATCCAAGCAGATAGTCGAACTATCAAACAAACAGATAGTCGAACTATCAACAGATAGTCGAACTATCTCAGCACACAGATAGTCGAACTATCAACCGATAGTCGAACTATCCTCGCAGACAGAACGTCGAGCAACTGATAGACGATCGTCGAACAGTTAGTCGAGGATAGTCGAGCGGCGTTCGACTATAGTCGAACGAAAAACTACTTAACCAAATTCTTCATCTGGAAAAGCGGGGACTCTACAGCTAGACCACTAACCATTGACCATGGATATTTCTTGGGTCAAGGGACAAAAGGAAAAGACTAAACTCAAATCAAACTAGGGTACCAACAATCTCCCCCTATTTGAGTTAAATCTCTCAAAAAAACTAAAACACAGAACTAGCTATAGAGCAATAAAATTAATACAGGAAATAGATAACAATTAACTAGCAATTATCAAACAGATAAATAACAGTCAAACAAAATTAAGAGTCTATAGAATCTGGTTTAGGGTCAGAAGAGCTAGGAACAAAAGAAACTTTCCGCAAGGGATAAATAGCTTCTTTCTTAGACAGCTTCAAATCTTGCACACCAATAATCTTCAGTTCTGCAGCCCTTGGAACAACTGCTTCTAGATGTTTTTCCATATATATAGAAGGATCAAATACCTTAGGGCTAACCTGGATCTTATTGAGTTCCTTCATTCTGAACTTTGACATTGTTGTAAATCCTGTAGAATCCTTTCCTTCAGCTTTGGCTTTCTTTATCTGAGCTGATCCAACAAGTTCTAGGAATCGAGCCATCCTGAAATCAGGATCTAACTCTTGTCTTTCATATACATTTTCAGATGATGTATCTATAGGCTTCACAGTTTTGAATTTAACAGATAAATCTAATAAACTTTCAGCTGTACCTTTAACTTCTTTAACAACTAAAGATGGAGGAGGAGCAAATTAAGCAAACTTTTTACTGGATTTTTCAGAGAAAACAGTTCTTTTACCTTTTGCAACATCCTTAGCAACATGAACTGGTAAATCAGGAGAAACCTTTCTCTTGGGAGATGGAGGAGGTGAAAATGTTGGCTTTTGAAATACAACCTCCTTTACTTGCTCTTTAACCTCAGTATCATGCCTTTGAGTACCAGTATATGATTTGCCTTGGTGGCTTTGAGAAATTTTCCTTGAATGAGGCTGAGAAGGAGCAGATTTTCCAGATGGAGCAGATGGATTAGTAGATAAATTGCCAGAGGCTCCTGCACCGGGAGGTGGAGGAGGAGGACCTCTGGGTGTCCATCTGGAAGCAGGACTATCATATCTCTTAGATTTCTTTCTCTCCTTTTGCTGATTCTTGGAAAACCACATCCAATGTTGGAAGTTGTTGGTACCCTAGTTTGATTTGAGTTTAGTCCTCTCCTTTGTGCTCCTTGACCCAAGAATTATCTATGGTCAATGGTTAGTAGTCTAGCTGTAGAGTCCTCACTTTTCTAGATTGAGAATTTGGTTAAGTTGTTTGTTCGTTCGACTATCGTCGAACGGCGCTCGACTATCGTCTATCGGCTGATCGACGATCGTCTATCAGTTGGTCGACGCTCTGTCTGCGTTGATAGTTCGACTATCTGCTTGATAGGTCGACTATCTGCTTGGCGTGGTAGTTCAACTATCTGTCCTGATAGGTCGACTATCTGTTCCGCTTTGATAGGTCGACTATCTGTTGATAGGTCGACTATCTGTCGTCTTTGATAGTTCGATTATCTTTCCTAATAGTTCAACTATCTGATAGTTCGACTATCTGTTGATAGATCGACTATCTGGTCTGCTTTGATAGTTCGACTATCTGTTGATAGGTCGACTATCTGTTTTCTGAGGTAGGTCGACTATCTGCTTGATAGGTCGACTATCTATTTGTTTCTGATAGTTCGACTATCTGTGGATAGGTCGACTATTTGATAGCTCGACTATCTGTTGATAGCTCGACTATCTGTTTTGCCCTGATAGTTCGACTATCTGTTGATAGGTCGACTATCTGATAGTTCGACTATCTTCTGGTAGTTCGACTATCTGCTGTGTTGGGTCCGGCGTTCCTTCACTTGACCCGTGGCACTCTGCTACTTATATAAAAAATTAAGTAGCACCCTCTCCAACAGTCCGGGATTTTGGTGCAGTTGGGTATGCGCTTGATCCTTCAATTGGTATCAGAGGGAGGTTACGGGTTCAAGACCGAGGGAGCGCTATTAAATCCTGATTTTTCCCTTCTACCTGTGTGGGTCCGGTGGGTCAGACAACCGTGGACATGTGGTAACCCCACCTCTGAGCCGTGTGGGCCATGTGGTAACCCCACCACTGAGCCGACGGGTTGTGCTGGACGCCAGGGGGGCGATTGTTGGGTCCGGCGTTCCTTCACTTGACCCGTGGCGCTCTGCTACTTATATAAAAAATTAAGTAGCACCCTCTCCAACAGTCCGGGCTTTTGGTGCAGTTGGGTATGCACTTGATCCTTCATGCTGTGATAGTTCGACTATCTCCTTTGATAGTTCGACTATCTGGATCGTTCGACTATCTGCCCGATAGTTCGACGATCTCCGTGCGTCGGTCGACGATCTCCGAAGGTCGTTCGACGCTTTCTGTCTGCCTTTGTATTTTGTATTTATTTATTATATTTAATTAATACATTTTCTGGCACGTTGTTTTAAGTATTATGATAATATTTCCAGGCATATCTGCTCTATTCTTTTTGCCTGAGTCAAATCTTTTTAGATAAAGTAGTTTGTCTTATTAGCTGACATTATAAATTACTTTATCTGCTGTCAGCCCTTTATAGCCGTTAGACTGAAAAGTCTTCTTTTTGCTATAAGGAGTTTGTTTCTGATATGACTTTATTTAGTACTTTATTATCAAATTGTTTCCTGCAACTTCCTAGAAAAAGGGTTATTCCTTTTATAGAATGTTTCTGCTGCAGAGTTTGTTGTGTCTTCTTGATTTTTACAGCTCAGGTCTCAAGTCTCAGAAGAAGACAAATTATTCAAACTGAAGAGAGACGTTGCTTGCTGATGTTATATAAAGGACCCTTTGAAGAAGGATTCGAGCTAGCATAGAGCTAACCAGTGTTACACATATTTTCAAGCGTTCAAGCCTTCATCAAGATCAAGCTTTCTGCTCTCAGCAATTTCCATCTAACTGAGAAGTGTTAAGATCTTCTACTCTTCTTCAACCTGAGTTCTCCTGCTTTCAGGAAGTTCAAACTCAGAGTTCCTCTGAAGAAGAAGAAGAAGAAGATAGCTGCTTGAAGATCTTTATTTTATTACTTTTTATCTTCTTGTAGTTTTTCCTTCAGAGTTTTCTGAAGAATTTTCTGCACTGAAGCAAGACTTCACCTGGACATCTTTGAGCCAGGGGAAGCCTTGATTCTTTAGAGCTTTCTAGCTCAGTGCAAGTTTTTGTGCTTCTCTAATCTTTGTAAAATAGAGAAGACATCTTAACCTTCTTCCCCCTCCTGTACAGGGTTATTACTCCCTTCAAAAGTATCCCTTGGTGGCAGGGCACCTGATCAAAAACCTGTGCTTGGTTTTTAGACACCTGATCAATAGTCTAAAGGGTTTCTGGATCTACCTGAAGCAGATCCTGTTGGTGGCAGGGCACCTGATCAAAAACCTGAGTGGATTCTTACCGTGTGGGTAGAAGAGTGGACGTACCCAAGTTGTTTGGGGAACCACTATAAATTTCCTTGTGTCGTCTGGATTCACTTATTTAATTCCTGCATTGTGGCTGTGAATATATATAACTAGGATTGCTAGTTGCTGATTAGGTTTTCCAAGGCTTAACTGTAATTACAATTAGCTTGAGTTTGTACACATCACTTGTGTTAGGCTTTAAGGTTAAATCAATATCTATAATCTTTTCATTCCGCACTTCACTCCAAGGGAGTTGGGTAGACCATTAAGTTTTGTCTAGTGCAAAATTTGATAATTCTATTCACCCCCCCTCTAGAGTAGTATCTATCCCTTCACTTTCAATTGGTATCAGAGCCAGGTTGACTGACTGAATAGGCCAACACCTAAGTCACAAGATCCTGATAGATACCAAAGCTTATAGATATTCACTATCATGGCCCAGTCCAAGGATTATTCTAGTACCAGACCTCCAGCATGCAACTTGGCTAAGTTTGGCATCTGGAAGGCAAGGATAAAACTATATATGAATTCTATTGATGAAAGCATCTTTGCTTCTATTTTGTCAGGTCCCCCAAGAGCACCTGCTGCTGCTTCTGCCTCATCATCTGATATGAGTGCAGTGCCCCCTCCAGATTACAATGATGAATACAAGAAGGCAAAAATAGCAGATGCCAAGGCAATGAACATACTGGCTTAGACAATGTCTGATGAAGTATTCCAGAAGGTTGCTGACTACTCCTCAGCAAAGGCCATATGGGATACACTGAACCAGATTGTAGCTGGTTCATCTGATGAAAGGAAGGACAGAAGGTCCAACCTGATCTCACAGTATGAGAACTTTAAGAAAACTGATGCTGAATCAGTTGAAGCCATGTACACCAGGCTCAGCTCAATCATCAATGAGCTGAGGACCCTGGACAAGGACATATCATGGACAGAGGTCAATGATAAGATTCTTATGTGCTTCCCTAGCACATGGGATCTAAGAATCTGACCCATCAAGGAAGCCAGAAGTACAAATGAGATCTCCACTGAAGCCCTCCTCGGCAAGCTCAAGTCTTTTGAGCAAGTGCTGAAGACAAGGGAAGCAGAAGCTGAAGCAAAGACACCCACTCCAACAAGAAAAGAGCAATCTCTAGCTCTTAAGGCTGCTGATGCTTCTGAAGGCAGCCAATCTAATGAGGAACTAATGGCATTATTTGCCAAGAGGTTTCTCAAGATGGGAAGAAAGGAGTTCAGAAAGAAGTCTTCACGCTATGAAGACAAACCAAGGTATGATCGTTCTCCTGCTAAAGAAATTATTTGTTATGGTTGCAGGAAGCCTGGACACATCTTGCCAGAGTGTCCAGAGGAGAAGAACAAAGAAAAGAGAAAAGAAAAGGAACAACACAGGAAGCACTCCAAGCCTTCCTCCTACAAAAACAAAAAGAAGGAGAGAGGTTTCATTGCTGAAACCTGGAGTGATTCTGATGAAGAATCCTCCTCATCAAGCTCCAGTGAGGATGAGGAAGAGAAGAAGGCAAAAGAAGTTTGCCTGATGGCAATAGATGCCTGCAGCAACCACTCTGCTGCAGAGAGTTCTGATTCTGATGAAGAGATGCCTACAGAAGATGAGGTATTTTCTTCTTATGATTTTACTTCAGAAGAATTTAAATTAGACTTTAAATCTTTATGCTTAGACTTGATTAGCTCTGAAAAGGAAATAAAAGAACTTAGAAATAGGTTAGCTGACTCAGAATCAATAGCCTCTGAAAATGTTAGGTTAAAGGAAGAACTCACTACTTGTAGTGAAGAAATTAAATTTCTTAAAATAGAGTTAGCTAAGTCTAAGAGATTAGAGGAATCACTTAATGGTAGAAGCCTTAAGTTGTTAGAAATTACCAGCATGACTAACACTAGGTCAGGTAATGATAAACTAGGCATAGGAGCTTCTCCCAGTGAACCCCCAGTTCTACTTAAAAACAATCTTTCAACTCCAGTAAACTTCATTTCAGCTAGTGGAATGAAGAATACTGAGCAAGTAAATCTAGTTAATAAAACCTTAAATAAAGCTAAGAGAGAAAAGAGAAAGAAGTTTTTTAAAGAAATGCAAAGAGCGTCGAACGCCGCTCGACGATCGGAAGCTCAATGGTCGAACGAAGCTCGACGATCTGAGCGCCCATCGTCGAACGTCGATCGACGATTTCAACATGATTTTCAAAATCATAATCAATATCATAGAAACCTAAATGAATATAGAAACCCTAGGTTTGTTGACCCATCATCTGCATGGAGAATCCCACCTAGGAGATCTCACCCACTAGGTTATCACCCTCAGCCTGCATTCTCATATATTTCCAGTTTTTCTTATGTGAAAAACAAGGGACCCAAGGTTACCTGGGTCCACACTGTCTAAATAATTGTCTTGCAGGTGAAGGCCTATCCAATCACTCAAAATAAGTGGTATTTGGATAGTGGATGCTCTAAGCATATGACAGGAAATAAAGATCTTCTGTCAAAGTACAAAGCTAAGCTCGGCCCAAAGGTTATCTTTGGAGACTCCAGCTGTGGTCAGACAGAAGGCTATGGCAAGATCACAATTGGAGCAGTTACTTTCAAGAGAGTTGCTTATGTCAATGGACTGAAGCATAATCTGATTTCAGTCAGCCAGCTCTGTGATGCTGGCTACCAGGTTTCATTTTCTAACTTCTCTTGCAATATTATTTTGAATAATAATGTTGTTTTAGTAGGTATTAGAATAGGTAATATCTATTTAGTAGATTTCAATTCATCTCATTCTGAAATCTGCCTGTTTAATGAAGTAACCCTTAATAATAATTCTTTGTGGCATAAAAGGCTTAGTCATGTAAACCTTAAAAATATATCTAGGTTATCTAAACACAACCTTGTTAGAGGCTTACCTTCTTGCCCCTACAAGAAGGAGAGCCTATGCAAGGCTTGTCAGCTAGGCAAGCAAACCAAAAACTCTTTTAAATCTGTAAATAAGAGTGATTCTCCTAGAATCCTGTATTTATTACACTTGGACCTTTTTGGCCCAATAAATGTACAGAGTTTAGGAGCGAGGTATTACACATTAGTAATTGTAGATGACTTCTCTAGGTTCAGTTGGGTTTTCTTTTTGAGAACTAAGTCTGATAACTTCAAAGCCCTTACAGACTTTCTACTATGTGTGCAGACTGAGTACTCTACTCATGTGGCCTTGATCAGAAGTGATCATGGTACTGAGTTTGACTCTCTTCTCATGCAAGAATTCTGTGAGAGAGAAGGTATCAAACATAGCTTCTCAGCTCCTAGAACTCCTCAACAAAATGGGGCAGTTGAAAGGAAGAATAGAACACTCATTGAAGCTACTAGCACATTGTTGGCAAATGCTAACATGCCTATCTCCTATTGGGCAGAAGCTGTTAGTACAGCCAATTATGTCTTGAATAGAAGTTTGATACACAAACTTAAGTGTAAAACTCCTTATGAGTTGCTTAAGGGAAAGAAACCTAAAATTAATTATTTTAGAGTTTTTGGCTGTATTGTTTATATTCATAATAATAATAAAGAATATATTAGAAAGTTTGAAGCAAAAGCTTCAATGGGAATTATGCTTGGATATTCCCAAGTAAGCAAAGCTTATAGGGTTTATAACAAATCTACCTGTAAGATTGAAGAATCTGTGCATGTGTCATTTGATGAGCATCAGATGTTTTACAAGGAGAAAGAAAATTCTCCTTCCTCCAGTTCTTTGCAGGTACCTGAAGCCCCTCAAGAAATTCTTGAACTATCAACTCTTCAGATCACTGAATCAGACAGTGATGAAGACATTGCTGAAGCAGTTGTTGTTCCACCAACAGTAGATCAAATTCCTCCTGAGGAATTAATCCCAACTGTTGCTGAAGATCACATCCCACCTGCTGATATTGTCACACTTAGAGATCACCCCACATCTCAAGTGATTGGAGACATATCAGCTGGTGTGCAAAAAAGACACCAATTAAGACAGGATGTGATGCATGCTTGTTTCCTCTCACAGGTTGAGCCCCTCACCTTTAAAGATATAGAGCTAGATCCCCACTAGATCATTGCAATGCAAGAGGAGCTCAATCAGTTTGAGAGATGTAAAGTTTGGACTTTGGTTCCAAGACCTAAAGGCCAACTGATCATAGGCACCAAGTGGGTGTATAGAAACAAGTTAGATGCAAATGGAATTATAGTAAGGAATAAAGCTAGGCTTGTAGCTCAGGGCTACAGACAGGAGGAAGGTATAGATTATGACCAAACCTTTGCTCCTGTTGCAAGGCTATAAGCAATAAGGATCTTCTTGGCCTATGCAGCCTACATGAAGTTTAAGGTGTTCCAAATGGATGTCAAAAGTGCATTCCTAAATGGTGAGCTTAAGGAAGAGGTGTTTGTTGAACAACCACCAGGGTTTGTTTCTTCAACTCAGCCCTCACATGTTTTTAAGTTACAGAAAGCTCTTTATGGACTAAAGCAAGCTCCCAGAGCCTGGTATGAGACTCTAGCTAGTTTCCTGTTAGAGCACAACTTTACTAGGGGAGTAGTTGATAGAACCCTGTTCGTCAAGCATCACAAGGACACAATCCTGTTAGTTCAGGTGTATGTAGATGATATTATATTTGGCTCCACTGATCCCAAACTTTGCAAAAGGTTCTCTGACCTGATGCACTCTAAGTTTGAGATGAGTAGCATGGGTGTGCTGTCTTACTTTCTTGGTCTCCAAGTTAAGCAAGATGCTGATGGTATCTTCATCTCCCAATCCAAATATGCCAAGGAATTGGTAAAGAAATTTGGGATGGCTGATGCTTCAGCAATGCCTACACCTATGGCTACTAATGTAGTTATTGATTCTGATGATCACGGCAAGCCAGTTGATCAAAAGAATTATAGGGCCATTGTTGGTTCCCTATTATATCTAACTGCAAGTAGGCCTGATATAATGTTTGCTACATGCCTTTGTGCTAGATTCCAGGTCAACCCCAAGGAATCTCATCTGATTCTTCTAAAGAGAATCCTGAGATACCTGAAGGGATGTCCAGATCTAGGACTTTGGTACCCAGCTGAGTCAGAGTTTGAATTAATTGGATATTCTGATTCTGATTATGCTGGTTGCAGAGTTGACAGGAAGAGCACCTCAAGAACTTGCCAGTTTCTGGGAGAGAGATTGGTCTCTTGGTTCTGTAAGAAGCAGGCTTCTGTCTCAACTTCAACTGCAGAGGCTGAATATATAGCTACTGCTAGTTGTTGTTCACAGATCCTGTGGATTCAAAACCAGCTTGTGGATTATGGTTACTCACACAAGAACACCAAGATCATGTGTGATAGTACCAGTGCTATCTCAATTGCACAAAATCCAGTGCACCACTCTAGAACGAAGCACATTGAGATTCGGCACCATTTCCTGAGAGATTGTGTGGAAAAGAACAAGATCTGTCTTGAGTTCATATCCACTGAGTTTCAGAGAGGTGATATATTCACCAAGCCTTTAGATGAACAGAAGCATCTGTTCTTTTTTAGTTCAATTAGGCATGATTAATGGACGAGACTAAGTGTGACTATATCTTCCTATATTGAAACTTGTTTGAAGATCGTCGAACGACGTTCGAAGATAGTCGATCGGGTCAAGCCCATAGTCTACCTATGGTTGATGAAAGTTTGTCTGATTGAAGATCGTCGACCGACGTTCGACCATCGTCGAACAGGTCAAGCTCATCATCGATCTCTGGATGACGACAGCCTGTTGTTTGAGAAGCCAGAAATAGCCGAACGATGGTTCGACTACTCTGCTTCTGAGCCGATCGTCGAACGGCCGTTCGACTATCGGGTCCAGTATCTTTTTAATAGATCGACTATTTCCGGTCTAATATAAAGCCGATAGTCGACCTAGGTTAAAAGATCTTTTGTTTTATCGTCGACGGAGCGTGCCTTTTCGCATTCTGCCTTCCCGCTTGCGATTTTTGGGCGTTTCGTCTTCTTCGTCCTCTCCAGCTTTCTCGAGCTTTCTCCAGCGAATCAATGGAAGTCTCTCCAGCAGTTCTAGCAGTTGTGAAGTTTGATGCTGGCTTTAGCGTGGATTTCGACGCGTTCAGTAGCTGCGATGCCGGGATCATAGAAGTTCTTCAGCTATGCAGGGATCAAGGATTAGAGAGGTTAATGTCTGCAAGGATTAAGATAAACATCCCAGAGATCAAAGAATGGGCCTTCACGTCGTCCTCCACTGACGACTCGATGATTAGTACCATCGGCGGAGAAGAGGTAATCCTAACTCCGCCCGTTTTGACTGAAATTTTTGATTTAACAAATGGTGAAGAGGATTATGAGCAAGATGCTCAGGAATTCGGAAGAATGCTAGTTGAGCTGGGACATGCTGAGGGCATTCCCACGAAGCTGCTCAAAGTAAATTTCCCCTTCAAAATCAAGTTTCTTGCTGAGTTGGTAGGAAAAGTGCTCCTAGGTAAGCACTCTGCTCACGATAATATAACAAGGCAGCAATTCGCACTCATGTGTGCGATTGTTAATCGGAAAAGGATAGATTGGGCAGCAGTGATGTTTGATTTAATAAGGAAAAAGAATGGCAAGAAGGAAGTTACCCTTGGAAGGGTTATTGGAATCTTCCTTAAGGAAAAATACCCCCAACTGCTGAGTTCAACCGCAATAACAATTAACGCAAGCAAGAAGATGGATCCTAACCTATTCTCCAAATGGAAGAGAACTTTTGTAAAACCCGCTCTCACAGGGGTTGCTCCAGCAACATCTGAGGACACCAGGACTGAATCAGTCACTCCTCACCCTGCCGATGCTGGCTCAGCTCTTCCCTCCTCCTCTTCTGCTTTGCTGTCTGCCTCAGTTGAAGTACCATCAACTTCAGCTGAAGTACGACCTTCTTCCTCTTCTGCTCCAGAAACAACCACGGTTGTTCCTCTTTCCCCTCCAGCTTCTCCAATTCCTGCACATCAGACTAGGATATCTGCTCCTAGCTTTGATTTGTTAGGATCTGAGAGAATTCCTACTCCTCCTCTGTCTCCCATTCATTCCCCAGTTAATTCTGCAATTAACTCTCCAGCTCCTTCTCCTGTTCAATCCCCTGTCCACACCATTCTTCATCCCAACACTTCAACCATATCTGCTGCAGCTCCATCCACTTCACATCCATCATCTTTTGAGATCACTCCTGAATTCATCTCCCGCATTGTGGAGTTGATTACCCCGTCAATCAAAACCATGATTGAAGAGGAAATCGCTCCCCTTGCAGCCTCCATTGATATCTTAACTGCCTCCATCAAATCCCTTTCAAAATCTGCTGAGCCATCTTCCTCAAGGGGCCTGGTTTCAGTCTCCACTGAAATCAGGCAGGGGGAGATGTTCTATGAAGATGCCTAAGAACCTCCTGTCTCCCTTCCAGCTATAACTGATACTGTGATGACAGCCCTGGAAGAGTCTGCTCCAGCCGAGAAAGAAGTAGTTCCAGTATTATCAGATAAGGAAATAGCTGATGGAATCATGCTATCTGAAATTGCAGTAAAAGTCTGCCTAGAAGATCTCACCACTCCTGTGGTTGCTAGATTCCTAGAAGGAATTATAACCTCATATCTAGATGAATCATGGGAGATGGTCAAGTATGAAGGTAATTCACTTATTCGATTTATTGACGAGTCAATTAATTTGCTTGCTAGTGAATACCTTGAAGGAATGATTATTGCTTATTTAGCAGATCTGTATTCTTAATTCTACAGATGTTATTAGAGAAGATTTATCTGCTCAGATAATAGTAATTGTCTCAGAGGCTGCCCCAAGTGTTCCTAATATCCAAGTAGATCCTGAATTGGAATCGTTTTTAGATGATAGAGAAGATGAGCCTGAGAATCAAGATGAAGTCAAAGATGACACTCCTGCTCTGAGTATGGAAGAAGTTCAAGCAAGAGCTGCCTGGGATTTAAGAGTACAGTCTTTAAAAGAGAAAGAAAAAGAGTTGCAAATTGAAAAGTCAACCATCTGGGATGACTCACCAGGGTTGGACTTAGATTCCCTTCTGGCTCTGGATGCCATTGAAGAGGAAAGAGAGAAATCTGCTCTGAAGCTTAAAGAGAAGGCTGTTTCTGAAGCCTATGATCCGTATGAAAATCCCCCATCATCTCACTCTGATGATGAGGATGATTCTGATGTTTCTGAAAATTCAAAGAGAAAGAAAGTTGCTCAAAAGAAGAGAAAAGCTACTGCTCCTCCTCCTCCCAGTAAAGATAATGATATTCCTTATTACATTCTGAAGGGCATTGACCCTAAGTCAAAGGAATTTAAGCACTGGATGTGGTTCTCAAAGAACCAGCAGAAACAAAGGAAAAGATCTAAAAGATATGACAGTCCTGGTTCAAGATGGACTCCCAGAGGTCCTCCTCCTCCTCCTCCAGGTGCAGGAGCTTCTGGTAATCTTTTTGCCAACCCTTCTGTATCTTCAGGAAAATCTGCTTCATCAGCAAGACCTGCTTCATCTCAACATCAATCAAGGAAAAGCTCTCACAGCTCTTATGGAAAGTCTCATTCTGACAGTCAAATGCATGAAGCAGAAGTGAAAGAACAAGTTAAGGAGGTTGTGTATCTAAATCCAACCTTTTCACCTCCTCCTTCTCCTAAGAGAAAAGTTTCAACTGCTGCACCAATTCAGTCTGAGAATGTTGTTTTAAAAGGTAAGTAGTTTATTTTGTGATAAAATTCTAGCAAGAATCTTTTGCTAAGTCTGCTCCAATATCTTATCTAGATAAAGAATCAGATGCTGCTCCTCCTGAGCCTGTTTATGAAAGTCCAGAGCTAGATCCTAACTTTAGGATGACTCGTTTTCACGAACTAGTTGGAGCAGCTCAAATAAGAAAAGCAAAAGTAGAAGGAAAAGATACAACCGGTTTAACCACCATGTCTACTTTCAGAAAGAAAGAGTTTGAAAAGTTCCAAGTCAATCCTGATGTATTTGATCCCTCAAAATATATGGAAAAGCATCCTGAAGCAGTAGTCCCAAGAGCTGCAGAACTGAAGATCATTGGCGTGCAGGACTTGAAGCTATCAAAGAAAGAATCTGATGATCCTCTAAGGAAAATTTCTTTTGTTCCTAGTTCCTCTGACCCTTTGCCAGATTCTGGAGACTCTTAATAGTTTGATTGACTGCTGTGTTATATTGGTTTATTATCTATCTGTTTGTTAATCTGCTAGTTAATTGTTAACTATTTCCTGCATTAATTTTAGTGTTTTATAGCTAGCTGTATGTTTTAGATTCTGAGAGACTTAACTCAAATAGGGGGAGATTGTTGGTACCCTAGTTTGATTTGAGTTTAGTCCTCTCCTTTGTGCTCCTTGACCCAAGAATTATCTATGGTCAATGGTTAGTAGTCTAGCTGTAGAGTCCTGACTTTTCCAGATTGAGAATTTGGTTAAGTTGTTTGTTCGTTCGACTATCGTCGAACGGCGCTCGACTATCGTCTATCGGCTGATCGACGATCGTCTATCAGTTGGTCGACGCTCTGTCTGCGTTGATAGTTCGACTATCTGCTTGATAGGTCGACTATCTGCTTGGCGTGGTAGTTCAACTATCTGTCCTGATAGGTCGACTATCTGTTCCGCTTTGATAGGTCGACTATCTGTCGTCTTTGATAGTTCGACTATCTGTCCTGATAGTTCAACTATCTGATAGTTCGACTATCTGTTGATAGATCGACTATCTGGTCTGCTTTGATAGTTCGACTATCTGTTGATAGGTCGACTATCTGTTTTCTGAGGTAGGTCGACTATCTGCTTGATAGGTCGACTATCTGTTTGTTTCTGATAGTTCGACTATCTGTGGATAGGTCGACTATCTGATAGCTCGACTATCTGTTGATAGCTCGACTATCTGTTTTGCCCTGATAGTTCGACTATCTGTTGGTAGGTCGACTATCTGATAGTTCGACTATCTTCTGGTAGTTCGACTATCTGCTGTGATAGTTCGACTATCTCCTTTGATAGTTCGACTATCTGGATCGTTCGACTATCTGCCCGATAGTTCGACGATCTCCGTGCGTCGGTCGACGATCTCCGAAGGTCGTTCGACGCTTTCTCTCTGCCTTTGTATTTTGTATTTATTTATTATATTTAATTAATACATTTTCTGGCACGTTGTTTTAAGTATTATGATAATATTTCCAGGCATATCTGCTCTATTCTTTTTGCCTGAGTCAAATCTTTTTAGATAAAGTTGTTTGTCTTATTAGCTGACATTATAAATTACTTTATCTGCTGTCAGCCCTTTATAGCCGTTAGACTGAAAAGTCTTCTTTTTGCTATAAGGAGTTTGTTTCTGATATGACTTTATTTAGTACTTTATTATCAAATTGTTTCCTGCAACTTCCTAGAAAAAGGGTTATTCCTTTTATAGAATGTTTCTGCTGCAGAGTTTGTTGTGTCTTCTTGATATTTACAGCTCAGGTCTCAAGTCTCAGAAGAAGACAAATTATTCAAACTGAAGAGAGACGTTGCTTGCTGATGTTATATAAAGGACCCTTTGAAGAAGGATTCGAGCTAGCATAGAGCTAACCAGTGTTACACATATTTTCAAGCGTTCAAGCCTTCATCAAGATCAAGCTTTCTGCTCTCAGCAATTTCCATCTAACTGAGAAGTGTTAAGATCTTCTACTCTTCTTCAACCTGAGTTCTCCTGCTTTCAGGAAGTTCAAACTCAGAGTTCCTCTGAAGAAGAAGAAGAAGAAGATAGCTGCTTGAAGATCTTTATTTTATTACTTTTTATCTTCTTGTAGTTTTTCCTTCAGAGTTTTCTGAAGAGTTTTCTGCACTGAAGCAAGACTTCACCTGGACATCTTTGAGCCAGGGGGAGCCTTGATTCTTTAGAGCTTTCTAGCTCAGTGCAAGTTTTTGTGCTTCTCTAATCTTTGTAAAATAGAGAAGACATCTTAACCTTCTTCCCCCTCCTGTACAGGGTTATTACTCCCTTCAAAAGTATCCCTTGGTGGCAGGGCACCTGATCAAAAACCTGTGCTTGGTTTTTAGACACCTGATCAAAAGTCTAAAGGGTTTCTGGATCTACCTGAAGCAGATCCTGTTGGTGGCAGGGCACCTGATCAAAAACCTGAGTGGATTCCTACCGTGTGGGTAGAAGAGTGGACGTACCCAAGTTGTTTGGGGAACCACTATAAATTTCCTTGTGTCGTCTGGATTCACTTGTTTAATTCCTGCATTGTGGCTGTGAATAGATATAACTAGGATTGCTAGTTGCTGATTAGGTTTTCCAAGCCTTAACTGTAATTACAGTTATCTTGAGTTTGTATACATCACTTGTGTTAGGCTTTAAGGTTAAATCAATATTTATAATCTTTTCATTCCGCACTTCACTCCAAGGGAGTTGGGTAGACCATTATGTTTTGTCTAGTGCAAAATTTGATAACTCTATTCACCCCCCTCTAGAGTAGTATCTATCCCTTCACTTTCAGAAGTCTTTCGACTTAGGGTCAATCCCTTTCAATATGTAATAGGGAGTATCATTGTCTCGATTGGGAGGAGGAGGAGCAACAGCTTTCCTCTTTCTCTTTGCAGCTTTCCTTTTCTTAGAGCCTTCAGACATATCCGAATCATCTTCATCTTCAGAATGAGAAGAGGGAGGATGATCATACGGGTCATAGGCTTCAGATACAGCCTTTTCCTTTGCTTTCAGATCAGCTTTTTCTTTCTTTTCTTCTATGGCATCCTGA
This sequence comes from Platanthera zijinensis, assembly GCA_039513925.1. Classification (NCBI taxonomy): domain Eukaryota; kingdom Viridiplantae; phylum Streptophyta; class Magnoliopsida; order Asparagales; family Orchidaceae; genus Platanthera; species Platanthera zijinensis. Next base: position 172,641,197 of record CM077081.1, on the reverse strand, counting down.
GCCAGAAGGGTATCTAAATCCAACCCTGGGGAGTCATCCCAAATAGTAGATATTTCATCTTGCAAAACTTTTTCTTTCTCTTTCAGAATATCTTGTACTCTTTGCTGCCAGGCAGCTCTTGCTTTCTCTTCTTCTAAACTCAGTACTAGAGTCTTTTCATCTTGACTTTTAGATTCAACATCTTCTATATCTTTTTGAACAACTAAAACATCTGCAACAGATTCTCGAACAACTACTTCTACTTGAGCAGCTATATCTTTTTGAATATAATCTGTAGATTCATGAACACAAATCTGCTAAATAAGCTAAAAGCATTCCTTCTAGGTATTCACAAACTAGCAAATCAATTGACTCGTCAATAAAATGGATGAGTGAATTACCTTCATACTTTACCAACTCCCAGGATTCATCTAGATAGGATGTAATAATGCCTTCTAGGAAACGGGAAACCAAAGGAGTGGTGAGATCTTCTAAACAAACTTTTACAGCAAATTCAGATAACATAACTGCATCAGATATTTCTTTTTCAGATAACACTGAAACTGATTCTTCTTGAGCTGGAGCAGTCTCTTCTCGAACTGTCATGACTAAATCTGTCATCGCTGGAAGATTTGCTGGAAGGGAGGAGGCTGGAAGCTCTGAGACATCTTCATAGAACATCTCCCCCTGCCTGATTTCAGTGGGAACTGAAACCAGGCACCTTGAAGAAGAGGGCTCAGTAGATTTAGAGAGGGATTGGATGGTAGCAGTCAAAGTAGCAATGGAGGAGGCAAGTGGAGCAATTGCCTCTTCAATCATGATTTTGATTGAAGGGGTAATCAACTCCAAAATGCTGGAGATGAATGCTGGGGTGACTTCAAAAGAATGTGGGGGAACTGCAGATGATGGAAGATCAGCAGGAGGAATGTATTCCTGTTGAACTGGAGAACGAACAGGAGATGGAGAATGATGTGGAGATGGAGGAGGAGATGGAATAGGGGACTGACGAGGTGTTGGAGACCTCTCAGATCCTAACAAATCAAAACTAGGATCAGATATCCTAGCCAGATGAGAAGGAATAGGAGATGCAGGAGGAGTAGGAATAACAACCGTGGTTGTATCTCGAACAGGAGAAGCAGGAAGTCGTACTTCAGCTGAAGTTGATGGAACTTCAACTGAGGTAGACAGAACTGAAGAGGATGGAACTACTTCAGTAGAAGTTGATGGTAAGGCAAAAGAAGATGATGGAAGAGAAGGATGAGCTGAGCCAGCTTCTTGAGGGTGAGGAGTGACTGAATCAGTCCTTGTGTTCTCGGATGTCACTGGAGCAACCCCTGTGAGAGCGGGCTTCACAAAAGTCCTCTTCCACTTGGAGAATAGATTCGGATCCATCTTCTTGTTGGCATTAATGGTTGTAGCAGTTGAAATCAGCAGCTGGGGATACTTCTCTTTCAGAAAAATTCCAATAACCCTGCCTAGGGTAACCTCTTTCTTACTGTTCTTCTTCCTTATTAAATCGAACAAAACTCCTGCCCAATTAATCCTTTTCTGATTTACAATTGCACACATCAGTGCAAATTGTTGTCTAGTAATGTTGTCATGGGCGGAGTGCTTTCCTAGAAGCACTTTTCCAACTAACTCAGCAAAAAATTTGATCTTGAAGGGGAAATTTACCTTGAGCAGCTTCGTGGGAATGCCCTCCGCATGTCCCAGCTCAATCAGCATCCTTCCAAATTCAGGAGCATCTTGCTCAAAATCTTCTTCACCATTTATCAATCCAAAAACATCAGTCAGAATGGCGGAAGTTAAAATAACCTCTTCTCCGCCAATAGAGCCGGTCATCGATTCGTCGGTGGAGGACGAAGTAAATGCCCATTCCTTAATCTCGGGAATATTTAACTTAATCCTTGATGACATTAATCTTTCTAACCCTTGATCTCTGCATAACTGGAGGATTTCCACAATCCCTGATTCACAACAACTGAAGGCATCGAAGTCGACACTGAATCCTGCATCGAATAACACAACTGCGAGCAATGCTGGAGAAATCGCCATTGAAGTGCTGGAGAAAGCGCGAGAAAGACGGAGAAGATGAATCGACAGAAAATCGCAAGAGGAGGAGCAAGCGGGAAGACGAAATGCGAAAGGACGCTCTCCGTCGACGATAAAACAAAAGATTTTTTAACCTAGGTCGACTATCGGCTTTATATTAGACCGGAGATAGTCGATCTATTTAAAAGATACTGGACCCGATGGTCGAATGGCCGTTCGACGATCGGCCCAGAAGCAGAGTAGTCGACCAATCGTTCGACTATTTCTGGCTTCTCAAACAACAAGCTGTCGTCATCCAGAGATCGACGATGAGCTCGACTTGTTCGACGATGGTCGAACGCCGGTCGACATTCTTCAAACAGATGAGCTATTATCAACCAGAGGTCGACGATAGGCTTGATCCGTTCGACGATCTTCGAGCATCGTTCGACGATCTTCAAACAAGTTTCAACATGGGCAGATATAGTCACACTTAGTCTCTTCCATTGATCATGCCTAGTTGAACTAGAAAGAACAGATGCTTCTGTTCATCTAAGGGCTTGGTGAATATATCACCTTTCTGAAACTCAGTGGATATGAACTCAAGACAAATTTGTTCTTTTCCACACAATCTCTCAGGAAATGGTGCTGAATCTCAATTTCCTTCGTTCTAGAGTGGTGCACTGGATTTTGTGCAATTGAGATAGCACTGGTACTATCACACATGATTTTGGTGTTCTTGTGTGAGTAACCATAATCCACAAGCTGGTTTTGAATCCACAGGATCTGTGAACAACAACTGGCAGCTGCTATATATTCAGCCTCTGCAGTTGAAGTTGAGACAGAAGCCTGCTTCTTACAGAACCAAGAGACCAATCTCTCTCCCAGGAACTGACAAGTTCCTGAGGTGCTCTTCCTGTCAACTCTGCAACCAGCATAGTCAGAGTCAGAGTATCCAATTAACTCAAATTCTGATTCTGCTGGGTACCAAAGTCCTAGATTTGGACATCCCTTCAGGTATCTCAAGATTCTCTTTAGAAGAATCAGATGAGATTCCTTGGGGTTGACCTGGAATCTAGCACAAAGGCATGTAGCAAACATTATATCAGGCCTACTTGCAGTTAAATATAATAGGGAACCAACAATGGTCCTATAATTCTTTTGATCAACTGGCTTGCCGTGATCATTAGAGTCAATAACTACATTAGTAGCCATAGGTGTAGGCATTGCTGAAGCATCAGCCATCCCAAATTTCTTTACCAATTCCTTGGCATATTTGGATTGGGAGATGAAGATACCATCAGCATCTTGCTTAACTTGGAGACCAAGAAAGTAAGACAGCACACCCATACTACTCATCTCAAACTTAGAGTGCATCAGGTCAGAGAACCTTTTGCAAAGTTTGGGATCAGTGGAGCCAAATATAATATCATCCACATACACTTGAACTAACAGGATTGTGTCCTTGTGGTGCTTGACGAAAAGGGTTCTATCAACTACTCCCCTAGTAAAGTTGTGCTCTAAAAGGAAACTAGCTAGAGTCTCATACCGGGCTCTGGGTGCTTGTTTTAGTCCATAAAGAGCTTTCTGCAACTTAAACACATGTGAGGGCTGAGTTGAAGAAACAAACCCTGGTGGTTGTTCAACAAACACCTCTTCCTTAAGGTCACCATTCAGGAATGCACTTTTGACATCCATTTGAAAGACCTTAAACTTCATGTAGGCTGCATAGGCCAAGAAGATCCTTATTGCTTCTAGTCTTGCAACAGGAGCAAAGGTTTGGTCATAATCTATACCTTCCTCCTGTCTGTAGCCCTGAGCTACAAGCCTTGCTTTATTCCTTACAATAATTCCATTTGCATCCAACTTGTTTCTATACACCCACTTGGTGCCTATGATTAGTTTGCCTTTAGGTCTTGGAACCAAAGTCCAAACTTTACATCTCTCAAACTGATTGAGTTCCTCTTGCATAGCAATGATCCAGTGGGGATCTAGCTCTGCATCTTTAAAGGTGAGGGGCTCAACCTGTGAGAGGAAACAAGCGTGCATCACATCCTGTCTTAATTTGTGTCTTGTTTGCACACCAGCTGATATGTCTCCAATCACTTGAGATGTGGGGTGATCTCTAAGTGTGACAATATCAGCAGATGGGATGTGATCTTCAGCTACAGTTGGGATTAATTCCTCAGGAGGAATTTGATCTACTGTTGGTGGTACAATAACAGCTTCTGCAATGTCTTCATCACTGTCTGATTCAGTGATCTGAAGAATTGATAGTTGAAGAATCTCTTGAGTAGCATCAGGTACCTGCAATGAACTAGAGGAAGGAGAATTTTCTTTCTCCTTGTAAAACATCTGAGACTCATCAAAAGATACATACACTGATTCTTCAATTTTACAGGTTGATTTGTTATAAACCCTATAAGCTTTGCTTACTTGGGAATATCCAAGCATGATTCCCATTGAATCTTTTGCTTCAAACTTTCTAAGGTATTCTTTATTGTTATTATGAATATACACTACACAACCAAATACTCTAAAATAATTAATTTTAGGTTTCTTTCCTTTAAGCAACTCATAAGGAGTTTTACACTTAAGCTTGTGTATCAGACTTCTATTCAAGACATAATTGGCTGTACTAACAGCTTCTGCCCAATAGGAGAGAGGCATATTAGCATCTGCCAACAATGTGCTAGCAGCTTCAATGAGTGTTCTGTTCTTCCTTTCAACTACCCCATTTTGTTGGGGAGTTCTAGGAGCTGAGAAGCTATGTTTGATACCTTCTCTCTCACAGAATTCTTGCATGAGAAGAGAGTCAAACTCAGTACCATGATCACTTCTGATCAAGGCCATATGAGTAGAGTACTCAGTCTGCACACATAATAGAAAGTCTGTAAGGGCTTTGAAGTTATCAGCCTTAGTTCTCAAAAACAAAACCCAACTGAACCTAGAGAAGTCATCTACAATTACTAAGGTGTAATACTTCCCTCCTAAACTTTGTACATTTATTGGGCCAAAAAGGTCCAAATGTAATAAGTACAGATTCTAGGAGAATCACTTTTATTTACTGATTTAAAAGTATTCTTGGTTTGCTTGCCTAGCTGACAAGCCTTGCATAGGCTCTCCTTCTTGTAGGGGCAAGAAGGTAAACCTCTAACAAGGTTGTGTTTAGATAACCTAGATATATTTTTAAGGTTAACATGACTAAGCCTCTTATGCCACAAAGAATTATTATTAATTGTTATTTCATTAAATAAACAGATTTCAGAGTGAGTTGAATTGAAATCTACTAAATAAATATTACCTATTTTAATGCCTACTAAAACAACATTATTATTTAAAGTAATATTACAAGAAGAGTTAGAAAATGAAACCTGGTAGCCAGCATCACATAGCTGGCTGATTGAGATCAAATTGTGCTTCAGTCCTGTCACATATGTAACTCTCTTGAATGTAACATCTCCAATTGTGATCCTGTCATAGCCTTCTGTCTGACCACAGCTTGAATCTCCAAAGATAACCTTTGGGCCGAGCTTAGCTTTGAATTTTGACAGATGATTTTTATTTCCTGTCATATCCTTGGAACATCCACTATCCAAATACCACTTATTTTGAGTGATAGGATAGGCCTTCACCTGCAAGACATTTATTTAGACAGTGTGGACCCAGGTAACCTTGGGTCCCTTGTTTTTCACATAAGAAAAGCTAGAAATAAATGAAAATGCAGGCTGAGGGTGATAACCTAATGGGTGAGATCTCCTAGGTGGGATTCTCCATGCAGATGATGGGTCAACAAACCTAGGGTTTCTATTTTCATTTAGGTTTCTACGGGTTTGATTATGATTTTGAAAATCATATTGAAAACGTCGATCGACGTTCGACGATGGGCGCTCAGATCGTCGAGCTTCGTTCGACCATTGAGCTTCCGATCGTCGAGCGGCGTTCGACGCTCTTTGCATTTCTTTAAAAAATTTCTTCCTCTTTTCTCTCTTAGCTTTATTTAAAGTTTTATTAACTTGGTTTACTTGCTCAGTGTTCTTCATTCCACTAGCTGAAATGAAGTTCACTGGAGTTGAAAGATTATTTTTAAGAATAACTGGGGGTTCACTGGGAGAAGCTCCTAAGCCTAGTTTGTTATTGCCTGACCTAGTGTTAGTCATGCTGGTTATCTCTAACAGCTTAAGGCTTCTACCATTTAGAGATTCGTCTAACCTTTTAGACATAGCTAACTCTATTTTAAGAAATTTAATTTCTTCACTACAAGTTGTGAGATCTCCCTTTAACTTAATATTTTCTGTAGCAATTAATTCTGAGTCAGCTAACTGATTTCTAAGTTCTTTAATCTCTTTTTCTGAACTAATTAAGTCTAAGCATAAGGATTTAAAGTCTAATTTAAATTCTTCAGAAGTGAAGTCGTAAGAAGATAGTACCTCATCTTTTGTTGGCATTTCTTCTTCTGAATCTGAACTCTCTGCAGCTGAATGATTGCTGCAGGCATCTATTGCCATCAGGCAAACTTCCTTTGCCTTCTTCTCTTCCTCATCCTCACTGGAGCTAGAGGAGGAAGATTCTTCATCAGAATCACTCCAGGTTTCAGCAATGAAACCTCTCTCCTTCTTCTTATTCTTGTAGGAGGATGGCTTGGAGTGCTTCCTGTGCTGTTCCTTTTCTTTCCTCTTATCTTTGTTCTTCTCCTCTGGACAATCTGGTAAGATATGTCCAGGTTTCCTGTAACCATAGAAGATAATTTCTTTAGCAGGAGAACGGTCATACCTTTGTTTGTCTTCATAGCGTGAAGACTTCTTTCTGAATTCCTTTCTCCCCATCTTGAGAAACCTCTTGGCAAACAATGCCATTAGTTCCTCATTGGATTGGCTGCCTTCAGAAGCATCAGTAGCCTTAAGAGCTAGAGATTGCTCTTTTCTTGTTGGAGTAGGGGTCTTTGCTTCAGCTTCTGCTTCCCTTGTCTTCAGCACTTGCTCAAAAGACTTGAGCTTGCCGAGAAGGGCTTCAGTTGAAATCTCATTTGTACTTCTGGCTTCCTTGATGGGCCAGATCCTTAGATCCCATGTGCTAGGGAAGCACATAAGAATCTTATCATTGACCTCTGTCAATGATATGTCCTTGTCAAGGGTCCTCAGCTCATTGATGATTGAGCTGAGCCTTGTATACATGGCTTCAACAGATTCAGCATCAGTTTTCTTGAAGTTCTCATATTGTGAGATAAGGTTGGACCTTCTGTCCTTCCTTTCATCAGCTGAACCAGCTACAATCTGGTTCAGTGTATCCCACATAGCTTTTGCTGAAGAGCAGTCAGCTACCTTCTGGAATACCTCATCAAAAATTGTCTGAGCCAGAATGTTCATCGCCTTGGCATCTGCTATCTTTGCCTTCTTGTACTCATCGTTGTAATCTGGAGGAGGCACTGCACTCATATCAGATGATGAGGCAGTAGCAGCAGCAGGTGCTCTTGGAGGTCCTGACAAAATAGAAGCAAAGATGCTTTCATCAATAGAATTCATATATAATTTTATCCTTGCCTTCCAGATGCCAAACTTAGCTATGTTGCATGCTGGAGGTCTGGTGCTAGAATAATCCTTGGACTGGGCCATGATAGTGATAGTGAATATCTATAAACTTTGGTATCTATCAGGATCTTGTGACTTAGGTGTTAGCCTATTCAGTCAGTCAACCTCCCTCTGATACCAATTGAAAGTGAAGGGATAGATACTACTCTTGTAACGTCCCAATTCGCGCTAGGCCCCTTGTTTGCGTATTTGAGTCAAGGGGGCTGTGGTGAGCCCAATGGGGGTGTGGGTGAACAGGTGCGGACGTACGGGAAATGAGGAAAATAAGGCAAAATGACATTTCTGGCTGACACGGGTATGGACACGGCCGTGTCCATACCCGTGTGCCTCATAAAAATAGGCTTCCAGTCAGAGAGGTACACGGGTATTGGGACACGGGCGTGTCCCTAGCCGTGTGCCAAGGACACGGGTCGGGACACGGCCGTGTCTCTACCCGTGTGCCGCAACCTCGACATGGCAGAAAGTCGTTCTGGGATGAACACGGCCCTAGACACGGCAGGCAACACGGCCGTGTCACCTGAACACGGGTAGGAACACGGCCGTGTGCCTACCCGTGTCTGCGATGTATAAAAAGGAAAAAGTTGGAAACCCTAGTATTCATTCCCCTTTCTTCTGCTCCGAAATTCCTGAGAGAGTTCTTGGCTGGAGGAGGAGGAAGAGCTTGCCGGAGCCATCCTTGGAGGAATCAAAACGCCGCCACCGTCAAGGGAAAAACAATGCCGCCGCGAAGGAGTGCGAGGCTCATGGCCGGCCATGGTGTTACCGCTAGACTTGAGGTGAGCTTCCTCCCCTCTCCCTTGGTGCTAGATCTATAGTTATTTTAGGAGAGACATCGACTCCATAGAGTCTTGATGGTGAGGAGGAGAGTTCTTAGGATAAGCCATGCCTAGGTTTTAGGCTTAGTCTCCCTCAACCTTCTCATCATTCAAAGTGGAGATGAGAGGCGTTTTCGTTGGGGGTTTGGCTTTGAAAGGAGAAATAAGGTTGGGTGTGATTTCTGGAGAAGTTTATGCGAGGTCGTTGCAAGGAAGAAGATGAACGGATGCCGTTCATCTCGCCTTAAGATGCGTGTAGAAATCTGATTTCTGCACGCGGCGACCTTCGTGGCCAATTTCGGTGATGTTCTGGCCAGATCTGGGTGAACGACTCAACACGAAAGTCGTAGCCCTTGAAATTACCTTTCCAACGAGTGGTTGCTCGTTTCCATGCGATACCTGTAGCCACGGGAAAGCTGGTTCGAGTCCGCTGCGTTCGGGAAAATTCCTGTACAGGAAACTGTTTCCTGTACATATTCGAGTTGAATTTCTGGTATGCTGCGACCAGATCTGGGCGATCGACTCAACACGAAAGTCGTAGCCCTCGCGAATACCTTTCCAACGAGGGGTTGTGCATTGTGATCGGATTCCTGTAGCTCCGGGAATCCCAGTTTTAGTATTGGACTATCCTATGTTAATGCACTTGTTAATTTATAATGTTAGCACTCTTGCAATGATTGTGATTTGCTCATGTGATATCTTGCTCCCATATATCTATAATGTCGTTGTTACTATAATTTAGTATGGTTACTCATTTGGTTGTGTAATAAGGGATAACCATGCAATGGTAGAGAAATGGATTGGATGGGAAGGCTAGATATTAGGAGTTGATATTGGTAAAGGATATATTTATACAATTTGGTGTTGAACATATCTATTATGCGTAGTGTTGAGGTGAATTCATTGAATAGGTGGGCGTGAACATGATGAACACTATGTGAAGTGTATTTTGTAACTGTAATCCGAGCCCAAGGGGTTTATTAACAACCGATGCTTAGAGTTGAAGTCTCCCTACGGGTAGCATCGAGTGAGTTGTTTTGGGGCATGTGATGTGCGACGATTCATCGTGTCGCGATGTTGGGAGAATGATTGTGGCAGGTCTACGGGTTCGCCAGTCGTCACACCGATGGGAGCCAATGGGTAGACCTTGGGCGGTAGGGTTAGATACTTGGTGTCCATAACCCGAGATCTCCTCCGCGCCATGAGAATGGTTGGGCTTGCACCTCGTGCGTTTCCGAGGTTCCATCCGGTTCGAAATCAAAGGCCAGGTTGGGCTGTGTTCTTGGTGCACATTTACCCAAGACCCCTTCTGAGCCATAGTACGCATGTGAGCTCCGCTGTTGTGTTCTTAGCGTTGAGGCGTACGGGGGCCTAGGAGAGGTAGTGTGATACCACCTAGTAGTGGAGACGCCCGCTCCACTGTCGCCGTCTGGCCACGACGGACGACGCCTGAGAGGTTAGCTACCTGCTCAAAAAGTGGGAACTTCTAGTCTGTGTCGACATAGCAACTTGCATGTGCGTGCGCATGGTTCGGTCATAACATAACATTCATTTCATGTCATTCATTGCATACACAAGATCCTCATCGTATAAGTATGTATGGGCACTCTTATACGATGAGTTACTATACTGTTAAGCCGATCCTTAACTTATAAGTTTGTATGGGCACTCTTATAAGTTAAGTTACTATTCTGATTAATTATACCTGCTGTCATATATATAGATATTTGTAGAACTGCTAGTTGTGTAGCGTAGTTTATACTTCACCATATTTACTGTCACCTGCTTGTTTACTTGCTTATGTATATATATATTGTACCTGTGTTCCTTTCTCCGCCCGGTGCCGAGGAGTCGCCGGGGGAGCGGATGTGAAGCCACTTAGTCTTATGACTAACGGTTGCTACGTCTTCCTTTTTAGGAGGAAACCCCGCAGGTAGAGCGGCAACGGACTATGCAGCAGGACAGCCAGGCCCGGAGGATAGGACCTGAGGTGGTGGTGCCATCGGCACCATCAGTGACAGTCGTGAGTGTTTTCATGTAGCCATTTGGCAAAACATTTCTAGACTCTTGTTCTTTTGTACAAGCCTGATGTGCTTGTTATCTTCCGCTACTTTTGGACTTTAACTTAGTTGTGAGCTGAACTGCTTTTAGCTTTACTTTTCTGTTATGGTTGGGTTGGCATAATTGTTGTGATATGGATTGTAGCCGGCGGAATAGGCGTCTTGTGGTAAAGGCTAACCCGTGTGTTAGAGTTACCGCAAGGCGGCTATTTCGGGCATAAGACTCCCCTCGTGCCGTGTGTTGTGTTCCGGGAGGGGGGTCTTACAAATGGTATCAGACTTAGCCGATCTTCACCTACAGCAGTCAGGTAGCAATGGGCCACTCCCGTTCGATTAGTCGGTTTGGGGACAAACCGACTTAGCGGAAGCAGTGGTGTGCCCATATGTAATTCACACTAAGTTGTCCAACTTTGACATTAGTTTTAGCCAACCTGACCCTAATCTGTACCTTGCGTATAGGTCCCAGCGCAGGTGGAGCCGGTTGGGGGCACTCCTACCCCTTCCGTCCCTTCACAATTCCAGCAGTCGGAACTGGGACAAATGCTGTCGGCCATATTGGATGCATTTAAAGCCCAGCAAGCTCCGGTGCAACAACAAGCGCCAGGCTCCAACTGGTTGAGCACCTTCCGTGCCCTGTCCCCTCCTGCCTATCTTGGGACAGAATCGCCGGTGTGCACCGAGGAGTGGCTTGATACCGTGCAGGAATTGATGGCTGGCATAAGATGTCCGAACAGCATGGCGGTGACATTGGTAGTGACGCTGCTAGAGCTGCACGCCAAAAGGTGGTGGAAGTCCCTCACGGGCTCCACCTTCCAAGGGCGGTTGTACACGGACATCAGTTGGAACGAGTTCACCTAGGCTTTTCTGGATCACTTCATCCCTTCTTCTGCTCGGGATGGACTTGAAGAAAAATTTCTGCAGCTGAAGCAGGGATCGAAATCGGTAACGGAGTACCAGAGGGAGTTCCAACACCTCGCCAGGTTTGCCGATTCCTATGATTTGGACGATAGAGGCTACGCGAAGCGCTTCTACAAAGGATTAAGGGACCCCCTGAGCCAGGCCCTTTTGTTTATAGCCGATGGAAGCCTGGCAGAAATCATTGACATGGCAAAGAGACTGGAGGCGGACCACATGGGATGTGGCAAGAGACCTACGGAAGGAGTAATTGAAGTCGGCCCTAGTAGTAGAAGGCGGAATGATCATGACAGAGGAAGGGGAAACCACAGAGGCGGTCGGTGGGTCAACCGGAACTATCGGGTGGAGTACCCAATTCCGCAACCACTACCTTTACCACCACCACCGCAGCAGCAATATTATCAACAACCTGGGGGCCGACGTGAGGTGATATGTTTTGAGTGCAACCAACCGGGGCATGTCCGGCGAGTTTGCCCGCGACTGATCGGGGATGCTCCTATTGCTCCCCCTCCAGTAGCTCCACGGGGGCGAGGGCACATGCGTGGCCGAGGAAGAGGACCACCAGGGAGAAATCAAGGACATGCACGGGAGCATGTATTCGCATTGGATATGACTCAGGAGAGAAATCCGCAGGAAGTCATCACCGGTACGTGCAAAATTTATTAATATTATATGACTTGTTAGATTGACGATACAAATGTTACGCGCAATTTTGAACGGTGATTACCTTTTTGGAACCTAGGCACTGTCGTGGTTAGCGGGAGACCCGCCTATACGTTATTTGACACAGGTGCGTCTCACTCGTTCATTTCGGAGGACTTCGTGAAGGACTTGGAGGGAGTGCAACACTTCACGGGCATTACTCAAAGGGTGCGCCTTCCGGACGGCTCTGAGATGACGTCGTCAACAAGTTGCGACTTCGACACCCTTATTGGAGGAAAGTTCTTTGAAACTCCGGCGACAGTGTTAAGAATCCCGGAGTTCGATCTCATCCTGGGCATGAGGTGGTTGGACTGGCACCACGCCAGGATCAATTGTGCGAAGAAGCAAGTTATGTTGAGGCATGGAGACTCGGAAGTCATCTTCCAAGGTATTAAATTCGCACCCCGTAAATTATTGTCTTTAATCCAAGTTATGAAATCTCATATAGAAGGGGACGAGGTCTATGTAATTTGCTTCGAGTTGAAGAAATTGACATTAGAGGTACAGGATGTGCGGGTGGTGCGAGAATTTCCCGAGGTATTTCCCGAGAAATTGCCGGGACTACCCCCGCATAGGGAAGTGGACTTCCAAATCAAGCTAATTACGGGTGCCAAGCCCGTCTCGCGAGCTCCATACCGAATGGCTCCGAAGGAACTTGAAGAGTTTAGAGTCCAGCTTCAGGAATTGGTGGAAGCAGGGTTCGTTCGCCCAAGCTCGTCGCCTTGGGGAGCGCCCGTTTTGTTCGTCAAAAAGAAGGATGGCACCTTGCGGTTATGTATTGATTATCGAGAGTTGAACCGGTTAACGGTGTGGAACACCTATCCCCTACCGCGCAATGATGAATTATTCGATCAATTGTTGGGATCGTATTGGTTCTCCAAGTTAGATCTGCGTTCGGGATATTATCAGCTGAGGATACAAGAAGATGACATTCAGAAGACGGCGTTCAGTTCGAGATATGGTTTGTATGAATTCACCGTGATGCCGTTTGGGCTCACAAACGCCCCTTCCGCCTTTATGAGCTTGATGAACAAGGTGTTCAGCCCTTATTTGAACATCTTTGTCATCGTGTTCATCGATGATATCCTAGTCTACTCCAAGACTGAAGCAGAACACGCCGAACATCTAACTTTAGTGCTGAGGAAACTAAAGGAGCACACTTTGTTTGCCAAGTTCAGCAAATGTGAGTTTTGGCTTCGAGAGGTCGCGTTCTTGGGCCATGTGATTAGTGGGGCGGGGCTAGCAGTAGATCCGGCCAAGGTGCGGGCCGTGAAGGAGTGGTCGTCATTGAAGTCAGCGGCCGACATACGAAGCTTTCTTGGACTTGCCGGGTACTATCGCAAGTTCGTGAAAGGCTTCTCGAAGATCGCCCTTCCCCTTACTACGCTGACCAAGAAGGGTGTGCCGTTTGAATGGACACCCCAGTGCGAAGCTGCATTCCAAGAGCTGAAGGACAGATTGACGACTGCACCCATCCTAGCTCTTCCATCTGGGAAGGAGGGCTTTCAAGTTTACACGAATGCGTCGTATCAAGGGATGGGAGCTGTGTTGATGCAGAATGGGCATGTGATCGCTTATGCTTCAAGACAGTTGAAGAAGCATGAAGCCAGCTACCCGGTGCATGATCTAGAGTTGGGAGCGGTGGTATTCGCCTTGAAGATGTGGAGGCATTATTTATACGGCGTCCACTGCGAGATCTACTCGGATCACAAAAATCTGAAGTACGTTCACACCCAAAAGGAGTTAAACTTGAGACAGCGGCGGTGGTTGGAGTTCTTGTGCGACTATGAATTCACCTTGAACTACCACCCCGGGAAGGTTAATTCCGTAGCTGATGCCTTGAGCCGAAAGGCACCGGGAACGAGCACGGAATTCCGCTTGATGAGGATGGAGTTAATCCGGACACTGCAAGAGATGGAAATCACTTTGGTCTTTAAGAATCAACCGGAAGAGTATACAGAATATTTGGCCGCGATGAGTATAGTTTGCAACATACGAGACCGGATCCGTACGGAACAAAGGAAGGATGCGGCTTTAACCCCGGCTTTCAAGTCAATGGAGGATGGGACTACGGAAGAGTACTCCCTAAAAGACGGCCTCGTCCATTTTCGTGGCCGGCTTTACATCTCCGAAGGTGACAACATTCGGGAGGATATTCTAAAGGAGGCCCATTGTTCCAAGTACTCGGTGCACCCGGGGATCGCGAAGATGTACACCGATTTGAGAAAGACAATGTGTTGGCCGGGCATGAAGAGGGATGTCAAGTACTTTGTTACTCATTGTGTGGCCTGCCAAATGGTGAAGGCGGAGTGTAGAAGCCCCGGTGGAATGCTACAGTCGTTGCCCATCCCCGAATGGAAATTTGAGGACATCTCCATGGACTTCGTCCACGGGTTACCTCGCTCGCGCTCGGGGAATGATTCTGTGTGGGTGATAGTTGACCGGTTGACCAAGGTAGCCCGATTTATCCCAATGAAGAAGGAGGCGCAAGTGGGCGTCTTAGTGCGTCTCTTTGTGGAACAATTTGTGCGGTACCATGGTGTGCCAAAGACGATCGTCTCCGACCGGGATGGTCGGTTTACTTCAAGAGAATGGAGGGCTGTACAGGCTTATTTGGGCTCGCGCCTCGCCTTTAGCACAGCCTTTCACCCACAAACGGACGGGCAATCTGAACGAACCATCCGAACATTGGAGGACCTATTGAGGTTGTGTGTGCTAGATAAAGGAGAACCATGGGAGAGGCTCTTACCTCTCGTGGAGTTCTCTTATAATAACAGTCATCAAGCTAGTATTAGAATGGCACCTCATGAAGCTTTGTATGGAAGGAGGTGTAGAACACCCTTGTCCTGGGTGCAAGACGAAGATCCGAAGACATTGGGAAATGAGTATATTGATGACACGGACGCGGTGGTTAGGTTGATCCGGGATCGAATGCTAGAGGCTCAAAGCCGACAGGCGAAATATTATAACGCAAGGCACCGTATGGTGGAGTTTCAAGTGGGTGATAAGGTGTTCCTGAAGATTCGATCGATGCACGGAGTGTCGCGGGTGCGTGGAGTCAAGAAGCTCAGCCCAAGGTATGTTGGGCCCTATGTCGTAGTGGAAAGGATTGGCCCTCTGGCCTATCGATTGGAGTTACCACCGGAGCTGGAGAACCTTCACGACGTGTTCCATGTATCGTCGCTTCGGAAGGCTTTGTTGCGGCCTGAACAGTATATCCCCACGGCGGATGGTGCCGTGGCGTCTGATAGGTCTGTGCGACTGGAGCCGGTGCGGATTGTTGATAACGAGACAAGAACCTTGCGCCGCAAATGTGTTCCCTTGGTGAAAGTGCTATGGTCTAATCATGGGAAGGAAGAGTGCATATGGGAGCCAAGGGATTTGATGCAAGAGCGCTACCCGGAATTATTTACTCCAGGTAAAAATTTTATTTGAAAGCATAGTTTCCTTTTATGTGTTTCACTCCCATGGCCTTACCCTGATTTCGGGGACGAAATCTTTTATTTTGTTTATAGGATTTGTAACGTCCCAATTCGCGCTAGGCCCCTTGTTTGCGTATTTGAGTCAAGGGGGCTGTGGTGAGCCCAATGGGGGGTGTGGGTGAATAGGTGCGGACGTACGGGAAATGAGGAAAACAAGGCAAAATGACATTTCTGGCTGACACGGGTATGGACACGGCCGTGTCCATACCCGTGTGCCTCATAAAAATAGGCTTCCAGTCAGAGAGGTACACGGGTATTGGGACACGGGCGTGTCCCTAGCCGTGTGCCAAGGACACGGGTCGGGACACGGCCGTGTCTCTACCCGTGTGCCGCAACCCCGACACGGCAGAAAGTCGTTCTGGGATGAACACGACCCTAGACACGGCAGGCAACACGGCCGTGTCACCTGAATACGGGTAGGAACACGGCCGTGTGCCTACCCGTGTCTGCGATGTATAAAAAGGAAAAAGTTGGAAACCCTAGCATTCATTCCCCTTTCTTCTGCCCCGAAATTCCTGAGAGAGTTCTTGGCTGGAGGAGGAGGAAGAGCTTGCCGGAGCCATCCTTGGAGGAATCAAAACGCCGCCACTGTCAAGGGAAAAACAATGCCGCCGCGAAGGAGTGCGAGGCTCATGGCCGGCCATGGTGGTACCGCTGGACTTGAGGTGAGCTTCCTCCCCTCTCCCTTGGTGCTAGATCTATAGTTATTTTAGGAGAGACATCGACTCCATAGAGTCTTGATGGTGAGGAGGAGAGTTCTTAGGATAAGCCATGCCTAGGTTTTAGGCTTAGTCTCCCTCAACCTTCTCATCATTCAAAGTGGAGATGAGAGGGGTTTTCGTTGGGGGTTTGGCTTTGAAAGGAGAAATAAGGTTGGGTGTGATTTCTGGAGAAGTTTATGCGAGGTCGTTGCAAGGAAGAAGATGAACGGATGCCGTTCATCTCGCCTTAAGATGCGTGCAGAAATCTGATTTCTGCACGCGGCGACCTTCGTGGCCAATTTCGGTGGTGTTCTGGCCAGATCTGGGTGAACGACTCAACACGAAAGTCGTAGCCCTTGCAATTACCTTTCCAACGAGTGGTTGCTCGTTTCCATGCGATACCTGTAGCCACGGGAAAGCTGGTTCGAGTCCGCTGCGTTCGGGAAAATTCCTGTACAGGAAACTGTTTCCTGTACATATTCGAGTTGAATTTCTGGTATGCTGCGACCAGATCTGGGCGATCGACTCAACACGAAAGTCGTAGCCCTCGCGAATACCTTTCCAACGAGGGGTTGTGCATTGTGATCGGATTCCTGTAGCTCCGGGAATCCTAGTTTTAGTATTGGACTATCCTATGTTAATGCACTTGTTAATTTATAATGTTAGCACTCTTGCAATGATTGTGATTTGCTCATGTGATATCTTGCTCCCATATATCTATAATGTCGTTGTTACTATAATTTAGTATGGTTACTCATTTGGTTGTGTAATAAGGGATAACCATGCAATGGTAGAGAAATGGATTGGATGGGAAGGCTAGATATTAGGAGTTGATATTGGTAAAGGATATATTTATACAATTTGGTGTTGAACATATCTATTATGCGTAGTGTTGAGGTGAATTCATTGAATAGGTGGGCGTGAACATGATGAACACTATGTGAAGAGTATTTTGTAACTGTAATCTGAGCCCAAGGGGTTTATTAACAACCGATGCTTAGAGTTGAAGTCTCCCTACGGGTAGCATCGAGTGAGTTGTTTTGGGGCATGTGATGTGCGACGATTCATCGTGTCGCGATGTTGGGAGAATGATTGTGGCAGGTCTACGGGTTCGCCAGTCGTCACACCGATGGGAGCCAATGGGTAGACCTTGGGCGGTAGGGTTAGATACTTGGTGTCCATAACCCGAGATCTCCTCCGCGCCATGAGAACGGTTGGGCTTGCACCTCGTGCGTTTCCGAGGTTCCATCCGGTTCGAAATCAAAGGCCAGGTTGGGCTGTGTTCTTGGTGCACATTTACCCAAGATCCCTTCTGAGCCGTAGTACGCATGTGAGCTCCGCTATTGTGTTCTTAGCGTTGAGGCGTACGGGGGCCTAGGAGAGGTAGTGTGATACCACCTAGTAGTGGAGACGCCCGCTCCACTGTCGCCGTCTGGCCACGACGGACGACGCCTGAGAGGTTAGCTACCTGCTCGAAAAGTGGGAACTTCTAGTCTGTGTCGACATAGCAACTTGCATGTGCGTGCTCATGGTTCGGTCATAGCATAACATTCATTTTATGTCATTCATTGCATACACAAGATCCTCATCGTATAAGTATGTATGGGCACTCTTATACGATGAGTTACTATACTGTTAAGCCGATCCTTAACTTATAAGTTTGTATGGGCACTCTTATAAGTTAAGTTACTATTCTGATTAATTATACCTGCTGTCATATATATAGATATTTGTAGAACTGCTAGTTGTGTAGCGTAGTTTATACTTCACCATATTTACTGTCACCTGCTTGTTTACTTGCTTACGTATATATATATTATACCTGTGTTCCTTTCTCCGCCCGGTGCCGAGGAGTCGCCGGGGGAGCGGATGTGAAGCCACTTAGTCTTATGACTAACGGTTGCTACGTCCTCTTTTTTAGGAGGAAACCCCGCAGGTAGAGCGGCAACGGACTATGCAGCAGGACAGCCAGGCCCGGAGGATAGGACCTGAGGTGGTGGTGCCATCGGCACCGTCAGTGACAGTCGTGAGTGTTTTCATGTAGCCATTTGGCAAAACATTTCTAGACTCTTGTTCTTTTGTACAAGCCTGATGTGCTTGTTATCTTCCGCTACTTTTGGACTTTAACTTAGTTGTGAGCTGAACTGCTTTTAGCTTTACTTTTCTGTTATGGTTGGGTTGGTATAATTTTTGTGATATGGATTGTAGCCGGCGGAATAGGCGTCTTGTGGTAAAGGCTAACCCGTGTGTTAGAGTTACCGTAAGGCGGCTATTTCGGGCATAAGACTCCCCTCGTGCCGTGTGTTGTGTTCCGGGAGGGGGGTCTTACAACTCTAGAGGGGGGGGGGTGAATAGAGTTATCAAATTTTGCACTAGACAAAACTTAATAGTCTACCCAACTCCCTTGGAGTGAAATGCGGAATGAAAAAATTATAGATATAGAAATAACCCTAAAGCCTAACACAAGTGTTGTGCACAAACTCAAGCTAACTGTAATTACAGTTAAGGCTTGGAAATCCTAATCAGCAACTAGCAAACCTAGTTATATCTAATCACAGCCTTAATGCAAGTAATTAAACAAGGCAATCCAGACGACACAAGGAATTTATAGTGGTTCCCCAAACAACTTGGGTACGTCCACTCTTTTACCAACAAGGTAGGAATCCACTACAGGTTTTTGATCAGGTGCCCTGCCACCAACAGGATCTGCTTCAGGTAGATCCAGAAACCCTTTAAACTTTTGATTAGGTGTCTAAAAACCGAACACAGGTTTTTGAGCAGGTGCCCTGCCACCAAGGGATACTTTTGAAGGGAGTAATAACCCTGTACAGGAGGGGAAAAGAAGGTTAAGATGTCTTCTCTATTTTACAATAGATTAGAGAAGCACAAAGACTTGCACTGAGCTAGAAAGCTCAAGGAATCAAGGCTCCCCCTGGCTCAAAGAATGTCCAGGTGAAGTCTTGCTTCAGTGCAGAAACTCTTCAGTAAAAACTGAAGGAAAAACTACAAGAAGATATAAAATAATAAAATAGAAATTCTTCTAGCAGCTATCTTCTTCTTCTTCTTCTTCAAAAGAACTCTGAGTCTGAACTTCCTGGAAGCAGGAGAACTCAGGTTGAAGAAGAGCAGAAGAGCTTAACACTTCTCAGTTAAATGAATATTGCTGAGAGCAGTTAACTTGGTCTTGATGAAAGCTTGAATGCTTAAATGAATAACTGGTTAGCTAGCTGAAATCCTTCTCCAAAGGATTCCTTTTATAGCAGCAACAAGCAACGGCTCTTTTCAATTTGAACTGTTTGTCTTCTTCTGAAACTTGAAACCTGGGCTGCAAATATCACAAAGACAAACAAACTCTGCAGCAAAATATTCTATAAAAGGGATAAACCTTTTTCAAGGAAGCTGCGGGAAGCAATCTGATAATACAGGTACTAAATAAAATCACATCAGAGATAAACTCTTTATAGCAAAAGGAAGACTTTTCAGTCTAACGGCTATAAAGGACTGACAGCAGATAAAGTAAAATACAATGTCAGCTAATAAGACAAACAACTTTATCTAAAAAGATTTTACTCAGGCAGAAGGGATGGAGCAGATATTGCCGGGAAATATTATCATAAAACAACTGAAATAACATGCCAGATAATGTATTAATTAATTAAATATAATAAATAAATACAAAATATAAAGGCAGACAGAAAACGTCGAACGACCCTCGGAGATCGTCGACCGAAGAATGAAGATCGTCGAACTATCGGACAGATAGTCGAACGATCCAGATAGTCGAACTATCAAAGGAGATAATCGAACTATCACAACAGATAGTCGAACTATCAGAAGATAGTCGAGCTATCAGATAGTCGACATATCAACAGATAGTCGAACTATCAAGGCGAAACAGATAGTCGAACTATCAATAGATAGTCGAACTATCAAAGAAAAAACGATAGTCGACCTATCAACAGATAGTCGAACTATCAACGCAGAACAGATAGTCGAGCTATCAACAGATAGTCGAACTACCCAGGAAAAACAGATAGTCGACCTATCAACAGATAGTCGAACTATCAAACAACGCAGATAGTCGACCTATCAAACAGATAGTCGAGCTATCAGATAGTTGAACTATCCAAGTAGATAGTCGAACTATCAAACAAACAGATAGTCGAACTATCAACAAAAAGTCGAACTATCTCAGCACACAGATAGTCGAACTATCAATCGATAGTCGAACTATCCTCGCAGACAGAACGTCGAGCAACTGATAGATGATCGTCAAACAGTTAGTCGATGATAGTCAAGCGGCGTTCGACTATAGTCGAACGAAAAACTACTTAACCAAATTCTTCATCTAGAAAAGCGGGGACTCTACAGCTAGACCACTAACCATTGACCATAGATATTTCTTGGGTCAAGGGACAAAAGGAAAAGACAAAACTTAAATCAAACTAGGGTACCAACAGAAATGCTCTTTACAGGGAGAGATAATTGTGACAGAGTCCTTCTCCTCCATTGTTGTGGAGCTGAAGAACAGGAAGCTCAAGTCAGCAAGAAAAATATCAAGTTAGCTGTTGAGATCAACATCTTAAATGACATGATTGTTGGTGCCATCTTCATCTGTATCTGCTAGCATGCTCAGGGTGATTCTCTTAGAAATAGATACAAGCAAGGTCCATCCCTTGCTGTAGAAGCTTCACAGATCCAGCCAATAAATTCCAAAGAACACTCTCTTGAGGAGCTGTGAAGAAGAAGTTAAAGTTGAGCTGTCAGCTCAGTTCAGAAAAGAGTATAGTAGCTGATCTGCCAGTTTCTTAAAGCATAAGACAAAGCTTCTACATCATTGTTGCTGTGAAGAGGAGAGAGCTGAACATTTGGGTCAGTTCAGATAGGGGCAGAATAGTATTCTGCAAATCTCTTCCAGCTCAAGTGGATAAACTTATTGTTGTGAAGTAGTTAGGACTAAGGTGCTCTTAGTCCAATAAAGTTGAAATAGGAAAACTTTCCTGGTGTCATAGTGGGGGGGGGGGGCTGAGTCTAACTTACCCAAGTTTGATTGTTACAGAGGAATTCCACTTGTGGTCAATCAAGAACCTCATCAACCAATTTCCATCTTGTAGGATTTTTTTGGATCTTAGTTATAGGAATGCTGCAGTACTCTAAGAGTAGGTCCTTGTGCCAGATTTGTAGGGCTGAAAAGCCTGAGCTGTCAGCCTTAGAGATAAGGCTGAGGAAGGTGGTTTGAGGACCACTGAGCTGTAGGAGCACTACAGGGCTATGAGGTAGGAACCTTTGTGGTTCTGAGGTAGGGTTTTGAAGAGAACCTGAGTGTAAGGATGAGGACCTGAGGTGTAAGATCTTTGGAGCATTTTGGAGAAGTACCTAGGCCAACAAGAAAGTTGGATAGGTGCGAGGGAAAGTGGATGTACCTAGTTGGGGATCCACTATAAATATTTGTGTGCTTTGCTGTGTTGTTTTCTTTGTTCAGGGTAACTCATCTTGAAAGAAGAAACTAACCTACCACTAAAGCAGCAAACTAAAAGAAATGAAAAGAACTCATAAAGAGATCAATAACCTATTCACCCCCTATAGGTGATTTAGTTATCCTTGAAATTAAAGACTTTCAAATCATGTGTATACTATTGACTTGTGGGCCTTCTTCAAATCTATGATATTATGATCAATGGACCCAATATAACCACAATACATTAGATTTCTTCTTTGTGGGAGATTATAATCTTGGAGCTGATGTTGAATCCATTGTAGCTATAAACAGCAAATACCAGCTGAAATATACTCTGTTTCAGCTGTTATGATGGAAACACTTGTTTGCATATTGCAGCTCCAAGAGACCAATCTTCTTCCTAGAAATTAACAAATGTCTGAGGTGTTTTTCCTGTCTTCCCTACAATATGCAAAGTCTGCATCTGAATACCCAATTAGTTCAAAGTCATTATTCCTAGGGAAATACAGACCAAGATCATGTGTGCCCTTGAGATACCTAAAAATTCTTTTTGCTGCAGAATAATGAGATTACTTAGGGCTAGCCTAATATCTAGCACAAACCCATGTAGCATACATAATGTCAGACCTACTTGTAGTAAGGTAGAGGAGGGAACCAATTTTGCTTCTATACAAGGTTTCATCAACACGTTTCCTTGAATCATCCTTGTCTATTGACACATTTAACCCCATAGGGGTTTTCCATTATGGAGGCCCTCTCCATTCCAAATTTGCTAATTAACTCTTTAGTGAACTTAGACTAAGAGATGGATAGACAATCCTGTGACTGCCTAATATGGAGGCCCAAGAAATACTTGAGTTCACCTATAGTGCTCATCTTAAACTTCCCTTGCATAAGTTTAATAAACTTCTTGCAGAGGCCATATAACATACCATTTCCTTCTAGACTCCTTAACGCAAATTAGGGTAGGACATGTGGTGAGTGTGAAGGATTAGGCTAGGTGGTGACCTTAGGGCCCAATTGGTTAAGGTGAACTCACATGGGGCCCACTATATTATTCAAGTCAACTTAGGTCAACTAGCATAAATTGAAACCACAAGTAAAAATTGACCTCACCACCATTTCCCTAACCCTAAAGAGAAATCTAAGTGACGTAGAAGCCCTATCATAGGGTCACCAAATTGGCCATTTTTGACAAAACTACTCTTAGGGTCAACATGGGTCAATTCAACCATAAGTGTCTCAATTGAGCAACACATGGCCAATTTGACCCCACCACTAAACTCTGAATACTAACTGGAGTGTATTGGACCATAAAGCCTCATCACATGGTCACCCATTGGTCCAATTTGACTAAAGTCAACTCTAACCCAAGTTTGATCAAAATCACTTACATAGGTTCAATTAGCTAAAGTGGGGCATCACCATGGCCCAACCAATGTTGGGTGGTGTCATAGGGCTCATGACCATCATGTGGGGCCAACCCACTCATCAAATTGACCAAGTCAACCCTAAAGTCAATCTTGGTACTCTAAGCCTAAATAGAGAATTAAGGAGTCAAGCCATATTCCATTGGGCTAAGGCCATGGACCCTCGCCCAACCAATGATGTGTGTCGTCATAGGAATCATGACCATCATGTGGGGCCAGCCCACTCATCAAATTGACCAAGTAAACCCTAAAGTCAAACTTGGTTAACCTTAGGTCTAAAAGGGGAATTAAAGAACCAAGACAATTCCTAATGAGCTAAGGCCATGAACCTTGGCCCATTAGTAGCACATTAACCAAATGACAATCCATGCCCTCTGATTTTTGAGAGAGGTGACATGCATGAGGGGTAGAATTGGAATTTTCCCAAAATTAATAGAGAGAAAAGGAGGAAATGAGGGATGAAGACCACTTAGCCCTCCTTCTCTATGCTCAACACCTCCACTTAGCTCCCCAGCTCATTCAAAGTAGTATTTAGGGGGGGGGGACACATGGCAGCAAGGAGGAGCAACCAAAGCTCATGCCCAAACT
The DNA here is from genome assembly GCA_039513925.1 of Platanthera zijinensis. Taxonomy (NCBI): domain Eukaryota; kingdom Viridiplantae; phylum Streptophyta; class Magnoliopsida; order Asparagales; family Orchidaceae; genus Platanthera; species Platanthera zijinensis. The sequence goes on along the minus strand of CM077081.1, from coordinate 172,617,448 downwards.
AGCCATGTTAACACCTCACTATACAACCAATATCGGCTCTTTTTGACCATCCCATAAGCTTCAGAAGGAGGAATTATGTTAAATTTTAGCCATGGATCAAGGAAACGTAGAAAATGGGTTCGGGAGTAATCTCGCTAGAGATGGAAAAAATCCTTAGCCAACCGCCGCCATCGATGCCGTCGGGCCCTAATCAAAGTACATTTTTTTCATCTCCCTCTATGCTAGCTTCCTAGATCATTTAGGAGAGATTTTGAGCTCAATTGAGCTTGAATCTATGTAAGGTGTGGGATAAAATTGCAAGCTTTTGAGCTTGCTCGGGATCGCCGGAGAGGTGGTTTCCGGCCACCATTTCACCTCCAAACGATGGCCACCACCTCAACGGAGATGGTGGTGGTGGTAGCTGGCCGTGGATGCCAAGTGGTGGCCGATAAATGAGATTTGAAGTGGCTTCGGCTCTTGCAAGGAGGAGGAAGATGAACTGATGCCATCCATTATTTCTTCAAGATTCGTGCAGTATAAATATTTAAAACTATAATATTCTGTCACATTATATATAGACTTTTCAAATTTAAATTTAGGCCTTATAGGTACAGATTCATGAAAGGTACCCAGCATAAAAAGTGTAGCCCTTTGTCTTACCTTTAATTAGGTACCTGAATCAGGTAATTTGGAGCACTGTAGCTTGTTATTGCTCTATTGTTCTAAGAATGCTCCTAGACTAGGACAAAAATTAAAATGAGTATATATGATAGATGACAACTCCAAATATGATGAAATGTGGACTATGCATGTAAATGTCACAGACCTAGTCTGTGCCCAAAAATCAAATTATTTAGAGAAAAGTTCCATGTAGTTTAATCCATAATTTAATTTATCAAATAAATGTGATTTAGGGAGATTTACAACTCCAAATTCCCCCAAATTTGGTTGGCATGACTCTAATGTAATTTTAATACCCTGGAAAAAATTTATAGTCATTAAAATTTCTGCATGTTAGAGGATCCAACTTGTATGATGAAGGTATAAGTGTGTATGGTGTGCAAATAGCAAAAAGGGAAAAAAATGGGGAATTAAGCCCATGTGAGATGAAATACATCGTACATGAAGAAAATAGGGTTTTTGAAATAAAAAATCCTATAGTTTTATTTTAATTTAACTATTGCACACTTTTATGACATGATAAGAAAATATGGCATATTAACTTGTAAAATTATAAATCATTAACACAAGCTCTAAAATACTATTTTGTTTCTCTGGAAAATTTATGAGGATTTTTTGAATTTATTTCATGTGCAAAATAGTACTAATTACTTTTATGCCCATAAATATTCTTGGTTAGTAATGTGAATTATATGACTTAACAAAATATGAAACTTTTACTAGAGAATTAGTTCAGTACTATAGACCTCTGTAAATTTTCTTAACATTTTTGTATCGATAGAAACTAGTTTTACATGAGTAGAGGAATTTTTGTAAATAGCTTAGATTGTGAAAATCACAAGTCAAACCTCCATGGAAAATTATGAAAATTTGTTTTGACCAATACCATGACAATATTATCATTTAGAAATTTTAACTGAATTATTGGTAAAGTATTTTTTGTACTTCCTTTGAAAATGGATAACATAGTATTAATATTCATACAAAGAAAACATGGGTCAAATCACTCTAAAAATTTAGGAAAATTTGTACACTACCCTATCATATCAAGATGAACACCATAAGAATTATTTAGACCTAGAGGTCCTTTGGTTCTAGTACTTCATGTTACCCAACAACCTAAAGTCTTAAATAAGGTCTTTGTGTATCATTTGAGGTGTTTTCAATTCATGAAGATCAACAAGTAGGGGTGCACCACACTTAGTGGTTTTCATGTCTGCTTCGTCTATGCAATAGATACATAAAAGTGGGGTAGGTATGGTATTCTGGGTAGTGGAATCCAACTAATTTAAAGATATGTTTGGGAGTTCTTGAAAGTCTTGTTGGAATTTTAGGTCATGTAACCACTTAGTATCGAACGCCAGTGTGCATAACCACTTAAGAAAATAACTAGATCTAAATTCGACGAAGGATTACCATTCTCTTATAGATATCATATGTCATTAGATTTGCTCATGAGAAACAATGATAGTGGGCTATTAATAATGGGTCATCAACAATAATAGTAAGTGTCCTAGAAAGGTGGATTTGGGATTCAACCCATCATATTCCCTAGTACCGCTGGGAGCCCTTCACCGGCTAGACCTCCGAATGTCCAGGATTTACCCTAAGTCTCTAAGTACAACTAAAAGATATACACGAGTAGTTTAATAGGTTAGGCTGAAGGAATAATATAATAATCTCACCCGTGTAGGGTTGGAGAGATACAATACGGGTTAGTCCTGCGAGCTGGAGGCTTGGGGGTTGATATCAGGATGCGTTAGTCCTGCGAGCTAAAGGCTCGGGAGTTTGATATCAAAATGGGTTAGTCTTGCGAGCGAGAGGCTCAGGAGTTTGATATCAGAATGGGTTTGTCCTACGATTTGGAGGCTAGAGAGTTTGACATCAGGACGGGTTAGTCCTGCGAGCTGGAGGATCGAGGTGAAATAACTATCATGTGTATAGAAACATATTAGTGGCGGGTCATGCAGTACTGGACTGGTCATCACACTGATGGCAGTATGATGACTTTGGCGAGGTGTGAGGGTTTGAGGGGCCAATAAGTTGTTTATACTATGGTCTGGAGGACGATCCCCCAAAACACACACTTGACCAAAAAGATAGGTAGGATGTCCAACAAATTAGTATGCATGGACTCTAGCGTGCACCTAGGATGTGTATAGAGGCATACAAAGCGTCTAGGCCTGGTAATGTGTATACTCGCCTAGGAAGTGGGGTCGCCCACTCAACTGCTGTCGTAGCCAAAACAATTGTACCACAGAGTTTATTTACTCCAAAAAGTGGGAACTAAAGGTCCATGATCACAGAGTCATGTGGGTGAGTTGCAATTGTAAGAATCATAGTATGCAAAACACATCATAATATACATACATACTTAAGACATTCATACAATTGATCCTTATCATATAAATAAGTATGGTCTCTTTCATTTGGTAAGATATATTCCTTGAAACTTTAACTTATACGTTTGTATGGGCATTCATATAAGTTAAGGTACTTTTGTGATGGTAACTTAGTAGTAGTAGTTTTCTTTTCTGTACTATACCATTTACTTTTCTACTCCTTTTATTACAGTAGTTCTATTTCAGTTCTTCACTTGTTGTTCTACTTGTTTATAACTTCTAGTCTAGTGATATATCATTGTTGATGTATACTCATGATAAATTAGTTCCACTGTCACCTGCTCTTTTGATTCTGCCTTTGTTTTCCTCCACTTTTGTCCTCCTGCACGGTGCCTTAGAGTCGCAGGGGTGAGGTGAGGACAAATTGGCTTAGTCCTTATGACTAATGATCGGTTGTGACCGTATCATTTTAGGAGCTCGAGGAGATGGAGCACCAACACGGCCAGCAGGACGGGGTGGCAAGACTTGAGGAGAAGATATCACACACTACTACTACAACTCAGCGTCAAGTGATGTCGGGTATTTTTGTTTCAGCTTCTGCTTAGAGTGTGTGTGAGAGAGATTTATTCATTTTGGCATTTACTGGGCATAATACCTTTACTCTCTTTGTACTCATTGTTTGACTACTTTTGTTTATTTAAATGATATATCTGTGATTTGGACTTGTAATAATTTTCAGTTTTACTTCTATTCTCGATTTGGCCTACAGGTTCAAATGATCATACTAGCTGACAGGATTGGCATCGTGTAGGGGCGACTTACCCGTGTGTTAGTGTCACCATAAGGCGGCAGTTCTGGGCATAAGACTGGGTAACCTCCTTGGTAAGGGGAGGGGTCTTACAAACTTGTTATACTTAACAAACGATCATATGAGAAAGAAGTCCACAACACCGGGTTACCCCGCTCGAGCATTAATTTGCTGACAAACTATGCAGCTGAAGCAATGGAGTGCCATGTGTTAAAACTGTTGGGTACATTGGAAAATGTGTACCATATTTGGAGAAGCCTCACTTATCTCAATGATATACATCAAGATGTATTTTATGTAATTTTGAGTTTATATGTGCAGGTTAAGTATTGGCTAAAATGAAGAGAAAAGTTTCTTAGTCCATATGTCGACACTTAAGGAAGTCTGTGTTGACACTTAGAAAAGCTGTGTCGACACCTGAAGCAGCTGTGTCGACACACAGAATATATTAGTCGACATCAACTGTGTCGACACCGGGAGGTAGTGTCGACACCCTGAATAGTTAGTCGACATCAACTGTATCGACACCGAGAGGCTGTGTCGACACACAGAATTCTTAGTCTACATCAACTTTCGACACACAGGACTTGTGTCGACACACAGCTGAGTTTCACCATAGTTGATTGCTGTGGAGTGAAGAGGTGTTTGTGTCGACATAAATACTTTATGTTGACACATTCTCAAGATACAGTGTCAAGAAGTAGTGTCGACATCACGGCAGCTATGTCGACTCCACCAAAGTCTGTGTTGACACTTAAGTCACATGTGTCGACACATATTGACAGTTTTTCTTGACACAGATTGATAGTCAATCTCGACGCTTTGCTGACAGAGACAAAGGTTCAAGAGCTGACTGGGGACTTGACAGCTGTGCATTCCAACAATTTTAATAAAGCTGTCAGACTTATCAGAAGTTAGTTAGAAACCGGATCAGCCGGTTACCATGGATAAAGTCTATATATATAGATGGATTCGGAATAAGAAAAAAAAACAGATCATACACACACAACTAACACAACTATTGAGAGATTGATCGTTGATCAAGAAAGTGTAAGTCACACAGAAGAAGATCTTCGTAAAAAGACCTAAGAAGATAATTTGAAGTGATTATCCACTAAGATTTTGTCTAAGGTGAATTCATTCAGAATTCAGAAGGAACTTCAGAAGATTTGGGGAGAGAGGGCTCCAGCTGTTTTGAGGTCAAGAAGGAGATAATAACAAGTCTCTTAAGAAGTAGATCCTGAACTAATCTACTAAGTTGTTCTAGATTTATATCTGGAATCCAAGAAGGAAGATGTCAGTCAGTCAACTTCAAAGGAGATCAACCCTACTAAGTTCAGATTCAAGAAGCTTTAAAGAAAGCTAAGAACAGGTTGATTTCAGTCATTAGTCTCATAAAGAAGCTGATAAAAAATTCTCTTAACCTTTCTCTCTCAACAAGGGTAAGTGTCCATCAAATTACTTATAAAATTCTGTAGGATCTTTTCAAATATCTGAGTTGTAAGCATGTGTTATAAATGCTGAGTGTTGGAAATTTTGATCTCTGAGTGGTAAGGCTGATTGAGCCTGAGTGTAGGAGAATTTGTTCTCTAAGTTGTAGGCCTTGTGGCAAGGCTAAGGTAGGGCTGTTAGCCTGAGTTATAGGAACCTTATAGGGTTCTTAGTTGTAGGAACCTTTCAGGGTTCTAGGCTGTAAGATCTATGGATCTGAGAAGAAGGAAGAAGTTAGGATGAATCTAGCACACTGCTAGATAGGTGAAGGGGGAAAGTGGATGTACCCAGACCTTGGGGGAACCACTATAAACCTATGTGCAATCTGTGATGCTTGTGTTATTTTAGATTCTGTGATGGTATATGATGTGTTAGCTGTAGAGATTTGAGATTTATATTAAAGAACTGAAGATTTATTCTGCCTTAGTTTAAAACAAGGAAAAGAACTTATTCACCCCCCCTTTAGGTGTTTGGGTTATCTTGAAGTTAAATCTATCAAGTGGTATCAGAGGGAGGTTACTCAAAGAAGTACTTAATAGTCTGAGTTAGATCCCTAAGGCAGAATCAAGAATCAAGAAAATGAGTTCTGTAGAAAATCACAAGGAACTAGGTTCTATGAAACTACCCATCTGCAGGAAGGAGATATTTGTTATATGGAAAGAAAGAGTCAGGTTATTTATGGAGGCTTCTGACCCAAGGATCTATATTACAGTAAAAGAAGGTCCTTATATTCTAATGAATGTGTCTGTTCTAGTTGCAAATCAAAGAACTTTTAAAGATTTTTCTGAGATGACTAAGTATGAGATCATCCTGGAAACTATGGAAAAAAGATCCCAGAATATCATAGTAAGTGCCATAGATGATTCAACCTTTCAGAATTTGATTCACTGTAAGACCTCCAAGGAAATGTTGGACACCTTGATAGTCTACATGGAGGGTTCTGAAGAAGTTCGACAAGATAGAAAGTCTATGCTAAATTATGAGTATGAAAGCTTCAGACAAGGGAAGTCAGATAGCATATCTGAGTGCTATAAGAAGTTCTATAGAATTGTAAATGAACTGATGTCTTATGGAAGGGTCTTCAGTACATATAAACTGAATGATAAATTCCTAAGATCCATGATAAAGGATTGGGACACCAAGATTTGTACCATTAGGGAAGTGGACAAACTTGCAGATATTTCTCCTCCAACTTTATTTGGAAATTTGCTGTCTTATGAAATGCAACTAATGACTAGAAAAGTTGAGAAAAGAAATGCTAAAGGGGAGTATAAAGAAAAGTCAGTGGCCTTCAAGGTTGAAGCCACTAGAAAGAATAAGAGGATGTCTTCATCACCTCCTAGGGAAGTTGCTGAAATTACCTCAGATAATTCAGACAACAAAAATTTAGATAGCAGTGATTTAGATGCAGATTTTGCTGCCTTTACAAGGAAGTTTCAGAGATTCTTGAAGAAGAAGCAGTGGAAATCTAGGCCCTCAAAATCACAGCCAGTTGATGACTATTATCAAAAGAGAAAGTCATCAAGGAAGGACAGGAGCACGTCTAAGCCTAGCAAATCTACAACATCAAAGATTGTTTGCTACTGCTGTAATAAGCCTGAACATCTTGTGGCTGAGTGTCTAGACAAAAGAAAGGGTTATGCTGATAAAAGGAAGACTCAAAAAAAGAGCAAGAAGGAGAAATCCTTTGTTTCTAAGATGGAGAAAAGCTTGACAGACCAATCAACTTCAGAGTCTGAATCTGAAGCTGAGGCATATATTGGTCTTTATGCAGCTGATGAAGAAGATGAGTTTATTCAATTGCTGAACTCCATCTATGAACATGAAGACCATCAGTGTATGGGACTGATGGCTGTATCAGAAGAAGACAACTGCCAGGATCAGCCTGGTCCTAGTAAGGTACAATGTATTTCTAAAAATTCAGATTGTAGTACTGGTACAGAGTCATCTACATCTGCATCAAGTGATGTTGATGGGTCTGAATATGAAGGTGATATTCATCAGCTAATAGATGAATATGGGGACTTGTTGCAGGCACTAAAGAAAAGCAAGAACCTGTCCAAAACTCAGGCTAAGGAAATTGTAGATCTTAAGATGGCTGCATCTGACTAAGAGAAAGAGTTGGATCAAAAACTGAATGAGATTGCCAAACTAAAAACTATATCCATTATTCAGATGGGCAGAATCACATACAAAAATGATCTAATTAAAAGTCTGGAAGTCAGACTTCAAAAGGAGAAAAATTTGGTGGCTAGTTATTCCAAGCCAAAATCAGTTTTACCCTTAATAGATGAGTTTGTGGCTCAAAAGGGTAAGACTGGAATAGGCTTTAAGTGTAACACCAGGTCTGTCCAATTCAAGAGAAAGGGCAAAGCCTCAGTCCAGCCACTGAATTTTAAAGTCCCTATATTTTTTAGAAAGGTACAAGTGCCTTCTAACAAGTATGACCTTGAGAATACTCATAGTCATAGTAAGACTGAAGTTCTGAATGGCAAGGGTGCTTATGTCAATAAGACAGCCCATGTTCATAAACCTCATGTTTGTGAGAAACCAGTGGGTGTAGCTGCAGCAGTACAAGCATAATACAAGAGATTTGATGTCAATCAGAAAATCAAGAATGTATCTAAAAATAGATACAATAAGTATGAATGCTGGTGCTGTGGCAAGACACGTCATTATGCCATAGATTGCTGGCACAACACTAGTGTCATGAAGAACAACCGTCTACCTATTAGAAGAGCTGCAGGTAGATTTGGTAAGTATGAAACTAACTTGAACCAAGGACCCAAGACTTACTTGAGTTCTAAGGAGAGGTAATTCTTTATTGCAGGTGAGTCCAAGTCACCATACCCCTATATGGTACTTGGAAAGTGGCTGTTCCAGGCACATGACTGGAATAAAGGGATTGCTGAAGGATTACTTGCCTATCATAAATGGGCCTAAAGTCATCTTTGGTGGCTCTGAAAAAAGAATCATCAAAGTGTTTGGTAATATTTCTAGTAACCAGATTATTATCACTCAAGTGGCCTATGTGAAGGGTTTGAAACACAACCTTATAAGCATAAGTCAGCTGAGTGATTTAGGATATGTCATTTCATTTGTTAAGAATGGATGTCATATCAAAAGGTCAAATGATCAAAAGGTCATTTTGACAGGATACAGAAAAAGGAATGTGTACTGTCTTAATTTTGAGTGTGAGAACAAAGGTTCTCCTATTTGTCTTGTAGCTGATGAGAGAGCCTCTCATTGTGTCAAATGGCATAAGAGGCTGGCCCATCTTAACTACAAAAAAATTGGCCAACTCTTTAGCAAAGAGTTAGTGAGGAATGTTCTTCAAGTTAAGTGTATAAAGGAAGTGATATGTTCAGCTTGTAAAAAGGGCAAGCAGAAAAAATCCTCCTTTCATAGCCTTGAAAAAAAGGATTCAGTGAGGTGTCTATACCTCTTACATATGGATCTTTTTGGTCCTATGCCAGTTCATAGTCTAGGTAGGAAGGTCTACACTTTTGTGGTGGTAGATGACTATTCTAGATATTCCTGGGTGTTCTTTCTGAGACAAAAATCAGAAACCCCAAGTTTTTTACACAGTTTTGTCAAACAAATTCAGAATGAACTGGACAGTACAGTGGTCAAAATCAGAAGTTACCATGGCACTAAATTTCAATCTGAAAGTATAACAAGACTGTGTAAAGAATTTGGGATTTTTCAAGAGTTGTCCTCACCTAGAACACCACAGCAAAATGGTATTGCTTAAAGGAATAATAGAACATTGATTGAGGCTGGTAGAACTCTATTGAGTGACACTTCTCTCCCAGAATATTTCTGGGCTGAGGCAGTAAACACTGCATGTCATGTGATCAACAGGGCTTCTATCACCATGTGACACAAAAAGACTCCCTATGTAATTATGAAAAGTAGAAAACCAAATTTATCCTATTTTAGGATCTTTGGTTGAAAGTGTTATATCCTTAACAATGGCAAGTCTTATCTAACTAAGTTTGCTGCCAAATCCCAAGATGGGATATTTGTTGGGTACATCAACAATAGTAAGGCTTATAGGGTCTACAACTTGATTACACTGGTTGTAGAAGAATCTGTACATGTTGTATTTGATGAAACTAGATTGATCAATAGTGAGTTGCCTTATTGTTCATGCAGTACAACAGGTATAAATGAGAGAATGGACAAGCTTTCCATTGCAGAAGATTCAACTGCAGAACAAGAAATGGAAAATGGTGGCTACTGTCCAGGGGGAGTACAGGACTCTTTAGAAGCTGAAGAAAACCAAGAGGTGCAACACATTGAAGAAACTGGGGGTATTCAACCTGAAGACAGACTACCTCCAGCTGTTAGACACTTAAAAGATCATCTAGTAAATCAGATAATTGGTGATCCAAGGCATGGAGTACAAACCAGAAGCAGGAACTTTAACACAGTCCTATACTCAAGCTTTCTGTCTCAATTAGAGCCAAAGAAATTTGAAAAAGCTATCCTAGACCCACACTTGATTAATGTCATGCAAGAAGAGCTAAATCAATTCAGAAGGTGCAAGGTCTGTGAGTTAGTTCCTAAACCACAAGACCACAATATCATTGGAACAAAGTGGATCTTTAGGAACAAATTTGATGAGAGTGGAATTATTGTGAAGAACAAAGAAAGACTTGTTGCAAAAGGGTACATGCAGGAAGAGGGAATAGACTTTGATCAAATGGTATCAGAGGGAGGTTGAAGACAACATTAACGAAGGCTGCGAGCTGGTGCGCAAAGCTTTTGATGATGCGACGACGGAGATTAAAGGGGTCATCACCCTTATTACTGATAATGGATTGGATTTTCTTGTTTCTGAACCTACCAAGATATGGAAGAAGGAAATATTCTAGTTATATACTGCTGCAACAGTGGATTCCACTGGACTGAAGATTAAATCGACAGTTCATGGTAATAGAGTCAAACTTACTCTGAAGAGTTTGAGAAAGATTCTTCACCTTCCAAGAATTTAGGATGAAGAAGTGGTCCCAGCCTCAAAGACAAGGGAGGCTCTCCAGTGGTGTGGAATTGATCCAACCATGAAGATTGGAGCAGCCATAAACCAAAAAGGAATGAATCAACAAGGAAAATTTCTATCTGAAGTGATAGGGAAGGTGATTTTGTGTAAACCAGGAGGCCATGATAGGATCTCTGCCATTATGTTCAATCTGATGACCAAAATAATCTATAAGATTAACACAGATTGGTCTGCAGTTTTGTTTGAGAAGATAAAGAAAGGAATCAAAAAGCCTAATTTGGCTAGATTAATGAGTTTATACCTGGCTGGAGCAATTCCAGAGGTAATTCATCAGCTTCAAGGATCTAAAATAAATCATATGAGAAGGATGGACGTCAGGATAATATCCAGATGGGATAGGGTTCTCTCCAAGGACACACTTGATTTGGATAACCAAGAGACTGCAATAAAATCACCAGTCCATGACATTACTGATCATGATCATGTGCAGGGGGAGCAAGTTAAGGAATAGGTCCAGTATAACATCCCATTTCCGGCTAGACCCCCGGGGGGTGGTTTTGCCATGACTAGGTCACGACAAAACCCTAGGAAACCCAAAAGACCAAGGCAGCTTAGGAAGAAAGGTGAAAATCACCTTGGTCTGTAAATAGTGGGTCAAACTTGCTTAAAATAAGTTTAGGACTCGGGCATTGAGTGCGTCGAGTGCACTCAACGCCATAAGCAGAATGGCGTTGAGTGCACTGACTGCACTTAACGCCATCTTTCAGGCGGGATGGCGTTGAGTGCGTTGAGTGCACTCAACGCCATAAGCAGAATGGTGTTGAGTGCACTGGCTGCACTCAATGCCATCTTTCAGGAAGAATGTCGTTGAGTGCACTGACTGCACTCAACGCCATCCTTCAAACGGGATCGAGTTGAGTGCGTTTAGTGCACTCAACGCCATAAGCTAGGCGCGTTGAGTGCACAGACTGCACTCAACGCTATCTAGTGTCGTCTGGTTGGCGTTGAGTGAGCTGAGATCACTCAACACCGTAGACTGGATTGCGTTGAGTGAGCCTAGCTCACTCAACGCCGTAATCTGTCAGGCAGGATGGCGTTGAGTGCGTTGAGTGCAGTCAATGCCATAAGTTGAACGGCGCTGAGTGTACTGACCGTACTCAACGCCATTTGGTTTTGTCTGGATCGCGTTGAGTGAGCAGAGCTCACTCAATGCCATAACCTTGACGGCATTGAGTAAGCTAAGCTCACTCAACGCCATCGTTTAAAAAGGACATATTCTGGATGGCATTGAGTGAGCAGAGCTCACTCAACGCCATAGTCTGGATGGCGTTGAGTGAGCAAAGCTCACTCTACGTCATAACAGGGATGGCATTGTGTGAGCAGAGCTCACTCAACGCCATATCAAGGATGGCGTTGAGCAGAGCTCACTCAACGCCATTTTACTTAGTCTTTTCTGGAAGAATTATTTTGGCTGGGTGCTGGTTCACCTGAACCGGGCCGGTCTAGGGAGTGGGCCATTTTTCTCCTATTAAGACCTAATAAGTCTTTCTTAAATTAAGTTGACTGGTAAATCTTGACACGTGGACCGACGATTTTGCAAAAAGGTGGTTACGGCCATGGCCGAGAGCTTGGTTTCATGGCCATCAATGGCATTAGATGTCGTGGCCTTCCCCCTTCCCTTTTACGGCTGGATCAAACTCCTCTAGGGAAGAGGAGGAGTTTCCAGCCGTTTGCTTGCTGTCACAGAGCCGTTTATGCCCCCCACCACCATGGCCGAGCCAAGATATAATCAGCCATTAATGGCCACTAGCTTTTGGCTGTTTCCCCTTCTTGACCAAGCTTTTAAACACGCTCAGAGGCCCAAGAGGTGGTTTTCCCAGCTTTTACCTTAATTTTTCGAGCCTCCCACTGTGCTATTGAGAATTCAGGCAACGCAACCACCACACCAATGGCATCCCGACGGTCTGCACGCCTCCAGCCCGCGAACAAGGTCCTCCCCTCCTCTCTCTCTACGAGTAGATCTTAACTTTCCTTAGGATTAAGATTCGGGCTCAATTGAGCCCGATCGGAAGAGCATATCTTTCCGATTTTTCCACAAAAATGAAGTCTCGGGCTCGCCAGAAAAAGCCCCTCCGGCGGCTGCGCCGCCGCCCGATGATGGCCACCACCTCAACGGAGGTGGTGGTGGCGGTTGCCGTCCAAGGAGGAGGCTGGACGGCCGGCGGCTGCGCTTGGAAGTAGCTCCAGGTCGGGCAAACCGTGACCTTTGGCTGGAGGAGGAATACGATGCCAGGGCCCTTAAATCCTGCTTCAAGATCTGTGCAGTTAATTAAGCTTTTATTTTATAAGCATTTTTCTGTATTAAAATAACAGCCACTTTAGATAAATTAGGAAAAATACTTAGGGGCTTTTTATGAAGAAATGACCAACATAAAATTTGTAGCCCTATGGGTCTACTATATTTTAAAATTGATTTGGGTCAATTTGGCAAAACTGGTTTGACCAGGGCCCCTCTTTTGGTGGGATCTAGACCTAGAGCAAGGCAGAGACAAAATGGTATTCCCACCCTTCATCCTTTTACCAAATGATCTGAAATTTTGGCAGGGATTCTACCCAAGCTATACCTAAGGCCTGTCCAAAAATGGGAATTTTTGGAGAATGTGTTTCTAAAGCTTTTAGAAAAATTTAATAATCTTAGGAAAAATTAATAAATTGGATTAATTACTTCCAAACCCTCCCAAATCTTGGTGAGTGGTCCCTGGGTTCATCATGAGGCTCTGTATAATTTTTCATCTCATTTGGAGATGTTCTAGGTAGGAAATGGACAACCCTAAGCTATGCCCTATCGGGGGTTTTAGGTTAAAAGTGCACTTTGAGATTTTAGTGGTCAGATCACCTCAACAGAGGCTGAGATTTTTACAACTGACTAGGAATGCCCTCTAGCACCTCCTCATGGATTTTGAGGTGTGTTGAGGTAGATTTACCATAGGATCTAAGGACAAACCCTAAGGATGGCTCTTGGTGGGTTGTCAAGGTCATGGGGTCAAATGACCTTGGACTGACTTGAAATTTTGTGGAGAGGACCATAGGGCCATTACAGTTCTCTGGACAAAATCTTAGGGGATTTGGAGATAGTTAGGCCACCGAAAATCCTAACCCTAGTTTAGGGCACCAATCTTAATTTGAACTATTATGCTGACAAATGAACTACAAATCAAATAAAATTTGGGCAGGGTAATTTTCTGGTCTAAATGGCCATAATATAGTTTTGTTAAGATTTTTGGGTTAATTTATACAGTACTTCATTCATAACCCTAGTTGTGCCCTAGATATCTATTTTGATGATTCTGGAATTTCTGTTCACTGGAATGTTATGAAATCTTGGATTAGGGTATCTTATAGCATGTTATACCTTCTGTCTTTTTCTTGGGAGTTTTATCTGATTATTTTGGGTACTTGCTTCTTTAACTTACCATTTGAGATATGTAGTCAAAAAAACAAATAATGCCCAATTATTATTTGAAAAATTATGAAATTTGGTCAGTGGGTGTTTCAAACCATGATAGTCACCCTGTAATTTTCTCTAGATTTTTAGATAATTAATAATAGTGTCTCCTTCACTAAGCTAGGAAAAATTAGTATTTTATATTAAAATAAATTCAGAGCCCAAATATTAGAGAAAAATCATGGGACTTGGTTTCTGATAGTTTTAGTTCACCATCAAGCTTCTGAAATTTTCTGTGATTTTTGGGTAGATATTTACAGTACTTGCTTCATAATATAATAGAAGTGGCCTAAAATGGTAAATAAGGAAATATAGGCCTAAACACCTCTGAAATATCTCAAAAATTTGGAATTACTTCTTAAATGCCTCAGAGGATTTTTACTGATTTTATGATGATTTATTGTTTTCTCATTAGTGCACTTCATGTTCATACTAGGGCATTGGGAGGCTTAGAATAAATAAATTAAATGCCCGATAAAAAGGAAAAATTCTTAAATATTGGACTTAGTTATATTGTGTCATGATAGACCTCCAGTAAATATTATAGGAGATTCGAAAGACAATTTGGAGTACCTCCCCATATATACCTCATGTATCTTTGGACGGTCTGCATATAGTAAAACCACAGAAATTGAACTATAGTGGGTAATGAACTTGGGGAGATGGAATTTTGGTAGTTTGCTGGTTTGGATAGGGCAAGTTAAGTTAAGTTCATTATTGGAAGTCAGGATAAGTAGAGTGTGAGATTGGCTAGTGTTAAGTGGTGTTCGGGAATGACGAAAGATCGTCCACCCCGGGTAGGAGAGGAAGAGGCTTAATTCCCTAGAGCTAGGTCTAAAGTAATCTAAAAGGGATCGGGTAATGGGTATCAACCAATAACAATAAGTGCCTTGCGAAAGGGAACGGTGGGCTTAAGCTACCATCATAGTTCCTAGTGCCCTTTGAGAGCCCTTCACGGGGAATACCCTGGGCAGTCTTGGGCTAACGTAAACCGTAGGAATAATAAATTAAAAGAGCAACTAGAATAATTAGGGTTGCACTTTCACACACCCCGGTCGATAGGGAGGTAGAATAAGTATGTTTGGTTGCCATTCAGACAATAGCTCTGAAGGTAGATGCACATACGGGACAGTACGGGGAGCCGAGGGCTCGAGGGTTTGAGTACAGAATAAGGTGGTGGGTCTTCAGTATTTGATTATCATTCACACCAACATCGGTACGTTGACTCGGCGGTGTGGGACACTTAGCCAAAGAAAGTCTTGCGGATATAGCCAGTACAAGTACGCAGATACTCTAGGTTGTGTTCTTCTAGGGGCGTACGGAAGGGCTAGGCCCGGTAGTATGGATACCCGCCTAGGAGTGGGGGGCCTGACCCACTGTCTCCGTTTGCCACTACGGAGGTTCCTGGGAGTGAAGCTAGCTTCCCGAATAGGGGGAACTAAAAATATGTGCGCATAGAGTCGTGTGCGTGAGTTGTACTTGCATGAATCATGACATAGCATATCGCTATACTCATATTTGCATACAACCGACACTCCAACGGATAAATCGGTATGGGACTTTTTATACGATGGGAACCTTGCAGAAGACCCCTTAACTTATAAGTTTGTATGGGCATTCATATAAGTTAAGGTTACTTACAAGTTGTATCAGAGCGGACCACGATCAGAAGAGAAGTAGTACACAAAACCCTGGGCCACCCCCGTGCGAGCTTAGTTTGCGGACAAACTAGCAACGGAAGCAGTGGTGTGGCCATAAGGGAAATCACATGTGAAAGTCCATCCTACCCTTTCTTATATTCTATTCATACATTCTCTAACAAGTGGATTTTTTCCTTGTAGCCTGCGACGAACCCTACATCACAGCAGGGGACACCTCAGGATCCGATGTGGTCCCGCCTCTGCCGGCTCCAGCTCCGTTCCAGTAGATGGAGATTGGGCAAACACTAACAGCCATTCTGGAGGCTTTCAGAGCTCAGCAAGCACCGACCCAACAGCCAAACCCTGGGGCCAATTGGATGACTGTCTTCCGGGGACTTCCCCCTTTATCCTACCTAGGGACGGAGTCTGCAGTACATATGGAGGAATGGTTGGATACCATTTACGAGACACTTGCCGGGATTTGATGCCCCATTTAGGAGGCAGTTACTTTAGCAGTCTCCTGCCTGGAGTCACACGGAAAGAGGTGGTGGAAATCCCAGCTTGACACCACCTTTGCGAGGATCGATTGCGTAGATATTACTTGGGAGGAGTTCAGAGCAGCGCTCTTGGGACATTTTGTACCTTAGTCGGCAAGGGACGACCTGGAGGATAGGTTCCTGCGGTTCAGGCAGGGGAACAGGACTGTAGTGGAGTATTATCAGGAGTTCACTCACCTGGCCCGCTATGCGGACGATTATCAGTTGGACGATGCTGGCTATGCCCGGAGGTTTTACAAGGGGCTGCAAGACGACATGAGGCAGGCCCTCCTCTTTGTCTCAGAGGGGAGTTTGGACAGGATTCTTGAGATGTCAAAGAAGAGAGAAGCGGATCAGCTTACAGTTAAGAGCCGGAAGAGACCGGCTGATGATATAGTGATTGGAGGTCATAGATACCGTCCTCAAGGCCAGGTTATTGGGGAGAGAAGGAATGGGGATCAACCTCGTCAGGAGTTTGGGCAGGAGCAGAGGGATAGGGGATGATAGTGCTTAGTCTTTATGACTAATGGTTTTCGAACCACAACATTACAGGAGCTCTGGATGGGATCCAGGGACCAGCACTAGCGGAGTATAGTGCGCATGGAGGTGGGTCATTCTAGCACCGGTGCACCTGCGACCAGCTTCATGAGTTATTAGTATTTTTATAGCTTCCGCGATGAGCGATTTGTAGTGAGGACTCTAATGTACCGGGCTCGAGCCCGTTTATCTATATTTCATCTGAACTGTATCTTTGCAGTACTTCTATTTGATATTACTAATGGACTGGATGTGGTTTCATTTTATGCGTGTATTTCTGTGGACCTGTTTACATTTTATGTATTCTTACTTCTCTCACTTTGTGATCGAAAAGGGCCGGCAGAATTGGCGTTTTGTAGTGGCAGCCTTCCCGTGAGTCGGTGCCACCGTAAAGCGGCAATTCTGGGCTAAGACCCCGGTGGTTGAAAAAAAAAGAGGGGGTCTTACATCCAGGACCGGACTGAAACTACCCAAGTCCATGAGGAGACAGTTACTGTACAGTTGTAGGGGGAGCAACATTCTGCATAAGGACAAGGGGAAGAAAGCATTCACTTGGCAAGTGAAATGAGTTCACAATCTATTCTTTAAACACCTCATGTCAACAGTCCAGCACTAGATGTGATCATGGAGGATACATCTATGGTTGGTGATGCTCCAGAAAAAACAATTCACACTCAACAAGAGTTCACCCTGGAAGAATTATTTCCTGACATAGAGGGAGCAGTTGATGGGGAGCAAGTTAACCTTGAGAAGGTGGAGCATATGACTGAAAAGGAGATGCCTCCTAGTCCCAAAGAAAGAGTAAATATTGACAGTTCATCTGATTCAGAGGATGAGGAGATAGCAAGTTTAAAGAAAAGAAAACTGATGGTTTTTAAAATGAGAAGCCAGAACTATAAGAAGGCTTTGCAAGCTACTACTTCACAACCAGCTCCTGAGACTGATTATAGCAAATTTTTGGTTTATTTATATGTGAAATTTGATGAGCAGAGATTGGCTCTTAAAAAATATGTGGATGAAAGCCATAAGGCCCTCCAATTTGATCTAGCATAAGATATAAAATCCATCAGATTTGAGGTCAATCAGAATAAGAAAGAGATGACAGATTGCTTCCACAAGGGGGGCAATGCTGTGGTATTTCTAGCAAAGCAACAAGCAGAAATAAAGAAACAAGTGGATGATATTTCTGTCAAACAAGGCTATATCCTTGAAAACCAAATAAGAATGAATGACAATCTTACTGTATCTCACAATGAGATGGTCACTGAAGTAAGGAAAACAGTTATTGCAATGACTGAGGTAAGAAATTAGGAGAAAGAAGAATTTGATAAGAAGCTATAAGAAGCCTTAGATTCCTTTAAGACAGCTATTACTACTTCTCAAAAAACAATTTCTGATCAGCTTCAAAAGTTAAAGCCATTCTTTAAAGATGGAATCAATTACCTGGATGGGAAAATCAGAATTCAAAAAGATGATTTGAGAGATCATGTGGCCAGAGAAGTCATAAAGGGGGAGAGGGTGTTTGTATATGCAGGCTCTGATCATGCCAAATGGATAACCAATAGTATTAGAGACACTCTGGGATATCCACACTTATGTTATGATGATAATGTGGATGAGTCAGGTGTGCAACTAGCTCTACTTGAAGGTGATCAACCTGAGGTTGCCCAAGTTATTTACCTCCTGTAGATCTTAAAATGATACATCAACAAGTTCAGTCTATGTACAACCCTCCACAATAAGTTACTAATGTTATTATTGAAAAGGTAGATATGCTACAAGCTGGGGTGAAAGCTCAGCAAGATGCTCAATTATCAAAGAAGAGATTCAAAGAGCAGATAGAGTTAAAACCTGAATTTTAGCAATGGATCCCCACTTCTAGAAATATTATATTAACTGCCTAAAAAGCTATAAAAGACCAGGTTCATGAAAGGGGTAAATGGTATAATGAGCAGGAGTGGTAGAAGTATGAGGCAAGGCAGGAAGCCATAGTTCAATACAAAAGAAAGGCTAAGAGTGGGAAGCTACCTCCTGATGCTCAGGAGCCTAGCAAGTGTTTCCTTAAGCCTTTTCATTATTTTGAAAGGCAAAGGATTAAGGCTGAAGTTCAAAAGAAGGCTGAGTTGAAAGGCAAGAAGCCCATTGAAGATACAGAACCTACTGTGCAGGCTCAGATTAAATTAGGGAAAGGAATAGTCATCAAGGAGCCTGTCCAGCCTTAGTTTAGTTTTACTAGTTTTTTCAAGAACTATGTAATTCTTAGTTTTTAAAGAAGTCTATGTAAACAGTGTTAAGAAACTTTTTGATATAATAAACAAAACAATGTTTCATGTTCATTTAATTTGCATCCTTATTCTGTGATGATAGTTTATTATTTGTTTTGTTTATAAGTTACCCTGTTAAAAATGCTTATACTCATCATCATTTTTATTTATCATAAGTGGTGTATATCATTGATAAAAGGGTTATGACTTCTCCAAATAGGGGGAGATTGTTGGTACATTGGAAAATGTGTACCTGATTTGGAGAAGCCTCACTTAGCTCAATGATATACATCAAGGTGTATTTGATGTTATTTTGAGTTTATATGTGCAGGTTAAGTATTGGCTAAAATGCAGAGAAAAGTTTCTAAGTCCATGTGTCGACACTTAAGGAAGTCTGTGTCGACACATTGAAAAGCTGTGTCGACACCTGAGGCAGTTGTGTCAACACACAGAATATATTAGTCGTCATCAACTGTGTCGACACCGGGAGGCAGTGTCGACATCCAGAATAGTTAGTCTACATCAACTGTGTCGACACCCGGAGGCTGTGTCGACACACAAAATTCTTAGTCTACATCAACTGTGTCGACACACAGGACTTGTGTCGACACACAGCAGAGTTTCAACATAGTTGATTGTTGTGGAGTGAAGAGGTGTTTGTGTCGACACAAATACTCTATGTCGACACATTCTCAAGATGCAGTGTCAAGAAGCAGTGTCGACATCAAGGCAGCTATGTCGACTCCACCAAAGTCTGTGTCGACACTTAAGTCACATGTGTCGACACATATTGATAGTTTGTCTTGACACATAATGACAGTCAATCTCGACGCATTGCTGACAGAGACAAAGGTTCAAGAGCTGACTGGGGACTTGACAGCTGTGCATTCCAATAACTTTAATGAAGCTGTAAGACTTATCAGAAGTTAGTTAGAAACCGGATCAGCCGGTTACCATGGTTTAAGTCTATATATATATAGATGGATTAAGAAGAAGAAAAAAAATACAGATCATACACACACAACTAACACAACTATTGAGAGATTGATCGTTGATCAAGAAAGTGCAAGTCACGTAGAAGAAGATCTTCGTAAGAAGATCAAAGAAGACAATCTGAAGTGATTATCCTCTCAGATTTTGTCTAAGGTGAATTCATTAAGAATTCAGAAGGAACTTCAGAAGATTTGGGGAGTGAGAGCTCCAGTTGTTTTAAGGTCAAGAAGGATAATATCACAAGTCTCTTAAGAAGTAGATCCTGAACTAATCTACTAAGTTGTTCCAGATTCATATCTAGAATCCAAGAAGGAAGCTGCCAGTCAGTCAACTTCAAAGGAGATCAACCCTACTAAGTTCAGATTCAAGAATCTTTGAAGAAAGCTAAGAACAGGTTGATTTCAGTCATCAGTGTCATCAAGAAGCTGATCAAGAATTCTCTTAACCTTTCTCTCTCAACAAGGGTAAGAGTCCATCAAATTACTTATCAAATTCTGTAGGATCTTTTCAAAGATCTGAGTTGTAAGACTGTGTTATAAAGGCTGAGTGTAGGACATTTTGATCTCTGAGTGGTAAGGCTGATTGAGCCTGAGTGTAGGAGAATTTGTTCTCTTAGTTGTAGGCCTTGTGGCAAAGCTGAGGTAGGGCTGTTAGCCTGAGTTGTAGGAATCTTATAGGGTTCTGAGTTGTAGGAACCTTTCAGGGTTCTGAGCTATAAGATCTGTGGATCTGAGAAGAAGGAAGAAGTTAGGCCGAATCTAGCACAGTGCTAGATAGGTGAAGGGGGAAAGTGGATAAACCCAGACCTTAGGGAACCACTATAAACCTATGTGCAATCTGTGATGCTTGTGTTATTTTAGATTCTGTGATTTTATATGCTGTGTTAGCAATAGGGATTTGAGATTTATATTAAAGAACTGAAGCTATATTCTGCCTTAGTTGAAAACAAGGAAAAGAACATATTCACCCCCCCCCCTCTAGGTGTTTGGGTTGTCTTGAAGTTAAATCTATCAAAAACCACAGAAAATAGTTCATTTAAACAATGAGTTAGGACAACCTAATTATGACACCACTTTGGTTTGATTTACTAAGAGTATTTTGTGGTGTATCCTAGTCAAAAATCAACCTCATATATATATATATTGGTTAAGGTACGAGGATACCCAAATTTACAAAGGGAAGAAATTAATGCGAGAGTCACTACTTGAGGGTTAAACTCTGATGTCCCTACTCCACCTATCGAGTGATATTATCACTTCTTACCCAAGCTGATAGGACCGCCTCAAGGAGAATTGTTTCCTATAATCTATTAGTGGAATGGTTGGGTACTCGTAAACTTAACTCTCGTACCGATGACTTGATTGCGTGGAGATAATCACCATGACAAATACCAAAGGTCAAATAAGTATTCAAGTTTCAAAAGAGATCCAATTTTGGTTGGGCCACATGTTGACCATGAGAAGATTGTCGTAAATTGTAACCTTAAGGGCCTAAAGTATGCATCATATCAATAAGTATCAAAGTGGAACTTAAAGTCTAAGATTGTTATCCCTAAGGATTGAGTGCCTATATAGGATGAATGCACTATAGTTATTATAGAAATTTATCCCAAATGTATGGGGGCTTATCCTTTTGTTTATTGGGCTAAATTGGTAACGACTTTGATTTCCCTAGACCCTATTTATAAAATGTTGTGTCATAAACAAAGTGATCTTGAAGAATTGGTATTCAAACATTATCTAGAGGAAAGTCGAGAATTTGTGTACGGATAATTGGTAAGATGAACAACCCTCCCTATAAGTTTTTAATATACGTAGAGGGCTGCACACTTGGATATATTACAACCCTAGAACAAGGAAAGTTGGTAGGAGACGTTAGATACTTTCTCGGGATTCTTAATCCAATAATTACTTCGCACAAATTAAAGAGAGATTGTAATTTCATCGATGCAATATGACTTGTTATATTCAAAGAACGAAACAAGTTGTGTACAATCCACAAGAATTTGAACAAATGACATTTCAAAAAACTAAAATAAAAGCAGTATCGACGACACACAGGCTCTATGTATAACTAAAAGAGTGTGTTACCTCAACAAAGAATGTTAGTAGATGCTCTAACACCTTAACACAATCGATGTAACACACGATTAATGAATATATTGTCGGTTAAGAATTTGATTAATGAACTCAGATATATCGCATGAGAGAGCCAATGTGAATTGAGAATTCAGTACAAGTCAGAAGGATAATCAGAAATTTTGCAAAGCTAGGGCTCTTAGGAAAGTGACCAAGACTATCACATATTAAATGTGTATAATTGGGAGAAGTAAAAACGATGATTGATCACTGCTATCCACGCCTACCCAACATAACCAGGACCTTACGTTGGAAACTTACAGATTTGGATAGGGTACCTTCATTATAATATAAAAGAGTGTTGGCAGGACTTAACCGTTACGTGATTAAAGCCCATAAAGTGAGAGTTCAAAATGTTCGAGTAATTTCGTCTATAAAACTGGGGATATAACGACCCCAAAAAACTTAATGTCACGTGAAAGATCATAATAAATTAGAAGATGTATATTATAGGTATGATCCTTTGGATGTGAATCTGATGATCATAAGAATCAAAACAAAAGTTTATGATGATATAATAATCTCCTACAAGAAAATTTGAGATTTTGAGAGCAACTCGTGATTATGAACATACTAATTCCTTAGAATCAAATACTATAATAATTCGGAGAATTTGAAATGCCCACTTTGCGAGTTATAAAGGCATTGTCTTACTTAGTGAACGTGGGAAATTTTATCATGAGTAGACAATACAAGCCTATCCTACACACAAAGGAACGAATGAATTCAACCTTACATAAATTAGATAATGTGAATTTTATATTTTTGGTGTAAGTAAGTGGTGATAACTCATGAACATAGAGAAATGATAGTCACTACCATACTATATTTTTTTGAGGTTTGATTGAATGTTACATATACATATTCTACACACAGTTGAGCTAATCCCATGAGTATAAAGGCTTGGGATGGATATTCACCTATGCTTACTTATTAAAGATACCTATTAGAATATGTATAAGAAAAATTTCTACGAGCATACCTATGTTGAACTTCGAGTAAATAAAAGTTTAATTTGTCAAGACATGACATTTGAAATGTAACGACTAAGCAAATTGAAATGGGGTGGATGATTAGTTGAAGTTGTACACATAGGTATGACCCCTTGATTACGACAGCATTAAAAACCGAGACACATACGTTGATAACATCATGATCATCTTAGGAAAATTCATGACAATGAAGAGATCAATTTTGATTTGCAAATGTGTACTCGGCGAGATCACACGAGAAGTACGTAATGAGTTTTATTGAGATCTTTCTTATATTGAAGTCAACTTGTGATGAATCTTAAAGGATTTTACCCATATATATTATAAATCAAGCTCCATTGGCATAGTGATTTGGAATTATTTGTATGAACATCAATATAAATAATTATCGCTTGATGTATGCTTGATAGGTGAACACTCTACGAAATAGGTATTGTTGTTTAAAGTAGAGACGTAATAAGTCTGGAATTTGGGAGAAACAAAAAAGATTATCTTTTCATCACATCGTCATCTTGAAAGTTGGTTAATTGCTATACATAATAGTGTTGGTCTTGAAAGTCCTCGTTTCATGAGTAGCAAAACACCTAGAAGGGGGGTGAATAGGTTGTTGTATCTTTTATTACTATCTTTAAGCTTTGTGTGTTGTGAATTAGTTTTATGTTAGCTTTCAAGAATCACACAACATCACACAAGTTATTTATAGTGGTTCTCCAAAGTCTGGGTACATCCACTGTCCCTCTCACTATTCTAATAGTGTGATTGACAAAGCCAACTTCTCCAAACTCAGCTCAATGAGCTTACAACACAGATCCCTCAAGATCTCTCAGACTAATCCAAGTCCTACCTAAGGCCCAAGGCCCTACACTCAGAGATATAATCTCCTACAACTCAGTAATCTTCTCCAGATCACCTACCTCGGACTTTATCCAAAGTCCTATACTAAGGCAGAGAGGATAGCCCTACACTCCGATCTTCCAAAGGATCCTACAACTTTGCCTTTTTAGTTTTTTCTTACAACTCAGATCTTTTAATATCCTACAAAAGAAGTGTTGTTTTTGTTGATGACTGACTCAAGAGAAGTGATCTCTAAGTCTGCCTCTTCCTGAACTAAGAAGACTTACTCCTATACTCTTCGCAGCACCAAGAATGGATCTTCAAGGTTATTCTACTTGTACTGCGAAATAACCTGCAGAACAATGTTTTTTCAAGTCTTTTGAGTAGAAGAGTTGAATGTAGTGGCCATGAAGACATACAGCAGCTTAGGCTTGCTCTGCTCCTCCTTCTTCTAAGAGAGTGAACTTTTTAAACTTATTGTTGAAGATGTGACTATCAACAGTTAACTGTTTTATCTTCTCAGACCAATAATAAGAGTATTTTGTTCAAGCTCTGCAATTGAGTCGAGAGGAAGAAGATGAAGCTCAAAGCTCTTATTTCCAAAAGTTTTTTTTTCTTTTTTCTCAAAACATTACTTTTGTAGCCCACCGTCAAACGACTCTTTGCGTAGTAGGACTGGCCAAAAATTTCAACTGCTCCATCACTTTTGCATTTACAGTTATACTAAAGGCAAACAACGCCTTTTGTCTTATAGCAAGCAAATCTCGCGATATCTGAATATCTGCTAATGTCAGTATTACTGAGGGTTTCTGGACTTAGTAAATTCCAAACAGACTTCTCAGGAATTGAGTGAAGCCTTGTAACTCAACAAAAAAGTACTTAGCAGAATTTTGCATCTTTAGGCATTGAGTGAGCCTTCATCACTGATGCATTGAACGAAAAAGTGTACCGGTCGCACAAGTAATATAAAATGGTTGAATTTTCCCAAATATCGATCTCGAGGGGTGGAGTTAATTTTGAGGAGTACTTGAGATTGAATTCCTTTGGTTGGTACTTACGAAGGAGGGTTTAAATTGTTGCGAAAAAATAAAATAAAACACTAACAACTCTCTGATGCAATGCCGCTATGCAATGCTTCACCAGGTCGGATGGAACACTACTTGGGCTGTTATGCACCAAATTGCTGGGTGGATGGACGAGTAGGCTTGCAGATGAATTGGTGAAAATGGCAGAATATGGGTCGTGAGCACCTCTTTGCTACGCACTCCACTAGCAATTGCTAGTGCGGCAAGACTGGTAATGGTAACGGATGGAAAAAAAGGTGCTTCTCAAGCAACTAAAGAAGTAAAGAAATACAGAATCACATAGACATGAATCTAATAAAGCATACAACTAAAGAGCAACAACATATACAAATGAAGTTTTAACACACATATACAACAAGAAAGCAAGAACAAGTCAAGAGATTGACCGAATCCGAAGGCTCATCGAGGAGTCGCGGAAGGAATCTCTGGGTTGTCAATCCCGGTTCAATCTCGGTCCTCAACTACGTTCGGGGTAGAGAAGAGAGGTCATTACCTTCCAAAGTACCTGTCTTATTCGTGTCACAATGCGGAAGAAAGTTGAAAGCTTCCCTATGCTTGTTAGATACAACATCAAAACCTTTCTTGAAGCTCAAGGATGAAGGAGGAGGCCGAGAGGAAGCTCCGACTTGGATTTGGCGGTGAAAGATTGCCCAGAGCTCCTCCTTATGGTGGAAGATGAAGGGGAATGGCTAAAGCCTTCCTCGGAGATGAAAACAGCTAATAAAATGTGTGGGCTCCGGAATTAGGGCGAAACTTGCGAATTTATAGACAGTAGAAATAAAAATGCGCACGATCACTGACGCATGACTAGTAGTCGTGCCCACTATGTCCAGTGATCGTGCGTATTGGCATGGCAGAACTCAAGAAAAATTGAGATAACGCGCATGAGCAGTGGCGCACGAATGGTGATCGTGCGCACTATGTCTAATGGTCGTGCGATTAACCCAAACAGAACTCTAGGAAAAATCGAATCAATACACTCGATCAGTGGTGCAAGACCAGTGGTCGTGCGTACAGTGTCCAGTGGTCGTGCATCTGCCCTGGGAAGAACTTGGAAAAATGAAGACTAGTGCTCATGATCAGTGGCACACGACCAGTGGTCGTGCACAATAGATCCGATGATCGTGCACAGTATTCCTATTTCAAAATAATCCTGGAACACGCACACGACCCCTGTACCAATAGGAAAAACAAAACACTGATATGTGAAGACATTCCAGGTAATCACAATAAGGAGTACAATCTATAAAAGTAACAACAATACACAACCACGAGTATAAGTGTGCACTTCCTATGGAAAAAAAGATAAGATGAAATATATATGATAATGAACTAAAATCGAAGTGCATTCAAAAAATAACTAGCCCAGATGAGTCCGAAAATATGTGTAGAAATAGGACTCATCACACCACCAGACTTACCTTTTTGCGCGTCTCGGGCAAACAATATCTATGCAAATAAGGAAAATAAACTGGCTAAACATAGAAATTAAGATACAGAGTACAATGCGAAGACGCATGTTTGTGCGCATAAAAATATTATAGGGGGAATTTTTAAGTATACAAAATAGTTTATACTTTTCACAATGCGTATCAAAATTTTATGATTACTCAAAAATGGAATCACGGTGAATCATCTGGTCACGCGCAGGGAGAAAGTCCACAAACAACTAAGGTTAGGTTTGCCAAAGACCGGGGCTCAGGATCACCTCCAAAGGAATCCACCTTTAGCCACGGTACTAGCACTACTAGAAAAATGACCTTTAGCCACGGTTTTTTTTGCCACGGGGGAAAATCGTGGATAATAATGAAGTATTAACCACGGTACCTATTTCGTGGCTAATAAGTTAGTATTAGCCACGGATGACCATTTCGTGGGAAATAAAAAAGTTTTTGCCATGGTTTTCCTATTTCATGACTAATAAACTAGTATTAGCCACAGAAGCCTAATTCGTGGCAAAAAGGGGTATTTTTTAGTCCCACACCGACAATTAAAACATCAATTTCGGGTTTATATTGCCCATTCCGCAATGAATGTTTGAATTAAGCTGGGCTCGCGGGCAGGCTCGCGGGCGGCGGCGCCGGCAGGTGGCGGCCGGCGGGCGATAATTAAACCGTGGCAAAGAAGGAGCTTTTAGCCACGACAATTGAACCGTGGCAAAGAAGGAGCTTTTAGCCACGACAATTGAACCGTGGCTAGTAATTGCTGAAAACAGGCCCTTTAGCCATGATTTTAATTCGTGGCTAAAATGTATTTGCCACGGATTCAGCGTGGCTAATACTATTAGCCACGCTCGCATTGCCCATGCGCATTTTCGTGGATAGGTCGTAGCTAAATGTTTTAGCCACGGTTTTGGACTTTTACCCACGACAATCTGCTGTAGCTAAAAGTTTGTTTTCTTGTAGTGTAGTTCGACTCAAGCGAGAATCCATAGGACTTTAGGTAAAGAGATGGGGCTTGGGTTTTAGTAAGGTAAACAAAGATAACTAGGAAAGCTAAGCAACTAACCAAAATGAGCTAGCATAGAAAAGAGAATCCATTCGCTAATCCAAAATACTTGTGGTTACACCACACCCCCAGACTTAACTTTTAACATATGGGTGTGTGCACCGACTACTCCAAATACAACCACATCTCCAATAGGATTTTCAATCATACTTTTACTTTTTTTTTACTTTTCATTTTCACATATTTTTTTTCAAATCATTTTCTTTTCTTTAAACAGTTTCAGTAAATATAAGCTTTGTAGCACATCCACATATTCACAATGAATATCACCACATCACATCCCAAAATGCAAATGTAAAACTCTTAAGCTCGACTAAGGTGTGTGACTAGGATCGGCTCTGAGGCTTTGGTGAGATAATGATCGAGCTGAATTAAAAGAAGGGGTAGGCACAATGGGGATTAACGAGGATATGACGTTAGGAATGGTACAAAGCTCAACCGGGCCAAAATGATGGCCTACATCACGCTCACGCTTGACTAACCATGCACCAATGCTTTGAGAGTAGCTTGGGGCAAGTTCTTAGCCACCGATAAAGATGATACTTCCTCCCAACTCGAGCAAAACGAGTCTAGTGACGGCTACACACATCCCTATAGTACCATTCGTTTCATACCAGATACACCAATTTTTGAGTAGAATAAAAAGTATTTATGCAAATGGCAAAATATAAAACTATAAGCATACAGAAAAATTAAATCTACTGCAATTTCTACACAAGACGAGAGCACTCGACTAAGAGCACTGCAGGAGTCAACATTTTAATCCATCTCACAATCTTATGCCAGTACAATAACTTTACCAAATCATACAAAAGAAACGAGTTTAACTCGCAGCATGCTAACAGCTAAGCACGTGCTCATGTGGGTGCAGTGGTGTGCGATGCACTGAATGAATCAAAGTAAAACAATAAAAGCTACTAGTATGCACATGAAATGTGCGTGTGCAAATGGTAAAAATACTGACTCTCCCCTGGACTTAAACTAAACTAAACAACATATAATAAAGAAATTAAAATCAGATAGAGCTAAGGGAAGACGTTACCCAATACTCAGCTAGTGATCATACCAGAAGACGCATGAAAAAATAGAAGCAGGTCCGTCA
This sequence comes from Platanthera zijinensis, assembly GCA_039513925.1. Taxonomy (NCBI): domain Eukaryota; kingdom Viridiplantae; phylum Streptophyta; class Magnoliopsida; order Asparagales; family Orchidaceae; genus Platanthera; species Platanthera zijinensis. The sequence continues at coordinate 172,589,008 of CM077081.1, read as the reverse complement.
AACAAAAAATCATAACCCCACAAATACGAAGTTATCATGAACACCTGCAGGGGTGAGCTTCGCAAAAACAAAAGAAAAATATACAAAATACAAAGAAATACTAAAACTAAAATAGACATGAAAAATAAAAATGCAGGAAATGTAAGATAACTACTGGGATTATTGTCATCCCAGTATGACTTATTAAATTCTATACATTTCTATCTAATAGGCCTATAAAAAGAAAAATGCACAGGTAATTATTCCAGTGTCCGTTGCGGTAATAGGTACCGATACGGCGATAAAACAGTTACCCCTCTACCTAAATAATAATACCTGCCCAACGCAGGTGGATGAAATAGGAAGAAAGAAGAGGAGGAGTGCCTGTCCTCACTCATTTATCCATAAAAAAAATCCTTGCCCAGCAAGTTATCGTCTACAGGGAGACGGCAGGAGGATAAAGCAATGACAGGAGCTTCCTCGCTTGAGGAGGAATCAATCTCTTCGCGAAAGAGGATGCGATCATCCATCACTTGAGCTGAAAGCTTTAATTACTCCTGAAGCACCTGCGAATACTAAACCCACACAAGCTCAGATATAGAAAGGGGATCAAGAAATAAAGAAGATGAAGAACTAAAATAATCAAAAATAGGGGGAGTGGTCCTGGTCTCACTCCCAGCAGAATCCAAGCATAGATCATCGTCGGTATCATCAACCGACTCACTAAAAATTGGGATAGATAATTCTTGGAAAGAAAGCGGAGGAACAACAACATCAGAGAAAATATGAGCGGGTTCCTCCGGTGGTGAATCAACAAGAGGGGAAGAATGCAGAGGGAGAGATGACACCACAAAATCGTCACACCAATCAGTAGAAAGTGTGATTGGTATATCCGCAGCAGTCCCCTATAGACAAGGTGGTACTGTGAATATATCATCATAATCAGAAGGGGAAGCCAATTGAGAGGTGGATGGAACGAATCGGATACCCGGTTCATCATCCTCCTCCAACTAGAGATGAAATTCTACACAATCTTTCAACACATGCTCGGTGCTACGACAATACAAACACCATTTTCTATTACTCCTTAGTCCAGGTGGGACCAGAAAGTAATAATAAAAAGGTGAAGTCGTAGAAGAGAAGTGACCATAAGACTTGGGTATGGTGTATGAAGTACCATAAGAGGACGGTGCTCCATACACTGAACCACGCGAATTATGCTCACTATCTTTAGTGGGGCACTCATCACTACCATGCCTATAATCCCCACACCATCTACAATGGATATTCATATAAGAAAACATTGTGCAACAAGAAAGAATTCACCAACAGAAATATTCTAAGCAAAAATTAACTACACACTAGCAGATAAAAGAAAAGGAATGATTATTGCTGAAAAGTTAAAACTAGAAAAAGAACAAAGAAAACTAAGCAACAAAATTTAAAACTAAAGCAAAGATTAGAATGATATGAACAAATGGAAAATGGCTTCTATCTCCTATCTACCTCTCCAAAACTCACACGATTGTGTTCTGCTGCAACGGCGCCAAAAACTTGATGTGTTGAATGACAAGTGTACTGGTCGCACAAGTAATATAAAATGGGCAAATTTTCCCAAGTATCGATCTTGAGGGAACACAGCAAGGTGGAGTTAATTTTGAGGAGGACTTGAGATTGAAGTCCTTTGGTCGGTGCCTACGAAGGAGGGTTTAGATTGTTGTGGAAAAATAAAATAAAACATTAACAACTACTCCTATGCAATGTCGTTATACAATGCTTCGCTAGGCAGGATGGAATACTATACGGGCTGCTATGCACCGAATCGCTGGGTGGAGGGACGAGTAGGCTTATGGATGAGGTGTTTAGAATGGCCGAATGAGGGTCATGAGCACCTCTTCGCTACGCATGCCACTAGCAATTGCTAGTGCAACAAAGACTAGCTATGGTGGCGGATGGAAATAAATGCTCTTCTCAAGCAACTAAAGAAGTAAAGCAATACAGAATCACATTGACATGAATCTAATAAATCATAACACTAAAGAGCAACAACATCTACCAATGAAGTTTTAATACACATATACAACATGAAAGAAAGAACAAGTCAAGAGATCGACCGAATCCAAAGGATCATCGAGGGGTCGCAGAAAGAATCGCCAGGTTGTCAATCCGCATCCAAGCTCGGTCCTCAACTATGTCCGGGGTAGAGAAGGCTGTCACTACCTTCCAATGGACCCGTATTCTTCATGTCACTATGTAGAAGAAAGTTGCAAGCTTCCCTATTCTTGTTGGATAAAGCGTCAAAACCTTTCTTGAAGTTCAAGGATGAAGGAGGAGGCCAAGAGGAAGCTCCATCTTGGATTTGGCAGTGAAAGCTTGCCTGAAGCTCCTCCCTACGATGGAAGATGATGGGGAACGGCGAAACGCTTCCTCGAAGATGAAAATTGCAGAGAAAATGCGCGGGCTCCAGAATTAAGGCGGAACTTCTTAATTTTTAGATTACAGAATTAACAATGCGCACGATCAATGGCACATGACCAGTGGTCATGCGCACTATGTCCAGTGATCGTGCGTATTGGCATGGCAGAACTCAAGAAAATCTGGGATAACGCGCACGAGCAGTGGTGCACGACCAGTGGTCGTGCGCACTATGTCTAATGTCATGCGATTACCCTAGACAGAACTCCAGGAAACATGGAATCAATGCACACGATCAGTGGCGCTCGAGTCATGCGCACTATGTCCAATGGTCATACGTCTTCCCAGGGTAGAACTTGGAAAAATGAAGACTAATGCGCACGATCAGTGGCGCACGACCAGTGGTCGTGCACAATAGATGCGATGATCGTGCACAGTATTCCTATTTCCAAACAATTCCGGAACACGTACACGACCCTTATACCAATAGGAAAAACAAATCACTAATTTGTGAAGACATTCCAGGAAATCACAATAAGGAGCACAATCTATAAAAGTAACAAAAATACACAACCACGGGCCTAAGTGTGCACTTCTTATGGAAATAAAGATATGATGAAATATATACGATAATGAACTAAAAGTGAAGTGCATTCAAAAGAAAACTTACCCAGATGAGTCTAAAAATATGTGTATAAATAGGACTCGTCAATCACTCAATGCATATAAACTTTTATAGTCTAATAGCTTAGGCGTCAAGTTAGCCTTCATCACTCGACGCTTCTGTATTTGGTTTGATTTCTTTGAATGAAGGCATTGAGGGCATCTTTTTCACACAATGCTTTGTGCCTTCGCCTGGCTTCTTAATGAGGCATTTAGTAGCCTGCCTAAACTCAATGCTTCTGTACTTAGTTGAATTGTCTGTTGAGTAGGCGTTGAGTGAACTACATTCACTCAACACTTCTGGATTTAAATAGATTTTTTGACAGCAACTCTGAGGCTTTGACTGTTTGAGCTTCTATCAACGCTTTCGGTTGTAGGAGTTGAGTGAACTAGCTTCACTCAACATTTTTGTACTTAACCAGATTTCTACTTTGGGAATATTGAGGCTTTTACTGCTTGAGCATTAGTCGATGCTTTAAATCTCTTGGCATTGAGTGAACTTCCTTCACTCAATTCTTGTAGACTTAGGAAAATTTCTGCTTTACCAGTATCCAGTCATGAGTACATCTGTCTTTGTGACTCAAACTGCTTATCAAATCAGTTTAATAGAGAATAACCTGCATACATTGAACTTAGGGAATGAATCAAACACATTCATATGTATACCATTAACTAGTGGGCCTTCTTCAAATCTAGGACATTATGATCAATGGACCAAACAATCTCCCCCTATGTGAAGAAGTCAGAATCCTAGTTAATGATATACACTACTTTATTTAACAGATTAACATCATAGTAGAAAAGAGCAACAATTTATACACACACAAAAATATGATTTTGATTATAAAAAGAAATCATGATTAGACAGTGTACATAAAACAAAATGATCACTCTCCTACAGGACTTAAGGAAAACTAAGAACATTTCTATGTTTCAGGTACACTTATAACTATGCCCCTGCTTTATTTCTTAGTAGCCTTTACTTAATCTTAAGATTTCTTTTACTTCTTCCTTTAAAAGAAACTATATGGATTAGGAAAGTACTTGCTGGGCTCCATAGCATCTGGTGGCACTGCACATGACTTTTTGTCCCTTTTAAATTTTCTTCTCATTTCCTCATTCCTTTCAAGATTGTCCCACTCTAGGGAGCTATAGATCTTTCCTCTGTCAGTTTTCTTGGTTTTGACTTGATCCCAGGCAGACAATATGATAGTTCTTGATTGAGGACTCCATTACTAAAAGTTTGGCTTAGTCTCCATTTTTTCTCTATATCTTTTCTCTTTAAGCAATATTTCTTCCTCTTCTTTAGTAACTAACTTGCCTTTTGCTATAACAATCTAGTCAACAGCGGGGCTGAATGAGGGAATTAAATCAGCATTTGAAGGTTCAACCCACTGAGCACCACTTTGTTTACTATATTGAACACCACTTTGATCACCATATTGAGCACCATACAAATCACAGATCTTAAGGAATTGTAGTAGGGTCAATGTTTTCATGTGAGAGTTACTCAAGTCCAGATGAGCCTCTGATTACATTTGTAATCCAAACTGCATTTTCAGTATTTGCCTTTATCATTGCTTTCTCCCCCTTTCTCACATCTTTTGATGTAGTACCTTTTTGACATCTTCTTATGTAGTATTAGTCAGGGAGGTGCTAGCTTAAACTATATTTACTTATAGGTATTTTACATCCTTGGTGACATGATCATTGACTTATAGCATGCAGTCATCTAGAGTTTGAGTGCATGCATCAATTCTCCTTTCAATTGTGATCCTATGTGCATCCATCAGTTTCTTCTAGGCATTATAGACCATCTCCATATTGCTAGATGTGATGTTCTTAGTTCTGGGGAATGTCATTTTGTGTTTGTCTGATTTCTTTAAGTATAACTTAAGTGAATGAGACAGCAGGTGCAACCCTTATGAAGAATTCCATAGTGTTTGCTTTCAGTAGGTTGACCTCAAACCCGATGGCCTTAATTTTAGTAGAAAGATCTTCTCTTACTTCCTTGATGGAGTCATCATTGTAGTGTTCTATTTGTCATCTCTGATCATCTAGTAAACCTTATATTTGGTCTAGGAAGGAGGATGACATTTGATAAGCTTTAGCATATGTGCCTTAGTCATAGACCTCCTCATCCCTATCCCTGGAAGGAATCTTGTCTTCTGAATAAACCATCATATATTCTGAAGATTGTACATCAGCTTGTACATTAGCAGCAGTAGTGTCTTTGTCAGATTCAGAGGAGATAATGTCACACACTATATCTTGAGAAGGGAATTTAGAGTGAATCTCACCCTCAACCTCAGAATTATCTTTAGTGACAATCAGATCTCCTGCAGTAGTGTCCTGAACCTCTTCTGTCACTATTTAAGGAGCTTTTCATCCTCAATAGGAGTATGTGGAATCTGCAATACAGGCCAAGTAGGAATCTGGTCTATTCTGCTTTTTAGATTTTTTTTTAGGAGGTAGACAAGTGTGCCCAGAATATCACACTAATCTTTCTCCCCCTCGACTTGAGGATAGAATAGAACAACTTCAGGACCCTATGGAGTTTGAGCAATCCTTTTCTGCAGATTCTCAATGAAGGAGTCTAGTTGTTCTTGTACTGATTGGATAGTCTCCCCCTTAGTAGGGACAAGTATCAGGGAAGTCTCCCCATCAAAACTTGTACAAATATTTTTTATTACTTGTTCAATGAGTATTTTCTATTACATGTTCATTCAGAAATCAAAACTTGATCACTCATGTCTTTCCTTGGTTCTTTAGAAGAACTACTTTAAGTAAGTTGAGGATCATGTGGCTCTGCCTCACTTTTCTAAGAAGAGATGTTGTCGGTGCTGTCTTCAGTAGCTAGGATTGCTTTCTTTTTCATCTTTTCAATAGTCTGCCGATGTTGCAACAGAACTCTGTACCACCATAAAGTATCTTTGAGTCCAACCTCCTAATGCGATGGATTTTGTTTCTTAGCCTTATATTTAGGATCCCTGGAATAGTGCTCTGCAGATACAGAGACAGAATCCTACCCAGTTTTGGCTCTTGGATGCATTCTACTATCCTTTCAAAAGTACCTTTCCCCAGACTATTTTCTTAAAAAGAATTATTCTTGTCATTAACCAGAACATCTTCTTGGATATCTTATCATGAGATCTAGTCTCAACATTTGCTAGAAATTTTCCTTTTAGGTTCAGCTCTTTTCTCAAAATTATCAAGTGGAGTGCTTTGATAGTCGACACCACTCATGGAAGATCTAACATCAGTTTGGTACAGTTCATCCTCTTCATCTGACGGCATCAACTTGGGCTGTTGAAGTGCCTTGCTCAATATTTTGGGGGTAATCTTGACATTATTTCCGCTAATGGATGACCTGATTTTAGTGGAGGACTAGTCGAACTTAGCGTTCGAGTATAACTCAAGTACTACCCTCTTCCACAGCAGACTAGGCTCTGAAAGAATATGTTCTAGGACAGCGACCTACAGGAGGTGGAGAATGCGCCGAACTTCCTGTAGTGCATCCTTGAACCCATTTCTCACAAACTCTGATCCCTTGAATAGGAAATCCAATCCTCTCGACTCCATTACTTCTGTGAATTTTTGTAGATTTTTCGAGTTTTTGTCGTTTCGTCCTAGGTGGAAGAAAAGGGGGAGGAATAGTGTATTTTGTTCTAAGCACACACCTTTATATTTATACTAACCCCTATTTGAGAATGTGGAGAGGCACATACATATTATTATAATCCCGAAGTGATCAACGGATGAGATTAATCTCGTGAGATTGCTGTAAAATGAAGTCCCTTGGAGAATGCATTGAGTTGACTCGACGCACTCGATGCTCTCGATGCTTGAAGTTATCTCGACACACTCGACACTTGGACACTTAGTCCATAATCCTTTGTTATCTTGTAGGAAATCATACTACCTGCTACAACAGAAGATGTATTAAGAGATACGGAAGCTATATCAAGTTCATCATACCCAATTCAAATTTGAAGATGTTGAACTTGTCTTCATCTAGTGGCATGGTGAAGATATCAGCCACTTGCTTATTAGTTGGGACATACTGTAGACTGATGTCCTCATATTCCACATGCTATCTAATAAAATGATTTCTAATCTCTATGTGCTTAGTACTGCTATGAGAGATAGGATTCCTAGCAATAGAGATTTCACTAGTAGAATCACAAAACATAGAAGTTCTACTTAGCTTAAGATTGTAGTCCTGGAGCTAATGCTGGATCCAAAGTAGCTATGCACAACAACTACCTGCTTATATATACTCTGATTCAACTATTGATATTGCAACACTTATTTTCTTCTTACTGCTCCAAGGTACAATCCATCTTCCTAGGAATTGTCAGGAAACTGAGGTGCTTTTCTCGTCTTCTATGCACCATACAAAGTCTACATATTAATACCTAGTTAGTTCAAAGTCATTATTCCTATGGTACTATAGGTAAAGATTAGGTGTGCCCTTGAGATATCTCAAAATTCTTTTAGCAGTAGAATAATGAGATTTCTTAGGGCAGGCCTGTTACCAAGCACAAATATATGTAGCAAACATAATGTCTGGTCTACTTGCAGTAAGGTAGAGGAGGGAGCCAATTATGCCTCTATACAATGTTTCATTAACTGGTTTTCCTATCTCATCCTTGTCTAATTACATATCTTACCCCATAGGAGTTTTCATTATGGAGGCATTCTCCATTCCAAATTTTCTAATCAACTCCTTGGTGAACTTTGACTGAGAGATGGATAGAACATCCTCAGATTATCTTACTTGGAGGCCCAAGAAGTACTTGAGTTCACCCATACTTGAGTTTAGCAAACTTTTTATAGAGGCCATCATCAGTAGACCCAAAGATTATGTCATCTACATAAATTTGGACTAGGATGATCTTACCCTTACTTCCCTTACGAATAAAGTCTTGTCTATCTTTCCCCTTGAGATTTTGTTATCAATGAGAAAGCTAGATAGGGTTTCATACCAAGACCTAGGGGCTTGCTTTAACCCATACAAATGTTTTTTAAGATTAAATACAAAATCAGGAGAGTAAGGATTAACAAAACCTAAGGGCTGCTCAACATAGACCTCTTCTTTTAGGTCACCATTTAGGAAGGCTGACATCACGTCCGGTTGGTAGACCTTGAATCCTTTCTGGGAAACATATATAAGGAATAGTCTTATAGCTTCCAATCTAGCTACTTGTGCAAAGGTTTGATCAATGTCAATACCTTCCTCTTCTTTGTATCCCTTAGCCTCCAGGCTAGCTTTATTATTTCTTATAACACCATTTTTAGCAAGCTTATTCCTATAGATCCACTTGGTTCCAATGATGTTATGTCCTTGTGGTCTTGGAACCAAATTATAGACCTTGCATCTCTTGAACTGGTTTGGTTCCTCTTGCATAGACACAATCCAAAATGGATCTATGTTGGCATCTTTAAACCTTTTAGGTTCAACCTGAGATAAGAAGCTGGAGTACATAACAATGTCGAGACTTTTGCTCCTTGTTGTAACCCCTTGTCTAGCATCTCCTATGATCTGATTTATGGGATGATCCCTCAAATGCCTGACAATAGGAGGCATTCTTACTTTAACATTATAAACTTCAGATGCTGGATCCTGCTGGTCATCATCCATATCCTGTATACTTTGTCCTTCTTCTGGAATGTTCACATCATCACCTTCTTCTATGGAAGTTGAAGAAGTGTCCTTGATTACTAGTTTATCCATCCTCATCTCTATACCTGTAGATCTAGAGGAGCTAGGTGTCTCATTGTTAATAATTGATGATTCATTAAAGACTACATTCACAGACACTTAAAAAACTTGATTTTTCAAGTTGTAGACTAAATATGCTTTGCAATGATTGTTGTACCCAACAAATATCCCTTCATAGCATTTGGCAGCAAACTTAGTCAAGTGGGACTTACAATTATTAAGCACAAAGAACTTACTACCAAAGATCTTTAGATAGGCTAGATTTGGTTTTTTGCCTTTTATAATCTCATAGGGCGTCTTCTTGTGATACTTATTGATAGAGGCTCTATTCAAGACATGACAAGCAGTGTTCCCTTCCTTAGACCAAAAGTATTTTGGGAGAGAAGTGTCATTGAGCAGTGTCCAGCCAGTCTCTATAAGAGTCCTGTTCTTCCTCTCAGCTATCCCATTTTGCTGGGGTGTTCTTGCAGAAGAAAACTAAAAATAAATCCCTCGTTCTTCATAAAACTTTGTCATGCCTTCAGACTGAAATTCAGTACCATGGTCACTTCTAATTTTTACTACAGAACTATCTTTTTCATTTTTAAACTTGCCTAACAATGATCATAAAGATGTCTAGGGTTTCAGACTTTTCTTTAAAAAGAAAACCCAATCATATCTGGGATCAACTATCACAAGTGTATAAACTTTCCTACCTAGACTATGAACATGTATATGACCAAACAAGTCCATATACAGGAGGTGCAAACACCTCAAAGAATCCTTGGCCCCAATGCTCTTAAAGGATGCTTTGGTATGCTTGCCATTTTGACATGAAGAGCAGATGCCCTCCTTGGTGCATATTATATTAGGTCTATTTCTTACTAGCTCTTCACTAAAAAGCTTACTAATGGTCTTACAGTTCAAGTGGGCAAGCCTCTTGTTCCATTGCATATAGTAAGAGACTTCCTCACTTGCTACCAAACATACTAGAGTGTCAAAACTTAAATATAAGAAGTTTAAACAGTAAATATTCCCACTCCTAGTGTGTGTCAAAATGATCTCTTGGTCACTTGACCGTTTGAGAAAACACATCCTTGTGGAACACAATAACATAGTCAAGGTCATATAGTTGACTTATTCTTATCAGGTTGTGTTACAACCCTTCCACATAAGCCACTTTTGTGATTGAGACTACATCATTGGTGATCATATCACATCCCTTTGTAACTCCTTTGTTTGAACCTCCAAATATCACCTTAGGTTAATTCTTCACTTGAGTGTATTCCTTTAGATGGCTCATTATTCTAGTCATATGCCGGGAACATCCCATGTACAAGTACCATATTGGTGTATGTGTACTTGGAATAACCTGCAATCACTTTCTAGTCTACCTTAGTACCCCACAAGGGATTGGGTCCTTGGTTCTTGTTAGTTTGAAATAGAATATTTCTACCTGCAGCTCTCCTTATAGGAATACTTACCCTTGACTTTAGCACACTAGGGTTGTGCCAACAATCTATGACAAAGTGTCCCACTTTACTACTACACCAACATTCATGGATATAGTATCTCCTTTTCTGAATAGCCCTTGTAGATTACCAGCTGTCAACAACAGACTTTTCAGAAGGGAGAGCAGCATTCTAACTGAAGGAGAGTATGTTAATAGATATACATGGCTTACTTTTAGTTAATCAAATAGCAGTATTCTTTACATTGGACAAGCTGTTGATGGAGTCAGATATTGCCAAGTCATTCTTACTAATTGACTTACCTTTGGCCTGAGCTGTTGCTGGAAGAGCTTAAAAATGGGCCACTGCCTTATCGTTGAGTGTGCGGGCTGGAGCACCAAACATAAATGGTCTATGATGGGCCATCTAGATTTCCTCATTGGGAGCCTTCAGTGCATTCACACCTATGTCATTTCTCCGTCCATTATAAGATACCCTTGTATTCTAACAAGAAGAGTTCACATTTTTCTTGTGACCATAGATGCTACCAAGGTCATACCTGTTTGATGGGAGGATTACCTTGTGAAAGGTAGCCTGAGGCACTACAGGAGCATTGCCCTTCCAATTGGAATAGGAAACACTAAAGTTCCACTTGAACCCCAACTCCCTCTTATCCTTTTGAGAGGTGAAGGAATTTATTAGTGGCAATACTATCTTGGGCTTACTGAATTCTACCACAATCTATTTCTCCTTAAGGAGCTTCTCTTCAAAATACTTAATGATCTTGTTCTTCTGGTTGATGGTTCTAATCTGGATGATTGAGATAGTCTTTAGTTGGCTGAATTCCCTCCTCATCTGATCAAGCAAGGATGTTGATTCAGACTGCAGGGAAGCAACTAGTTGTAGGGAGACAATCTCCTCAGCTTGTTTCTTGATTAGTCTCTTGGTCCTTTTCAGTGCATCCAAAATGACACCATACTTATCAATCACATGAATGACATCATCTTCAGAATCTGATCCCTCTTCCTTATTAGAGGAAGTGGATGCATCAGAGTTTGAGCCAGACTTATAGATAGAAGGAGAGCTAGGGATGGAATTTCCCTCATCACGAACAAAAAGTTCATGATTGTCTTCTGATATAGCCATGAGACAATACTCCTCATCTTGTTCAAAGTCACTATCAACTGTGTACAGTGGGGCCTTAATGCAAGATGGGGCAGAAGGAAGTTCAACATCTTCATCAATGGACATGAGGCCAATGTAGGTCTCCTCTTCTTCTGATTCTTAAAATTCAGAATCATTGATTGATGGGCTGATAGTCTTCTTGGTCAAGAAACTCTTTCCAGCCTTATTGACCTTATGGTGATGGTGCTTCTTCACTCCTATCTCTTTTATTTTGACTGAGTATTCAGCAATGATATGCCCAGGCTTGCTACAACAATAACGAACTATTTTAGAAAAACCTATTTGTAGGGTTTGGAATCATACTTGTCTCCTTTGGAGAACTTATTCTTAAATTTTTTTTGTTCCTTCTTGCAATGTGAGGATGAGGAAGGATTGTTCTTTCACTGCCTCCTCTTCATCATCTTATAAAATTGCCTTGAGAAGGTAGCAAACTCACCATCTGACATGTAACTGTCAGATGTGCTGTACTTAGAGTTTCTAAATTAGCTGGCCTCCTTTGGGGTTAGGCAATCCTCTCCTTGATCTTCTTGGAGCCCTCAGCCTTAAAGGCCATTATATTCTCCTTAGCATGGGACCTGATGGTGGTCTCCACCTTCCTGGTAGTTAGTTGCATCTCATAAGAAAGCATCTTTCCAAACAGAGTGTGAGGAAGAGTTTCTACAAGTTTCTCCAATTCTCTACTAGCACTAATCTTTTTGTCCCAATCTCTGGTTAGAGATCTTAGGAACTTATCATTTATCTCATAATTGTTGAAGACACTCCCATAGGTCCTCAGCTCATTGACCACTCTAAAAAACTTTTCATAGCAATCAACTATGTTGTCCTTATTGCTTTGCCTAAAGGCCTCATATTCCTTAATGATGAGGGATTTCCTATCATCCCTAACTTCTTCAATTCCCTCCACGTATACAATCAAGTTGTCCCATATTCCCTTGGAAGCCTTGCAGTGGACAAGATTCTGGAATGTGGAATCATCTATGGCACTAACAATTATGTTATGTACCCTCTTGTCCATTATTGCCAGGATGACCTCATCTTTGGTCATCTCAGTACACTTCTTTGAGGTTTGGACACTTTCATCTAGCACAGTAATCTTCATGGGAATGAAGGGTCCTTCCTAAACAGTAATGAAAATCCTTGGGTATGAGCCTTCCAAGAATATCATGACACTCTCTTTCTAGATACCAGTACTTTCCTTTCTGCAGATTGGAAGATTCATGGATCTCAACTCCTTATGGTTATCTCCTGAACCAAAAAGTATAATCCTTAGCTACTCTTGGAGATCTATTCGGACTGTTATGTCCTTTTTGAATAACCTCCCACTGATACAACTTTAAAGTCTTCGTTTTAAGTGTAGATAAACAACTAGAAGGCGGGGGGTGGGTGAATAGGTTTTTGTGTCTTTTATTACTATCTTTTAGCTTTGGTGTGTTGTGAATTAGTTTATTTTAGATTTTAAGAATCACACAATAGCAAACAAGTTATTTATAGTGGTTCCCCAAGGTCTAGGTACATCCACTATCCCTCCCATCTTTCTAACAGTGTGTTAGAAAGGCCAACTTCTCAAAACTCAGCTCAATGAGCTTACAATACTGGTTCCTCAGGATCTCTCAGACTCATCCAAGTCCTACCTCCGTGTAATAACACAAAAATGAGAAGTGATCATTGAAGGTTACCGCCCAGTGAATGTCCTATCGCTGGCAATAGCTTAGTGAATTAAAATACCCAGGCCTCGGGTTGTTACCGCTAGGTGATTGGCAATACCATGCCGCGCTAGCCTTTCGATGAGTGTCGAGAAGGATTTCTCAAGTAACCAATCTATCGCCAGGCTCTAGCGAGTTATCGCAGACGATAACTCTAGATAGCAGCGCCGACTGGTCTAAGCGGTCACCGCCTGTGTTACCGCACGATAGTATGGGTTACAACACGGTGGTAGGGGTTACAACACGACGGTAGCTTTCAGATAAAAGCTAAACTTGAGATTTCATTCTCGTTTTCTCTCACACACTCTCTTGCTTATTTCTGAAGAGGAAGAGGAGGACAAGTCAAGGAGCTCAAGAGGAGATCGATCCCAAGGTGCGCTTGTGATTAGAATTGCGAGTCGATGCTAGATCCGCGGAGAGGTAGTTGTGACAATCGACTCCATCTAGATCAGAGATCATGGTCATGGATCCGAAGAAAAGTAAAAGGGAAACACTCTTTCTTCTTGGACAAGTGAAGTCTTTCTTTTGGCATATGCATGGAATCCCCCAACAAAAGGTGGATGAAAGAAAAGGGAGAGTAAGCTCTGATAAACTCTAGAGGGGGGGGGGGGGGGTAAATAGAGTTATATAAAATTCCTTTTAAACTTTTTACAAACATAAAGTTAAGTGATAAAATAGGTGATATAGTAATAGCTAGGATATATAAACAAGAAAAAAAGAAAAGCTACATTAAGCTACCACAGCACAAGACAAAAAGAAAACAGCAAACACACAGACAACAAAAGAATATTATAGTGGTTCCCTAACTGGGTACATCCACTCTTCTACCACCGTGGTAGAAATCCACTACAGGTTTTGATCAGGTGACTTCCACCACAATATCTGTTTATAGGGTGATATTGCAACCCTTTGAGCTTTTGATTAGGTGCCCAAAAACTAAACTCAAGTCTTTTGGAAGGTGACTTGTGAACCAGTTTAACTTTTGACGGGAGTTAAAACCCTGTACAGTGGGGTTGGAAAGAAAGTGATGTTAGTCTTCTCTTTTCTCAAAAACAATTTGATGAGACTTTGTGTGGATTCTAGATCTTGTCAAAGCTCCCCATGAGATGTAGAGTTGTTCAGAATTGAGAAGCTTTGTTCAGGAGTGTGTAGGTCTTCAGCTTGTGTAAAGAAGATCCAGGAACTTTAGATGGTTGGATCTATATTGTCTAAGCAAATTCCTTGAAGGAGAAGATGAAGAAGACTCTTGATCAGTTTATGTTGTTCTTCTTCTATCTTCTTGAGAGCAAAATGAGAGATGAAGATTGAGAGCTGCTGTGAAGTTTCTGCTCTCACTAAGAATATTTCTCTATAATTTTTCTGCTCTGTAAGAATGTATTGTTGTTCTCAATCACTGTTTCTTTTGAAAATATTCTCTCTGTGTATTATTCTACAAGCAATCTTTCTTAGCAATTTTAATAACTGCAATTAATGCCTTGCTGGAAAACTGGGAAGGAAAACGGCTAGCATATCTGTCATTATTCATTTCCTCAACTGTCCGGAGAAATATGTCAAATAAATCCTCTGATGAATACCATAATCAATGCTGCCAGGAACAGCTATGTTCATATGGAATATAAGCATTGATTACTCAGGGAATTTATGACCTAAAATAATAATAAAAAGGGAATAGATAAGGAAAGAACAAAGAACAGACAACTTACAAAATTTGTCAACCAGAGAACAGATTTCGTCGAGCTACACTCAGAGAACGTCGACCTGAGAAATCCTGTTCGTCAACCTGAGCTATGCGAAGCACACAATTAATATAAGCAACTGATTCTACGCTCCAAGAACGTCGACCAAAGAATCTATTCTACACTCAAATATCATCGAGCACAAAACTTGAATAAACAGAATTAGTCGAGCTGAGAATCTGTCTGGGAGAAAACGTCGACCACAGAATATATCCTTCTGATGAATATCGTCGACCTTAGCTCTAAGTTCATCGAGCTGAGTTCAACGAATGTCAAACTAATTTCCAGACAACTGAAAAACTTCTAAGTCTTGAATCTAAAGTCCACATCAGGCAGGTCCAAGAAGTTTGACACTTGGGTGACTGGCCTAAGACCTAGAAAGAAAAACAGTGACCCTAACTATACATCATGGGTCAACAAACCTTAGAAGTAAACCTAGCCTAAATCAAAATAGGGGTTCCAACAATCTCCCCATATTTGGGTGAGGTTACTTCAAAACAAATAGAAACAAAATCATGGCAGAAAATATAGAGCTGATAGAATGAAAAAGCTATCAGCAAAAGATTAAAGCTATGGTACAGATATTGTTCAAAAAAAATAAAACAGACAGAAGAGAAAAAAATTATTAAGAATCTTTGGGAGGGGCAAAAGGTTTTGCATAAATGATTGTCCTGTTAGGATCAAATGCTTCTTTGACAGTCATCTTCATGTCTACATCACCAAGATTCTTTTGAGCAACTTCCGTTAGAACAACATCTTCAGGATAGAGATGCATGTATTCATCTGCATTGAAAAGCTTCCCCACCTGATATTTCTCAAGCTCTTTCTTTTTGTAGGAAGACATAATAGAAAATTGGGAAGTATCCTTACCTTCCTCTCTTGCTTTCCTGATCTGAGATAGAGCAACTAGCTCATTAAACCTAACCATCTTCGTATTAGGATCCATGTCAGGATCATAGGCTACAATAGGAGGGCCTTCAGGACTAATGTATCTTTTAGGAGATGAAGAGGTTCTGGGAGGGCTTGGATGCTTGGCAGGAGGAGGAGTATGGCTTCTAGAAGAGTGATGATGTTGCTATTGGGGATATCTGATTCCAGAAGATTGATGGGGTCTGCCTTGCCTCTGATAGGTTTTAGCAACTGATGAGGATCTCTGGCTAACATTTCTAGTTGCACTAGCAGTTGGAGGAGGAGGAGGAGGTGGATCTTTCATGAATTTCTTCACTGGAGAGGATCCAGACTTCTTCTTCTTCTTCAGTGCTTTAGCTTGATTTCTAAACAGATTCATCCACTGAGGAGTTTTTAGAGTGAGAGGAATATTGTGTAGAATGTAATATGGATCATCATTATCATGATTGGGTTTTGGAGCAGCCTTTGACGGATCTTTCCTCTTCTTTGATTTGGATCTCTTGGCATTGTTAGATTCAGAATCATCAGAATCATAACCTGGGTCATCTTCAGAGGAACCTTGTGGATTGTCATATAAAGCTTCTATTTATTCTATTGTTTCCTGTGAAATTTTCTTGTCTGCTTGAGGAGGAGGTGGAGGTAGAATAGCTTGAGGAGGGATAATAATCTTTGAAAGCATCTATGAATTATCTGTGTCTTATCAGTTAGAAGAAAAACATTTATCTCAGGATCTTTTTGCATTTATTCAGACTCTAGTTCAATATCCTGTGCAATTAAATCATCTAGATTTGGTATAGAACAATCATCCATAATATAGGTTGGGACAATAGGTTCCACAACTATGTTAGTAACAAGGCTTTCCTGAATAGCCTGAATAGTTTCTATACTAACTTGAACTGTATAACAAATGATATCTATGCAATACTTGGGAGAAACAAAAAAAAGAATGTTTCTATATAAGAGATCAAAAGAATCTAGAACTGACTTCAGTTAAATTGCTAGAGAAATAAAACAGTCTTCAGAAAGAATATCCAAAGAAGGAACTAAATCAATTGTCTCAGAATCAGTGTCCAAAAATTCTGTGAGATCTGCAGCTAGTATCTAAGTTTCAACAAAACCTATCTCTGTTGCTATTACTGCTGCTGCTGGAGCTACGTCTTTATGGAGCATCTCCCCCTATCTAGGTTCAGTAAGCACTGGAGCCAGGCCCCTGACTTAAAAAGGAGGGATAGGGAAGGTAGAAATCTAAGTAGCAAGAGATTAAATAGAAGATGAAAGAGGTGAGATAGCCTCTGCTATGAGTTATTGTAGGAGAGGTGTGATGGATTGCAGAATGGATGAAATGGAGGGTGAAAATATGTTCATGATTTTAGCTGGGGTTTGAGTGGAGATAGATGGGTTGAGGTTTGATGATGAAGGATGGAAGGGTGTGGAGTCTTGCATTTGCTCATCTGGTGAAGATGGGCAAAGAATAAGTGATGATAGCAGATTGAATGATGGTAAAGATGACAGATTGAGAAGGGAGATGTTAGTAAGATGTGATGGAGGAGGGGAAAGAGGAAGGGTAGCATGCTCTGGTGTTGTAACATGTACTGGAGATTAAATAGGTGAATATTGATGTTGAGGAGATTGATGTGGTGAAGGTTGATGGTCTGGAGAATGATGTGGTAAAGGTATATTGTCTGGAGAAAGAGCTGGTGAGGAAATATGAATTGGAGAAACAGGAGGTGTTGGTTGATGTTCTTGGGATGTGGTAGAAAGATGGAGGGTTGTTGAGGTAGTTTGAGTAAGAGGAGGTGGAGGGGGAATGGAAATATCCTCAGCAGGGTGGGGAATGGCTGGATCAGCCCTTGTACCCTCAGAAGGTCTATAAGAGGAAGCCCTGGACGGCTTAGGAATGTTCCTCTCCCACCTGCCAAACAAGGTGCAGGTAAACCTCTTGGAAGCATTTATGAATATGGTCGGGGAGACCAGTGATTCAACATTTATGGCTGATGGTTAAAACTCGCGGCGCCGCGCGGGTTTGGTTTTATTGTTTTATTAAAGGAAAAGCGGGCGGTGGTTATATTTATTAGAAAGAAAGGCGGGGCGCGTGGATTTATTTGATATAAAAAAGGGTTGAAACCGAGTTTTAATGAGAGGGAGGCAAGTGCACCTATCGCGTGTAGTACTGGATATTCCGGTGTGGAATATTGGGGTCGTATTGTTCTAGGGGTCTGCTTAGCTATTTCTACTCTTTCCCTGAAATACCAATTAGTTTACCGATAATATTTTAGGTTTGGTTATAAAAATAAAAATGGCAAAAAAACATAAAAGTGCGTAATAATAAAAGCATAATAATAAAGCAGGATAATAAATGCAGAAAAATTAAAGCAAGAAATGAAGTGAAGAAAGCCGATGAATAAATAGCGTGACGAATGTCGAAAAGAAATTGAACTAAAATAACTTTTAATAAAAAGAGATCCTAAATTTAAAATTAATTAAGGCAGAGACTTGGCCGTGGATGTTCTATTGATATGAGCTCACCTTGGTCTAGGGATATCGCAAACCTAAATGCTAAGACTATTCGACAGATCGCTAGACCGACGAAGGATTCCTCTTAACGCCCGCATTACGCTAAGAACCCTACTATTGGGTGGGGAACCCAATCTGGTAGTCACGCGCCTCCTCACTCGAGGGTTAGCACGGAGCTCTCTATACCAAAGGGTGATCGGTCAATACGCATGGCCTCTCGGCGTTGCGTATGGATAACGAAAATAGAGCCCGAACATCGATTATGCGGTCCTACGCGTCGTTAACCTAGGGCAAACCTTAAGGAATTTAATTAAACTGAATAACAGGACCTTTAATTATTTAAAGCTATTTTATCTGTCCTAATGCTCTTCGATATTGAGGGCTAAGGGCGGTAAGCCACTCATCGGAATGGGGACACTTACGCTAGAAAGGGGTAAAGAAAGCTGTAAAGAAAGTAGTAAAATGAAAGCTATAAATAAAGCAGAAAATTGTGAGTCCCGGCTCAAGCGAGTGGGCGGGAGAAGAAAACAGTAAATGTGAATCGCGACTCAAATGAGTGGTCGGGGTTAAATTTATCTCATACATGCACGCACTCTGTAGAAATGAAAACGCACACACGCACTCTACATAAATGAAAACGCACACACTCACACAAAGTCTCCTACTCAATTGAGTAGGAGAAAAATGAAAGAAATAAAAAGACAAGTCCCACTCAAACGAGTGGGCAGAAATGAAAGTAGAGTGTCATTTAACTCTTAACGAGTAGGCAGAAATAGATGCGCACACGCACACACTCTACATAAATTGAAATAAAGCTATAAAATCTAACTCATACACGCACACACACTTGCAAAAAAAATAAGAAAAACAAAGTTGCTGAAAAATTAAAACAAGAACATTTCTACCTCTAGAATGCGGTAGAAATGCGTAAAAAGACAAAATAAAAATTAAACGAGCGAAAAGTTTTGCAAATAAACACAAAATGAAAATGCTCAAAAAATTAAAACAACTATATTTTCATTCTTATATTTTTATAAAAGAGCTAAAAAAAGTGAAAATAAAACTAAAAAAGACGAAAAGTTTTACAATCCTAAAAATCTTAAGTTATAGAAAATGAAAAATAACACTTTTAAAGGTGTTTTTATAAAGGTATTAGAATGAAAATATTAAAAAGAAAACAAGCTAAACCTAAACAAGTTGCATGAAAATAAAATCGCCGGCATAACGGCTAGAAATACAAATAAATTCCTAACTAAACAAGTTATAAAAGCTATAAAATGAAAACAATAAAAGAAAAGCACAAAAAGGGAACGAAAAATTACTTAGTGTAGGGTGCTTCCAAATGAAAATTTCATACCATGCAAAGAGAGAAAAAAAACTAACATTGTATTAAATAAAAAGTGATTACAAAGAAGTTAAAACAAGAAAGCTAATACAAACTAAGAGACAGAGAGGGCGAAATTCTCCTTACATAAGCATTAGAAGCTATTTGGGCAGTACCTCCCCTAAGCAAAATGGTCAAAAAGTGGACAAGAAAAGCTTTCTGAAAGCTTTTATTTATAGACAAAATTTCGGGCTTGACAAGCCCTAGGTCACGGGCGTGACAAGGGGCGTGTCGGTTAGGGCCGTGTTTGACTTGGCTTCTTCTGGCGAGCTGGCGCGTTCTGGAAGATTGGGGAGTGACACGTGTCTGTCACGAGCATGATGGGGGGCATGACTTTAACAGTTGGCAGTTCTGATGTCGGCAGCGTTGAGTGTTGAAAAAGCGCTGAGTGAGGACATCGACACGGGCGTGACGGGGGGCGTGACTTGATGGCATCGAGTGTTGAACAGTAAAATCGTTGAGTGTCGACTGGCTAAAGGCGTTGAGTGTCGACACGGGTGTGTCGGGCCGAATGACACGGGCGTGTCAGGTCAAAAATTGAACTTTTCTGAAATTTTTCAGAAAACAAAAATAAAGTAAGTTACAATATATTTTTACAAAAAGATGCAATTTTATGAAAGAAAGCAAACTAAAAAAGACACAAATAAATAAATAAGACTTAAATAAAATACAAAAATATAAGTATATTTACAACTCATCAAATACCCTCATACTTAAGCTTTTGCTATTCCAGAGCAAAAGTTGGAGATGAACCTATAAGGAATAAAAAAGAATCCTAAATTTAACTAACAATTAACTTAATTGTAAGAAAGATCGAAGTAAATTTCTGGGTTTCGGAATTTAATTCTAAATTATGAAAATGTTATAAATAGAGGAACTGTTTCAAAAAATACTTCAAAATGGAAAAAATAGAAAGCGAAATTTTTTTTGTTAGTTTAACAAAAATGGATTGAAATTATTGAAAAAACTTTAGCTACAAAGAAATTGATAGGAAATAATTCAATTTAAAAATTATGCTCTCAAAAAGATTTAAATTAATTCTAGAATCATGAAAATTATATAAGTGGTTTGGCGGTTATGAAGAGGGCTTTGATTTTTGAGGCGAGGTAATTTTTTCTCGAACCTCCACATATATTTTTTTTTGAATAATTAGGAAAATGAATCTTATTTTCCTAACATTTAATTTTCTTTTCTTTTTCATAAATAAAAATAAACCCAATGTATATGTATAGGAGTAATTAATTTTATCCTCTTACTCCGTAACATATAATCTTTTTAATTATTGGGTGCCTATGTTTGCGGGACGAAATCTTATCCCCATTGACATAAGACATGCTAAGGGTGATTGGGGAATCATGCTGATTAAGGCATGAAAAAAAGAGTGGACGGTTTTTTTTTCTAAAAGAAAACTAGAGTTTAATAAAAAATTTTGAGAGCAACCTTTTTAATTTGAACGTTCCTACGTTTATAAAAACATAAGTAGAAATAATATAAAATCAATAAACGTTATTTTCTAACATAAAAATGTGCTTTATTTCAAAAAATAAGAAGTGAAATGAGAAACACAAGTTCCTTATAGTAAGAAAAAGACATAAAAAAATCTTTAAAATCTTAACCCCAGAAATCTAAGTCTATCGAGCTACAATTAATAAACGAATAGTAAATAAAGAATTAATTAAAATTTGCTTATAAATAAACTCAAAACGATTATTTTGGAGAGCAAAGAGGTTAAGAAATGAGGTATTCGATTTATTTAATTGAAATTAAAAAAAAATCTTTTTTATGAGTTTTTTTAATTTTTTTTATATTTGAGGGTTATTTTCATTTTTTTGAAATTTTTTAAAGGTTTATACTAATTTTTTTTGGGTTATACTAATTTTTTTTATTTTTTGATTACAGAAATATTTACAAGAAAAGAGAGAGAATTTTTACAATATTGGAAAGAGAAGGGGAAAGAGACTAGAATATTTACAAAATATAATTACAAAGTAAAAAAAAGGATCGCCCGCGAACAGACTCTTATTTGTGGTTGGTTCAATGAGTCGAACGTCGCGGAGTTATGATTCATTTTTTTGAAATTTTTATTATTATTTTATTTATTTATTTATTATTATTAAAGCATGAAAATATTTTTTTTAACGTTTTTAATTTTTGCAAATTTTATGGAATTTTTGATTTGGTGCAGAAAATAAAAAAGCAAAAAATAGGAAACACCCCCATACTTAGGTCCAACATTATCCCCAATGTTGCACTAAGTATGATGAACGATATATGTATGTAAAAATCTAAGCAGTTATGTACAAAAAAAATTAAAACAGGAGTTAAAGATGCTTCCATAAAAACGTGTTCGGGGAGGCCCGTTAAATTAAGACCTGCAAAAGTTAGAAGAAAATAGCAAAAAAATATAATATAAAAAACAAAAAAGATAAATTCGGCAAAAATATGCGGGTGGTAGGCGGCGCGAGTGAGTGTGACTTGTAAGCTAACGTCTTAGCTATATGAGCGTGACCGATATGCGTTCCCCTAGCGCTCACAATAGTGAAGCGCGCCGAAGCGACAAAAAAACTATATAATTAAATATATTTTTTTGTTTTATATATTTTTTCCTAGTTTTTTGATTGATTATTTTTTATATTTCTAAGTGTATGTTTTTTTT
This sequence comes from Platanthera zijinensis, assembly GCA_039513925.1. Lineage (NCBI taxonomy): Eukaryota > Viridiplantae > Streptophyta > Magnoliopsida > Asparagales > Orchidaceae > Platanthera > Platanthera zijinensis. The sequence continues at coordinate 172,566,709 of CM077081.1, read as the reverse complement.
TAGTTTTGATTTTTTTTGAAAAAAAAATGAAAATAAGTTAAAGGCAAAATAAAATAAAATAAATATGAAAAATATATATATATATATATATATTTTTTTTTGTTGAATTTTTAATTTTTGATGAAAATAAAATTTTATCATCATTTTTTTTATTTTTGATTTTTAAGTTATTTAATTTTTTAGTTTTTAATTTTTAAAGTTATTATTATTATTAATAATATGATTTTTTTTGTTTTTGTTAGCCAAAATTTTTTTTATATAAATAAAGGGTAAAATTAATAGGTTTCAGGAATTCAAAATAGTAAATCGAAATTCTCCCTGGCAACGACGCCAAAAACTTGATGGTTAAAACTCGCGGTGCCCCGTGGGTTTGGTTTTATTGTTTTATTAAAGGAAAAACAGGTGGTGGTTATATTTATTAGAAAGAAAGGCGGGGCGCGCGAAATTAATTTGATATAAAAAAGGGTTGAAACCGAGTTTTAACCAGAGGGAGGCAAGTGCACCTATCGCGTGTAGTACATGATATTTCAGTGTAGAATATCGGGGTCGTATTGTTCTCGGGGTCGGCTTAGCTATTTCTACTCTTTCCCTGAAATACCTATTATTTTACCAATAATATTTTAGGTTTAGTTATAAAAATGAAAATGGCAAAAAAAACATAAAAAGTGCATAATAATAAAAGCATAATAATAAAGCAGGATAATAAATGCAGAAAAATTAAAGAAAGAAATGAAGTGCAGAAAGCCGATGAATAAATAGCGCGACGAATGTCGAAAAGAAATCGAACTAAAATAACTTTTAATAAAAAGAGATCCTAAATTTCAAATTAATTAAGGCGGAGACTTGGCCGTGGAGGTTCCATAGATATGAGCTCACCTTGGGCTAGGGATATCGCTCACCAGAATGCTAAGACTATTCGACCGATCACTAGACCGACGAAGGATTCCTCTTAATGCCCGCATTACGCTAAGAACCCCGCTATTGGGTGGGGAACCCAATCCGTTAGAGTCACGCGCCTCCTCTTTCGAGGGTTAGCGCGGAGCTCTCTTTACCCAAGGGTTATCGGTCTATACGCACGGCCTCTCGGCGTCGCGTATGGATAACGGAAATAGAGCCCACACATCGATTATGCGGTCCTACGAGTCGTTAACCCGGGCAAACCTTAAGAAATTTAATTAAATTGAAAAACATGACCTTTAATTATTTAAAGCTATTTTTTCTGTCCCAATGCTCTTCGATATTGAGGGCTAAGGGAGTTTAGCCACTCATCGGAATGAGGACACATACGCTAGAAAGGGGTAAAGAAAGCCTTAAAGAAAGCAGTAAAATGAAAGCAGAAAATAAAGCAGAAAATTGTGAGTCCCAGCTCAAGCGAGTGGGCGGGAGAACAAAGCAGTAAATGCGAATCCCGACTCAAATGAGTGGCCGGGGTTAAATTTATCTCATACACGCACGCACTCTACAGAAATAAAAATGCACACACGCACTCTACATAAATGAAAACGCACACACTCACACAAAGTTTCCTACTCAAGTGAGTGGGAGAAAAATGAAAGCAATAAAAAGACAAGTCTCACTCAAATGAGTGGGCGGGAAATGAAAGCAGAACATCATTTAACTCTTAATGAGTAGGCGGAAATAGATGCGCACACGCACACACTCTACATAAATTGAAATAAAGCTATAAAATCTAACTCATATACGCATACACACTTGCAAAAAAATAAGAAAAGCAAAGATGATGAGAAATTAAAACAACAACATTTCTACCGCTAGAATGCGGTAGAAATGCGTTAAAAGACAAAATAAAAATTAAACGAGCGAAAAGTTTTGCAAATAAACGCAAAATGAAAATGCTGGAAAAATAAAACAACTATATTTTCATTCTTATATTTTTATAAAAGAGCTAAAAAAGTGAAAATAAAACTAAAAAAGATGAAAAGTTTTACAATCCTAAAAATCTTAAGTTAAAGAAAATGAAAAATAACACTTTTAAAGGTGTTTTTATAAAGCTATAAGAATGAAAATAGTAAAAAGAAAACAAACTAAACCTAAACAAGTTACATGAAAATAAAATCGTCGGCATAACGGATACAAATGCGGATAAATTCCTAACTAAACAAGTTATAAAAGCTATAAAATGAAAACAATAAAAGAAAAGCACAAAAAGGGAACGCAAAATTACTTAGAGTAGGGCGCTTCCAAAGAAAAATTTCATACCATGCAAAGAGAGAAAAAAACTAACATTATATTAAATAAAAAGTGATTACAAAAAAGTTAAAACAAGAAAGCTAATACAAACTAAGAGAGAGAGAGAGAGAGGGAGAAATTCTCCTTATATAAGCATTAGAAGCTATTTGGGCAGCACCTCCCCTAAGTAAAATGGTCAAAGAGTGGACAAGAAAAGCATTCTGAAAGCTTTTATTTATAGACAAAATTTCGGGCTTGACACGCCCTAGGGCACGGGCGTGACATGGGGCGTGTGGGTCAGGGCCGTGTTTGACTTGGCTTCTTCTGGTGAGCTGGAGCGTTCTGGAAGGTCGGGGAGTGACACTTGTCTGTCACGGGCGTGACGGGGGGCGTGACTTGGACAGCTGGCAGTTCTGATGTCGGCAGTGTTGAGTTTTGAAAAAGCGTTGAGTTCCGAGATCGACACAGGCGTGACGGGTGTCAGTCACGGGCGTGACGGGGGGGGGGGGGGGGGCGTGACTTGATGGCGTCGAGTGTTGAACAGTAAAATCATTGAGTGTCGACAGGCGGAAGGCGTTGAATGTCGACACGAGCGTGTCGGGCCGGATGACACGGACGTGTCAGGTGAAAAATTGACCTTTTCTGAAATTTTTCAGAAAACAAAAATAAAGTAAGTTAGAATATATTTTTATAAAAATAAGCAATTTTATGAAAGAAAACAAACTAAAAAAGACAAAAATTAACAAAATGACTTAAATAAAATATAAAAATATAGGTATATTTATAACTCATCAATGGCCTGAAAAAAATTCACAAAATCCATCCAAAACACACTTCCTTCTTTGTTTTTTCTTCTTAATAATTTCAAACATAATTTTGGCCCAGTTCACGGCCTTCTTGTTTGCCACTACACACATCACAAGGAACTGATGTCTAGTTATGTGATCGAGGGCGGTGTGCTTGCCTAGCAGAACTTTTCCTACAACATCTGCCAGAAACTTATAATCTAAAGATAGATGTTTCTTCAACAATTTGTTAGGGTTGTCACAAGAATAACCCATTCGATTTAACATTTCATCAAACTCAGCAAAATCGATTTCTAATCCCTCTTCTCCATTTGATAAACAAAAAATTTCAATTAAAACATCAGGGGTAAGAGAAACGGCATTACCCGATATTGTTTCAATTAGCGTATCAGCATCAAGTGCTGATAGAGTGAAAACCCATTCTCGAATCTCATTCGCCACAATCTTCATCCTGGTACTCATCAGATTCTTTAACTGCAATCTTAAAACAACTTCAGAATATCAAGGAAGATTTGATCTGAGTGTTGGAAAGAGTCGAAGTCGAGGTCAAAACCCATGTCAAATTTCATTGCTACGAGATTGCTTGCTGGAATCGCAATGATCACCAGCAATACAGAAAGAGAGAGTGCAAGTGAAATGGAACTTAAAGCATGGGATGGAGCTTGAATAAAACCTAGTTATAAGGTTTTTCAGTGTAACATCCCATTTCCGGCTAGACCCCTAGGAGTCGGTTGGTCGTGACAGAACCCTAGGAAGCCCAAAAATTGAAATAAATCGACCGAGATTTCGGGTCACGGGTTGGTCACACCCGTGACCGACCCGTCACGCCCGTGACCTAGGGCGTGACTCCTTCGACGATCGTCGATCTCAGGGAGATGATCGTCGGGCGCAGAATTTTCTACCCGGCCCTGTCACGCCCATGACCAAGGTGTCACGCCCGTGACCTAGGGCATGACTCCTTCGACGATCGTCGATCTCAGGGAGACGATCGTCGGGCGCAGAATTTTTGACCCGGCCCTGTCACGCCCATGACCAAGGTGTCACGCCCGTGACCTAGGGCGTGACCACCCTTCGACGACCGTCGATCTCAGTTCGACGATCGTCGACCTCAGAATTTGCCATTCGGCATGTCACGCCCGTGACCAAGGTGTCACGCCCGTGACCTAGGGCGTGACCACCCTTTGACGACCGTCGAGCTCAGTTCGACGATCGTCGACCTCAGAATTTTCCATTCAGGCATGTCACGCCCGTGACCAAGGTGTCACGCCCGTGACCTAGGGCGTGACCACTCTTCGACGACCGTCGATCTCAGTTCGACGATCGTCGACCCCAGAATTGGCCACCCGGGCCTGTCACGCCCGTGACCTATGTGTCACGCCTGTGACATTGACCGAAATGACGGTTCAGGCCCGAAATTATTCTAACACGCGTGGTAATAAGTGCTGGTGTGGGAAGTTACACCAGGAGTAATTACGGGTCATTTTTCCTTCTGTAATTATATAATAAAGGAGGAAGTGTTGGTCCAATAGGAATCGCCACCTGGCAAACACCTATTCATCTTCCACCGTTTCTTATCCCTTCACTGTAACCGAAAGGTTATTAAGAGGAGCCTTCATGACCATTAAGGCTTTACCCTTTCACCTCCCCACTTGCTGACTTATAAAAGACCCCTTAGAGCAAGATGAGAAGGTTACACTCTTGACCAATCGGACTCAGATCTTTGTACCTTGCTACAGGAGAAGTTCAGCAACGCCACCACCGCGCCATGGCACCCCGTCGTTCATCTCGCCTCCAAACCGCGAACAAGGTCCTCCTCTTCTTCTTCTTTCATGGTAGATCTTAGGATTCTTAGAAAGGAGGTTCGTGCTCAACGGAGCCGGACCTATCTCTCGTTTTCATAGAAAACCATGAAAAAAATGTACTTTTGAGTTCGTCGGAAACCGCCACCTCCGGCGGCCAAACCACCGCCGACCGATAGCCATCGCGTCAACGGAGGTGGTGGTGGTGGTGGCCGGCCAGGGAAGTGACCGGACGACCGGTGACGGATCGCAAAAGAGCTACAGGATATATGAGTTTCTGTGTTCTCATTTTTTTTTCGGGTTCTGTAGAAGATGAACAGTAAAAGCTGTTTATAATATATAAATTATGTAAATAATTTGTATGGAAAATATAATTAGATGAGCACATTTTGATGCTGCAAAACGAGACACTTAGAGGTCGCTTTAGGAAAAATGACCAGTCACGAAAGTTGTAGCCCTTTGAGTCTAGTTTAATTTAAAATTGATTTCAACCCGTCTGGGTAAGCGGTTCGACCACAGCACCCGTTTTAGTGGGGGTTGTACCTAGAGTTGGGCAGAAATTAAAATGGATGCTTACTCTTCGTCCCTTGTCCGAATGACCTGAAATTTGGGCAAGGGGTTAACCTTAGCAATACCTAAAGGCACACCAAAAATGGGAATTTTTGGAGATACTTTGCCTAAAGTTTTTGTTTTAATTTAATTAAGTTAGAGAAATTTATTTAAGTGGTCAAATGACCTCCAAACCCTCCCAAATTATGGTGAGTGGTCCCTGGCTATAAATCTGTACAAAATTCCAACTAGTTTGGAGGAGTTTTGGGTAGGAAATCTTCTACCCTTAACTAGGCATTAGTGAGACATCTTTTAGTAAAAAGTGCTCTAAGAGTTTGGAAAGGTCAAATCACCTCAACAGAGGCTGATATCTTGAACACTGACTTGTAAGGGTTATTATAACCCACTTGGAGAAAATGGTGTGGTTTAGGGTTGGTTTACCCTAGGATCCAAGCTCAAACCCTAAATGAGGGGTTTTGAGGGTTGTGAAGGACATGAGGGCAATTGCTCTTGTATTGCCTTGAAACTTTGTGGAATTGACAAAGGCCTGATAAGAATTGTCTGGATGGAATCTTGGAGAATTTGGAGACAAGTAGATACCTTAAAACCCTAACCTTAGTTTTAGGGTAAAAATCAAATAGGTAAATCCAGTCACTAAACCTTACTTAAAAACTGTGAAATTCGGGTAGAGTGAGTTTTGGATCAGGTAGAACTTATAGTAATTTTTCTGGAATTTTATGTTGATTATTGCTAGCACTTCATTTGTAAAGCTTGCTATGGCCTTAAATGATGTTTTAATTGTTTAGAAATTTCTGTTCATTGAAACCTCATGAAATCTTCGAGGTAAATGTTTTAGGTCAGAATAGTTGCCCTGAATTTTTGTATGATTTTTAGTGGAGTAATTCTAGTACTTCATTCACAGATGTTAGAAAGGGGTTTTATGGTTTAAAAAATTAATTATGGATGATATACTTTTTGGAAAATTATGAAACCTGGCCAATGTTATTTTGAATGTCTTATCTGCTTAGTATAATTAATTTACAATTTTTGGATGGATATTTTCTGTACTTGATTCTTAAGTAACAAAAGATAGAGATTATTTCTAAAATAGTTTTAGTGCCCTCTTGATGATAGGAAAATTGTGATATCTTGGATTTACCATATTGGGATAACATAATATTTATAGTAAAATTTCTGGACATCTTACATGATTACTTAGGGTAGTTCATGTTCAATCCGGTAACCCTTGGGTCCTTCGAGGAAATTAATTAAACATCAAACAAATTAGGAAAAGTACCACTTTCTGGATTTAGGCTAGTTATATCATGATAAGTCTCCAGTAAATAATTTAGGGCATTTGGATGAGTATTGGATCATTGCATAGCCGGTTCGACATATAGTCTAGGTCGGTCTGCATATAACAAATTTGTGATATGCAATTTGACATGATCTGAGGAAGTCATTGGAGTTAATCATTTTGTCTGGGTGGAGAATTATGGATGATATCACGAAAGGATGGTATGAAGAGTAGTGAGAAGTGGTGATGGTTAGAGTTAAGGGGTGCTCGGGTTCGACGAAAGATCGTCTTCCCCGAAGAGTGGTAGGTTTAAAATCACCCTAGGATAGTCTATCGTAATATGAGAAGAGAATCGGGTTAAGGGAGATCAACCAATAACATTAAGTGCCTTGCGAAAGGGAACTTCGGGCCGTAATGTCGCCGTCTTGGTTCCTAGTGCCCCTTGAGAGCCCTTCAAGGGGAATACCGGGGGCAGTCTTGGGCTAACGTAAACTGTAATAACAAACCGACAAGAGTAACTTAGTAACTAGGGCTGCACCCTTCACAAACACTGTTCGCACAGGAAGATTGATGAGAGCTTCGGCTCGGATGGTTAAGAGACGGACGGGATGGTCCGGGGAGCTTCGGCTCGGTTGGTTTGGAGACGGACGTTTTGGTCCGGGGAGCTTCGACTCGGCTTTTGTGTGTTAAATATTAAACTGCTGCATGTGCATAAAAATAGGAAAGATTAAGGTGGTGGGTTTTCGATATCGGGGAGTTCGATTTCACCGACACCGATATCGTTGACTCGGCAAGGTGACTAGCACTTAGCCAAGGTTAAGTCCGGCGGACCAGTCGGCAAGAGTACGCAGGAGTCTGCCTCGTCCACCAGGCGTTGAGGGCGTACGATAGGTCAGACCAGTGGTGCTTTTACTGGTTTTGAGGTGGGCGAGGCCCAACCCACCGCTTCCGTTTACCACTATGGGAGTAACCTGGGAGTTATCTCCAGAAAGGGGGAACTAAAGGTTTGTGTACACAAAGTTGGGTGTGTGAGTTGCACTGCTTGAACATCATAACCCACCATATAGCTGCATGTCATAATCATTCATAACAACCATGACACCTAAAATATAAGTGGAATGGGACGCTTATACTTTAGGACTTGCAAAACGAACCCTTGGTCTATAAGCTTGTGTGGGCAAGTTTATAAATTAAGGTCAATTTGATATATGTATATCTGCTGCTTGATAACCGACACCCAATTGTATAAGCAGTATGGGACGCGTTATATGATGGTAGCCTTGCAAAAGATCCCTTGGATTATGTGTACTCACATAAGCGAAGGTTTAAATTACCTTACTTGTTTTCCTTCTCGTTTGACCTATTACAACACTTATGTTAAATTGCTCCCCGAATACACAACTGCTAGTTAGGTCCACCGTCACCTGTTTTGGTATTTATCTCCACTTTCATGTCCTCCCCTTTCTTCCTCTCCGCCCGGTTCCTTAGAGCGTGGGGGAAGGGGTGGGGGATGATAGTGCTTAGTCTTTTAGACTAACGGTTTTTGAACCATATCACATTAGGGGACCGCGGATCCCAGCATAGAGGAGCAGCCCATGAGGCCGGTACGCTTGGAGATGGGGCAGTCTAGCACTGGATTCCAGACTGCAGGGACCGTGAGTCCTGACCTTTAGTAGAGTTTTAGTCTTGCTTCCGCATTGAGTGATTTTGTAGTGAGGACTTGATGTACCGGGCATGAGCCCTTATATTTCTAGTATCATTGTACTCTGATGTTTTCTGTGGACACTCCCTTCGTGGAGTTTTTTTATTTATATGTGATATTTTCTTTTGGTGGACTTGCTTACTTTTCTTGCTTGCTACTTATTGTGATCGAAAAGGCCGGTAGAATCGGCGCGTTGTGGTGACGACCTTCCCGGGTGCGAAGGTGTCACCTCAAAGCGGCGGTTGTGGGCATAAGACCCCGGGTTTCAAAAAAAAAGGGGGTCTTACATTCAGAATATGAAACGTCAAGTTCCGTCCTGCGAAAAAAAAATTCTTCGATCTCAGGTCGATGAAAAATTTCATGAAGAGATAAATTCGTCAATCTCAGACTGAAGATATAGAGATATTTTGTTGTCCTCAGAAATATTTCCTGAAACAGGATCGTCGATCTCAGGTCGACGAAACTAATTTCACACAGAAATTTCATCGATCTCCAGTTGACGAACTCCAAACAAAAAGTTTGTAAATCGTCGATCTCAGGTCGACGAATTGTTTCAAGATCGTTTACACTAAGGACAGATTTAAAATTAAGTCTTTCCACCTATCATTCCTAACTGATTCAGAAAGAACAAATGTTTAGATTCATCCAAGGGCTTGTTGAAAATATCTGCCCTTTGCAAATCAGTGGAGATAAATTCAATATTAATTTTCTGTTTGTTGACACAGTCTCTCATAAAATGATATCATATATCTATATGCTTTGTCCTACTATGATGCACTGGATTATGTGCAATAGAGATTGCACTGGTACAATCACAAAATATGGTTGAATTATTTAGATTGAAACCATAATCAAGGAGTTGGTTTTGTATCCACAAGATCTGTGAACAGTAATTAACAACTTCCATGTATTCAGCCTCAACAATGTGGACGCAGATGTTTGCTACTTGTAAAACCAGGACACAAGCCTATCACCAAGGAACTGACATGTTCCTGATGTGCTTTTCCTGTCCACTCTACATCCAACATAGTCAGCATCAGAAAATCCAGTAAGCTCAAATGCTGACTCTATTGGATACAAGAGTCCTAGATTAGGAGGGCCCTTTATATATCTTAAAATTCTTTTAATGAAAATAAGATGAGATTCCATAGGGCTCACTTGGAATCTAGCATAAAGACATGTAGAAAACATGATGTCTAGTCTACTTGTTGTGAGATAAAGTAGGGATCCAACAATAGCCCTATATTTGGTCAGATCAACTTGTTTTCCATGTTCATCAGATTCAATCACAACATTGGTAGACGTGAGAGTTTTCATAGAGGAGGCATACACCATCTTAAATTTTTTAATAAGCTCATTTGCATATTTAGATTGGGATATGAATATGCCATTAGGGGATTGCTTTACTTGTAGGTCAAGGAAGTATGATAGCTCTCTCATAGTACTCATCTCAAACATTGAATGCATTAGATCAAGGAATCTCTTGCATAGTTTGGGATCAGTAGAGCGAAATATGATGGCATCTACATATATTTGTACTACTAAAATTTTATCATGATGCATCTTAGTAAAAAGGGTCCTATATACCATTCCTCTAGAGAACTTGTGTTCTAAAATGAATCTAGCTAAGGTTTCATACCAAGCCCTTGGAGCTTTCTTTAGACCATAGTGAGCTTTATTCAATTTAAAAACCTTTGAGGGATGATTAGAAGAGATAAAACCTGGGGGTTATTTAACATAAACCTCTTCCTTTAGTTCTCCATTCAAGAAATTACTCTTGACATCCATCTGGTGGACTTTAAACTTCTTAAAAGCAGCATAAGCAAGAAAATTCCTGATTGCTTCTAGCCTTGCAACACGAGCAAAAGTTTGATCATAGTCAATGCCTTCCTCTTACATATAGCCTTGAGCAACAAGCCTAGCCTTGTTTCTCACAATTACACCTTGGGCATCAAATTTGTTTCTGAATACCCACTTGGTTCCAATTACTGGATAGCCTTTAGTTCTTGGAACCAAGTCCCAAACTCTACATCTCTCCAATTGATTGAGCTCCTCTTGCATTGCAATAATCCATTGGGGATCTTGCTCTGCATCATTTATGTATTGATGCTCAACTTGAGATAAAAAATAGGCAAGAATCACATATGGTTGAGTTAATGCCTTGTCTGTACACCTACTGATATGTCCCCAATCACTTGAGATCTAGGTTGATCCCTTAGTGTTACAAGGTCAGTGGGTGGAGTTGGTTCAGCAACAACATTTGGAATTAATTCTTCTTATGAAATAATGTCTGCTGCTGGAGGAGGTTCATCCACTTCAAAAATTTCTTCTTAACTATCTTCATCACCTTGTGGAGGAGGATGTGATATGACATTTTTTGTAAGGTTTAACTCACCCAATTTCTCACACAAGTGAGGTACCTGCATTAAATCTGTGGTAGGAGAATCCTTCTCCTTATAATACATGTTAGCTTTATCAAAAGAAATATATACAAATTCTTCCATTTTTAAAGATGATTTATTGAATACCCTATAAGCCTTACTATGTTGGGAATATCCAAGAAAAATTCCCTTTATATCTTTAGCTTCAATTTTTCTAATGTGTTTCTTATTATTGTTATAAATGAAACATCTAAACCCAAAGATTCTAAAGTAATCAATTTTAAGTTTCTTTCCTTTGAGTAATTCATAGAGGGTCTTACCCTTAAGTTTGTGTATCAAACTCCTGTTCAGTACATAGTTTGTTGTGCTCACAGCCTCTGCCCAATAGGATAGAGGCATGCGTGCATCTGCAAGAAATGTTCCTGTAGATTCAATGAGGGTTCTGTTGTTCCTTTCTGCTACCCCATTTTGTTGCGGAGTTCTAGGAGCTGAGAAACAATGCTTGATACCTCCATCCTTATAGAATCTTTGCATGGGAAGAAATTAAAACTCAGTACAATGATCACTTTTGAACAATACAACTAGAGTAGAATACTTAATCCTTATGCCCTTAAGAAATTCTGTAAGGACTTTAAAGTTATCTGACTTATTTCTCAAGAAGAACACCCAAGATAATCTAGAGAAGTCATCTATAATAACTAGAGTGTAAGACTTCCCTCCTAAGCTTTATACAATAATGGGTCCAAAAAGATCCATATGTAGCAAGTACAGAATCTTAGGTGAGTCCCTCTTATTAATTAACTTTATGCTATTTTAGTTTACTTGCCTTCTTGATAAGCCTTGCATAGGCTTTCCTTCTTGTAGGGGCCAGAAGAAAATCCTCTGTCAAGGTTGTCCCTAGATAGCTTAGAGATGTTTCTAAGGTTTACATTACCTAGTCTCTTATGCCATAGAATATTGTTATTTTAAACTCTTCCCGAAGCTCTGTGATCGTTGCCGGAGCGTGCACATCATCATGGTCATCTGCCATATTTGAAGTGGATGGGGGATACTCCGTGCCAAGCCTAGTGCGCATGAACAATAGGAGAAATGGTGGTTTTGACCAGATTAATTTTATAAAGTTGGATTTTTTTTACACTTATCGACTGGGCGAACGAAAATACTTTTTGAGACTTTTGTTCTTAAAAAAATAAGGAGAGTTCTCAGAAATGTTTTTGTAATTTTCTGCAGCATTTTTTTTTGTTTTTACTAATCGCGGACTAAATTTAAGAAATTTCAGGTTTATGTTGTTTATTATGGATCGTCCACAACCAGGTGCGAGTCAAAAACCCTACGACAGAAAGATTTAAGGATGGTGTCGATTGAGAAATCAACACAACCTCCCTCTGATACTAAATTTGATGTAGTCCCATCCTAAAAGATCCTACACGAACGGCGTAATGATGACTCTCGCTATGTTCAACGCCCTCTTTTCCGCACACTAAAGAAACACAACAAACACAATGGATTTTATTTATCTCTCATGCTAACTTACGGGTAGCTTAATCGCAAGTGGAACGGAGAATGGCTATAGGCCAAAATCCTCTCCGGCTAAAAGGAACAATATTAGTTCCGACGAGCTTGGAGTTGTACCAAAATAGATCCACCAAAGGAATCACGATTCAAAAGTGGTAGGATCTATCCCAACTAAAGAAAAAGTAAGGATCGACAATCATCTTGGGAGTTATCAGAAAATAAGCGAAAATCATAAATTTATTATGAGTAATACCGCGAAAATTAAGGCTTCGAAAATCCACGCAAAAAATTGTCCACCACTAGAACTATCAAAGAGGGAAAATCTCTTGAGTAGGAATTTCGTTACCCCTCTCGGAAACGTAGATCCGAGATTTTTGGATCCACAAGAAATAATCGCTCTTCCCTCGAAATCCGCGGGAAGCGCACCACGGATGTAGAACTTGCCCGTCTTCCCCGCATCACGTCGTGGAAGTTCACCCAAGCCTTTCTTTCTTGCACTTGTATCTTCTCCTCCAAGGTTGGCCAAAAATCTTTGAGATTTTGGATAAAAACATGGATGAGAGGATTTAGTAAGGAAGAGAGATGAGGGAAGAAAGGAGAATGAGAAGAGAGAGAGGGGGCAGCCAAGAGCTAGGAGGGGAAGACACCCTTGGGTTGCGGTAATGAGAGAGGGAGGGGGAGATAGGAAATTAGGTTTTGGAAAAATCTTGGTTGATTTCAATATTTGTCTAAATGACAAAAAGAGTTTTGGTCTTATATAAGGCTTACATCCAAGGGGCTATTAGCAGCCAATATTTAGTGGCTAAACGCTCACGACAAGTTCCAAATGATAGAAATAAAATAATTTAATACAAACCACATAAATGGATAAATGCAGACCATAAACTAGCATGATAAATTAAATTTAAATCTTGTTGCGTGGGCGAAGATTGTAGATGTGACCGCTATGGCGCCGCAAGTTTTTGGCCGGTGGATCATCATCATCATCTTCCGCCAGTACTCCATGACCACCAAGTGCGCCATGGACGTCATCTTCATCACCAAGTTGGTCGTCGTGGTGGCTGTCGCCATCAGCGTGTCCTGCTCTGTTTGCTCGAGTGTGATTTTTTTTCTCTAGAGTGTCTCGAGTGAGGCACATGGCCAGGGATACAGGCGTGTACCAAGCCATGTCCTTCTTTGTGTCGTCTCGAGTTCTCGATGAAATTCACTCGACATTTCTCGAGAGGGTACACCGCCTGAGACACGGGGGTCTCCTCGGGTTTTGGCCATGTTTGTGCGACCAATTATACACGGCTGGGCAAGGGCGTGTCTGCAGCTGTGTCTAGGCACACCGCCTGTGACATGGGCGTGTCACAGGGCCATCTCCTTCTCTTGTTTTGTCCAGGGCATTGAGGCCTGGTGAGCACGGGCTAGACATGGGCATGTCTAAAGCAATGTTTGTGCATATGGCCTATGATACGGGTGCGTCAAACGACCGTGTCCTATTCTGGATAAGTCGGTTTGTGTACCGATTAAGGTACACGACCTGTGACACGAGCGTGTCACAGGCTGTGTAAGCCCAAAAATAGAATTTTCATGGCGATTTTTGGTCATTCATTTCCTTCAGATGGGAACCAAGGGTCCAAGCTTCTCCCTGCTGAGTTAAATCATGGACTTTAGAGTTATCTTTTATTCAAAGCTTGTCCATTCTATTTCTAAAAGGATAGAGAGAAGGGAGAGCAAGGAGGAAGAAGAGAAGAGATCCGGCCGCCAATGGAGCTTCAGCCTTCAGAATTGCGAGTCGATTCCAGATTTGTGGAGCCGAGAGCGTTGCGGTGCTTGCTATCCTGCTAGAATTTCATGGCTCCCAAGAGATCGTAAAGGGTAACGATCTTCCTTCTTGGACATGCGAAGTCCTCGTTTTGTCATGTCTGTGGATTTCCCACACCAAAAGGTGGCTGTTGAGGGATTTCCTTGGGTTGATTCTTGTAATATCTAGTCTTGCATATAGATCTGGAAGTGTATAGTACGGAATATGCATACTGTGTGAAGCCCATCTAGACAGTTGGTCTTGAATTGTGATGTTGCACAGATCGTTAGGTCGCGTGGCTGACGGTTGTGATATGTTGATTGTGCATGAGTGCACATTGTATGATATATCTGCTTGTGAAAACCTAGCCTGGAGGGAATGAAAACCAATGCCCAAGGAAAGGGGTAGGGTCATTATAAATTGTTAAGCTGAATGCTGACCGTTGCTTTGTTTGCCACCAAAATGGTGTGTTGTCCCTGTGCAGGTGCTAGAGAGCCGAGTGGGAAATAAATGGATGAAGCCCCTGCTGCTACTGTTGGCCCTCGAAGGCTGAGTAAGGCTTTTATTATGTTCATGTGTGGCCGGCCTGCGCGCCGATGTTTGTAATCCATACTTGTAAAGCATAACTTTAAGGCCTTAAGGCCAAACTCTTTAGTCTATGTTGTGCATTCCTTCGTGTGTATATATAAATATAGTTGTTTATATATAGTGGACATTCATGGTTTGAGTTCAGTTTAACATTAAATGCTTCCGCTAGTATGCTCTGTGTTAGGATGCGTACCTGTTTTGGTATTAACCTGTGACCTCGCCGCCTGTTTCTAGCATATAGTGTGGGGCCCCGGCCGGACCTTCTATATATGTTATTTAATGGTTGGAGTCGTTATATACGGACTCAGCTACGGGAGCTGGTGGGTGCAGGATTTTTTAGACTGAGTTCTTCTCCATGGGGAGCTCTCGTCTTGTTCGTAAAGAAGAATGATGGATCGCTTCGACTTTGTATTGAATTTCGAGAGCTCAACCGATTGACAGTATGGAATACTTATCTATTTCCAAAGATTGACAAGTGGTTTGATCTGCTAGATGGAGAACACTTGTTCTCTAAGCTTGACCTAAGGTCAGGCTACTATCAGATGCAGATACAGGAGGAGGATATACCGAAGATGACATTCAGCTCACACTACGGTTTGTTTGAGTTCAAAATGATGCCCTTTGGGCTCACCAATGTCTCCTCCGCATTCATGATTTTGATGAAACAAGTGTTTGAGCCATTCCTGGACGAGTGCGTCATAGTTTTTATAGAAGATATCTTGGTATACTCCAGGACAGAGGAGGGCCATACCCAACACTTAGTATTAATCTTGGGGAAGCTGCGAGAGAACCGACAATATGCTAAGTTTTTGAAGTGCCAATTTTGGTTGTAAGATGTGCCATTCCTCGGGCACATTATCAGTGGAGCTGGGTTGGCAGTGGACCCGGCAAAGGTGTAGGTTGTGAGGGATTGGCTACAGCCGAAGTCAGCTTCGGATATTCAGAGCTTCCTTGGACTTGCAGGCTATTACCGCAAGTTTGTGAAGGGGTTTCAAAGATAGCACTTCCCCTCTCATCTTTGATGAAGAAGGACATAACATTAACTTGGACTGAGAAGTGCAAGTATACATTTCAGGAGCTGAAGGGTAGACTCACATCAACTCCCATCCTTGCACTTCCTTCGGGAAAGGAAGGATTCCATATTTATACGGATGCGTCATACCAGGGCATGGGTGTTCTACTGATGTAGCACAGTCATGTTATAGCTTATGCGTTAATCCAGCTGAAGAAGCATAAGCAGAACTACCCGGTGCACGATTTGGAGCTCGGGGCTATAGTCTTTGCCTTTAAGGTCTTGCGGCACTACCTATTTGGGGTTCATTGTGAGATCTTCTCGGATCATAAGAACCTCAAGTATATTAACACGTAGAAGGACCTGAATCTATGCCAGCGGAGGTGGTTAGAGTTCCTTTACGACTATGATTATACCATGAACTATCACCTGGGGAAGGAGAACACCGTAGCGGATGCTTTGAGCAGGAGAGCTGACAATACTAACCGGATTCCCGGGTGATGGCCATAGAGATAGTACGAAAGATGGAAGACATGCAGATTACTATGGTATCGAGGGTTGATCCATAGTTTTATGCGGTGTAATTGGCAGCTATGATCATGGAGTGTGATATCAGAGACCGCATCAAGGCAGAGAAGAGATAGGATGCAGTGTTGGAGCCTATATTTAGATCCTTGGGAGAGGGAAAGTTAGAGTAGTATTCAATACATGGTGACCTCGTTCATTTCTAGGGCCGTGTTTATATACCAACAGTAGGTGGGATCTGGGGAGACATACTCAGGGAAGCACACTGTATATGATATTCAGTGCACCCCAGGATCACAAAGATGACGACGGATCTCCGGAAAAGCATTTATTAGCCCGAGATGAGAAGGGATATCGTTGATTTTGTGACACACTGTAATGCATGTCAGCGGGTGAAGGCCGAGTGCAAGAGCCTTGGAGGATTATTGCAGCCAATGCCTATAATGGAGTGGAAGTTCGAGGATATTTCAATGGATTTTTTACACGGGTTGCCTCGCTCTCACTTTTGGCACGGAAAGTGGACGCACCCATAATCTAGGGAACTGATTGGCCCACGAGCAGACTCTTATTTGGGTGGTTGGTTCGATGAGTCGACCGTCGCGGACTACTTAAAAATCGAAATTTCTAACGAAAGGAGGCAAGTGCACCGATCGCATGTAGTACTCGATATTCAGGAGAATACTGAGGTCATATTATTCTTGGGGTCGGGTTGATTATTCTTACTCCTCCAGGAGGACTATTATTTTACTGAAAATAAGGTGGATTTTTGTTTGTCACTAACAACGGAAATAAAAGAAAGCTGAAAATTACTAAAGTTATTCGATGACGGGTTAACGCTCGGCACCGAATCGGATTAAGACTAAAATAATTCTTAATAATTATTGAACTGAGTTTTCAAATTAATAAAATGCAAATTGGTCATGGAGGTTGCATAAATATGAGCACACCTATCTCTAGGTAATATCGCTCGCCTGAACGCTAAGACTATTCGACCGAATGTTAGTCCGACGAAGGATTCCTCTTAATGCCCGCTTTATGCTTAGAACCCGGCTATTGGGTGGGGAACCCAATCCGGCAGAACTTCGCTTCTCTTCTCTCGAGGGTATGTACGCAAATTTATTTTCCAAAAGGGGATCGGTCCATACGCACAGCCTCTCGGCTAGCTAGCATATGGATAACGGAAATAGAGCCTACACATCGATTATGTGGTCCTACGCGTCGTTAACCCGGGTTAAACCTTAAGTACTAATATTAAAGTGAAAATAAAGAACATTAATTATTTTAAATCATTTTATATGTCCCAATGCTCTTCGATGCCAAGGGCTAAAGACGATTAGCCACTCATCGATATGGGGATGGCTTAATGGTTTTAATGAGGCCCGAGTTCGAAACTAAACACTAAACGATTATAAGAAGAAGACACAAAATAACAAACAATTAGATAAAATTGAAAATCTAATTAAAACAAGAACTCACGCACACTTCGAAACCATAAAATAAAGTAAAGACAAGTCCTACTCGAATGAGTAGGCGGTAAATGAAAACACGTCATTTAACTCTTAACGAGTAGGCGGAAATAAATGCGTGTACAAGTTTTACTCAAATGAGTAGATGGTAAATGACAAGTCCTTCTCGAATGAGTAGGCGGTAAATGAAAACACGCCATTTAACTCTTAACGAGTAGGCGTTAATAAATGCGCACACGCACACACTCCACATGAATTGAAAGAAAGTAATAAAATTATCTTCTACATACGCACACTCTATATAATTGAAGAAAGCGATAAAATAAATCATGAAAATTTATCTCATACACTCACACACTCTACATAATTGAAAGAAATCAATAAAATAAAACAAGAAAAATTATCTCATAAATGCACAGACACAACATGTAATTTAAAAGAACACAATTAAAACCTAACTCATACACTCACACACACAAATTAAAAACAAAATGGAAGTTACCTAAAAATTAAAACAACTACTTTTCTATTCTTAGAATTTGTTAAAAACACATAAAAAGGTGAAATAAAAATAAAAATAGCAAAAGTTTTTGGAAATTAAAGTTAAAATCAAAGGTGTTCAAAAATTAAAATTATAACTTTTTTATTCTTAATAGTTCATAAAAGTGATGAAAAAGTAAAAAATAAAATTTAAAAGGACAAAAAGTTTACAACTTAAACAAAGACTAAGTTAAAGAAAATAAAAATCACTTTTTTACATGTTCATAAGGATGAAGAAGATATACTTTTGATGTAACATAAAGCTTGATGAAAAACTACCATAATAACATTTCCTTTTTTTTATAAAAACTATAATAAAATCTAACATAACAATTAATTAAGAGCATGAAGAAATTAACTAGTTAAACTCATACACACACATACACACTTTTCATAAAGAGAAACAGTAAGAAAAATATGAGAAAAAAAAGAAGAACAAAGTGGGCACACAAGTTCATTCAAAACCATTTAAGAAGAGAAAAGCTAACATGATTTTATTGATGAAAAAGAACTATTACAAAGTTAAGACAAAAATAAAAAGAGGGGGATAAAGTTCTCCTTACATGGAAATGGAACAGACCAAGCAGCCCACAAAACACACTAGATTTGGCTCAAAAAAGTGAACCCTTGGACATTGCATAAAAGTTTTATTTTTAGACAAAATATCGGGTGTTACATGCCCTAATTACGGGCGTGACAGGGAGCTTGTCGGCACTGTAGTTGAGCTGATCAAGTGAACTAACTGCAGGGTTAACTTTGGGGTTGTATACGGAGTGGTCACGGGCGTGACAAGCTTGTCATGGTCGTATAGTGGGGGCGTGGCTGGACAGCTTTGTGGAGGAAGTCAATTTGATCTTTGTTGGCTGGAGGCGTTGAGTGTCGTCATCGACATGGGCGTGTTGGAATGGACATGGGCATTACATCTAGCATTGAGTGGAGCTGAGAGGTGAATAGTAAAAGCATTGAGTGGCTTCTGTCTCGATGGCGTTGAATGTGTGGAACGGGCGTGTCAAATATGGAAACGGCGTGTCCTAGTCTGATTGATGAAGGCGTTGAGTGGCGTTGAGTGGCGTTGAGTGTTGAGTAGATGGTGTTGAGTTGAGCTGGTGATACGGGCGCGTCGGTCATGGAACACGGGCGTGTCAGGTCAATTTTTCAACATTTTCTGAAATTTTTCTGGAATCAAAATTAAGCTAAGTTAGAAATAGTATTTACAAAATGGAAGCAATTTATTGAATAAAACTAACTAAAAAGGCAAAAATAAACTAAAATGACTTAATAAAAAAATACTATAAAATAGGTATATTTACAACTTATCAAATACCCCCTACTTAAGCTTTTGTTATTCCAGAGCAAAAGTTTGAGTTGAATTTATAAGAAATAAAAAAAACTCTTAGTTTTGCTACCGCTTAAATTAATAATAAGAGAGATCTAAATAAATATACTAGGTATAAGAGTTAAGTCCTAAAATTATGTAGATGATTTAAATAGCACAAAAGTTTTGGCCAAAAGACTTCTTGATGTAATCAAATAGAAATCAATAATTGTACTGGTTAGACCAACAAAAAGAGTTTGGGATTAAATAAACTTTAGCTTATAGGAGTTTTACGGGAAATAATGCAATTTACAAATTATGGTCTCAAAAAGATTTTTGAATTAATTCTAGAGTCTTGAAATTGGCTAAGGAGGGTTTGGCGCTTTATGAAGTGGCTATGATTTTTGAGGCGAGGTAATTTTTTTCTTGAACCTCCATTTCTTTTTTGGATTATTAGGAAAATGAAATCTTATTTTCCTAATGTGATTTTTTTTTCTTTTTTCAACTTCTTAATTAAATTAACCCAATGTATATGTGTAGGAGTAATGAATTTTATCCTCTTACTCCACAACATAAAATCTTTTTTTAAATTATTTGGTGCCTATGTTTACGGAATGAAATCTTATTCCCATTGACATAGGATCTTTTTAGGGTAAAATTTTTATCATGCCAAGTTGGACATGATAAATATGGGGAAGAAAAGAAAACTAGATTTTTAATAAAAAAATTTTGAGAGCAACCTTTATAAATTGTATGTTCCAATTTTTCAGAAAGCTAAAGGTAAACATAATTGCATTCTATAGTCGTTACTTTCTAACATAATACACGTGCTCATATCTATGAAAAATTAGAAGTTGTGCCTAAAATGAGTTCGCTATTTTTAACAAAGCATAATGAATTCTGTAAAACTTAACCCCGGCTATTTAAATTTTTCAATCAATAATTAACAAACGAATAGTAAATAAAGAATTAATAAAATTCACATATAAATAAACTCAAAACAAAATTTTTGGATAGCAAAAAAATTAAGAATGGTATATTTGATTTATAAAAATTTTTTTTGAATTTTTGAGGTTATTATCATTTTTTGTATTTTTGTATTTATTGCTTTAAAATATACAAACTAAAGAAAGAATTTTTTTTTTGTTTTTTTTAAGAAAATTTTCTTTTTAATTAAAAAAATTGGGAGAATCAAAAAGAATTTATTTACAAGGATGAGAGGTAAAAGGAAGGGGGGGGAGAGAAGAGTTTTTACAAAAAATATTTACAAAAATTTATCTACAAAAATTATTTACAAAGTAAACACAAATATTTTTGGAATTTTTGTTATAAATTTTTTTTGTTTTTAATTTTTGTCCATTGTTTTTGTATTTTTAAGAAAATTTTCCTACTAGTTATAAATTTTTGGAATTTTCGTTTTAAACAAGTTTTTTTATGAAAAATAGATGTGCAAATAAGAGAAGTGTAGAAAAGAAAACAGGAAAAGCATGAAAACACCCTCATACTTAGTTCCAACATTGTCCCCAATGTTGTAAGATAAGTATGCGGAATGAAAAAAAATTATATATGTACAAAAAGAAAGAGGGAGGGTAGAAACGTCCCTGATGCGTGTTCGGGGAAGCCCATTTAGAAACCCTGCATTATTAGAAAAAGTAGCAAATATGATAAATAAAGAGCGAAAAAGATAGACGTGGGGTGACTCTCAGGATCGCTTTGTTTATAGTCGTGTAACTTGACTATATTTGCGGGTTTATAAATTGAGAAGGGTTATGGTTTTGTAATGCTCGATCACAGGGTCGCCCGCTATGTAAGTCTTTAACCGATGACCATTTACTTTAAACAAACCTCTTTCCGTGTGGGAGGTAAGTACGACCCCATATTGAAAAACTTCTTCAACTTTGAAGTGAACAGACCAACGAGATCTAAGTTTACCCAGAAAAAGTGTAAGACGGGAATTATAAAGAAGAACAAGATAGCCCGGAGAAAAAAAATTTTGGGACTTGATTTTTCAATCTTGATATAACTTAGAACGCTCCTTATAGAACTTACTCTCGTAAGCGTTCGCACGCCATTCATCGAGTTCGTTTAGTTGCAGTTTTCTATTTTGAGCGGCTAAGTTAGCGTCGAGGTTTAAGAGTTTTAAAGCCCAAAATGCGCGATGTTCTAGTTCTACAAGTAAATGACACACTTTGTCATAGACTAATCGAAATGGAGTACAACCGGTTGTGGTTTTGTATGTCGTACGATATTCCCATAACGCGTCGTCAAGTTTAACGGACCAATCTTTCCTATTAAGTGAAACGGTTTTCTCTAATATACGCTTAATCTCTCGATTTACTACCTCAACATGGCCCCTTTTTGCGGGTGGTAGGGTGTGGCAAGTTTGTGCGTGACTTCATATTTAGCTAACGTCTTAGCTAATAGAGCGTTACAGAAATGTGTTCCCCTATCACTAATAATTATGCGAGGCGTATCGAAGTGAGAATATAGTTTTTTAAGAAATGTAACGACGACAGGCTCATCGTTGGTGGGGAGAGCTTGCGCTTTCGCCCACCTCGATACGTAGTCGACCGCCACTAAAATATACATATTTTTGAAAGATGGAGGTAGGGGGCCAACAAAATCTATTCCCCAAAAATCAAAGACTTCGCACTCTAAAAACATGTTTTGGGGCATCTCGTCACAACGAGAAATGTTACCCGACCGCTGACATCTACCACATGCGCGCACAAAATTGTGAGCATCTTTGAAGAGAGTGGGCCAAAAGTATGCTGCCTCTAGCGCCTTCTGAGCGGTCTGGTTGGCATGATAATGCCGACCAGCTGGACCCTCGTGGAAGTGCCTATGTATTTGCAAGCACTCCGCACCCGCAATGCATCTTCAGACCACTTGGTCTGTGCAGATACGAAAAAGAAACAAGTCATCTCAAAAGAAATTTTTCAAGACAGAAAAGAATTTCTTCTTTTGATTACTTGAAAATTCATTCGGAAGTACCCGTGCGACTAAATAGTTCATAAAATATGCGAACCAAGGCGAAGATGATGAAGATAAATGAATGGAAAGGAGGCATTCCTCGGGGAATCTGTCATTTATTTCAGATTCGACGAGCGCTTCCGTACCCAGTTTTTCTAAGCGGGAGAGGTGGTATGCCGCTAGATTTTCAACGCCCTTATTATCCCGGATCTCAAAATCAAACTCTTGTAGGAGGAGAATAAATCGAAGAAGGCGGGGCTTCGAATCACTTTTAGCTAATAAATATTTAAGGGCGGAGTGATCGGTATAAACGATAACTTTAGATAACGTTAAATACAAGAGAAACTTATCGAAAGAGAAAATGACGGCTAAGAGTTCCTTTTTCGTCGTCGTGTACATCACTTGTGCGGAAGTGAGCATCTTGCTAGCATAATAAATTTTATAAAAATGTTTTTCTACGTGTTGGCTAAGAACGGAACCTAAGGTAATATCACTAGCGTTGCACATGATTTCGAACGGTAGGGACCAATTAGAGGCCACTAAAATCGGTGAGGTGATAAGTTTTTGTTTTATTAAATTAAAGGCAGACTCGCATTCGTTACTAAAGATGAAGCGTGATTCCTTTTCCAAAAGGTGAGTTAGCGGCTTTGTTATTTTTGAAAAGTCTTGAATAAAATGTCGGTAAAAGCCCGCATGGCCTAAGAAACACCTAATAGATTTTACGTTTGATGGTGGCGGGACTTTTTCTATGATTTCTACCTTGCCTTTATCTACCTCCATCTCCTTAATCGAAATCTTATGGCTTAGGACCAAACCTCCTCGAACCATAAAGTTACATTTTTCCCAATTTAGAACAAGACTTATGTTCTCGCATCGTTTGAGGACACGATCTAAATTTTAACGGCAATCGGGAAAAGAGCGTCCGAAAACAGAAAAGTCATCCATAAAGACTTCCATAATGTCTTCTACTAGCTCGCCAAAGATCGCTAGCATACATCTTTGGAATGTAGCCAGCGCATTAAAAAGTCCAAATGGCATTCTTCGGTATGCGAAGGTGCCAAATGGGCAAGTAAAATTTGTCTTCTCTTGGTCCCCGGGGGAAATAGGGATTTGGAAAAACCCCGATAAACCGTCAAGAAAACAATAATATGGATGACTAGATAAGCGCTTTAAAATCAAGTCCAGAAACGGTAGTGGGAAATGGTCCTTGCGGGTGGCATCATTAAGTTTGTGATAATCGATGCACACATGCCAAATCGTAACAGTATGAGTTGGGACGAGCTTGTTGTGCTCATTCACCACTACGATTAGACCGCCCCTCTTGGGCACGACATGCACGGGACTAACCCATGCTCTGTCCGAAATAGGGTAGATAATCCCCGCATCTAACAACTTAATTATCTCAGCCTTAATGATGTCTTTTTTGTTTGGGTTAAGACATCGATGCGGATGAATCGTTTTGCGGCAATTATCATTAAGAATTATCTTATGGGTGCAAAATGAGGGGTTAATCCCCTTTAAGTCATAGATTTGCCACGCAAATGCATGGCGATGTTTAAGTAAAACTTCCAATAAATCGGAAGTCTCCGAATCACTCAAGTCCGAAGAAATAATAACGGGAAGCATATTGCCTTTTCCCAAAAAAGCGTATTTGAGCGATTCGGGTAAGGGTTTAAATCTAGGGTGGGCGGTTCTCCTAGGGAGGTTTTAATACCTATGTCTTTTGAACCAATTGGTTCGAAAGGCAAGTCTATTGAGGTATCCTCATCGGAATAAAAATATTCGAGCACAAAAATATCGTCCTTTAAAAATACGGACTCGAAAACGGGAGAAGAACAATCTCCAAAAAATGTATCTAAAGAGTAGAATAAATCGTCGCTCGATGACGAATTGTCCATCGAGGGATTAATAAAGAAAGTAACTTGATCATCTCCTACCTAGAGGAGAAGACGACCATTACTAACATCTATTAGTGCGTGGGAGGTGGCGAGAAAAGGGCGACCGAGTATTATTGGTACCTCAGTGTCCTTTTCTATGTTTAAGATTACGAAGTCTACCAGAAAGGCAAACTTGTCTACTCGGACAAGGACGTACTCCACTACCCCGATAGGGAACTTAACCAAGCGATCCGCTAATTGGATGCGCATATTCGTAGGAGTAGGAGTACCCAAACCTAAACGTTGAAAGAGCGAGAACGACATCAGATTAATGCTAGCCCATAAATCTGCTAAGGCATATTTAACTAATATATTGCCAAAAAGGCACGGGATGGAAAACCGTCCCTGGTCGTTTTGTTTTGTGGGAAATTTATTTGTCAGAGCCGCAAAACAGATAGCGTTGAGAGAGATATGCGAAATACCCTCTAATTTATGTTTATTAGAAAGTAGTTCTTTTAAAAATTTCGCATATTTGGGCATTTGCGAGATAGTCTCGCAAAAATGAACATTAATGTGAATTTTTTTTAATAATAAAATAAATTTTTCATATTGCACGTCCTTACGCTCATTTTATAACCTGAGTGGATACGGCAAGGCCTTATTTAAAATAATTTTTTCATTTAAAATCGGCAAAGGCGGCGTAATCGAAGAAGGGGGAAGAGGGGTCGGAGGAGAGATATGTTGTTGGAACACCCTATTACTAATTTGGGTAAGGATCACTATGTGCTTAGGAAATTGTTTTGACCTTGCTGTATAATCTGATAGGTCAATTAGAATGAGCCTTAGGGTTAGTACTTAGGTTTGAAAGCATCCCTCAAGACCTTCTAAAGATCAGGATTCAAGTGCTGATTACTAGGACAATTCTCGTCAAGCTCAGGTCGACGAAACATCAAACTCAGTTCGAATATCTCTGAGCTCAGTTCAATGAGGCGTCGAACTCCGTTCGATGATCTTCGAGCTCAGATCGACACTCTTTCTCTAGTTTTTTTCCAAGTCTCTGAGCTAAGGTCGACGATCGTAGAGCTCAGTTCGACGATTTCTGTTTCAAGTTTAAATCCAATCTCTGAGCTCAGATCGACGATAGTTGAGCTCAGATCGACGCTTTTCTGAAGAGATCAACGATTTTAGGATTCAAATTCAGGACAGTTATGGAATTCATTCATACTTATTTTCAGCATTTTTGGCAAAGAATTTTGTATCTGTTTCAATCAATCTAGAGCAATTTTCAAGGAAGACTAATTGGAATGTTTCTTAAGGACTTTCCTCCAGAGGCAGATATCAGTTAAGGTAGTCACTTATGACTGATTAACGACTATCAAGAAGTCAGAATCTGATATACTCCCTCGAGAATCATTCTGAAAAGAAGAGAACAGAAAAGATTTGAAAAAGAATACAGAAGAGAGAATAAGAAAAATTTTCATCAAGAATTCATCTTTTGGGAATAGACTCAGTAGATAAAAGTTTTATAGAGATGCAGAGTAGAATTTCTTCAGAACACAAAGAACATTACTGTGAAGGAGATCATCTGCTATTCTACTCCTTCAAGCATCAAGTGTTCAAAAGCTTCTTCATCAAGGACTCCAGACATCACACATTTCAGCATCTGCTGAAATCATATATAGTTGGAGATCTGAAGCAACTGAAGGCCTATCACCCTAAGCCAAGCTCATCTTCCTGAATCCTTACAGATCTCAGGGGGAGCATTGACAACATATTCCACTTGTCTTCTCTTAGATTATTGACAGAGAAGAACAACTTAATCTCTTTGTTTTTCTTTATTCCTTCTATAAAAGGGTTTCTCAAAACTCCCTTCAAAAGTTTTGTGGCTGGTTTCTGAGACCTTGTCAAAACTCAGTGGTGGCAAGACACCTTATCAAAAAATCTAGGTTTGGTTTTTGATCACCTTATCAAAAGCTCATTGGTGCCCAAGACACCTGATCAACTATTCCTGTAGTGGATTCCTACCTAGGGTGGTAGAAGAGTGGATGTACCCAGGTTGTTGGGGAACCACTAAAGCTCCTTGTGTCATCTGGCTTGCTGTGTTTTGTTTTTGTTGTGTGCTGTGATTTTGTTTATTGCTTCTTAGTTTTTCTTTTTGCAAGCACCTTACACATATACGTAAATTAAGACTTCCACTGCTTTTCAGTTTTAAATTGTAAATTGTTTTAAAATACTCTATTCACCCCCCTCTAGAGTAAAGGTAGATCTTACACTCACTTTCAATTGTTATCAGAGCGAGGTTGGTTACTCAACAACTGAATCTTCAATAGATTGGTTGAACAGGCTAACACCTGAACCAAAAGATCCTTGATAAGATAAATCTTCTATAAAGGGTTATTACTTTTTGTATTATATTTATATTCATACAAAACCTTGGTACAAAACAAAGATTATGCTAGCACCAGACCTACAGTGTGCAATCTTTCTAAGTTGGCACTTTGGAAGGCAAGGATTAGGCTTTACATGAATTCTATTGATGAGGACATCTTTAATTCCTTTTTGACAGTTTGTCCAAGACCTCTAGAGATCACAAGTACAAGAGTTGTTCCACCTCCCCCAGGAACAGATGAATTAATAAAGAAATGGAAAGTTGCAGATGCAAAGGCTATGAATATCCTTGCTCAGACTATGTCTGATGAGATATTTCAAAAGGTGGCTTAATGCAGTTCAGCAAAAGAGATATGCGACAAGTTATCTGAAATTGTCTCAAGATCTGCTGATGAAAGGAAGGACAGGAGATCCCATCTCATAAGCCAATATGAGAACTTCAAAAAGGGAGAAACTGAATCAGTGGCTGACATGTACAACAGGCTCAGCCTAATAGTCAGTGAATAAAAACACTGGACAAGGAGATCTCTCTAACTGAACTAAATGACAAAATCCTAATGTGCTTCCCCAGCACTTGGGATTCAAGGATCTGGCCAATCAAGGATGCCAGAAGCCTAACTGAGATTACTACTGAAGCCTTATTGGGCAAGCTCAAGTCTTATGAGCTGCTCATTAAGAACAGAGAGGAAGAACTAAAGGTTGCATCTCCAGCTATCAGGAAGGAGAAGACAATAGCATTCAATGCTATAGAAGATCTACCTGAAGACAAGGTCACAGGCAATGAATAATTGATGTGCTTACTGGCGTAAAGATTTTATAAGATGGCCAGGAAAGATTTCAGAAAGAGGTCATCCAGAGGGCATGAGAAGCCAAGGTATGATAAATCCAATAATAAAGAAATTATTATTTTTGGATGCAGGAAACCAGGCCACATTGTGCCTGATTGTCCAGAAAACCAGAACAAGGACAAAAAGGACAGAAAAGAAAGAAGAAGAGATAAGGACTCCAGGGGAAACAATTACAACAAATCCTCCTCCAGCAAAAATAAACATACAAGGAAGGGATTTGTAGCAGAAACCTAGAGTGAAACTGAAGAAGAATTAGAGGCTTCATCAAGTTCAAGTGATGATGAAGATGATGCTGAAGAAAAGGAATTCTGCATGATGGCTATCAATGCCTCCTAACAAAATTCTGATGCAAAACAAGAGTAAGAGTTTGAATCTGAAACTCAAACTGAAGAAGACCAGGTTATAGATTCCTTTGATTTTGATTCAGAGGACTTTAGATCTAAATTTAAGGCACTTTGTTTAGACCTGTTAAAGTCTGAGAAAGAGATTATCTCTCTCAGAAATCAATTGTCTGAACATAGCACTTTAAAATCAGACAACCTCAAACTCTCTGAGGAGTTAGAATGTTGTAGGGAGGAGATAGCTTCACTGAAAAGTGAACTATCCCAGGTAAAGAAGTTTGAAGAATCCCTTAATGGGAGAAGCATCAGACTGATGGACATCACAAGCACAGTGAACTCTAGACTCAAAAGTACACTGGGCTTGGGTTCTTCATCCAGCCAACCTATAGTATTAACAACCCCAATTAAATTTATCTCAGATAAAGAAAAGGGTGTTGTAGAGGTAGCTAGGAAGAATCTTGATTTACCTAAGGAAAACAAAGTTCAACAGAAAATGCCGAACAGAGCTCGAAGATCGTCGAACAGAGCTAGGCGATCTCAGGCTGAATCGTCGAACTCAGGTCGACGGCTTCTGAACTCTGAACTCTAGCACAGTCGATCTTCGAACGGAGCTCGACGATCTGACCCAAGATCATCGAACTCAGCTCGACGATCGTCGAACGGAGCTCAGAGCTTTGAACAATCTTTCAGAGGTAAATCTAAAATCAATCCTAGAAGTCCTACATCCCAAAGCTTCAACACTTATACTGAATGGATAGTACCTCCTAGGAGATACCATCCTGAAGGATATAAGAGTCAGCCAGGGATGTCTTTTATTTCTAAGTTTAAAGGTTATCAACCTAGACCCAAGGTAAACTGGGTCAAAAACATATAAATTGTTTATGTGCAGGTGAAGACCTATCCAGCAATGAACCAACAATGGTAACTGGATAGTGGGTGCTCAAAGCACATGACAGGGAACAAGGAGAATATAACATCCTTCAAAACCAAACTTGAACCCAAAGTGATATTTGGTGATTAAAACTTTGGTCAAACAAAAGGATATGGTGCTGTTCAGATTGGCTCAGTCACATTCAAGAAGGTGGCTTATGTGGAAGGACTTAAGCACAATCTAATCAGCATCAATCAAATGTGTGATGAAGGGTATCAAGTGATATTCAACAAATCCTTATGCAAGATCAAGTCAGAGGATAACACAATAGTGTTAACAGGTAAAAGGAAAGGTAACATTTATCTTGTAGATTTCATTTCAACCAATATAGATATCTATTTATTTAATTCAGTTTGCAAACCAAATGATCTTTGGCATAAGAGATTAAGACACTTAAACATTACAACCATTGCTAGGCTATCCAAGGACAACCTTGTTAGAGGACTACCTTCTGGCCCCTACAAGAAGGAAGGACTCTGTAGGGCTTGTAAATTAGGCAAGCAAACTAAAAATAGTTTTAAGTCACTTAATAAGAGTGATTCACCTAGGATCTTGTATCTGTTACACATGGATCTTTTTTGACCCATTACAGTACAAAGCTTAGGAGGGAAATCTTACACTTTAGTAATTGTAGATGACTTCTCTAGATTCACATGGGTATTCTTTCTGAGGAAGAAGTCTCATAACTTTAAGTGTTTGACAGATTTTCTTAAATGCATACAGATTGAGTTCAATACTCACCTTGCCCTGATAAGAAGTGGTCATGGGAAAGAGTTTGATTCTCTTCTTATGCAAGAGTTCTGTAGGAGTGAAGGGATAAGGCATACTTTCTCAGCTCCTAGAACTCCTAAACAAAATGGGGTAGTTGAAAGGAAAAATAGAACCCTTATTGAATCTGCCACAACATTGTTGACAGATGCTCACCTCCCTCTATCTTTTTGGGCAGAGGTAGTGAACACCTCCAACTATGTGTTGAACAGATGTCTGATACATAAACTGAAGGGCAAGACTCCCTATGAATTGCTCAAAGGGAAGATACCTAAAGTAGACTATTTCAAAATTTTTGGTTGCATTTGTTATATTCATAATAATGACAAGAAATACTTAGTAAAATTTCAAGCCAAAGCTGGTGAAGGAGTGTTTCTGGGATACCCCATGATCAGTAAAGCTTATAGGGTGTATAACAAATCTTCTCTTAAAATTGAAGAATCTGTTCATGTATCTTTTGATGAGACTAACATGTTTTACAAGGAGAAGAATACTTCTACCATAAAACCCTTGTAGGTCAACTCTCTTTCAAAAAATTTGGATAGGTTGCATATTGCAGAGAAGGATTTAGTACATTCACCCATCCAACATAAGGATGAGAGCAGTGAAGATGAAGAAGATGTTCAACATCTTGGAGAGAACCAACTTGAAGAGCCAGTTGTTTTTCCACAAGAGGAAACAACAACACAGGTTGGTGAACAATTAACATCCCTTGTTGATTTAGTAACAACAAGAGATCATCCAATCTCCCAAGTGATTGTAAACATCTAAGCTGGGGTGCAAACCAGAAATCAGGTCAACCAGAACCTGATGCACACTTGCTTTCTATCTCAAGTTGAGCCTCAATCCATTCAAGATGCAGAACAAGATCCACACTGGATCATTGCTATGCAAGAGGAACTACATCAATTTGAGAGGAATAAAGTTTGGGAGCTAGTGCCAAGGCCTAAGGATCACTCCATTGTTGGAACAAAGTGGGTGTTCAGAAACAAATTGGATGATCAAGGAATCATTGTTAAGAACAAGGCAAGGCTAGTTGCACAAGGATACTCTCAAGAAGAAGGAATAGACTATGACCAGGCCTTTGCACCAATTGAAAGGTTAGAGGACATAAGAATATTCCTAGCTTATGCAGCTCACAAAGGATTCAAGGTCTACAAAATGGATGTGAAGAGTGCATTTCTCAATAGAGACATCAAAGAAGTAGTCTATGTTAGACAACCCCCAGGTTTTATCTCTTCAACTTATCCTGACCATGTTTTCAAATTGCATAAAGCATTATATGGTCTCAAGCAAGCTTCTAGAGCATTGTATGATACCTTAGCATGTTTACTTCTGAAAAATGATTTTATAAGGGGTAGAGTAGACCAAACTCTTTTCATTAGAACCCATAAGTCCCATACCCTAATAGTACAAATATATGTAGATTATATTATATTTGGATCTACTGATTCAAATTTGTGCAGAAGGTTTTCTAACCTAATGCATTCTAAATTTTAAACGAGTAGCATGGGTGAGTTTTCCTTCTTTCTAGGATTGCAAGTCAAACAACATGCTGAAGGCATATTTATTTCTCAAACCAAGTATGCAAAAGAATTGGTTAAAAAATTTGGTATGTCTGAATCATCTTCTATGAAAACACCTATGCCTACTAATGCTGTACTAGATATAGATGAACATGGGAAACCTGTGGATTAGACAACATATAGAGAAATGATTGGCTCTCTATTGTACCTTACAGCTAGTAGACCTGATATAATGCTTGCTATATGTATATGTGCTAGGTTCCAAGTAAGACCTAGAGAGTCACACCTAACATTAGTTAAGAGGATTCGTAGGTATGTAAAAAGTTGTCCAAATCTAGGTCTCTTGTATCCAAAAGACTCAAGATTTGAATTAACTGGATTTTCAGATGCTGATTATACTAGATGTAGAGTAGACAGGAAAAACACCAGTGGAACTTGCCAGTTTCTTGGTGACAGACTTGTCTCCTGGTTCTGTAAGAAACAAACATTTGTGTCCACTTCATCTGCTGAAGCTGAATACATGGCAGCTGGTAGTTGTTGCTCACAGATTTTGTGGATTCAAAACCAGCTCCTAGACTATGGTTAAAACTTAGAAAGGTCAAAAAAATTTTGTGATAACACCAGTGCTATTTCAATAGCACAAAATACAGTCCTCCATAGTAGGACAAAACTTATAGAGATTAGGCATCACTTCTTAAGGGATAATGTTGAGAAGAATAAAATTGAACTTCAATATATCCCAACTGATTTGCAAAGGGGAGATATTTTCACAAAACCTTTGGATGAAAAGAAACACACCTTCTTCCTAAATCAGTTAGGAATGTTAGATGGAGGAAGCATAAAATGAGATCCAAGATTTTAAAACCCTTAAACTGACCAAGACTAGGTTAAAAACGAGATTTTTCTAGTGTCTGCAGGCTGTTTTAGTCTCTGAACTGCGCTCGACATTTTTCCCCACGATCGTCGAATGGAGATCGACGCTTTCCGAAAACGTCGACCGGAGTTCAGCGCTTTCCGATAGCGCTAGGTTATCTTCTTCTTATCAGAGATCGTCGATCGGAGATCGACGCTCTCCAATATCATCGAACGGAGATCGACGTTATTGAAGACTCTTCAGATTCCTATAGAAGCCAAGATCGTCGAACAGAGTTCCATGATCTTTTCTTTTCAGCATCGAACCCTAATATAAAATTCATTCTTCGGCCGTCGTTCTCCTTTTGCGCTTTCATACTCTCTACAAACTTTTTCTTTCCCTCCAAACTTCTCTAGACTTGGTCGTGTTTGTTCATTTTTGCAGGTATACAATGATAGTGTCTGTTGCTACCCTCGCCAAAATGAAATTTGACACAGGTTTTGATATAGACATGGATTCCTTTGAAAGCAGCGATCAAAGTTTCAAGGATATACTAGAACTTTTCAAGGAACAGCAGTTGGCCCTGATTATGTCTATAAGAATAAAGCTGGCAACCGTTGAGATAAAAGAGTGGGTATATACTGTACAGAACATGGATTCAACCACAGTGGTTGGTATAATAGCAGGAACACAGGTACCTCTAACACCTGCCCTGCTTACAGAGGTTTTTCAGTTAAGTTCAGGACAAGATTCTGTTTATTTGTCTGGAGAGGAATCTGAGATGATGTTAGATAGAATGGGGCATTCTGCAGCAAACCCTAACAAGTTGCTGAAAAAGAATCTGTCTGTTAAGTACAGATTCCTTGCAGATGTTGTGGGCAAGGTCCTTCTAGCCAAACATTCTTCCCATGATACCATTTCCAGGTATAAATTCTACTTGATGGGTGCACTGGTTGATAAGAAACACTTAAACTGGTGAGAAATTTTCTTTGAGCTGATTAAGAAGAAGGTAAACAAAAGTATTGTTAATTTTGGGAGGATCTTGGGGCTATTCCTGCACTCCAGGTGCCCTCAGCTGCTTGTGTCCAGTGGGATGCATATTAATGCCTCCAAGAGGCTTACCTGTGCCCTTTTTGGCAAATAGGACAGGAAGATTGTTAAGCCAACCAGGACTACTGCTTCTTATGGCACAAGTACTGTTGTAGTCTCTTCCCCTCAGGCAACTTCCCTCATGGAAGATTTGCCTGCCTCCTCCTCTTCTCCACCTTCTCCAATTGTTCCTTCAACCATCCCCTCATCCACCATCACCATCTTTATCTCTTCCCCCATAACCATTTATTCTCCACCTCCAACCACAGAAGACCAATTCCATCCCCTACACTTCTATCCACCTCTTGATCTAGACACCACCATACCATCCTTCAATCTCATGGAAGATTCCTTTATGGATGATTCCACCTCCTTACCTACTGAGCTTCCATCATCCACCACATCCTATCAACAACTCCTTCATGGTATTCTTTCCCAACCATCATTCCTTCCATCCATTTCTACTACCATAACCTATATCTCCACCATTCCAATATCTCAACCAACCATCCTACCACCCACAACAACACCTTCTGCAGCCCCTTCTACTCTAGTCTCTACCTCTACTACAGTCTCACTTGACCAAGTAGATCTTCCTGCCCTGGCAGACAGGCTGTATGGGATGTTTTCTCCAAGGCTAACACTCCTGCTGGAGACCTCCATGGCTCCACTCCTGAAATTAATCCAGGAGCTATCTGCCAGGCTATCCTCTCTTTCTCCTCCTTAGGCAATCCCTTCTATGGGGTGCCTTGATCTAGTTCCAACTGAATCAAGGAAGGGGGAGATGCCATGTGATGAAAAGACAGTGCCTGCTGCTTCAGAAGAATTCTTGCCAGAGACAGTTCCAGTTCCAGCTCTAGTTCCAAATCTAATAGTTGACTTCAAGTAACTATTATCAGTTTTTGATACCCTTCACTTCAGCTGTCCACCAGCTCAGGAAGTTGAAGATCTGACTAAGGCCATTGTGCCTATTGCTTGCTGTGATCCCAGCCTGATTGCTTATTATATCAATTCTCTTAAGGCTGAGGAAATTATTGTTTCTTATTGTGCTGCTGCTGCTACTGATATTGTTGCTGATGAAATTGTTGAGTCTGCTGAATTTGATGTGTTGCCTGCTGTTAGTGATGTTCCTGCTGCTGCTATTGTTATATTTGAGAGTGCTGCTTCCATCACTGTTGTTGAACAAACCAAACAACAGGAGAAATTTATTCAAAGGATTGATGAGCTTTATGATAATCCTCTAAGTTCAGATAGTGACCAACTCCATACTAATTCTGATGACTCCTCTGCAACTATTGCAAGGAAGAGGAAAGCAAGAAGCAAGGCACTGAAAAGAGTTCCCCCAGAAAAGGTAAAAGATGACAATGATATACCTTATTACATTCTTCATGACTGTCCAATTTTTGAGCCT
Organism: Platanthera zijinensis; assembly: GCA_039513925.1. NCBI lineage: Eukaryota > Viridiplantae > Streptophyta > Magnoliopsida > Asparagales > Orchidaceae > Platanthera > Platanthera zijinensis. Next base: position 172,532,230 of record CM077081.1, on the reverse strand, counting down.
TGGATGCAATATTCCAAAAATCAACTTAAGGCCATGAAGAAAAGGAGAAAACATGATAAGTATGAAAAGGGGTCCTCCCAATTCCATCCTCCTCCTCCTCCTCTAGATTCAGGATCTGGTGGAGGTTCAGCTTTTCAGTATTCTTCTTCTGCTAGGCCAAGCTCTTACCAGTCTCAAGATAGATATCAACAAAGAGGCAAACAACAAAGAGTTTATAAGTCAAGGAGAGATCAGTCAAGAGACAGACAGAGAGATTACAGGACTCATTCCAAAAATCAAGCTAGACAACACCCATATCAAAGGGAAGGACAAGGCCCTACTGATTCTATATCTGGTCCTTTCCCTTACAAGCTAAAAGATATAGTTTTCACTAGAGCTCCTCATCCTGACTAAGTGGAATTAAATAGATATGAACCTCCAGTTCCATTTGAAGACCCTGAAAACAATCCCTATTCTTGGATAGACAGAATGAAAGAACTTGCAGCATTAGATCAGATCAAGAAAGAAAGAGAGCAAGGCAGAGATACCTCCAACATCACAACACTATCAGAGCAGAGAAAGAAAGAATTAGAAAGATATGCTTCCAGAAAATTCTCTGATCCAGAGAGCTACATGAAGCTGCATCCTGAGGCTATTGTTCCAAGGCCAAAATCTCAAACCTCCTTAGGTGCAGATGATGATAGAAGATCCAAGAAGGAAGCCCTCAATCCCAACAGATAAATTCTTTTCAAAAAGGGCAATGAGTAAGTTGTGTAAGCTGATACTTATATCTATTTCTGACTGAATCTGTGATTCTTATTGTGATTCTGCAATGCTCAACATGTGTTATATGTATTGTTATTTCTGTTTTATTTTTAATTCTTATGTATGCTTGTTATTTCATATTCTGTTATGTAAATAGTAATCCTAATCCAAATAGGGGGAGATTGTTTGAACACCCTATTACTAATTAGGGTAAGGATCACTATATGCTTAGGAAGTTGTTTTGACCTTGCTATATAGTCTGATAGGTCAATTAGAATGAGTCTTAGGGTTAGTACTTAGGTTTGAAAGCTTCCCTCAAGACCTTCTAAAGATCAGGATTCAAGTGCTGAAGACTAGGACAATTCTCGTCGAGCTCAGGTCGACGAAACGTCGAACTCAGTTCGACTATCTCTGAGCTCAGTTTAATGAGGCGTCGAACTCCGTTCGACGATCTACGAGCTCAGATCGATGCTCTGTCTCTAGTTATTTTACAAGTCACTTAGCTCAGGTCGACGATCGTAGAGCTCAGTTCGACGATTTCTGATTCAAGTTTAAATCCAATCTCCGAGCTCAGATCGACGATAGTTGAGCTCAGATCGACGCTTTTCTGAAGAGATCGATGATTTCAGGATTCAAATTCAGGACAGTTATGGAATTCATTCAGACTTATTTTCAGTATTTATGGCAAAGGATTTTGTAGCCATTTAAATCAGTCTCGAGCAAGTTTCAAGGAAGACTAATTGGAATGTTTCTTAAGGACTTTCCACCAGAGGCAGATATAAGTTAAGGTAGTCATTTATGACTGATTAACGGTTATCAAGAAGTCAGAATCTGATATACTCCCTAGAGAATCATTTTGAAAAGAAGAGAACAGACAAGATTTGAAAAAGAATACAGAAGAGAGAATAAGAAAATTATTCATCAAGAATTCAGCTTCTGGGAATAGACTCAGTAGACAAAAGTTTTATTGAATTACTGAGTCAGATTTCTTCAGAACACAAAGAACATTACTGTGAAGGAGATCATTTGCTATTCTACTCCTTCAATCATCAAGTGTTCAAAAGCCTCTACATCAAGGTCTCCAAACATCACACATTTCAGCATCTGCTGAAATCATCTATTGCTAGAGATCTGAAGCAACTGAAGGCCTATCACCCTAAGCAAAGCTCATCTTCCTGAACCCTTACATATCTAAGGGGGAGCTTTGAAAACATATTCGTCTTGTATTCTCTCAGATTATTGACACAGAAGAACAACTCAATCTCTTTGTTTTTCTTTATTCCTTCTATAAAAGGGTTTCTCAAAACTCCCTTCAAAAGTTTTGTTGCTGGTTTCTGAGACCTTATCAAATCTCAGTGGTGGCAAGACACCTTATCAAAAAATCTAGATTTCATTTTTGAGCACCTTATCAAAAGCTCATTGGTGCCCAGGACACCTGATCAACTATTCCTGCAGTTGATTCCTACCTAAGGTAGTAGAAGAGTGGATGTACCCAGGTTGTTGGGGAACCACTATAGCTCCTTGTGTCATCTAGCTTACTGTGTTTTGTTTTTGTTGTGGGCTGTGATTTTGTTTATTGCTTCTTAGTTTTTATTTTTGCAAGCACCTTACCCATATACATAAATCAAGACTTCCACTGCTTTATAGTTTGAAATTGTAAATTATTTTAAAATACTCTATTCACCCCCCCCCCCTCTAGAGTAAATGTAGATCTTACACTCACTTTCAAATGTACCTGAGGATCGATCTGTTTTGGATCGACCACCTCCTTACCGATACGGAGGGTTATAACGTTGAGGTTCTCCCATGGGTTGGGCTTTATATTCCCTAGCAGTGCCCCCTGCGCGCGTTCCCATATGAGTCGCGCCAACTGTCCAACCTGTAGTTCTAAATTTTTTAGCAATCTACTGGTGTTCCGGATATTGGACTAATTGGACGCGACATATTTATTAAAACTTTCCTCCACCGGAAAAAGTTCGGAGGAGGAGGAGGAAACGCGGGCGCAAAAGAAGGAGGAGGACGGCGCTGCGGATTGTTCGGGTTGCTCCATGAAAAATTCGGGTGCTTCCTAAAACCTGGATTATAGGTATTACTATAAGGGTTATTTTGGGGGGAAGGAGGGACGAACTGGATTTCCCATGTAGTCCATGAACTCTTCAGCCACGCAGACGTTAGGGGGAATAAAACAAGGCGGAGTGGTGGAGGCATTAGTCATCTCTGCCACCTGCTTTGTTAACCTTTCAACTTGAAGGGATAACAGAGCAGTGACATCCACTTCAAAAAGTCCAGCCGCAGACTTCGGGCGTCCCTGCAGGACGTTCCATTGATAGGCGTTCATAGCCATCTCTTCGAATAAAGTTTGGGCAGCCTCGAGGGTCTTATTGTTAAGGGTGCCCCCGGCAGCCGCGTCAATCATTTGGCGAGTTTGAAAGTTAAGGCCGTTATAAAAAAAATTACCTGCAACCACGTTGGCAGTGCGTGGTGCGGGCATCGGAGGAGGATTTCCTTAAACCGTTCCCAAGTCTCATATAGAGACTCAGAATCATTTTGCACAAACGAAGAAATGTCCGCCCGTAACTTTGCAGTTTTTGCGGGTGGAAAGTACTTTGTTAGGAACCGTTCTGTAAATTCAGCCCAGGTGGTGATACATCCTCGTGGGAGGGAATTCAACCACGCCTTGTCTTTGGATTTGAGGGAGAAGGGATATAAGCGTAGATGAATGGCGTCATCAGTGATGCCATTAATTTTGAACCTGTCGCAAATCTCCAAAAAGTTGGACTAGTGGAAATTAGGGCCCTTATCCGGCATTCCATCGAAATGTATAAATTTTTGGATCATTTGGATTACACTTGAAATTTATTTAAAAATTGTTATTCGCCACCGTAGGGCGAATAACACTCGACCCAGTATTGTCAAAATTTGGTCGGGCATAATAAGACATTGTACGCTCCGCGGCCACATTTGGAACTTGGTCGGCCATAAAAACAGCTAGGTGTTCTCCGATAGATTCTTTGGGTTCTAAAGTTTGATCGTGACGTTGAGATCGAATGCGTGCAAGGGTGCGGTCGATCTCAGGATCAAAATGAAAAGTTTCAGAATTCGAAGGTTGTCCACGGGTCATATAACCCAAAATAGAAAAAGAAATAACTAGAATTAAAATAAAGGGGGGAAATTTTTTTTGTTGTTTTTAAGTTGATTGGTTTTTTTTAGTTATTTAGAAAATAAGTAAAAGTAATAATCTCCAGAATTCGAAATAACAACTCGAAATGTTCTCCTGGCAACGGCGCTAAAAACATGATTGGCCCGCGAGCAGACTCTTATTTTGGTGGTTGGTTCGATGAGTCGACCGTCGTTGACTGCTAGAAAATTGAAGTTTATAACGAAAGGAGGCAATTGCACCTATCGCATATAGTACTCGATATTCGGGAGAATACCGAGGTCGTATTGTTCTCGGGGTCAGGTTGATTATTCTTACTCCTCCAGGAGGACTATTATTTTTCTAAAAGTAAGGTGGATTTTTGTTTGTCACTCACAATGGAAATAAAAGAAAGCTGAAAATTACTTAAGTTATTCGATTACGGGTTAACGCTCGGCACTGAATCGGATTAAGACTAAAATAATTCTTAATATTTATTGAACTTAGTTTTCAAATTAATAAAAGGCAACTTGGCCGTAGAGGTTCCACAAATATGAGCACACCTATCTCTCGGTAATATCGTACACCTGAATGCTAAGACTATTCGACCAAACGTTAGTCCGACGAAGGATTCCTCTTAACGCCCGCTTTAGGCTAAGAACCCCGCTATTGGTTGGGGAACCCAATCCGGCAGAACTACGCTTCTCCTCTCTCGAGGTTATTTACGCAATTCTATTTAACCAAGGGGGATCGGTCCATACGCACGGCATCTCGGCTAGCTAGCGTATGGATAACGGAAATGAGCCCACACATCGATTATGTGGTCCTACGCGTCGTTAACCCGAGGTAAACCTTAAGTCCTAATATTAAAGTTAAAATAACAAAATTTAGTTATTTAAAAACATTTTATATGTCACAAAGCTCTTCGATGCCAAGGGCTAAAGACGATTAGCCACTCATCGGTGTGGGGACGGCTTTATGGTTTTAATGAGCCCCGAGTTCGAAACTAAACACAAAAAGATTATAAGAAGAAGACATAAAATAACAAACATTTAGATAAAATTAAAAAGCTAATTAAAACGAGAAATCACGCACAATTCGAAACCATAAAATAAGGTAAAGACAAGTCCTACTCAAATGACTAGGCGGTAAATGAAAACACGCCATTTAACTCTTAACGAGTAGGCGGAAATAAATGCGTGTACAAGTTTTACTCAAATGAGTAGACGGTAAATGATAAGTCCTACTCGAATGAGTAGGAGGTAAATGAAAACACGTCATTTAACTCTTAATGAGTAGGCGGAAATAAATGCGCACACACACATACTCTACATGAATTGAAAGAAAGTAATAAAATTATCTCCTACACACGCACACTCTATATAATTGAAGAAAGCGATAAAATAAATCATGAAAATTTATCTCATACACTCACACACTCTACATAATTGAAAGAAATCAATTAAATAAAACATGAAAAATTATCTCATAAACGCACAGACACAACATGTAATTTAAAAGAACACAATTAAAACCTTACTCATACACTCACACACACAAATTAAAAACAAAATGAAAGTTACCTAAAAATTAAAACAACTACTTTTCTATTCTAAGAATTTGTTAAAAACACATAAAAAGATGAAATAAAAATAAAAATAGCAAAAGTTTTTGGAAATTAAAGTTAAAATCAAAGGTGCTCAAAAATTAAAATTATAACTTGTTCATTCTTAATAGTTCATAAAAGTGATGAAAAAGTAAAAAATAAAATTTAAAAGGACAAAAAGTTTACAACTTAAACAAAGACTAAGTTAAAGAAAATAAAAATCACTTTTGAAATCACTTTTACGTGTTCATAAGGATGAAGAAGATATACTTTTGATGTAACATAAAGCTTGATGAAAAACTACCATAATAACATTTCTTTTTTTTTATAAAAACTATAATAAAATCTAACATAATAATTAATTAAGAGCATGAAGAAATTAACTAGTTAAACTCATACACACACACACACACACTTTTCATAAAGAGAAACACTAAGAAAAACATGAAAAAAAAAGAACAAAGTGGGCACACAAGTTCATTCCAAACCATTTAAGAAGAGAAAAGCTAACATATTTTTATGTATGAAAAAGAACTATTACAAAGCTAAGACAAAAATAAAAAGAGGGGGATAAAGTTCTCCTTACATGGCATGGAACAAACCAAGCAACCCACAAAACACACTAAATTTGGCTCAAAAAAGTGAACCCTAGGACATTGCATAAAAGTTTAATTTATAGACAAAATATTGGGTGTGCCACGCCCTAATCACGGGCGTGATAGGGGGCGTGTCGGCACTGTAGTTGAGCTGATCCAGAGAACTGACTGCAAGGTTGACTTTGGGGTTATATACGGGGCAGAAATGGGTGTGACAAGCTTGTCACGGTCGTGTACTGGGGGCATGACTGGATATCTTGGTGGAGGAAGTCAATTTGATCTTTGCTGGCTGGAGGCGTTGAGTGCCGTCATCGACATGGGCGTGTCAGAATGGACACGGGCATGACATCTAGCACTGAGTGGAGCTGAGAGGTGAATAGTAAAAGCATTGAGTGGCTTCTGTCTCGATGGAGTTGAATGCATGAAGCGGTCGTGTCAAATATTGACACGGCGTGTCCTAGTCTGATTGATGAAGGCGTTGAGTGGAGTTGAGTGTTGAGTAGATGGAGTTGAGTTTAGCTGGTGATATTGGCGTGTCGGTCATGGAACACGGGCGTGTCAGGTCAATTTTTCACCATCTTTTGAAATTTTTCTGGCATCCAAATTAAGCTAAGTTAGAAATAGTATTTACAAAATGGAAGCAATTTATTGAATAAAACTAACTAAAAAGGCAAAAATAAACTAAAATGTCTTAATAAAAAATACTCTAAAATAGGTATATTTACAACTTATCAGGAACAATTATATATCTTGTGTGTGCTTGTTGTGTTTTTCCTTTGTGCATGTTGTGTTCATCTTGAAAGCATAAAACAACTAACAGCCAAATCTCTTAAAGAAGAAATATAAAAGAAATTTAAAAGAGACCAATAACCTATTCACCCCCCTCTAGGTGATTTATTTATCCTTGAAATAAAGACTTTCAGCTGCTATAAAAGCAACTGTCGAAGAGAAAGGGAAGGGGCCAATCAGTCAGACCATGTTTTAGAAGGTTATTTTTCCTTCTAACGTATTTGATTTTAATAGCTCATATGGTCACTTGACTAGACCAATTCAGTTTGAACCTATCAAGGACTATAAGGGGTGGAATTGTCCCCGAAACTTCAGTGCAAGTGTCTTCAAGGCACCTTATGAAGAGATCACTCAACAGAGCTATGTTCCCTATGTTCATGGTCCTAATGAAAAGAAAGCTCCAAGAGGGAAACACGTTGTTTAAAAGCCACTTGAGAAGAAGAAGCCATGTGAGTGCTATCGTCATGAGGCTTCTACATCCAAGTCATCCGCTCCGGCTAGACAAAACATTCATAAGGTCAAGCAGGATACCTTGAAAAGATACAATAGGTTTGAATTTTGGTGCTACGGTAAAGTAGGTCACTTTGCTGTGTGAAAGTGAGGGCATAGATCTGACTAACTATAGAGGGGGGGGGGGGGGTGAATAGAGTATTTTAAAAACTTAATCATTTTTATAGCGGAATAAAAATAAGTGATAATAGTATAAGTATAAAGTGAGGTAAGAAAAATAAACTATCAAGCCACAAAAAAAATAAAGAAAAGAGTAACCAGACGACATAAGAAAATTGTAGTGATTCCCCAAAACTGGGTACATCCACTCTTCTACCACCCTAGTAGGAATCCACTAACAAGTTTTTTATAAGGTGTCATGCCACCACAGGTTTTTGCTCTGGTGCCCTGTCACCACAATATTTATTTCTAAGGGAGATATATAAACCTTTTGAGCTTTTGATCATACGCCCAAAAACCAAAGCAAGTATTTTGAAAAGGAGACTTGTCAACTAGGTGATAACTTTTTAAGGGAGTTAGAAACCCTTTTACAGTACGAAATGAAAAGTTTTATTGTCTTCTCTTTCTCAAACAACTGAGAAGACTTTAGTGGATGTTTTTGTCAAAGCTCCCCCTGAGATGTTGAATAGTTCAAGAAGAAGGGAGCTTTTCTCAGGGTGTAGGCCTTGATGAAGGTCTTCAGAAACTTCTTGCACTGGTGTTGATTAGTTGACCCTTTGAAGCCTGAAGAAGAAACTGAAGAAGACTAATGATTTGTTTATTGATGTTCTTCTTCAATTTCCTGAAAGAATTATAATAGTGCTTTTCTCTGTATCAGTTATTGTATATCTGTAAAGAATATCTTTCTTTTTGAAAAAGATCTATATATTTTTTGAGATTATTTAAGCCTTTGAATTTGAAAGTAATATCCTTGTTTTCTGCTGAGATTCTGGAGTTGAAACGCCTGGAATATGTCTTTAATGTATTTCCTCAACTGTCCCAGTAAATAATTCAAGTAATTAACTCTGTGAAATCCATAATCAATGCTGCATACCAATGGCTATATTCTTGAGAATATAATTATTAATTATCAGAGAATTACTGTCTTAAAATAGTACTAATTCAAATCAAAATGATAAAGAAATCGTCAAACTGAAACTAACAGAAATCGTCACCTCAGAACAGATTTAGTCGACAAGAACACAAAGTATGTCGAGTTGAGAAATCGTCTTCGTCGACCTGAGCTCAGAGAAAAATATTCTGGAAAGAAACTGTCAATGCTGAGCTCAGAGTTCGTCAAACTTAGGTAGAATATCGTCAACCAGAGAAACATAGAATGAAGGGTGTTTGTCGACCTGAGCTCGAATATCGTTGAGCTCAACTCAGAGAAGGAACTCTGAGTTCGTCGATCATTGAGCTGAGTTTGAAGAACTTCAAACTTATTTTTAAAATCTCTTAAAAACTGCAAATCTTCTAAGTCTTGTTCTCTGAAGTCTTCTGAAGGCTGGATCATAAAATGTCTATCCTAGTCAGACTGTCCTAACCATAGAACTGTCAAATTGACCCTAGGTGTTGGGTATTGTATCCACAATTACCTGGATTTGAAGAAGCCTCCTGTCAAGCTAAGATTAATTCACAATGTATTTGATGATATATCTTCAAGTTGTGCTTGCAATTATTCCACGCTAATTACACACCAATGTCAGGTTGCAGTGGGTCAATATACACGGGTCTGCGCAACGTAATCCCTCGTTTAGCAGATCAGTGTGTTGGTTTACGTGTACTCTCTCTATTGGAGTGTACTTATTTTCAAGTACAGGGCTGAGACAGATCAAGAGCAGACAACTAGCAAGGATGGGTCAATGCAACTCAAGGGAAGAAAGACGAAAAATCGCCTAAGTTAGAATCGACGAGAATTACTAAGTGATTCTCGTCGATTCTCGCCGAATCGTCGAGAATCACCCGCCAATTCTCGCCGACTGAATCCGGCTGACTCAACGCTTGTAAAATTCACGCAAAGTCAGAATCGTTGAGAGTCATTAAGTGATTCTCGACGAATCATCGAGAATGACTCTGCATTCTCGCCGATTTGTCGAGAATGGATTGTGACTCTCGCCGATTCACTCCGGATGGCAAGCTCCTCAGCTAAAATTCTTCTAAGGAGAATTCGACGGGAATCATAAGTGATTCTCGCCGATTCATCAAGAATCACCAATGATTCCCGCCGAATTTGCCTTAGGCGAATTCCGTTGGCTCGCTGGACCGGACCAAGTTTTCAGGCGTTGTTTGAACCGAAATAAGAGTTTTTTTTGGTGGGGCCCACAATGGTCATAAAGGAGTATTCTACAGTATATATACTCTCCCATTTTGAACTTAACAAGAAGAGAACAAAACGAAAAAGTAGGTCGTCGCCGACGTGACCTAGCAGATCGCGGATTTCCTTCAGGCCCCGTCGCTGCTCGAAAGTTTGTTGTCGCCGTTGATCGGATTATTCTTGATCTCTTGGCAATAGAAACTTAGCAAAGAAACGTGTCTCACGTTTCTATCTTGAGATCCCTTGTCTCTTAGTTTGTTGAACGTGAATACTTTCCCCTTCCGAATCGATTGAGACGATCGATCCAAGTAAGATCGTTGGTAGACCTTGCTAGCTTTATAACGAAGTTTGGATCTACAAAGCATCGCCGCAGCAATCCTTTGCAGCCGCCGATCTCGGGAAGATCTTCTCCAAGAGAGTGCTAAGGTCATTGACTCTTCTTCTTCTACAAGAACGCTTCATCGAACAAAGAGGGACACCGAGCGCTCCATACGTAGTTTGTATTTTGTACATTCTATTTTTACTTTTGTTGAAAAGGAACTTTGGTTCCTTATTGTAAGGGTTGGGTGCAACCCGTGGTGGAGAAGTAGTGACTCCTTCGGGTGGAAGGGTTTCTTCCATAGTGTGAGGATTTGATTTCAATCTGGTTGGTGAAGTGACCGAGTCGTCCCTTGTTGGGAGATAGGTCGAAGGGGGAAAGTGAACGTACCCAAATCGGGGAACCACTATAACTGCCTGTGTGTTTCTGTGCTGTGCTTGTTTTGTTTTATTTTGCAGGTAAATTTTTTATTCCGCAAAACGACTGCAAATCACCTATCCCCCCATAGGTGAAGGTAGTTGACACTAGAGTAACTTTCAAGTGGTATCAGAGGGAGGTTACTCAGCGATAAGGTTAACACCGTGAGTATGATCCCGGTTTTAGTGTCAAGAAGAAGATAAGGCTCAAGCATGGAGCTGGAATCTGATGTCTCTCCTCTGAGACTCCCTGCTTGCACAACGGAGTATTATCCCATCTGGAAGATGAGAGTTTTGTTTCATCTGGAGGCCATTGACCCTCGCGCATCACTAATTTTGGAAGGGGGTCCCTTCGTTCCCATGAAGGCTTCCAGCTTAGGAAACGATCTCCAAATCCCCAAGAGTCTCGATGAGATGTATGAGACTAAGCTCTCACTTTTCAACCTGGACAAGCTGATTCGTCAGATAATCACTGACGTGTGGTCTGGATCATCTCGGTCAAGATTGGACAAGTGTAAGACTGCAAAGTCTATGTGGCAAACTATCTCAGATCTCATGGTGGGATTGGAGATAGCTAGGACTGGATGCCAGCAGGAGGATGAAGCCTATGTGGGGGGTCCTCATTTCTGAAGATGAAGGTCAAGACCAATCTCTCAGTATCAGGGCTCCTGTGTCCATGTCGAAGACTTAAGAAGAGGCTGAGGAAAGCAGTTCTGATGAAGCATACACAACATTCTCTGCCGATCTTAACGCTGACTCGGAACATCAAAGTCAGGATCAGGTAACTTCTTCATCATGCTCCTCTCCCCTTGAAGTTCCTGAAAACAGGAATAGTTCAGAGGGTTGTCCTTCTAGTGATGCAAGGGAGATGGATAGCATCAATCAAAAGATTGAAAATCTTGATTCCCTTGAGAGTGCCCTTCAACTGAGCAACTTACTTGTTGAGGAACAAGCTAAGGAGATTGCTTAGCAAAGGATCTTGATGAATCTCCAATTAGAATCCATCAAGGTAAAGGACTCTAAGATCTCGGATCTAGAGAGTCGTCTAGAGACCAATAAGAGGATAGTTTCTAAATTTTCCAAGATAGGTTCTATCAAAAGAAAAGCAAAAAATGGGTGGATCTGCCAAATCAATAATTCATGGAGAAATGGGGAAACTGTAATCAGACCCCCCACCCCGAGTAGGAAAGGCACACATTATACTTTCAGGTATGACAACAGGAACAACCTTGGTCACTGCAAGAGTGATCGGCCCTCGGGTGGAAATACCTACAGTGCAAGAGCTGTCATGGCTACCCATGAGAGAATACCCAAGGCTCATCCTGAACCCTTTGTATTCTCGGCCTCAGCCCCAACTCGTCATGAATATGCAGGAACCAGCTCTCACTACATCTCTTACCACACAAAGACAAAGGAAAGGGGGGTTGGGAAACATGTAGTAAGTACCCGTGGGGCCCCTGGATGTGTATTGACTGAAAGGAAGGCACCACCTCCCAGGCCTCATGACACTCACCACATGCTCTCTATCCACCATCCCTCGTGTCTCGGTGAAAAGGGCAAATTTGTGAGCAGAACCAGCCTTGTCCCATTTAGACCTAAGATCATGACTACGTCAGTCAGTAGATCAGTTCAGAAATGACGATACAATGTTCATGATTATTGGTGCTATGGCAAGGTGGGTCACTTTGCCATAGATTGTTGGCACAATCCCTTTTTGCCAAGGGCAAGGGTATGTCCACTTCCTTTGGGCAGAGCTAGCCTTCCAGACAGGATTCCTGTAGGAAGGCATTCGAAATTTAATGCTGACAAGAACCTAGGACCCAATACATATTGGGTTCCTAAGGTAGGGTAATTCTTTTTCGCAGGATAGTCTAGGTTCCCGTAAATATGATGGGAACTAGACATGAGGGTTCCAAGAATGACATGGAACACGTATATGGGATAAGAGCAATGCTACCTACAATAGCTTACTCCAATTGGACACCTGGTGTACCTCAAATAGAGGATCTGAATGATCAATTTAATGATCCCAGGTACGTGCGTTCAGTTTCAATAATTGAGTCGTATTATATTGATGCTTACATATATATATGTGTATACATACATCCACACGAATATGTTAATTCTTACTCTAAAAGTAAATGTTCATATGTATATATACACACATATGTTCACACTCCTAATAAGGGGACGCAAATGTAAAATAACCCTTAGGTACAATCTGAAGAATTCCTTGTAGTTACATATTTATGTATTTGATAATGAATCTCAATAGGCGTAAATCAGCCCATTTGAAATTAAGGAATGTATGTCAGTGGGTGTAACAAAATATTATAATTTTTCACCTAGAATTACTCTGGAATTATGTATAGGGCTTATATATTGTTCAACTCGATCGAGGTTTCATGATCAAGAAATAAAATGGGGGCAAAGGCTTGAAATTAACATGCCACGGTTAATTTGTATAGAAAATCCCGTCAAATCTCGTCGACTTCCCTCAGTCGGTGGATATAAATAGCAAATAACTCAGGTTGACTCTTCATATTCCCAGTCACGCTGAACTCCCGTCGACTTCCCTGACTCCTCGCGTATTCCCGTCGATCGTGCGAAAGCTCATCCCATATTTCGATAGCCTGTGGTCTTCATCGCTCCTCCGTGCTTCCGACGACAAAATCCCAAGGACGCAAGGATCGTGACGTACTCCCGCCTGCTCCGTGCTTCCGGCGTCTTCCCGTCACATTTTACTCTCCGTCAACACTCATTCTCTCTCCCCATCAGGTGTTCCCGTCGGTTCCGTGCCTCCCAGTCGCCATCGTCCCTCCAAACCGCTCGGCGCTAGGGTAATGTTCCCTCATCCTTTAAGTTTCTAGTCTAAGTGTAGCTCCTATTCTAGAAGTACTGATAGGGTTTAGACACTTGAATATGTCTTATTTAGGTTTGAAATGGCCCCTAGAACAACAACAGGACTCCTCACTAGAAGTGAACTGGTTAGGACAGGCTTCTCTCATGCCTCCGATGAGTTCAGGAATATAATCCTCATGCTTGAAGAGGCCGGACTTACCTTCATCCTGGAGCATTCTTGAAAAATCCTAGATAAGGAGGTGATGGAATTATTTACAACGGCAAAGCTACGGCACGAAGATACAGTTATTTAGAGTAAGATTGCCGGTGTACGGATCAAGATGACAGCAGGAAAACTGCCACCAAATTTGCAGCTCTCCAGTTCTGAATAGGAGGACTATCTTGAGGAAGGGGATCGAGCCAAGACTCTCCTATTCTATGGACTTGCTCGAGAAACTAAATCGATAAAGAGAAAGGAAATGAATGAGGAAGGGAAGCTCCTGTCGGATATCATTAGGAAAGTCCTGATCTACAAACCAGGCTCCCACGATCATATCTCGGGTTATATGTTCAAGATCTTAGTGGCTATAGTCTGTCGAAAAAGATACAATTGGGGGGCTATGTTGTTTGAGAAAATAAAATATACTCTGCGAACCCCATGTTTTGAAAGGATCATCAGTCTATTTCTCAACCGGCTGGATGGAGACAGATTCGACATGAGTAAAGGAGTTCCTATACATTACTTGAAGAAAATGGATTCAAGTGTATTTGATAGCTGGGAGAGAAGGATTGGGCAAGCAGCTGTAGCTGAAGCACAGGATGAACCTTTGGCTGAGGCCTCTGAGGAGGAAGAAAATGGAGCTCCAGATAACTGAGATCCCTTGGCTGAACCCAGTGATGTTCCTGACTTACTGTGCGCAGGAATTGAGGGGGAGTCTCTACCCGTTGCTACTGAAACTCACAGGACAGATATCTCAGTCACTATTCCTGCTGATGTTGTTTTTGATATCTCTCAGATAGCCAAAGATGCAGGTTATTCCCTGGCCACTAATCTGGGTGATAAGGAGGAAGACGAGGAGGCCTTGGACAATGATGCAATTGACAATGATGATATGGAAGATGAGGGTGCTGAAGAAGTGGAGGATGTTGTTGAAAATGAAACAACCTTGAGGGAGAGGGTGGAGATGGTGGAGCCACAGGATGATGTTGAAGTTTCATCTGAGGAACAGGCTCTAGTGATAGTTCCTGAGAAATCTGGTGCAACAATGGAGGGGTAGTCCTCTCAGCAGATGCTGATGAGCATTCCTGAGAAATCTACAGAGGCTGCCCATATTCCCCCATTGGAGACTGTGCACGTATCAAGCTCCCCCAATGATTCTACTGAAGAAGAAGAACAAGGCATGCCTTAGGGTCATCCACTACGACCAAATCTAGCAAATCACACTGTGAAAATCATTCAAGGGATAGTGGATGAACTCAAAGATTCTTTTGAGAAATCACACAATAAGGTATTAAAAAGAATTAAACAATCTGAGGAGCTAATGCTGAAGAATGTTGTGGAAATCAATCACAAGATGGATCTGATGGAACAGAAGTTTGATAACAAATATGCAGAGGCCGGCACGGCAGTAAATCTTCTAATGCAAGGCCTCTAGAAGAACACAGCTAATCTAGCGGTGGTGAACCAAAATGCACATGTTTTGGCAAACAACATCAAGCTATTCGATGCCAGCATGGTAACTCTCAACGCAAATCAGACTTCTCTTCTAACTGATTTCACTCAGACTACAAAGCATATAGATGAGTCACTGCATACTTATGCAAACTTCATTGCCCTCGAAGCCAAAAAGTGGGAGAATGCCTATAAAGCTAAGATGGCAGGGCTGGAATAGATTATTGTCGAAAACTTCAAACAGTAAAATAAGTATGTCTTTGATAGCTGCCACTGGCTAGTGCAGCAAGCATCAGGTGTACAAATCCCAATTCCCGTTCCTTTTTCTGATGAGGTTGCCTTTGCTGCTGATGAGGGTGCAAATGTTGAGGAGGTTCCTCTTAGTGAAGCTGATGCTAAGAAGGCTGCAAGGGCTGCTGACAAAGCTACTCTAAGGGCCATGTTTGACCAGGAAGCCATAGTAAGAGGAAAAAGGAAACTCCAAGAAGGGACGTCAAAAGAAACTCCAACCGAAAAGAAAGTAAGATTGAAGGAGGATGAAGTGAGAAATGAAAGATGGAGTCCTGTTTCAAGGAGCATTATTTTGGACACTTTTATACTACAGCAGAGGGGGGAAATTAATCGAAATGATGTATACAATAAGTATGAATGGGAGATGCACAAGATGTTTGAGGCGAAAAGAAGAATATTTTTCAGGACCAACACTGAGCGATATAAAGATCCTCCCCCCAGATACTATCTGAAGCCTAAGGAATATTTTGAGAGACAAAGCAAGAAGTACTTGGATCAGCAACTGAAGGACGAACTAGCTAAGGAGAAATAGGCTTAGGATTTTGGCTTATCTATTCCTTATTGCATATTTATCTTTTCAAGTTGTCATATGAACAATTCTTGTGGACACATATATATATGATTTCATGATTGACTCAAGTATTGTTCTGTATGCTTTTAATTCTCTGTGTCTTGTCTCGCTAAATTTGTTTTATATATTACTCTGGTTTGTGAAATTAATCTTAGCTAGTAGGATTTTGGCTTCTTCAAATAGGGGGAGATTGTTGGGTATTGTATCCACAATTACCTGGATTTTAAGAAGCCTCCGTTCAAGCTAAGATGAATTCACAATGTATTTGATGATATATCTTGAAGTTGTGCTTGCTGCTATTCAACGCTAAGTACACACCAATGTCAGGGTGCAGTGGGTTAATATACACGGGTCTGCGCAACGTATTCCCGCGTTGAGCAGATCAGTGTGTGTGCTTACGTGTACTCTCTCTATTGAAGTGTACTTATTTTCAAGTACAGGGCTGAGACAGATCAAGAGCAGACAAGGAGCAAGGATGGGTCAACGCAACTCACGGGAAGAAAGATGAAAAATCGCCTAAGTTAGAATCGACGAGAATCACTAAGTGATTCTGCGAATCACTAGTGATTCTCGCCGAATCGTCGAGAATCACTCGCTGATTCTCGCCGACTGCATCCGGCTGACTCAACACTTGCAAAATTCACGCTAAGTGAGAATCGTTGAGAGTCATTAAGTGATTCTCGACGAATCGTCGAGAATGACTATGCATTCTCGCCGATTCGTCGAGAATGGATTATGACTCTCACCGATTCACTCTGGATGGCAAGCTCCTAAGCTAAAATTCTTCTAAGGAGAATTCGACAGGAATCATAAGTGATTCTCGCCGATTCGTCGAGAATCACCAATGATTTCCGCCGAATTTGCCTTAGACGAATTCTGTTGGCTCGCTGGACTGGACCAAGTGTTCAGGCGCTGTTTGAACCGAAATTAGGGTTTCTTCTGGTAGGGCCCACAATGGTCATCAAGGAGTATTCTACAGTATATATACTCTCCCATTTTGAACTTAACAAGAAGCGAAGAAAATGAAAAAGTCGGCCATCGCCGACGTGACCTAGCAGATCACGGATTTCCTTCCGCCGTCGTCGCCGCTCGAAAGTTTGTCGCCGCCGCTGGTCGGATTCTTCTTGATCTCTCGGCGATAGAAACTTTGCCAAGCAACGCGTCTCACATTTCTATCTTGAGATCCCTTGTCTCTTGGTTTGTTGAACGGGAATACTTTCCCCTTTCGAATCGATTGAGACGATCGATCCAAGTAAGATCGTTGGTAGACCTTTCTAGCTTTGTTACAAAGTTTCGATCTACAAAGCATCACCGTCGCAATCCTTTGCCGTCGCCGATCTCGGGAAGATCTTCTCCAAGAGAGTGCTTAGGTCGTGGACTCTTCGTCTTCTACAAGAATGCTTCATCGAACGAAGAGGGACACCGAGCACTCCATATGTAGTTTGTATTTTGTACATTCTATTTTTACTTTTGTTGTAAAGGAACTTTGGTTCCTCATTGTAAGTGTTGGGTGCAACCCGTGGTGAAGGAGTAGTGACTCCTTCGGGTGGAAGGGTTTCTTCCATAGTGTGAGGATTGGATTTCAATCCGGTTGGTGAAGTGACCGAGTCGTCCTTTATTGGGAGATATGTCGAAGGGGGAAAGTGGACGTACCCAAATCGGGGAACCACTATAACTGCCTGTGTGTTTCTGTGCTGTGCTTGTTTTGTTTTATTGTGCAGGTAAATTTTTAATTCCGCAAAACGACTGCAAATCACCTATCCCCCTCCCATAGGTGAAGGTAGTTGACACTAGAGTAACTTTCACTAGGCTATACATGATGGGTCAAAACCTAATAGTGAACCTTAGCCCAAATCAAAACTAGGGATCCAACAATCTCCCCCTATTTGGGTGAGGTCACTAAACAGAAAATAGAAAAGCATGAAACACAAAGCAATATAAATATCTGATAGAATTTTAAACTAATCAGCAGATATTATATAGCTAAGTGCAATACACATATATATCTCAGAGAAATAAATGTTCAAGGATTGTTAGAGGGAGGAGAAGATGATGTTTTAGAAAACACAATTTTTCTGAAAGGATCTGCAGCTTCCTTCTGAGACATTTTCATATCTTGAACTCCAAAAACTGTAAAAAATGAGGCTCTTGGAACAACAGCTTCTGGTTGTACCTGTAAATACACATTTGGATCAAATAAATGTCTGTCTACCTGAAATTTGTCAAGTTCTTTTTGCCTTTAGGTAGACATTATAGTGAATTGTGATGGATCTGATCCTTCTTCTCTTTCTTTGTTCATCTAAGACAAGCCAATCAATTCTTGGAATCTAGCCATTCTAAAGTTGGGATCAAACTCAGATTCATAAAATGGAGAGGGAGTTCTCTCTAGATAAGATTTAGAGGCATCCTGAGAAGACTTTTGAGAGTTTCTGAAACTAATATATTTCTGTTGAAAATTTGTTGGAGGCAGAGATAGTTGAGATTTTCTTTGATAAAAGCACTTTAGAGGGCTGCAATGACTATTTCTTCCAGATGGTCTAGAGGACTTGAGGGAGGATAGTCTTAGAGATTGAGAAGTTCTTGAAGCAGGCTTCTGAGTCTTTGCAATACTTCCTGAAGATTGAGAGATATTTCCTGTAGCACCTACAGTAGTAGGAGGAGGAGGAGGTCCTCTCTTGTTCCTTTGAGGAGGAGGAGAGTATCTCCTGCACTTCTTCCTAACCTTTTGCTCATTTTTATAAAGCCACATCCACTTATACATACCTAGATAGGGAGTAATATTATTTAGGATATAGTACGGTGTGTCAGTAGTTGGGTTAGGATTAGGAACAGCCTTGGCATTAACTTTTCAGTTCTTAGATTTTATCTTCTTAGGACTAGAGTCATCAGAAAGATTATCATCATCATCATCATCAGATGATCCAGGAAGATGGGCATATAAATAATCAATCTCTTTTAGAGTTCTTTAGAGATCTGCTTCTCAGCCCGAGGCTTTACTAGAATTTCTAGTTCTGCAAAACTTTTAGAAACAACTTGATTTCCTTTCTCGTCTTTCATGTCAGCAAACAAGATATCCTCAAAATCTTGCATTGGGGACTCAGCCCATATGCGAGGAGGAGGACTGCAAACCTCTTCAACAACTAATAATTCTAAAATTACAAGAGCTGCAAAGCTTACCTTTAGTTGATCTACAACTTCAGGACTTATAGGAGCAGTATAACAAACAAATGCCTTGGTGTAATCAACATCAAGACTAGACAAAACATTTCTGTAAATTGGATTGAAAGAATTGAGCAAAGAATTAAGATCAACTGTGGGATTTATAATAAAATCACCACCAATGATTATTTCTTCATCTGTATCATAAGCCATATCAGAATCATCTATAATATGTTTAATATCCATTGAAATGTCTGCATCAGGGGAATCTGCTACTGCTTCTAGAAGAGGAACTGGAACTGTTGTTGCTGCTGGTAGGGGAGGAACTAGAACTTCTTCACAAGACATCTCCCCCTGCCTTATTTCAAAGGACCCTGAAGCCAGGCCCCCCAAAAGAAGCGACAGAATGGAGAACAACAATTCAAGCAGAGATAGAATTGATAGAGGTAGAGAGAGGAGCAATAGAATTGTCTATTAATTGTTGTAGAGTAGGAGAGATGAATTTTAGAAGATCCTTGGCAATGTAAGCGATATTTAGATATAGAGGTTATCGAGCAGAGGGAGTATAAGAAGAATGATGTCCACAGTTGGAGCATATAGAGAAAGCATTTAGGAAATCTATATGTAATAATTCAGGGAATGTGGAGGTTGTGTTAGAAGGAATAACAGTAGATGTGGTTGGAATTAAGGTAGAAGGAGTTTTTGTGGTAGGAACTGATGTAGTGGGGATATCCTTGATGGGTGATTGAATAGGGGATTGATGAAGAGATGGTGGCGGTGGAGATAGCAGATTTAATGTAGGCTGAGAGGAGGTAGATGGAATGTCAGCCAGATGATTTGGAAGAGGAGATAGAGGTATAGAGAGAGGAGGAATAAAATCAGTCATAATTTCATCCTCATGGATGATGATTGTTGATGGTGGAGGTGATGGTGGAGGAAGTTGAGAATGAGGTTGAGATGGGGATCCAGCAGGGATTGGAGAGGAAATGGATGGTTGCTGGAGGGGTGTTGGTGATGGTTGTTATTGAGAAGGAGGTGAAGGAATTCTTATGGAGGGACGAACATCTTCTAGAGGTGGGGGAGTAGCTGTAACTGCCCTTGTGTCCTCAGAATTACGGGAAGAGGAGGAAGCCCTGGATTGCTTGGTGATAGTCCTTTCCCATCTGCCAAACAATGCAGCATTAATGAAGATGGTCTGTGAGACCAGTAGTTCAGAAGCCTTTGCCTGAAGGAAAATGCCAAAGATTCTCCCAAAACATACCTCTTTCTTAGAGTTTTTCTTTTTAATCAACTCAGACAAAATCTTTCCCCAGTTTACAGCTTTCTTGTTTACCAGAGCACACATCACAAGGAACTGGTGCCAGGTTATGTAATCATGGGAGGTATGTTTTCCCAGAAAATTTTTTCCAACAATATCAGCAAGAAACTTATACTCAGCAGATAAGTTCTTTTTCAACAGTTTGTTAGGAATTTCATAAGAATTACCCATTTTGATCAACATGTGATCATATTCAGAACTATCTATCTCAATATCCTTGTCCCCATTTATCAAACTAAAAATTTCTGTTAAAACATCAAGGGTTAGAGTAACCTGATTTCCTGCGATTATCCCGGTCATGGAATCTGCAACTGGAGTAGATGATGTATAAACCCACTCACTTATCTCTGATGCTGCTAACTTTATTCTGGTGGTCATAAATTTCTTCAATTGTTGTTCCTCGAACAACTACAAAATGTCAATGAAGATCTTATCGGAGTGATGGAAGGAATCGAAATCGATGTCGAATCTGGTGTCAAACTTCATGACGGAAAGGGAGATCGCCGGAATCTCTATTGGTTTTCCTACAAAAAGAAAGAGAGATCAAGTACAAGAGAACATAAAGCGTGGGATGGATCTCGAAGAAAACCTAGTTATAAGGTTTTCAGAATATGAAATGCCAGACTCCGTCCTGCAAAAGAAAAAGAAATTTTCGATCTCAAGTCGACGAAATATTTCATAAAGAAATGATATCGTTGATCTCAGTCTGAAGACGCAAAAACTTTTCGTCGTTCTCAGGTCGACTAAAAATTTTTTTTAAGCAAGATCGTCGATCTCCGCTCGACGAAAATAACTTCACACAGAGAGTTCGTCAATCTCAGGTCAACGAATTTTCTCAAGAACTGTCATCAGATCGTCGATCTCCGTTCGAAGAACTGTGACAAATTCTTCAGCCTCAGATAGAAAATTAAATTAAGGCTTCTCCATTAATCATACCTAATTGATTCAAAAAGAACAGATGTTTCTTCTCATCCAAAATTTTGGTGAAGATGTCTACTCTTTGTAAATAAGTAGAGATAAAGACAAGATTAATTTTCTTTTTGTCCACACAGTCTCTAATAAAATGATGTCTTACTTCAATATACTTTGTCCTACTATGATGCACAGGAATTTTTTCAATGGAAATTGTGCTGGTGCTATCAAAAAATACAGTTGAAATATTTAGATTCTATCCATAATCCAGGAGTTGGTTTTGAATGAACAATATTTATGAACAACAACTACCAGCTGCAATATATTCAGCTTCTACAGTTGAAGTGGACATAAATGTTTGTTTCTTAAAAAACCAAGACACAAGCCTATCACCAAGGAACTGGCATGTTCCTGATTTTCTTTTCCTATCAACTCTACATCTAGCAAAGTCAGCATCTGAGAATATAGTTAATTCAAATTCAAACTCAGTTGGATAAAAGAGTCCAAGATTTGGGCAACCTTTTATATATCTCAAAATTATTTTTAAGAAAATAAGGTGAGATTCTTTAGGGTTCACTTGGAACCTAGCATAAAGACATGTAACAAACATTATGTCTGGCCTACTAGCTATGAGATATAATAACGACCTAACAATAGCCCTATATGTCTTCTGATCAACTGGCTTGCCATGTTCATAAGAATCAATCACAACATTGGAAGCCATGCATGTTTTCTTGGTGGAGGCATTAATCATCCCAAATCTTTTAACTAATTCCTTAGCATATTTGGATTGGGAGATAAAAATTACATCAGGAGATTGCTTCACTTGGAGACCAAGGAACTAAGAAAGCTCACCCATGCGACTCATTTAAAATTTAGAATGCATCAAGTCAGAATACCTTTTGCATAGTTAGGAATTAGAAGAGCCAACAATGATGTCATCTATATATATTTTTACTAACAATATGTTATTATTATGATGCCTAGTAAACAAGTTCCTATCTATAATGCCCCTAGTGAACTTATGAATGAAAAGAAAGCTAGTTAGGGTCTCATACCAAGCTCTTGGAGCTTACTTTAAACCATAAAGAGCTTTATGCAATTTGAAAATAAAAGAGGGATGAGTTGGGGAAACAAAACATGTTAGTTGTTCAACATATACTTAATCTTGGAGTTCACCATTCAAGAAGGCACTCTTGATATCCATTTGGTAAACATTGAACTTTTTATAGGCTGCATATGCAAGAAAAATTCTGATAGCTTCCAGTCTTGCAACAGGTGCAAAGGTTTGATCATAGTCAATCCCTTCTTCCTGTCTATATCCTTGTGCTACCAGCCTTGCTTTGTTCCTGATAATGGCTCCTTGTGCATCCAATTTATTTCTGAAAACCCACTTGGTTCCAATAACTTGTGAGTTTTTGTGTCTAGGAACAAAGTCCCAAACTCAACATCTCTTAAATTGATTGAGCTCCTCTTGCATTGCAATAATCTAGTGTTGATCCTGCTCAGCATCTTGTATGAATTGGGGCTCAAGTTGAGCTATAAAGCAAGCATGCATCAAGTCTTGGTTAAGTTGATGCCTTGTTTGCACACCAACTGATATGTCTCCAATCACTTGAGATACGAGATGATCTCTAAGTCTGACAAGATCAGTTGAAGGAGTTGGTTCAGCAACATCTTTGGGAATTAATTCCTCTTGTGGAATTAAATTTGTTGTTGAAGGAAGTTCATCCACTTCCAAACTTTCTTCTTCACTTTCTTCTTAAACTTATAGAGAGGGATATGATGGAAGCTCTTGGGTGAGATTTAGATCATCCAATTTCTCACAAAATTGAGGTATCTACAAAATGTTACTGGTAGAAGAATCCTTCTCCTTATAATACATGTTAGCTTCATCAAAGGAAATGTGAGCAGATTCTTCCATTTTAAAAGTAGATTTATTAAATACCCTATAAGCCTTACTGATTTGGGAATAGCCAAGAAAAATTCCCATTGCAGCTTTAGCCTCAAATTTTCTAAGATGTTTCTTATTTTTATTATGAATGTAACAAATACAACCAAAGATTCTAAAATAATATATTTTAGGTTGCTTCCCTTTGAGTAGTTCATAGGGAGTCTTACCCTTAAGCTTATGTATTAAATTTCTATTCAGGACATAATTTGCCGTGCTTACAGCCTCTGCCCAAAAGGATAGGGGCATGTGAGCATCTGCAAGAAATGTTCTTGCAGCTTTAATCAGGGTTCTGTTTTTCCTTTCTGCTACCCCATTTTGTTGAGGAGTTCTAGGAGCAGAGAAGCAATGCATGATACCTTCCATCTCACCGAGTTCTTGCATAAAAAGAGATTCAAACTCAGTACCATGATAACTTTTGATCAATGCAACTGGAGTAGAGTACTCAATCCTTATGCTCTTAAGAAAGTATGTAAGAACTTTAAAGTTATCTGACTTGTTTCTCAAGAAGAACACCCAAGTGAACCTAGATAAGTCATCTATAATGAATAAGGTATAAGATTTCCCTCCCGAGCTCTATACATCAATGGGTCCAAACAGATCCATGTGAAGCAAATAAAGAATCCTGGGTGAATCACTCTTATTAATGGATTTAAAACTATTTTTAGTTTTCTTGCTTAATTGACAAGCCCTGCAAAGGCTTTCATTCTTGTAGGGGAAAGAAGACAATCCTCTAAAAAGGTTGTCCCTAGAGAGTTTATCAATATTTTTAAGATTAACATGTCCTAATTTTTTTATGCCACAGTTCATTATTGTTAATGATTTGATTTAATAAACAGATTGCTGACTAGCAAATTTGAAATTTACTACATAGTTGTTTCCTTGCTTAAGGCCAGTTAAAATAGTTTTATTATCTACAGAAGATATAATGTAAGAGGTTTGATTAAAAGATACTTGAAAAACCTCATCACATAATTGGCTTATGGATATCATGTTATGTTTTAGACCACTCACATATGCTACTTTTCTGAAAGTGACAGCTCCAATCTTGACACTCCCATAGCCTTCTGTTTGGCCATAGTTGTAGTCACCAAATATCACTTTTGGACCTAGCTTGGACTGGTAGTTTGTTAAGTAGTCCTTGCTACCTATCATATTCTTTGAGCATCCACTATCCAGGTACCACTGTTCCTCTATGGTAGGATAATCTTTCACCTGCAAAATGAAAAGTTAGGTGTTCTTGACTCAGGTAACCTTGGGTCCTTGATTCTTTTCAAATTTAAAGCTATAAATATAAGAGCATTCTGGTGGGTTCTTATATCCTAAAGGGGTGAAATTTCTTAGGTGGAATTAACCATTGGGTGAATGGATTAACAAAATCTTTTGAATGATTAAATGTTCTTGAATAATTAAAGTTTTTGTTAGGCTGAACTGGGATCGATGAATTGTGATAAGTTCGTCATCCCGAGGTCGACAAATAGGGATGAGTTCATTGAACTCCGTTCAGAGAATGGAGATATTCATTCTCTGAGCCCCAAAATTGTCGATCTCGGCTCAAAGAACCATATTGGTATCGTCGATCGCAGTTTGAAGAATAATTATAATAGAAATCTGCATTCGGAGTTCATCGACTTGAGTTATACAAACTGTACATACTTCGTCGATCTGAGCTCGACGAAATCTATTGAACATTGTTATAATTAAGGTTTTTCTTATTATTTTTCTTTTTCTTAGGTTTCTGTTTTAATTCAGTTGGTTCATTGTATTCATAAATCTTTTCTTTACATTTTTTGGTATAAATTTAATGGTGGTAGAAAGTATATTTTTCTGAATTAGATGAGGTTGGCTTGATGAAGCACCTAAGACCAGTTTGTCATTTAGCATTGCATTTACTGTTCTTGTGATGTTCATCAATTTGATGCTTCTCTTATTAATGGATTCTTCAAGTTTATTAGCCTCATTCAGTTAAGTTTTTAAAGAAATAATTTCTTCTGAAGCTATAACTAGTTTATCTTTTAGTTCAATGTCTTCAGATAACAGGTTTTCATGTTCAGTTAGCTTTTCTCTGAGAAGTTTGATTTCCTTCTCAGATTAGATAAGGTCATTACATAATAATTTAAACTCAGATTCAAAATGTTCTGAATTAAAATCAAATGAGGATATTACCTGATCCTCTTCTGATTCAGAATATTCATGTTCTGAATTTTCAGCTTCTGAAAGGCTACCTGATGCATTGATAGCCAAAAAGCAAACTTCTTTTGCCTTAGCTTTTTCCTCATCTTCACTGGAGCTGGAAGATGAAGATTCTTCTTCCATTTCACTCCAGGTTTTTGCAAAAAAACCTTTCTCCTTCCTCTTATGCTTCCTTGAGGATTGCTTGCTGTGCTTCTTTCTAGAGTCTTTTTCTCTTCTTTTCTTCTTGATCAGATTCTCTGGACACTCAGGAAAAATGTGTCTTGGTTTTCTAAAGCCAAAGCAGACAATCTCCTTGGTAGGAGTTTTGTCAAATCTTGGTCTGTCATCTTGTCTGGATGACTTCCTTCTGAAATCTTTTCTTGTCATCTTATAGAATCTTTTGGCAAGTAAGCTTATGATTTCATCATTTATTGATGAAGCTTCTGGTCCATCAGATGCTTTGAAAGAATGTTTTTCTCTTTCCTTCCTGATGAGGAGGTATTTTTCTAAGCCGCTTCTTTTATCTTTATCAGCTACTCAAAAGATTTGAGCTTGCATAGAAGAGACTCAGTGGATATTTCATCCAGGCTTCTTTCCTCCTTGATTGGCTCGATCTTGGAATCATATGTGCTTGGGAAGCACATATGAATCTTGTCATTTATCTATGTTAGTGAGACGTTTTATCCAGGTTCTTCGGCTCATTGACAATTAAGCTGAGTCTATTGTACATGTTAGCAGCCACTAACTCAGACTTATCCTTGTGGAAACTTTCATACTAAGAGATGAGATGGGATCTCCTATCCTTTATCTCATCAGCTGATCCTATAACCATTTGTTTTAGAGAGTCCTGAATGGCTTTAGCTGAAGTGCATTCAGCCACCCTCTGAATTATGTAATCTGACATGGTTTGTGCCAGAATGTTTATGGCCTTTGTATCAGTAACATTGGCCTTCTTCTGTGTATCAGTCCACTCAGGTTGTGGAACTGCATGTGTTCTTGTTATAGTAGTAGCCTCTTAAGTTGGAGGATCTGTCAAAACAGAATTATAGATATCTTAATTAATAGAGATCATATATAATCTGTTTCTTTCCTTCCAGATTGCAAACTTATTCAGATTATAGACTGGAGGTCTGGTGCTTGAATATTCTTTATTCTGTTCCATGATATAAGAGAGACACTAAAGATATTAAGATCTAACAAGGAAATTTTCATTCAGGTATTAGCCTCTGAAATCAAACAAACACACCCTCTAATACCAATTGAAAGGTAGGGGATAGATCTGTCTAACTCTATAGGGGGGGTGAATAGAGTATTTTAAAAACTTAATCAGTTTTTATAGCGAAATTAAAATAAGTGACAGTAGTATAAGTATAAAGAGAAGTAAGAAAAATAAACTATCATAGCACAGTAGAAATAAAGAAAAGAACAACCAGACGACACAAGAAAATTATAGTGGTTCCCCAAAACTGGGTACATCCACTCTTCTACCACACTGGTAGGAATCAACTAACAAGTTTTTGATTAGGTGCCCTGCCACCACAGGTTTTTGCTCAGGTGACCAGTCACCACAATATCTATTTTCTAAGGGAGATATATCAACCCTTTGAGCTTTTGATCAGGTGCCCAAAAACCAAATCAAGTCTTGTGAAAAGGAGACTTGTCAACCAGGTGATAAATTTTGAAGGGAGTTAGAAACCTGGTAGAGACGACGACCCCCAACCGGTTAAAGATGACGACTTGCTAGTAGAAGACCCTCCTTCGTCTCCAACAAAACACTTGCAACGCCATGGTGATCGTGAGGAGCGACGCTACAATCTCCGCCCTCGGCGCAAGGCCGCTTAATAATATCTAGTTGGATAATTTCAATTTTATTTGGTTGTATTTAGTTTGATTATTATTTAAGTATTTTAATTATTTTTTTATGCTTTTGAACTTTTGAGTGTATCTTTATTTAAATGGGCTGCATGTATCTTAGTCCTTGTTGTAAGCCTATATAAGGCCTAGTATTGATTGATTATGAGGTAAGTTGAATGAGAATTGAAAACCAAATGTCCCTCTTGAAATTTCTCCTCCTCCCCCTCTCTAATGTTCGGCCAACACCCCCTCCTTCTAGCTGCCAACTTCTTCTCTCTCTCACTCTCGGCCTCCAGCCCTCCCTCCTCTTCATGCTGCATCCAACCTCCAACCGCCTCCTCTCCCCCTATCGGCCATCTCCTTTCCTCCCATCCAAGCTGCCGCCCTAGCCTCCACTTCCACAAACCTATCCGCCTCCTCCGAACAAACTGCCACCTTTCCTCTCTCATAACCACCCATATTCACGATTATCCACCTACAACCTTTCTCCCCACAAAAACCGACCCTCTTCCCTACAACAGCCCGACCAATTTTCTCTAGCCAAAACCGTCCACTCCTCATCCTCGTTGCCCGGATTTTTCGGCCAAGGAGTGAAATGACAAAGGCGGGCGAACTTTCTCTCCATCCGGCATCACTCCAGCGGAACTGTGGAAGGGCAATCCAAGTTAGATAGTCGGAATCATCCATTCCGACTTGGGTAACGAAATCTCTACTCTCGTGGGTTTCCATCCTAGATATTCTTGTGGCGGGAAATTTTGGCGTTGAATTGGAATCGTTGAATAATCATGGTTTTTATCCATTTGGTTAGTGTTCATCTTAATTGAATTATTTTCGAAAGGTTTGGCGAACCTCGTAACTTTTTGTTCGGAGAGATCTACCATTTTCCGGATCGTAATTTTTGGTTGATCTCTTTTGGTACAACCTTCGCTCGATCGAACCGGGTGGGTCCTTTTAGCCGGAAAGGATATTGGCCTATAGCCTCTATCTGATCCCTACCGGTTTGCCTACCCGTGCATTAGCATAATCGTGATAAAATTGCTTGGAGTGTACAATGCGTGAGATTTTGTGTGAGTATCGAATTAATAAAAGAGAGGCAAGCGAGTTAATCCGTAGATTTTCCGGTGTCAACGTGTAGGCCTACATCAATTTGGTATAAGAGGGAGGTTCACGTCAATTTCTTAATTGGCACCCTCCCCCTTTTATTTGCACGTCGGCACGCACTTTTCTTGCTCGTTTATTTGCGAAAAAAAAAATTGCTGGTCTGCCAATAGCGGCCTAAAATCTTTATTTTCCATCAAAATTCAACATTTTTTTTAATAATCTCCTTTTAATTTCCTGTAAGAAAAAACAAAAATATTTATTTTTACCCTAGTTACTAAGAGGGAACAATTCCATCCGTGGTCATTCCGTTGAGTCTTTTTTCTTCATTTTGCATACGCACTAGATTAGGCACGGAATATCCCCCGTCTTATTCCAATTTTGAGGATAAACGGGATGCGGATCACAGTCTCACTGCTCTTAAGGAGCTCGGCCAGGATTTCACTGAGCAAATGACGAATATTAGGGAAACACTTCACGAGTTAAGATTACATATTAAGCCACCCTGTAATCAACCCGCCAACCAACGGGCAGAAAGAAATGACAACCCTAACATTAACAATTATAATGAGCACGTTCCGCGAGAACCGTACGAGTTTGACATTACAAGGGCCGTCCGAGTCAAACCACCATCCTACGATGGATTGGGAGAGCCTCAAGTCTTCCATGACTGGGTTATGGAGATAGACTGATACTTCGAGTGGTATAATCTGAATGATGCAGATAGGGTGCGCGTAGCAAGAATGAAATTGTTAGGTTGAGCTAAGATATTTTTTTTGAATGAGGATTGATGTTTGAGAGTCGAGAATGGTGAATTACCAATTGGTTGGACTGACATGAAGGACATGCTGACTGCGCAGTACGTCCCCGCGTACCATCGAACACAGATGTTCGATGATTTGGCGACACTTAAGCAAGGGAGTAGGACAGTTTCAGAGTATATGAGTCTACTTAAGGACGTGATTGTTAGTTGTGGCATGAAAGAAATGCCCGAGGTCACCCTCTCTAGGTTCCGTAAGGGGTTAAATCGCCGACATCAAGGGCAAATTACTACGTTATGATCACACCGACTTACACGTCACGTTTAACGCTGTGTTAGATATTGAGAAGCACAACGTGCATAAAAATATGTCTCGCTCGTTTTAGAAGGGAAAATCTATCTTAGGACCACCTCCCACTTCCTCCTATAAAGATAAGGGGAAGTTTCGGTCCACCGACTCGACCTCCATAGTCGTGACTGTTAGGAATAATAGAAACCCCACGGGTGAGAGAGCCCTTGTGGGTAGGGTCAATAAAATGAATGCTACTTGTTTTTCTTGCGGGGTTCAAGGTCACTACGCTAGTTAGTGTCTTACTAAGCCCAAACATTTAGCTATGTTTGATTCCACTGGTGAGTCAGAAGATCTTATTTATGAGGCAAGAGTTGATAGCGAGTCGTAAGGAGTGCCTAGTGATATTGAAGATGAATCCCATATGATGGTTATGAGGTGTATTCTGGAGACTCCACGATAGCTTGATGACTGGAATAGGACGAACAATTTTTCGCTTAATTTTAAGAGTGGAAAGAAATGGTGTAGGTTGATCATCGATAGCGGTAGCTGTATGAACGTCATTTCTGAAGTCGCGGTGAAACGAATGTCCTATGTTGCCGAGCCGCACCCTCACCCATATAAGGTGGCTTGGGTAAACAAGTCATCCCTCCCTCTATCGAAGCGTTGTTTGGTATCCCTTACCATCAAAGCTTATTCTGAAAGGATTTGGTGTGACGCCATCCCTATGGATGCTTGTCATGTTTTATTAGGTCATCCATGGCTGTATGATCATGATGTCACCCACTTTGGTAGAGAAAACACTTATTAATTTAAATTTAATGGCAAGACCATAATTTTTAAACCCACTCCGCCTAAGGATCATTTGGTCCCCTCTAAGGATACGATTGTCCCGGTTGAAAAGAAAGTGTTATGTCTGATAGGTAAGAAGGAATTGGCGTGTACTACCTTTATGGATGGTGTCATATATGCACTAGTTTGTTTGCAAGTTAAGGAAGATGCGTAGTTAGTTGAGAATTTACCACTGGTATTGAAGAGACTCTTAGAAGAGTTTTAGGATGTGTATTTGGACGATCTACCGTCCGAGTTACCTCCCATGCGGGACTTCCAGCAAGAGTCTGTGTGTCATACCCGCTTTACTTGCCCCCAAAAAAGATGGCTCTTACCGGATGTGTGTGGATAGTAGAGCCATAAATAAAATTACTATTAAATATCAATTTCCCATCCCTCGCTTGGACAATTTATTGGACATGTTAGCTGGTGCCACGATTTTCTCAAAATTGGATCTTAGGAGTGGTTACCATCAGATCCGAATTACGGAAGGTGACGAATGGAAGACGGCTTTTATATCTAAGGAAGGGCGCTACGAGTGGTTTGTTATGCTATTTGGGCTTTCCAATGCCCCTAGTACATTTTCTAGGATGATGACTCACATCTTCCAACCGTATATGGGGAAGTTCATAGTAGTGTACTTTGATGATATTCTAGTTTTTAGTACTTCTAGGATCGATCATGAGACACATTTGAAGATTCTCCTAACCACATTGAGGTCCGAGAAATTATTCGTCAATATTAAGAAGTGTGCTTTTCATGTGTCATCTGTCGAGTTCCTTGGTTACATTGTGAGTTCAGAGGGCATACATGTAGACCCTAAGAAGG
The DNA here is from genome assembly GCA_039513925.1 of Platanthera zijinensis. Lineage (NCBI taxonomy): Eukaryota > Viridiplantae > Streptophyta > Magnoliopsida > Asparagales > Orchidaceae > Platanthera > Platanthera zijinensis. Next base: position 172,501,271 of record CM077081.1, on the reverse strand, counting down.
TCCAAGCTATTAAGGACTTTCTAGAACCTGCCAATATTCGAGATGTTCAGAGTTTTCAAGGTCTAGCTACGTTTTATCGACGATTCATTAGGGATTTTAGTAGTATTATGGCCCCCATTACTGAGTGCATGAAAAAGGGTGATTTTACATAGACGACATCAGACGCTAAAGCGTTTCATATAATTAAATCACGCATGTCGGAAGCTCCCCTATTGCGATTACCGGATTTTAATAAGGTCTTTCAGTTTTCATATGATGCGTCTGAAGTGGGTATTGGTGGTGTATTGAGTCAAGAAGGCCATCCTATTGGGTACTTCAGTGAGAAACATGCGGGTCCTAAATTGAATTATTCTAAATATGATAAAGAGTTTTACACGATCATTAGGTGCCTCCAACATTTCCTGCACTACTTACATCCAAAAGAATTAGTTATCTTATCCGATAATGAGACCTTGAGGTTTATTAACTCCAAGACTAAGGTTAGTCCTAGACATTCCAAATGTGTCTCCTATCTTCAGGAGTACACATTTATAATAAAACACCTTAAGGGTACTCTCAACCACGTAGCCGACACTCTTAGTCGCGTATCCTTATTATTATCTATGCTAGAAGTTAAGGTGATTGGGTTCGATAGAATTAAGGATTAGTATGACCATTGTCCGGATTTCAAGGAAGTCTACTTAACCACCCAAGACAACTCGTCCACGACCATTTCGTCTTTTTATATTCGTGATGGTTTCTTATTCAATCATTCGAAGCTATGTATTTCCCGTTCCTCCCTGTGCCATTTCATTGTTTGGGAATTGCATAGCGGCAGGTTAGGTGGACATTTCGGCCAATACAAGACCGTCGCATTAGTACAAGACAAGTTTTATTGGCCCGGTCTTAAGTCTATGGTGTCGAAAATCGTGGGAAGTTGTCGGGCGTGCCAATTAGCTAAAGGTAACAAAATAAATGTAGGACTTTATACCCCATCCCCATTCCTTCCATTCCCTGGGAATACGTTAGTATGGATTTTATTTTGGGCCTTCCTGTCACATTTAGACGTAATGACTCTATTCTGGTGGTAGTAGATCGGTTTTCAAAAATGGCTTACTTTATTGTATGTAATAAGACCAACGATGCGTCACATGTTGCCAAATTATATTTTAAGGAAGTTGTTGGACATCAGGGCATTCCTTAATCGATAGTTACTGATAGAGATGTAAAATTTACTAGTTATTTTCGGAAGATCTTGTAGAGGATTATGGGCACCAAATGTTTTTTTTCTTCGGCCTACCATCCACAGACGGACGGGCAAACGGAAGTGGTCAATAGAAGTTTAGGTAGTTTTCTATGTTGCCTTGTGGGAGACAATAAGGGTACATGGGACCTTATCCTTCCTCATGCTCAATTAGCGTATAATAATTCCAAAAATAGGTCCCTGGGTTTATCTCCGAATGAGATCATGCATGGATATAAAGCACCTGTCCCACTTGACTTGATTCTGTAACAACCATCTTATAAATCAAGCCAATTTGCACAGGATTTTGGCTCTCATATTCATAATTTAAATAAGCATATAAATGAAATGCTATCCATACAATACGCATCTTATCAAGATAATTCTAACGTACATAAGAGGTCGTCTCGCTTAAAAATTGGTGATTTAGTAATGGTGCGTCTCATCCCTGAACGATTTTCTTCGGGCACCATAAAAAAGTAAGCGAACCGGCGAGCTTGACCATTTCAGATCTTAAAGAAATTAGAAAAAAATGCATATCTTTTGTAGTTACCAACCGATTGGGGTATTTCCCCTATTTTTAACATTTCTGATTTAATTTCATATGTTGTTCCGCCACTAGAATTATCTACCTGTTCGTTCAGCTCCACTACAAGTTCTAATGGGTCTGGGGTTGAGTGTATTACTGGATCTCCCTCTTCATTGGTCTCCAATGGAGGTATGTTTCATGTTGATGAAGAAGATTTTCCTCCTTTTTTGCCGAATGCTTTTCCCAGGTTTCGCAGGACAAATTTTTTTCCAGACAGGATTTTCAAGGATGAAGCGCTTCCCTCTCCAGATAGTGATGTGCGTCGCTACTTGATTCGATGGCGCGATCGTCCGTCCTCCGATTATCTTAGCTTCCGAAATTGGAGGTGGCTCGAATGGCCTCCGATGAGTCCTTTCGAGTGGGGGAGGATTGGTGGAGACAACGACCCCCAACAGGTTAAAGATGACGGCTTGCTCGCAGAAGACCCTCCTTCGTCTCCAACAAAAGACTTGTGTCGCCATGGTGATAGTGAGGAGCGATACTATAATTTCCGCCCTCGGTGTAAGACTGCTTAATAATATCTAGTTGGATAATTTCAATTTTATTTGGTTGCATTTAGTTTGATTATTGTTTAAGTATTTTAATTATTTCTTTATGCTTTTGAACTTTAGAGTGTATCTTTATTTAAATGGGCTGTATGTTGTCTAGTCCTTGTTGAAAGTCTATATAAGGCCTTGTATTGATTCATTATGAGGTAAGTTGAATGAGAATTGAAAACCTAATTTCCCTCTTGAAATTTCTCCTCCTCCCCCTCTCTAAAGTTCGTCCAACACCCCCTCCTTCTAGCCGCCAACTTCTTCTCTCTCTCCCTCTCCCTCTCGGCCTCGAGCCCTCCCTCCTCTCAAAGCCGCCTCCAACCTCCAACCGCCTCCTCTCCCCCTCTAGTCCATTTCCTTTCCTCCCATCCAAGCCGCCGCCCTAGCCTCCATTTCTACAACCCTAGCCGCCTCCTCCAAACAAACAGCCACATTTCCTCTCTCCTAACCACCCATATTCATGATTATCCACCACCACCCTTTCTCCCCCCAAAAACTAACCCTCTTCCCTACAACAGCCCGCCAACTTTTATCTAGCCCAAACCCGACCACCCCACATCCTCGTTGCCCAGATTTTCCGGTGAAGGCGTGAAGCGACAAAGGCGGTCGAACATTCTCTCCATCCGACGTCACTCTGCCGGAACCGTAGAAGGTCGATCCATGTTAGATAGTCAGAATCATGCATTCCTACTTGGGTAAAGAAATCTCTACTCTCGTGTGTTTCCTTCCAAGATATTATTGTGGCCAAAAATTTTGGTGTTGAATTGGAATCATTGAATAATCGTGGTTTTTTCCATTTGGTTTGTGTTCATCTTAATTGATTTATTTTCAAATGGTTTGACGAACCTCGTAACTTTTGTTGAGAGAGATCTACAATTTTCTGGATCGTAATTTTTGGTAGATCTATTTTGGTACAACCTTCGCTAAATCGGACCGGGTGGGTCCTTTTAGCCGGAAAGGATATTGGCCTACAGCCTCTATCTGATCCCTAATGGTTTGGCTACCCATGTGTTAGCATAATCATGATAAAATTGCTTGGAGTGTATGCTGCGTGAGATTTTGTTCGAGTATCGAATTTTAATAAAGGAGAGGCAAATGAGTTAATCTGTAGATTTTCCGGTGTCAACGCGTAGGCCTACATCAAAACCCTTTTATAGTGGGAAATGAAAAGTGCTGTTTTCTTCTCTTTCTCAAACAATTGAGAAGACTTTAGTGAATGTTGTTGTCAAATCTCTCCCTGAGATGTTGAATGGTTCAGGAAGAAGAGAGATTTGCTCACAGTGTAGGCCTTGATGAAGGTCTTCAGAAACTTCTTGGACTTGTGTTGATTAGTTGTCCCTTTGAAGCCTGAAGCAGAAACTGAAGAAGACTAAAGATCAATGTATTGATATTCTTCTTCAATTTCCTGTAAGAATGATAGCAGTGCTTTTCTCTATATCAATTATCACTACTAGAAAAATGAGCATTAGCTACACTTTTTTTTGCAAGGGTTCAAAATCGTGGCTAATACATTAGTATTAGCCATTTTCGCAAAACCGTGGTTAATATTTAGGTTTTAGCCACAGCTATAAAAAAGAATGGCTAATACCATCGTATTAGCCATGAAAAGAAAAAAAGTGTGGCTAATATTTAGTATTAACTATCGCCAAAAAAAGGTTAAAACCGGCTGCTCACTCCCGTGCCCTTATCTATCGCTCCCTCGCTCCCGCACCGCTGCACGCTCACTCATCTTCTCCCCGATAGCTCCCCCGTAATGCTAAGCTCTTGCATCCTTTCGTAATGCTAGAAGATAGACATGGCGGTAAGGAGTCTGATTCCTCTATAAATGCTGAGGGACTCGATTCTCCATGGCGGATGGAGGAGTTGAAAGATTGAAAACCTCCTCGGCATCTCTCCATCAATCGACATTGCGCGAGCACCGTCAGATTTGTGGATTCTTAATAACAAGTTTGATCTCTTATCTTCCTCATGTGATTAATTTGTGCTAGTTCTACTTTTCAACTAGATCAGGAAAGACATCTGGTTCTATTTTAGTTTGATGTCAATTTTGGTAAGCACGTATGGTTTGTATTTCTCACAAGATTCAGATCAAGGGTTTCCGAGCCTGTCCTCTTAGTTGGATGATCAGTCTGGATTCTTGCCTGTATTTCGGTCTGAAAGCTGCTAAGAGATTGGGTCGAAGCTATATATGGAAGATGAACATATTTGCATAGACGATATAGTTGATCATCTTCGCGCTGATGCAGATCTTCAAGCGCCCGGTTCTTTCTATGGGGTGCGTTTCATTTTCAAATATATTTTTTTGGGGCATGTCGATCTTATGAGCGCATGGTGGTAATGTCTAGGTATTGGACGGCCATGGCGGCACAGATGCGGCGGCTTCTGCGTGTAAAAACCTGCTCAAGTTTCTAACTGAGGACCAGTACTTGCCGACCTCTGTGGAGAAGGCCATGAGAAGCGCATTCTTCATGGCCGATCATGTATTTGTTGATTCAAGATATCTGGATTGCTCCTTTGGAACAACCATCTTGGCCGCCCTTATTTTTGGAAGGTTTGTTCGGTTATCAATGCCAATTGCTAATAATAATTTACTGTGATTGTTTACCATTTTTGCTATTTTACTAGTGCTCAGTATCTTCCAGTTGATTCATCCTCTACCTTTTAATTATTAATTTGTAGAAGGAATGTCCTTTATCTTTAGTTTCATTAATAAATGGGAAAATTGTTGCAGGAAGTCTGGTTGAAGATAAAATTTAAGTAGGTTGTCCATTACAATGGATATCCTTAGAATGTCTTAAGAGGCCATATGAATGTGGATTGTTATTCATGATGTTAGGCTAGGCAAATGTAGAAACTCATAGAGGTGGAAGTGTGGAACTGACAAAAATTTGGATGGTAGGGACAAATTAAAGGTGTAGCTTTTGTGTCTGTTTAAGTCCTCTAATTATCATTTAATGTCTCTGCTAGCATTTTCATAATATTAGTATTTTCTTTTTCATGGTTTGGTTGATGCTTAGATAAGATAACCTTCTCTTGTATGTTGGACGCATTTTTTCTGGTTCAAAATAGTTGAAATTATAGCTTTCCTGGCTGTTCTTCCCGGAAATCTTCGTGGGATTATAGTTTCCTTATCTAGTAGAATTAAGAATGGGAAATCGACTATTGATGCAGGCCCCAATAATTGCATTATTTTTAAAGGAAATGATATTACACTTGAAAATTATGAGATTTGCGGCGAGTCACGATACAGATAACTCAATGATAATGGAAATAACATGCAAAATACAATTTCAAAAATTCGAGCAAAACAAGTAAGAAATTGGTTTACCCAGTGGACACAGGTTTCGAAGAGGTAAGGTAGCTTTTTATGTGTGAGCATTTGAACATGGCTTATCCCGTGTTTTGTACAAACACACATTTTTTACTAGTTTCTTTAAGCTTATCCCGTATTTCCTTATTGTTGTGGACATATGCTATGAAGTCAAAGGTTTTAAGATGAGATACTTCTGGCTAGCATTTGAACATGGCTTCATTAAGGGTAAGATTAGTAAGAGTTTTAGTTAAAGTTCTATTTAGTATATACACAGTAGTTGTTGTTGCCTATCCCCATAAATCCTTTGGCATGACTTATGAATGAGCATTGTTCTTCCCATTTCAACCAATGTCCTATTCCGTCTTTCAACAGTTCCATTTTATTGTGGGGTACTAGGGGTTGTCAGTTTCCAACTTATTCCCTCATATTTGCAGAACTTGATGAACTGTGAGAATAGAAACTCCCCACCACAGTCACTTCTTACTATTTTGATTTTCTTATATCATTGTATCTCGAATTATTTTAGAAAAACTTGAACTATTGGAAGGTATGAAATTTGTTGGAAAGGAAAAAGATCCACATAAACCGGCTGAAATCATCCACAATTAGGAAGTAATACTGTTTTCCTCCTAATGTGGGTGTTGTTGCAGGTCCCCGTAGATCCATGTGGAGTAAATCAAGTGGCCCTTCTGATCTCTTCGTAGGATCAAAATAACTCTAAATCCTCTTCTTGCAAGCTGACCGAAGCAAAGATGATTTTGTGTGAGTGTGGGGAGAATTGTACATCACTTAGCAATTTTTGTTCCCCACTACCAGTCACTACAAAAATGGTGTCTCTTCCCTCAACTTTCTCTTTTTTTACCATCCCCTAGGATGACCTCTGATTGATACTACTAACTTATATTGTATAGTGCAAAAAAAAGTACCACTAAAGGTATACCTTTTATATATTTTTTAAAACACTGCAATAGGTTGAACCTATTTTGAACGCTGTGACTTATGTTGTATATTTTGTTAGTTATATGACTTTTGTGAGCACAATTTGTATTTCATTTTTGTTCAAAAACAATGTAATTTAGTCTGTCTTTGAATTTCTTACAATTACTGATCCTCAAAATGTAAAGTGTTATTAGGATTTATTGTTCTAAACTAACTTAACTTGAGCTCAAATGATCAAAATGGCATTATTTTTAAGCTAGCATATTTATTTCACTTGATTCATGTGTTATATATATATATATTTTTTTTTTACATAAATGGTGACATTTTGTGTGTTGGTGCAAGGATACAGTGAAGCGCAGCTGAAAGAGTTCTTAGAAGTGTACGCATCCTTGAACTTATGGCAAATCCATCCCAACACCTTCAACATTAACTTCATAGATTCTTAATATTATTAATATTAATTCGCAATAAGTTCTCTATTCTGTAACATCATGTGTTCGACGCCAGCCTTGGCTATAGGCTCGAAGAAGATACATGCTTGATGTGTTGTAGTGTTGGCAATTAAAGCAATATTTATATTATAATTGACAAGTATGAATGTTTGAGTATGAGGCTGCCTGAATGAGTTTTGGTGTTCAAGTATGAATGTTTGATTAGTAGTAGAATTCTCCCAGGATCTTGTTTTTGGTTCAAGTTGTAATTGAATGTAGAATATTATTTGATGTTCCATGGTTTACAATTTATGAAAGCATAAGATTCATAGTATGTTCATGCAGTAGAGAGTCTAGGGGTTGTTGCATGCTTTGTTTTAGGATGGTTTTGAAGGCTATATAAATGTTTTGCGGGCCTGCTCTAGTGAACCACAGTTTTGAAGGCTGTGTAAATATAACAAAATAGTTCTCTATTTTGAATATGTTTTTAAAAAAAACATAAATTAGTATTTCCCACGGCTTGTAACTGTGGTAAATAGTTTTTAAAAAATAATGAGTTCATTTTTAGCCAGGGTTTCATACCGCGGCTAATAGTTAGCTTATTTGCCATGACAGTTTTTTCTCATGGCTAATACTATTTATTACGGCCAATTCATGGTTTAAAATTTTTAGCAACGGCGACTTTAGCCACGACATTTTCCCCTTGCTAGACCGTGGCTAAAGCTTTTTAGCCACGGTTTTGAACTTTTTGCCAAGGAAATTTGCCCTGGCCAAAAGTCTGTTTCTAGTAGTGTATTGTATATCTGTAAAGAATATGTTTCTTTTTGAAAAAAATCTATATATTTTTTGAGAGTATTTCAGCCTTTGTATTTGAATGTAATATCCTTGATTTTTGCTGAGATTCTGGGAGTTGAAATGCCTGGAATATGTATTTAATGTATTTCCTCAGATTTCCCAATAAATAATTCAAGTAATTAACTTTGTGAAATCAATAATAATTGCTACCTACCAACGACTATATTCTTGAGAATATAAGCACTAATTATCAGAGACTTACTGCCATAAAATAGTACCAATTCAAATAAAAATGACAAAGAAATCATCAAACTTAAACTGATAGAAATCGTCGACCTCAGAATAGATTTCTTCGACCTGAACTCAAAGTTCGTCGAGCTGAGAAATCATCTTCATCGAGCTGAGCTCAGAGAAACATATTCTGGAAAGAAACTGTCAAAGCTGAGCTCCAAGTTCGTCGAACTGAGGTAGAATATCGTCCACCAGAGAAATTGAGAGAGAAGGGAGTTCGTCGACATTAGCTCGAATATCGTCGAGCTCAACTCAGAGAAGGAACTCCGAGTTCATCGATCTGCGATCGACGATCGTCGAGCTGAGTATGAAGAACTTTGAACAGATTTCTAAACTCTCTTAAAAACTGCAATTCTTCTATGTCCGGATCTCTGAAATCTTCTGAAAGATGGATCATAAGATATCTAACCTAGTCAAACTGTCCTAACCTTAGAACTGACAAATTGACCCTAGGCTATACATGATGGGTCAAAACCTAATAGTGAACCTTAGCCCAAATCCAAACTAGGGATCCAACACTGTGTATTGCTAGTTTAATCCCAAAAATATTGTAACTCCTCAAGTTAATCATATGAGACAGACTGCTTGTAGTGTTAACACTCATAGGGGAGTATGATAATAAGGAACCAAGGACCTAAATCTTATTGGGTTCCTAAGGTAAAATGATTTATGATTACAGGTATGTCCAAAGGCCAACAAAATGCCTATCTGGTATTTACACAGTGGATGTTCTTAGCATATGACCGTGACAAGAGGCCTACTTCAAAACTATACTCCAGCCAAAGACGGTCCAAATGTTATCTTTGGTGGCTCTTACCGGGGAATTATAAAAGGCTACGGTATGATTTCTAATGGTATAGTCTTATTTAATGATGTGGCTTATATGAAAGGATTAGAACATAATCTAATTAGCATAAGTCAATTATGTAATAAAGGCTTCATTATTACTTTCTCTAAGGATCAATGCCTGATAAAATCGGCCTCTACCATGGAGACGGTATTAACAGGCACTAGGAGTAGAAATATTTTTTGTATTAATTTTCTATGTTTAGACACTTCTACACCAGTGGGTTTTTTTGTAAAATATGGTGCATCTCTTTGTGACCAATGATACAAGAGATTTGCACATATTAATTTCAAAATCATAAATATGTTATTTTCTCAAGACCTAGTACATGACGCACCGACTATTAAGTGCATTAAAGAGAGTCTATGTCACGCATGCTAAATGGGCAAGCAGACAACGACTACCTTTAAGGGTATTGCTGATAAAGATTCCTCAAGGTTCTTTTATTTACTACACATGGACTTATTTTGTCCAATGCAAGTTCATAGCTTAGGAGGTAAGTTATATAAGTTGGTAATTATTGATGATCACTCACATTTTATTTGGGTGCTTTTTCTAAAATGAAATTCAGATAGCTTTGATGTGTTAACGAATTATGTCAGGCAAATTCAGAATGAATTAAACTGTTCAGTGGTCAGAATCAGAAGTGACCATAGAAAGGAATTTGAATATGGTGCCATGACAGAATTATGTGGAAGTCTAGGTATCTTTCATGAGTTTTACTCCCCGCATACTCCACAACAAAATGGAGTTGCAGAGAGAAGGAATAAACCACTAATTTAAGCATGTACTACAATGCTGACTGACTACTCTCTACTAGAGTACTTTTGGGATGAGGCCGTCAATACAGCTTGTCACCTGTAAAATAGAGCATTGATCAACAAGAGTCATTATAAGACTCCTTATGAGCTACTGAAAGGCAGGAGAATGACTGTGTCCTACTTCAGGATCTCTGGCATCAAATGCTATGTACTTAATAATGGGAAATATCATCGTACAGAGTTTGGATAAAAATGTTTTTAAGGTATTTTTGTAGGCTAAAGTAGTCATAGTAAGGCTTATAGAATTTTTAATAAGAAAACTCTGGTGATAGAAGAGTCAATACATGTTGTATTTGATGAGATGAGCATGCTACAAAGCAGCTCTTCCAGTGTTTTCGTTGAAGATGAAGGTTTAAGGATGAAAGAGTTAAGCTTGGATGAGATAGTTAAAGAAAATGCTCAAAAGTTCATCAAGATCAGTCCTCTAACCTCAATTAGAGAGGGAGATCACAAAGATGAAGAAGTTATCCAAGTTTAGGAAGAAACTCCAGAAATAGAAGAAGCTCCCGATGCAAGGATCCTAGAGCTCAGACACTTGAGGGATCACCCGATTGATTAAATCATAGGAGATCCTCGTGATGGTGTAAGAACTATAAGAGGTACTACTAATGAAAATATGCATTTGAGTTTTCTCTCGCAGGTTGAACAAAGAAATTTAAAGAAGTAAATAAAGACGCATCTTGGATAGTTGCAATGGAAGAAGAACTCAATCAGTTTAAGCGCTGCCAAGTTTGGAAGCTTGTACCAAGACCCAAACGCAAAAATGTAATCGGAAGAAATTGGGTCTATAGGAAAAAGTTGGATGAAGATGAAACCATCATCAAAAACAAAGCCAGACTTGTAGCTAATGGATATAGACAAGAATAATGGATTATTTTTGATAAGACCTATGCTCCAGTGGTAAGACATTAATCCATCAAGTTATTCCTTGCATATGATGCTCTCATGGGTTTCATTGTCTATCAAATGGACGTGAAGTCTGTAACACCCCAAAAAGAGACCCCAAAAAGACTCAAATTGGGTTTGAGGTGCAGGTTAGGTTACACGGCCTGGGACACGGGCGTGTCCCAGGGCGTGTCAGGGGTGCACGGCCTGGGACACGGGCGTGTCCCAGGGCGTGTCACGCAAATAAAATGCAGTTTGAGTCAGAAAATTACACGGCCTTGAACCAAGCCTTGAACACGGGCGTGTCAGGTTGGACACGGGCGTGTCCAATGCTGTGTGCCTACCCGTGTACTGCTTGCAGCTCGATGAGGTAGGGGTGACACGGGCGTGTCTCAGGAATGACACGGGTGTGTCAGGTTCGACACGGGCGTGTCGATGACCGTGTTCTGGTAAATCTCAGTCGGTTCGTATACCGCGTGTGCCGCTTAAGGGTACACGGCCTGTGACACGGGCGTGTCACAGGCCGTGTCAGCCAAAAATTGAGTTTTTGGGCAAATCGTGGCCGTTCAGATTTCTCTCTTTTGATCCAAGGGCTCAGGTGATTTCCTGGCTGGATTTAATTCGTGAAGGCTGATGAAGACTTGATTCTTCATGTGCTTAAGGAAGAGAGAAAGTGAGAGGAGGAAGAAGAAGGAGGATGAGATCAAGCCACCGGCGGAGTTCCCATGGTCCGATTCGTGATCCGAAGCCGGCGTTGTGAAGGCAAGGCTGCTGCGGTTCTTTCTCACTGGCTAGTTTTCGATAGCTCCGAAGAGAACGACAAGGGTAACGATCTCCCTCCTTGGACATGTGAAGTCCTTCTTTTCTGCATTGCATATGGAAAACCCTTCCCCGCGAGTGTGCGGTGGGTTGTGGTGTCCCTTGGGGTAGATATGTGAAGTCCCCCTTGTTAGAGGCCAGAATTGGAGTACGGCTCTAGGCATGCTGGGTGAAGCCCATCTGGACATGGTCTGCATTGGTGATGCTTGTTTGCATATTGGAGAAGGCTCCGTGATTATGGCTTGTGTTGCCTTGTGCCTACCTGTTGCTTGGTGCAGCAGGAAGTATTGGATGATGTCCAGGAAATGAAGAGGGTTGGATGCAACTCTTGTGGCCGTGCGTTTCCACTTTATGAGCGGTTGAGCCGTTGGGCTGCAACTCGATGAAAAGGCAGATTGCCGAACAGGAAAGGTGAAACCGACCCGCGCCTATAAATAGCCATGGATACTTCCGTATTCGAGGTGGCACGGCGACTTGAGCAACGGGGGGTGGCTGATCCGTACCTGCGTTAGGTCCGTCCGACTTGGAAGCCTGGTTATAGGTTTTGTTGGAGTGCCAAATGAGAATCTTAGGCCCGCGCGCCGGAAAGACTAGAATGCTCAAATACCGTGTAGACGGTGGTGTTGACCCTGGTATTCCTGTACACCAAGAATGTGCCCTGAGTGCACGGACTGTCGGGCCGTGTGGCCGATAGTTGTGATGGCTTGAATGTGCCTGCTCGCACATAGTTGCTATTTGATGATGCCATGCTTTGCAGGGAAAGAATGCTCATGCCCCGAGAAAGGGGTAGGATTGTTATAATTGGGTCAGCTGAATGCTGACCGTTGCATTGTTTGCCACCGGTTGGGTGGATTGTTCCCATGCAGGTGCTGGAGAGCCAAGTGGTAAGTGATGGGCTGAAGCCCTACTGCTGTTGCTGCTGCTGCTGCTGCGGCTAGCCCTTGAAGGCTAAGCAAATGGTTTTGTTTATTTTGTTTTCCTCATGTATGGCCGGCCTACGCGCCGAGGTTTGTAATCCATGTTGTATGGAAAGAGGAACTGTAAGGCTTTAAGGCCAAACTCATGTATTTGTTGTACATTCTGTGGTTATATATAAAGGTGGTTTATATATTGGACATTCCTGGTTAGAGTTCAAATTAAAACTTAAAGCTTCCGCTAGAATGCTCTGAGTTAGGATTCATGGTTTGTTTGGTATTATCCTGTGTCCTCACCGTCTGTTTGTGGCATATAGTGTGGGGCCCCGGCCGGACCTTCTACTATACATCATTTAACGGATGGGGTCGTTACATTTTGGTATCAGCTTCGTTCGGTCTTCCTCTATCGAATTCGTGGACGAATTCTTTTATGGGGTGGCGAGCGCGTGTTTATGCGCCCTGCTGTAACGCTAATGAACTCTGGAATGTCCACTAAGGAATGTACAAAATCTTGTTTGAGGAATCTGCACGTTCCTTTTTGTGTTGTTTTGCTTGTATACGTTCGCTAATGTGTGTCTTGTCCACCTATAGGTGACACGTAGTGGTGTTGGGCAGTCTGAGCCCCAGCGCTCTGATGAGAGTGCGGCACCAGATGAGGTGCCAACACCTCCTCCATCTGCAGAAACTGTTCGCTTAGTTGCTGAGGCGCTATTTGCCATGATTCAGCCGACCGGGCAAGCGCAGCCGGCAGTAGTGCCAGTTCATGTTGATGTAAGACCCGAGCCGGTTGAGGCTGTAGATCCACGAGCAGCTGACCGACAGTTGAAGCAATTCATGAGCTTCAGTCCTCCTACGTTTACGGGAATGGGATCCCCAATGCAGGCAGAAGATTGGTTATCGCATGTCAAGAGGATAATGACAGCGATCAGGGCGGAGGAAACTCTAAAGGTCACCTTGGACACCTTCATGCTTGAAGGAGAGGCGCGTTTGTGGTGGGACGAGGTTGAGGTACACCATTTGGCGGGCAGGCAATTAACGCAAGTGTCAATTGAGGAGTTCTCTCGGATATTTCTGGCGAAACATGTCCCAGCGGCGCAACGCATTGCTATGGAATATGAGTTGCAACGGTTAAAGCAAGGGGAAGATAGCGTGGATATCTACTTGCATGAGTTTACCAGGTTGGGACGTTATGCGGGTACAATCTTCGCGGATGACCAAAGGAAAATGAATTGGTTCTATGAAGGATTGCGGGATGAGTTGCGATTCCTGCTTTCGAGTTCAGTGAACCAAGGGTTTCAGGCGTTGGTTGATACTGCGTGCGCGTTGGAGAAGGACATGAGGCGGGTGCAAGGGAATAAGGGCTTGGTTGCGTCGAAGCCAGAGTTTCAAGCACCTCGCCCGAGCAAATCGTTTTACCAGAAGAAAGGGGGCAAGAGGTCCAAGCCGTCTGGGCAAGTGACTACGACCGTTGTGTCGGGAGTGACATCAAGGCCGGATTCTCGTACATGCTATAACTGTGGCCGGGTGGGGCATATAGCTCATGACTGTCGGGTTGTTCAGCCCAAAGGGGACAAGAAGACGGGTGCGTCTTATGCTGAGAAGGGCAAAGCGGTGGTTGATTCATCTGCGTCTCAGGCACAGCCCCGAATCTATCAGCTTGGCCAACAGGAAGCGATTAAGCAAAGTGACGTCGTCACAGGTACGAGTTGATTTAGTTTACTTGCTTGTGCTATTGTTTTAGGTTATGTATAGCTTGTGCATGATGTGTGTGCTGCAGGCTTTGTCCTGATTCGGAATAATTTGGCGAGAGCCCTGTTTGATACGGGTGCTTCGCATTCTTTTCTGTCTGAGGATTTCGTATCTCGAATTGGGGTACCAAGTCATGTGATGGTGGATAGTACAAGGGTGCTATTGCCGAATGGCTGTGTGATGCTTGCGGATAGGGCTTGCGATGTGGTTGTGCAAATAGGAAGTCGGGATTTCGGTTTGAGTGCAGATGTGCTACCATTATCGGAGTTTGATGTGATCTTTGGTATGGACTGGCTCTCAGAGCAGCGTGCCTTTATTGATTGCAACTCCAAGGAGATTACACTGGGCCAGAATACCGGACTTGTGACGAAGTTCGCTGGTATGCGAGGAGTTGGCGGGACTCTGTTGTCTGCACTCCAAGTCGTCAATGCTGTTCGGAAGGGCGCGGAGTTATTCTTCACGCTAATTCAGGCTGTTGAGCCAAAGGCCAGTATCGGTGAAGTACTAGTTGTGTCAGAGTTTGCCGATGTGTTTCCTAAAGATCTTCCTGGGTTACCACCCCAGCAGGAGATTGACTTCTCTATTGAGTTGGTGCTAGGTGCGAAACCTGTGGCCCGCTCTCCATATCGCGTCGCGCCAAAAGTGATGGCTGAGTTGAAAGTCCAATTGCAAGAGTTGTTGGAGCAGGGATATATACGCCCAAGTATGTCACCTTGGAGCGCGCCTGTTCTATTTGTGAAAAAGAAAGACGGTAGTTTACGGTTATGTATTGACTACCGCGAGTTGAATAAGCTGACGGAGAAAAACAAATATCCGATCCCACGGATAGATGACCTCTTTGATCAGCTGGCAGGATCAACGGTCTATTCCAAATTGGATTTGAAATCGGGATATTATCAGCTGAGGATTAGGGAAGGTGACATTCCCAAGACGGCATTCGGAACACGCTACGGTCATTATGAGTTCACGGTAATGCCGTTTGGCCTATGTAATGCGCCTTCGGTATTTATGGACCTAATGCATCGAACGTTCCGAGAGTACTTGGATTTGTTCGTTATTGTGTTTATCGATGACATCTAGTATACTCTCAGTCGGAAGAGGATCATGCAAACCATTTGCGGTTGGTCTTGCATACCCTGCGGAGGAATAAGCTTTATGCCAAATTCTCAAAGTGTGAGTTCTGGCTCTCTTCAGTGGCCTTTTTAGGCCATGTGGTAAGCGGAGAAGGTATCACGGTGGATCCGTTGAAGATAAGTGCCATTCGGGATTGGCCAGTGATGTCTTCAGTGGCCGAGGTCAGGAGCTTCCTTGGACTTGTGGGCTACTATAGACGGTTTGTGGAAAACTTCTCACGGATTGCTTTACCTCTGACCACGCTGACGAGAAAAGATCAAAAGTTCATTTGGACGCCGGAGTGCGCGCGAGCTTTTGAAGACTTGAAGAGTCATTTGACCACGGCGCCTGTGTTGACATCGCCATGTGGTACCGATGGGTATGAGATCTATAGTGATGCTTCCGGGAGCGGCTTAGGCTGCGTTCTTCTGCAGTTTGGTAAAGTGATTGCTTATGGCTCGCACCAGTTGAAAGTGCACGAGCGGAATTACCCCGTCCATGATTTGGAGTTGGCGGCGGTAATCTTTGCGCTCAAGTTGTGGCGGCACTATCTATATGGCGTTAAAGTGGATATCTATACATATCATAAAAGCCTAAAGTATTTGTTGGATCAGAAGGATCTGAATATGCGACAACGAAGATGGATGGAGTTCCTTGGGGACTACAACTTCGAGATTCACTATACTCCCGGGAAGGGAAATGTGGTCGCTGATGCTTTGAGTCGGAAGACTCCGGTACGGGCAAGCTAGTTGCAGAGGCATGATCAGCGTTTAATCCAGGAATTGGATGCATTGGAGATATCTTGTGTTGACAAGGGTTCGTCGACCGATGCATGCTTGAACTGGACGGAGGTGCAATATGACCTTACGGACAGAGTTCGGCGAGCAACGGAGCTTGATGAAAGTTTCCAGCGCTATGCAAAAGATGGGCCGGATGACCAATTCTCTTGGGATAATGGTTTGTTACGAAGAAATGGTCGAGTGTGCGTCCCGAGTGTGGGTAAATTAAGGGAAGAGTTGATGTACGAAGCTCACTTTGCAAAGTACTCCGTTCACCCAGGGAGCACAAAGATGTACAGAGATCTGAAAAAGCTGTTCTGGTGGCCCGGACTAAAGAAAGATGTCGCACGTTATGTGGCTGAATGCAATACCTGTGCGCTAGTGAAAGCAGAATGCCAGAAGCCTGGCGGTTTCCTGAAGTCGTTACCTATTCCGGAGTGGAAGTTTGATGATATTTCGATGGATTTCGTGCACGGGTTGCCGAGATCTCAACGCGGTCATGATTCAATCTGGGTGATTGTGGACCGGTTGACGAAAGTGGCGCACTTCCTTCCAAACAGAAGAGACGATTCAGTGGAAACCTTGGCCAAGCTTTATGTGGAGCAAGTTGTTCGACTGCACGGTGTTCCTCGGAGCATCGTTAGTGACCGTGATGGGCGGTTCACATCGAATGATTGGCGGCTCGTTCATCAAATGTTGGGTACAAAGTTAGCGTTTAGTACGGCCTTTCATCCCCAAACGGATGGCCAGACTGAACGAACCAACAGGACGATTGAGGATATGCTCCGCATGTGCGCACTAGACTTTGGTAAGAGAAAGGAAGATTATATATTTCTTGTCGAATTTGCCTATAATAGCTACCAAGCAAGTATTGGTATGGCACCATTTGAGGCGTTATATGGTCGGAAATGCCGTACACCGTTAGCTTGGGCAGAAGCAGGCGAATCTAAGTTGAGTGGGAAAAAGGAAGTCGAAGAAGCTACCTCGCTCATACGCTCTATTCGGGAGAGGCTATTGATAGCCCAAGATCGTCAAGCAAAGTACTACAATGCCAAACATCGGAACGTGGAGTTCGCGGTGGGTGATTGGGTATATTTGAAGATCAAACCCTTCAAAGGCGTGTCCAGGATTCGGCATTTGAAAAAGCTAAGTCCGAGGTATCTTGGTCCGTTTGAGGTGGTGGAGCGAGTTGGGGAAGCTGTTTATCGACTAGCACTTTCAGCAGACTTAGGTGGATTACATGATGTATTTCACATCTCAGTCCTTCGTAAGGCAGTGAAGGATCCAGCTCAAGTAGTGGAGAATGATCGGGTACCGGTCGAGTATGGGCTAACGGCGAGGGTTAGACCCATTCGGATCGAGGATCGAGCCGAGAAACAGTTGCGGAACAAAGTGATCGGGATGGTCAAGGTCCGATGGGACAATTGTGGCCGTGAAGAGCTAACATGGGAGCGAGAGCAGACCATGCGAGCTGAATTTCCCGAGCTGTTTGTATAAACTGTAGACCGTGTACTTTTGTTATATCAGAATTCTCAAGTTCTAGCATTGTTGGTTCTTGTTTCCTTACCGTGCAATTTTGGGACGAAATTTTGTTAGGGGGGGGGGGAGGATTGTAACACCCCAAAAAGAGACCCCAAAAAGACTCAAATTGGGTTTGAGGTGCAGGTCAGGTTACACGGCCTGGAACACGGGCGTGTCCCAGGGCGTGTCGGGGGTACACGGCCTGGGACACGGGCGTGTCCCAGGGCGTGTCACGCAAATAAAATGTAGTTTGAGTCAGAAAATTACACGGCCTTGAACCAAGCCTTGAACACGGGCGTGTCAGGTTGGACACGGGCGTTTCCAATGCCGTGTGCCTACCCGTGTACTGCTTGCAGCTCGATGAGGCAGGGGTGACACGGGCGTGTCTCAGGAATGACACGGGCGTGTCAGGTTCGACACGGGCGTGTCGATGACCGTGTTCTGGTAAATCTCAGTCGGTTCGTATACCGCGTGTGCCGCTTAAGGGTACATGGCCTGTGACACGGGCGTGTCACAGGCCGTGTCAGCCAAAAATTGAGTTTTTGGGCAAATCGTGGCCGTTCAGATTTCTCTCTTTTGATCCAAGGGCTCAGGTGATTTCCTTGCTGGATTTATTTCGTGAAGGCTGATGAAGACTTCATTCTTCATGTGCTTAAGGAAGAGAGAAAGTGAGTGGAGGAAGAAGAAGGAGGAGGAGATCAAGCCACTGGCGGAGTTCCCGTGGTCTGATTCGTGATCCGAAGCCGGCGTTGTGAAGGCAAGGCTGCTACGGTTCTTTCTCACCGGCTAGTTTTCGATGGCTCCGAAGAGATCAATAAGGGTAACGATCTCCCTCCTTGGACATGTGAAGTCCTTCTTTTCTGCATTGCATAGGGAAAACCCTTCCCCGCGAGTGTGCGGTGGGTTGTGGTGTCCCTTGGGGTAGATATGTGAAGTCCCCCTTGTTAGAGGCCGGAATTGGAGTACGGCTCTAGGCATGCTGTGTGAAGCCCATCTGGACATGGTCTGGATTGGTGATGCTTTTTTGCATATCGGAGAAGGCTCCGTGATTATGGCTTGTGTTGCCTTGTGCCTACCTGTTGCTTGGTGCAGCAAGAAGTACTGGATGATTTCTAGGAAATGAAGAGGGTTGGATGCAACTCTTGTGGCCGTGCGTTGCCACTTTATAAGCGGTTGAGCTGTTGGGCTGCAACTCGATGAAAAGGCAGATTGCCGAACAGGAAAGGTGAAACCGACCCGCGCCTATAAATAGCCATGGATACTTCCGTATTCGAGGTGGCACGACGACTTGAGCAACGGGGGGTGGCTGATCTGTACCTGCGTTAGGTCCGTCCAACTTGGAAGCCTGGTTATAGGTTTTGTTGGAGCGCCTAATGAGAGTCTTAGGCCCGTGCGCCGGAAAGACTAGAATGCTCAAATACCGTGTAGACGGTGGTGTTGACCCTGGTATTCCGGTACACCAAGAATGTGCCCTGAGTGCACGGACTGTCGGGCCGTGTGGCCGATAGTTGTGATGGCTTGAATGTGCCTGCGCACACATAG
Source organism: Platanthera zijinensis (assembly GCA_039513925.1). Taxonomy (NCBI): domain Eukaryota; kingdom Viridiplantae; phylum Streptophyta; class Magnoliopsida; order Asparagales; family Orchidaceae; genus Platanthera; species Platanthera zijinensis. Next base: position 172,482,162 of record CM077081.1, on the reverse strand, counting down.
TTGCTATTTGATGACGCCATGCTTTGCAGGGAAAGAATGCTCATGCCCCGAGAAAGGGGTAGGATTGTTATAATTGGGTCAGCTGAATGCTGACCGTTGCATTGTTTGCCACCGGTTGGGTGGATTGTTCCCATGCAGGTGCTGGAGAGCCAAGTGGTAAGTGATGGGCTGAAGCCCTACTGCTGTTGCTGCTGCTGCTGCGGCTAGCCCTTGAAGGCTAAGCAAATGGTTTTGTTTATTTTGTTTTCCTCATATATGGCCGGCCTGCGCGCCGAGGTTTGTAATCCATGTTGTATGGAAAGAGGAACTGTAAGGCTTTAAGGCCAAACTCATGTATTTGTTGTACATTCCGTGGTTATATATAAAGGTGGTTTATATATTGGACATTCCTGGTTAGAGTTCAAATTAAAACTTAAAGCTTCCGCTAGAATGCTCTGAGTTAGGATTCGTGGTTGGTTTGGTATTATCCTGTGACCTCACCGTCTGTTTGTGGCATATAGTGTGGGGCCCCGGCCGGACCTTCTACTATACGTCATTTAACGGATGGGGTCGTTACAAAGTCAGCCTTCCTCCATGGTAAAATAAATGAAGAAGTGTATGTGGAACAACCCCCAGGTTTTATTTATCCTAAGAATCCTGATTATGTTCATTTATTATTCAAAGCATTATTTGGTTTAAAATAAGCTCCATGAGCTTGGTATAAAACGATGTCTAAAATTCTTTTTGAGAACAAGTTCACAAGGGGATAGATAGATAAGATCTTATTTATTAGGGAAGTAAAAGGCAAGATTTTGCTAGTGCAAATTAATGTCAACGATATTATCTTTGGTTGTACTGATGACAACCTTTGTAAGAAGTTTTCCATTCATATGCAAGGAAAGTTAGAAAAGAGAAGTATGGGTGAGCTGAAGCATTTCTTAGGACTTCAGGTGAAGCAATCTGAAGATGGAATTTTCATCTCTCATACATAGTTCACCAGGGAGTTTCTAAAGATATTTGGAATGGAGAATGCAACCTCTATGAGGAATCCAATGGGTTCAGCTATTCCTCTGGACAAGGATGAGAAAGGGAAACCTTTTGATTAAACCAAGTACATAAGCATAATTAGATCCTTGCTCTATCTTACTGCTAGCAGGCCTGGCATAATATTTTCAAGATGTATGTGTGCTAGATATCTGGTGAACTATAAGAAATCTCACTACACAGCTACAAAGTGGATTTTGAGATACCTTAAGGGAACACCAAATCTTGGATTATTGTACCCAAGAAGTAATGATAACAAACTAATTGGATTTTCAGATTCAGAATTTGCAGGTAGCAAAGACGATAGAAAGAGCACATCCGGGACTTGCCAATTCCTAGGAAGAAGGATCATATATTGGAGTAGCAAGAAACATAATTGTGTTATAATCTCAACCGCCGAGTCAAAATATATTTCTACAGGCATTTATTGTGCACAACTTCTTTAGATAAAGAATCAATTTGAAGAATATAACTCGAAGTCCAAGGACATTCTTATGTTTTGTGACACCTCCAATGCTAAAGTAATGGCCAACAATCCAATTTCTCACACCCGGACAAAGCACATCGAACTGGGATATCATTTAATCTTAGAGCATGTGCAGAATGGGGACATCAACCTACAATATGTTCCAAAAGATAGGCAAATTGTAGATATCTTCACGAAACCGCTAGACGTGGCCAAGTTCTCCTTCTTCAAGACATAACTTGGTATGCTTATTAAGAAGTCCTTAAAAGTTCCCATTTGAAGACAAGAGAAGATTCTACAATAAGCCACTTAAAAAATTCCAAGAGAATTCTAACTCAGCAAACCTTCTGATATATTCAAGCTCAGATATGGATTTCTCGAAAACTTATTGAATTTCTTGGAAAATAAATTTATACTTCTCGTGAACTTAAATGGATTTCTCCGGAAACTTTATTGGATTTCTCGACAAATTAATAGATTTATCGAGAAATAAATAGATTCTCGAAAAATTAACTTATGCTTCTCGAGAAATCAACCAACATAAATTTTTTAAAAGAATTCGAACTGCCATTCCTCAGGTACGTGTTTCTTAATTCTTCAATATTTCCAATTTTATATAAATAGAAAATCCCATAGAAAGTCGAAATCCACTATTTCAAAAAATCCCTTTCCCGAGAAAGACCCTTCAGTTCCGCCGAAGGCCTCCACCGTTCTTATCGCAGACTCTAGCATTTCTTCTCAGAAAATCAGAAATCGCTCAGGTTGTTCAATCGATGGCTCCCAATGCAAAGATTGGCGTCGGCAGTGAGTTTGTTCGCACAAGTATTGACGAAATCTCCGACGATTTCCGCATTGAAATTCTACTTCTTGAAACTGTCGGCATCTCTTTCATTCTCGAGCATCCTTGCAAAGTTTTGGTTCTAGAAGTTGAAGAAATCTTTAGAAATGCTAAGATTAAAAGGAGTGGGAAATTGTTGAAAAGTTCTGTCAGAGATATGAAGATCAAAATCAAGCCGTCCTCCTTAACAAAGTTTCTGAGGGTACCCTCCATTGATGAGGAAGATTCCTGGGAAGAACCTGATTACTCTAGGGCTCTTTCATTTTGTGGCCTCTCCAAATCCACTACCTTCATTCGAAGACAGCAAATGAATGATGAAAGCAAGCTTTTGGCCGACATTCTTGGAAATGTTCTTCTTTGCAAGACAGGTTCAATTAGATATATCTCCTCAGGCTTCTTTTGCATGATGAATGATGTGGTGTGTCGCAAGAAGTTCTAATGGGGACACATGTTATTTAACAAGATTAAGGAAAGCATGAAGGCACCTAACTTTGTAAAGATCATTTCTCTATATCTGAATCAAGTGCACCCTGAAGTTTTTGACTTGTCCAATGGTGTGTCCATTCATTACCTCAAGAAAATCTCACTCCCATCCATCAATAGATAGGAAATCAGAATTCCAAAGCCAGGCCAAGCTCCAGCAGTTCCAAGGATTGTAGTTGATGAGGACATGACCCCATCTCCCCTTCATATTGATACAGTTAGCACATCTGTTACAGCTGTTGAGGGGGAGCCAACTCCCTCAGTTCCTAAGGAAGATCAGCAAGCTCAGGTTCCAGAAACAGAGTTTAAGTCGGATGTTCTTACAGATCAGGTTATAGAGAAAGTTCTTGCTGATGGTGTGGAAGTGGAGAAGGAAAACAAAGCTCAATTTGTTGATGAGAAGAGCACCTCTGTGCATGATGGTGGCTCAGGTATGGATATTTACTATTCCTTTGATCTGGAAAATCTTCCTGAATAGATTCCAGAAGATTCTCAGCCCAAGGAACAAATTTAGGGGGAGAATGTTGTTATGCTCTCTAATGAGGATGAAGTTACCTCAGAACCTGCAAAACCTCCACTTAGGAATTTAAATTTATCTCTACCTATCATTCATGGCGAGGTTGGGGATGTGATGACATCTACCCAAAGAGGCAAAATCTCAGTTGTTATTGAAGAACTACCAGTCTGCACAGCTCCAACACTACCTCCTCCACTTCCTCAAGCTAAAGTCATTCCTGATGATACCATTTTGGGTAAGATTGAGTCTATGTTGGCAAAATAGAGAGAGTACTTTGAAAAGTCTCTCAAAGAAGTAACTGAAGGAGTAACAGCTCTTGAGAAAGAAATGAGTAGAGGATTTGCTCAAATTCAGAATAATACAGATGAATTCAAACAACTGCACAATATTGGTGGCAAGGCTTTGGAACACACTATCACTGGCGTTGGTGAAGTAATGAATCATGCAGTTACCTTGGCTAACAATCAGATACTCTTGCTAAAGAAAACAAAACAACAAAACTTCAAAACCTGTGAAGAAGTCGGTAAATTCAAGAAAGATGTCATATAGGAACTAACCGTGGAAGTCAGAAAGGGGGATGATAAGGTGAAAGAAAATCTAGAAAGAAAAGTTCAAGAAATAATGAATCAGTGGGGTGATCAACATAAAGAGATCAGTATAAATGTAGAAACACAGATTAAGGGTGTAAACATTTATACTTATGATACTGCTGTGTGGATGGACAATCAAATTTTTCTAGAGTTTCAAGTTGATCCAAATGAGGCTCCACCTCCTCATCTTAATTCAAATGTTTGTAAGCCTACATTTTCTCCCAAAACTGAATAATATGGAGTTCCTCCTGAAAATTATTCTTAAGTCTGGACTTCTGATCAGCCACAGATACCTCAAGACCTACCTCCTGAGGTGCCAATGCCTAAGAAAATAAAATATGGTGATAGTTCTTCACCCAGCCATTCTATCCCAAGTCAAGAAGCTGCTAAAAGGAAAGAAAAGGAATTTGCTGAAATTTGGAGTCCAACCTCCAAGTCGTTAATACTAGACACTCTGAAGTTAGTTGTGTAACTTCATTATAACAAGGATGATCATTACATTCATAAGGAGTGGGAGCTATATGAGAAATCTATGACAAAAAGAAGGATTTATGATTGTAAACATGGCCACAATAATCCAAATGCTCCTCCTCATCCTCCAAAATACTTTCCCAAGCCCTTCCACTACCAAAAAAGGCAACAAGAGAAGAAAAAACGACAACACCAACAATAGTTCAAATGATTTTTGATTGTTAGTGTTATAGAATTATGTGGACCTGAATATTTCTATGGACAAATTCTCTATATATATAAAATTTTGAATTTTGATGATCTAGTTGTCTCTTAACTGTCATTACATATATTGTTTTATTTGTTAATTAATTCTTTAATTATCTTGATATAATTCACTTTAGTGTAGAGGGTTCTGACTTCTACAAATAGGGGGAGATTATTGGGTATAGTATCCACAATAACCTAGATTTGTGTGAAGTCACTCTTGAACTATGTTGAATTAATTATGTATTTGATGTTATTCTTTAGTTGAGTGTTTGTAGGTCATTATTGCTATATGTAGACCAATGTCAGTTTACAATGAGGCATTAAACACAGAACCATGCAATATAATCCCTCAGTGTATGACCCATGGTGTTGACTCATGTCTAACATCTCAATTGGGATGCACTTCATTTTCAAGTACTAAAGCAATGGAAGAAAGGAAGGATTGCTGCTTTCAACAACAAAAAATTAGTTTTTTGAGAGAAAAATTTCTAAGAGTTTTTCTCGAGAAGAAGTGAATTTCTCGAGAAGTCTAAGTGTAGTTCTCGAGAATGCCAAACTATTCTGGAGAAATCTTAAGACTTCACGGTAAATTCTCACAACCAATCTTTAAGGGTCCATTCATTTCAACGACATTGATATTGAAGTATTGGCTTTTAATCTAATATCAATACACATGGGAAATGACATTGAGTTTAAATCCAATTCTTTTGTTCGGCCGCATGATGACTTTGTGTCATATGAATTGACATTAATCACTTTTTATTGTTTGTTTACAAAAAGATTTTCAATCATAGGAATTTACATTAGTCAATGCTCTCAATTAAAAATAACAAACGCAAATTTTTCGCCTTAAAACAATTTTATCGCCCGGACACAATTTTTTTCGTCATGACGCGATGTTTTTGCACGGTCTTAAATTTTTCGGCCCAAACGCGAATTTTTTCGGCCCGAACGCGAATTTTTTTGTCCGAACGTGATTTTTTTGCAGAGACAAATTTTTTTCACACGGACGCGATTTTTCCGCCCCAACATAATTTTTCGCTCCAACACTACTTTTTAGCCAAGAGGCGACTTTTAATCCCGGACGCGATTTTTTCGCAAGGACGCGACTTTTTTGCCCGGACTCGATTTTTTTGCCCGGACTCGATTTTTTCGCCTGATGCGATTTTTTGCACTGACACTATTTTTTCTCCCCGACGCGATTTTCAAACAGGGTTTTCTTCTACCCCTTTTTCAATGAAACATTCATATCAAATAATTTCAATGTATCCGATGTGATTTTTCGCCCGGACGTGATTTTTTCAGCCAGATGCGATTTTTTCGCCCGGATGTGATTTTTTTCCCAAACTCGTCTGGGAAAAAAAGTCCCATCCGGGCAAAAAAATCACGTCCGGGCGAAAAAGTCCCGTCTGGTCGAAAAAGTCGCGCCCGACCGAAATAATCGCGTCAAGGCGAAAAATCGCGTCTGGGCGGAAAAGCGCGCCCGGGCGGGAAATTCGCAAGCGGGGGGGGGGGGGGGGGGGGGAATCGCGGCCGGGCGAGAAAATAGCGCCGGGACGGGAAAATCGCTCCCTTGCGGGAAAATCGCGCCCGATAGGGGCGGATCTAGAGGGGGGCCCGAGGGACACTTCCCCCCCCCATTATTTTTCAAAATGTTAGGTGTATTTGGATTCCTCTCGTCGAGGCAATGAATTTTGACTACTTATATGTCAAAAATTGTGACCAGATAAGGGAGAAACAACTCCGAGAAGATGGAAACGTTTAAAAAAAATTTGATGGAAGTTGAATATTGACCCCCCATGTTAAAATTTTTAGAACCCTGTGACGCATTCAAAAAAAATATTATGCACCCCCATTATCAATTTTTTCACCCCCATTCTTAATTTTCTGGATCCTCCACTTGCACCCGGGCAGGAAAATGGCGCCTGGGCACGAAAAATCGCCCTCGGGCGGAAAAATCGCACCAGGGAGGAAAAATCACGCCCGGGCGGAAAAATCGTGCTAGGGCGGAAAAATCGCGCTCGGGCCAAAAAAATCACGCCCAGGCGGAATATCGCACCTAGGCAAAAAAACGACCACGGGTGAAAAAATTGCGTTCGGCCGAAAAATTCGCGTCCGGTGGAAAAATTCGCGTCCGGCCGAAAAATTCGCGTCCGGCCAAAAAATTTGCATCCGGTCGAAAAAATCACGTTTGCCCGAAAAAAAAAGCATCAGGGCTGAAAAAATCGCGTCAGGGCCAAAAAATCGCGCCCGGGCGAAAAATTTGCACCTGGGCAAAAAATCGCCCCCGGGCGAAAAAAGGGCCACCGGCGAAAAAAAAACCTCGGGGCGAAAAAAATCGCGTCCGTGCAAAAAAATCACGCTTAGGCAAAAAAATCGCGTCCGGGCAAAAAAATCGCGTTCGTGCAAAAAAATTGCGTCCGGGCGAATAAAACGCGATCGAGCGAAGAAAACGCCCACGAGCGAAAAAATTGTGTCTTGTCGAAAAAATCACGCCCGGGGGAAAAAATCACGTCCAGGCGAAAAAAAAGTGCCAGGGGGAAAAAGTGTCAGGGCGAAAAAATGGCGTACTGGCGAAAAAATAGCGTCCTGGCCAGAAAACTGCATCAGTGCAAAAAAGTCACGTTCTTGCGAAAAAATCATGTCTGTTCAAAAAAAATCGCATTCATGTAGAAAAAATATTCTTCTTTTGAAAAGCGGATGTTGGCAATCTCAATATCCGCACCTGGAGATAGACATTGAAACAATGAGTTTTTAGTTTTGTGTGAATATCTACGGCTTTCCACCAAAAAGCCAATTCCACTCTACAATTGTTGATACAAACAACGGAAATGACTTCCACTTTCTTAAAGCCAATACTTTAATATCAATGTCGTTGAAACGAACTGACCCTAAGTGGTTTTCTCGCGAAAGCCCTGAAGAATTCTCGAGAAGACAAGTAAAGTTCTTGAGAAAGCCAAGTAGTTCTCGAGAAGTCAAAATTATTTCTCGAGAAGCTAAGTATTTTTCTCAAGACGTCAAGTTCTTTCTCGAAAAATTAGTTCCTCAGTTCAAAGATTTTGCATAAAGTATTTTCTCGAGTAGGATATGACCATTTCTCGAGAAACCAAATTCTTCTCTAGAAATCATATCTATTCTCGAGAAATAGAGTTGCAAAAAATTTCTTTTTAATCTGTTTGACGGGATTTCGATTTAACCTAAGTATCTCATGATTGGTCCACGTGGATCTTTCCTTAATGATTTCAGACCGTTAGACGATGTTCTATATAAAGTCTTTTCAGAAAAATCGCTAACCCTAAGAGAACAACATTCTGAATCGCAATCAAAATTTCAAAATCAAGAGAATCTGAGCCGTCATCATCGTTCTTAATTGTCTCTCCTCTCTCGATACATCAATTCCAAGAAGATAAGATTCAAAAGATCCTAGATTCAAGATTTTTCAAATATCTACTTAATCGTGTCGGATCCTAAGCATTTCAGATCAAGTTTTCTCTCGGGATTTCTTCCTCAACTTCTTCATCGATATTTTCAGTTTTCAAGAAGAAAGAACCTTGAAGATTTCAGATATGGAAGTATATGTTCTTATTGTTGTTGTAAAAATTATTTTACCTCTTGTAGGAGCCTTGTCTCAGAGTTTCTAGGAGCTTTGTTCTCCAAGTTTTTAGGAGTGTGTTATCTCCGAGTTGCAGGAGCATTGCTCTGAGTTGTAGGATTGTTGAAATCCGAGATTTAGTGAAGTAGTTGAGGCTAGCCATGGGGCTAGATAGGCGAGGTGGAGAGTGGACGTACCAAGATTGGGGAACCACTATAAATTCCTTGTGTCGTCTGAGTTATGCTTGGTTATTTTTTGTGTTGATTTCTCTCAAGTCTTAATTCTGCAAAAGGCAAAGAACTCACCTATTCACCCCCTCTTGGTTATTTATGTAGGCAACTAGATACTTCAAGCTAAGGAAAATGGCGTTGAGTGAAGGCTAACCACTCAACGCTCTCAATGCCATGGATGTAGAAAGTACTGAAGAATATGCTAAGTACAAAATCATTGAGTGAAACAAGTTCACTCAACTCCTGGAGAGATTCTGTGAATTCGGCTAAGTCCAGAATGGCTGACGTCAGCAAAAGTCAACAAAGTCAACACAGTTCAAATTCTTTGCGGGAAAGCTGCAGTATGTGTTTAATGGCGCTGACGAACAACTGTCGTCATTTTCTACAATTGGAAGGCGGTAACTCATCATTTTAGGATGGTCCCAAAGTACAAAGAGTCGTTGATCCACTGACTATAAAAGGATAAGATTGACTGATAGGAAAGTAGGTTTTTAGGGTTTTCTAATTACACATTGCGGCCGAACATCATCGTCTTCCACGCTATTATTGACGAGCTTGAATGTTTTTTTCTAATCAGTGAACCAGAAAGCGTCAAGAGTTAGCTGTTGAAATCTTCACCAGTGACAGCAGTTAAGAAAAACTTTTTGATTGAGAAGAGTGGCAGAGTCGTGGAATCTGCAAGTTCAGTTGCTGATTGAAGAAGAAAAGCAATGTCATTTCTACAGTCTTCAACAACAGTTACTTCCAGCACAAGCTGCAATCTTTCTGAAGATATCTTTCATCTTATTGTTGAGAAGAAGTTGGACAGATAGCTGTTGCGATTCTCATTAGCGATAGAAAGATTAGAATCAATTTTTTATTGAGACGAAGTTGGGTAGATTCAGTCTCAGCCCATGAAGCAGACACAGAGAAATATCTCTAGTGTCAAATCATCTCAACCAAATTCCTTCTATAGGATCCAGTATTGGATTGATTGTAGGATCTTTTAGATCTTAGATTGTAGGCTTATGTTTTAAAAGGCCGAGTGTAGGATCTCTGTCATAGATCTGAGGTAGGGCCATTGGATGATCTGTAGGAGAGTTATCTCTCTAAGTTTGTAGGGCTGTCCTTCAACCCTGAGTTGTAGGGCTTTTTAGCATGAGGTAGGTGATTGCTGATTCAATGAGTTATAAGGCCTTGGGCCTGAGTTGTAGGTCTTGAAGGAGACTATGTGGTCCTGGGGGATCGAGTTGTAAGCTCTTAAGGAGTGAGTATTGGGGAAGAGCCTTATCTAGCACAATGTTAGAAAAGCGTAGAGGGATAGTGGATGTACCCATAATCTTGGGAACATCTATAAAACAATTGTTTCGTTTGTGATTAATATTGAAAGCTAAAATAACCTAATCACATAGTACAACAGAATCAGGTAAAGGTCCAAATGATTCAAAGAAATACCAAAAACCTATTCACCCCCCCCCTAGGTTTTTAGCTGACCTTAAGAACAAAGACTTTCAAGTGTTATCAGAGGGAGGTTACTGAAAAAAATTACTTAACTGTCTGAGAAGTTCTCCAAGGTCAGCAAAAAATGTCCTTATGTGTTCACGAGTGAACTATAAGAAGTTGGGTGCCATGAAACTTCCAATCTGTAGGAAGGAATTATTTGGCATCTAGAAGGAGAGGGTTAGACTGTTTATGGAAGCAGCTGACCCTAGGACCTTTATTATTATCAAGGAGGGACCTTTCATCCCCATGAAAGTGTTAGTTATGAATACAAATGATCAGACACCTAAGACTAATGCAGAGATGATAAAGGATGAAGTCATACTTGTGACCATGGATAAGAGGGCTATGAATATCATTGTCAGTGCTATTGATGATTCTACCCTTCAAAATCTTATCCACTATACAAGTACAAAGGATATGTGGGACACACTAGTGATCTACATGGAAGGGACAGAGAAAGTTAGAGATGATAAGAAGTGCATGCTCACCAGAAGTATGAGGCTTTCATGCAGTCCAATGGAGATAGCATAGCCATCTGCTATGAAAAGTTCTTTAGGATTGTGAATGAGATAAAGACCTATGCGAGAATCTTCAGTCATTATGAGCTCAATGACATGTTCCTAAGATCTCTCACTAGAGACTGGAACACAAAGATATGTGCCATAAGAGAGGTGGCAAAGCTGGGTGATACTCCACCTCACACCCTATTTGTAAAGTTGTTGTCATATAAGATGTAGCTATCTGTCAGGAAAGAAGAGGAAACCAATAGCAAGTCTTAGGCCAGAGAGAAGTCTGTGGCATTCAAAGCTAAGGCCATAAGTAGAAGTAGTAAAAATGACTCCATGTTCACCAAGGAGGGATGTTGAGTCTGATTCAGATGACTAGAGACAAGAACATCAAATAGCCACAGGTCTGATGAAGACTTTGTTGTCTTCTCCAAACAATTCTAGAAGTTCATGAAGAAGAAGCATTGGAAGAGCAGACCTTCCTTATCTTCTCACCACAGGAAGATATCCTCCAAGGAGGATAGGTATTGTTCTAAACCTGGTAAACAGATTAATACTAATGTTATCTGCTACTATTGATGCAATCCAGGGCATGATATATCCGACTGCCTAATAAAGAGAAGAGAGGATCGATGAAAGATCTTATTTTCAAGATACCTAGCAACCTAGAGGGGAGGGGGTGAATAGGTTGGTCTAGATCTTTTGAGTTTCTTTTTACTATCTTGTTGTTTCCTTTTAGCTTTCAGATAAGGGTGATCTAGAGCTTGTCCTTAAACACCTGCAATTAAGAAAAAGAAAAACAAACACACAAAAAGCACACAAGTATTTTATAGTGGTTCCCCAAAATTGTGGGTACATCCACTCTCCTCCCACCTTGCTAACTTCCTGTTAGTCAAAGTACTTCTCCAAAACAATGCTCCAAGGAGCTTACACATCAGATCCCTTAAGATCTCTCAATCTCCTCCAATACTTACACCTCAGCCACAAGGGCCTACGCTCAGTTATATAAATATCACCTTCCTCAGGCAATTAATCCCTACCACTCAGGCTCTAGAGGGTAGCCCTACCACAGATCTGCACCCAGAATCTGCCTCAGGCACAAGTGACCTACATCTTAGTGAGTAAAACTAACCTACCTCAGATCCCAACACGATCCTGCACTCACATAGAACCCTCTCCTACAGCTCAGGCAAATTAGTCCTACCTCGGGCCCAAGGCCCTACAACTCAGATCCAGAAGAATCCTACAACAAAAGAAAATTTAATTAACTTTAACATAGAGAAATTTCTCTGTGTCAACAACTAGAGTTGAGAAATTTTTGCTCTAACTCTCCTCACAGCAAAGAAAATGTTTTCTGGGAGATCTCAAAAGCTTACTCCTGAACTTCTTGTAGAAGACAAAAGATATGTTGATCTAGAATCTTCAAGCAGCTTTTTGATCCTGCTGTGGCAAATGGAGGCTGCACAACTATCTAAACTTTTCTTGTTGGAGAGCTTCAAGCTTTTTTTATGCAGCAATGGAGAGGAAGATATAGTCGGCTTCTATCCGTTTTGAATTGAGTAAGCCCTAAAAATGTTGTTCTTGTCTTGGCCCCATCTCATCCTTTTGTAGTTCGCCGATCAACGGCTCTAAGAGATCAGTGGGACCCACTTGAAGCCTCTAGCTGCGCCTTGCTTTAACGAAATAAGACATACAGTAGCTTCGCGGTAGATTTTGTTATTTTTTTAGCTTCTCCGTACCTAATTTGAACTTAGCAGACTTTGCCAATTTTGCTGACGTAAACACTTGTGGACTTAGCCAAAATCGAGAATCAGTAGAATACGCGTTGAGAGAAAGAGCTTTACTCAACCCCAAAACACTTAGACAGATTTTTGTCTGTCTAGGGGTTGAGAGCGTTGAGTGAACAAGCTTCACTCAACGCTTTTTGCCTTAAAAAAATCTTCCTGCTTCTCTGGTATTGAGAGCATTGAGTATGTCTTCATAACTCGATGATTTTTGCCTTAGAAAAGCTTTCTACAACTTAGGCATTGAGAGCATTGAGTGAGCTCATCTCAATCAATGCCTTTTGTCTTAGCCAAATTTTTTTGTTTAAAAATACTGGCTTTGACTGTCTGAGTGTTACTCAACACTTAAGTGGCTATGGCGTTGAGTGAACGACCTTCTCTCAACTCCTGTGGACTTAGCCACATTTCTGCTTCTTAGACCTTAGGCTTTGTCTTATCTCATCCATTCTCACTTAACTCTGAACTAAGTTTGACGAAAGCTGAACTGAGTTCGATGACTGGTGAGCTTAACTCGACGAACTCTGAACTTAGTTCGACTAACTCAGATTCAAGTTTAACTCACAGCCTTTTTGTTGTATGGCATTGAGTGAGTTGACTTCACTGAATGCCTGTGGACTTAGCCACTTAACTCTTAACTGAGTTCAACGAATGCTGAACTGAGTTCGATGAATGGTAAGCTCAGCTCGACGAACTCTGAACGTAGTTCGACTAACTCAGATTCTAGTTTAACTCACAACCTTTTTGTTATTTGGCGTTGAGTGAGTTGACTTCACTCAGTACCTATGGACTTAGCCACTTTCTCAGCTTGCCACTACTTTGGCTTTGACTTTACAGGCTACACTCAGCGCTATAAGTCATCTGGCATTGAGTGAGTTACCTTCACTCAACGCCTGTAGACTTAGAAAGATTTTATCCACTTAGGCTACATGTCCCATCACTATCATCTACAGATATATGTATATAATTGGCAAGATTGACTTCCAAAAATCTAGGACATTGTGGGCAATGGACCCAACAATCTTCCCCTATTTGAGGAAGTCAAAACTCTTAAGCAAGTGAGTCAATGTCATACACAAAACCATGCAGTAATAAGCATAATAATAGGAAAATAAATAATTGAGAAGTGATTTATAGTTACCACACTTCCCAGCCTGTAGAGTTGAACATCTCTACACCTGCTTCCCCTGAATTGCTGCTACCACACACTTGAACATAAATCTGATCATCTAATCATCTTTTGCTCCCCCTTTTTGACTTCAGCAAATAGCTAGTAGGATTCATCTGATCATCTGATTATCTTATCATCTGCTCCCGCTCAATTAGGCAGTAGTTAATTGTTGGAATTGTGCTGGACATGCTCCCCCTTAATTGTAGAGTCTTCAATTTTTTAAAGAATTGTTCCATCTGAAAATATTAAATAGCTTGCAGCCAGATGAGGAGCAACGTAAGTTATACTAATTTTAACATAACTAACTCAAATTAGAACATGTTAAACTTGGTTTCATCTAGTGGCTCAGTGAAGATGTCAGGCACCTGCTTGTCTGTCTGAACAAACTTAAGAGTGATGTCTTCACATTCCACATGCTCCCTAATGAAATATTATCTAATCTCTATGTGCTTAGTCCTGATATTGGATATAGGATTCCTAGAAATTGATATTACACTAGTAGAATCCAATAATAGAGGAGTTCTACTTATCTATAGGTTGTAGTCTTGAAGCTGGTGCTGGATCCACAGCCACTGAGCACAACAGCTACCTGTAGAGATGTACTCTGACTCTGCAGATGATATTGTAACACTGGTTTGTTTCTTTTTGCTCCAAGATTCCAGTCTCCCACCTAAGAACTAACAGGTTCCAGATGTGCTCTTCCTGTCCTCTTTGTAGCCTGCAAAATCTACCTCTAAATAGCTTGTTAGTTTAAACTCCCCATTCCTAGGGTATCATAGGCCAAGATCTAGAGTGCCCTTCTGATACCTCAAAATTCTCTTAGCTGCAGAGTAGTGAGATTCTTTAGGGCCAGACTTATACCTAACACAAACACATGTAGAATACATGATGTCTAGCCTACTTGCAGTCAAATATAGAAGGGAGCCAATTATCCCTCTATACAAAGTTTCATCAACAGGTTTCATTGCCTCATCTTTGCCTACAAGCATACTTAACCCCATGGGAGTTCTCATGGTGGTGGAGTTCTCCATGCCAAGTTTCTTTATTAACTCCCTGGTAAACTTAGACTGGAATATGGACAAGCTATCATCAGTCTGTCTTACTTGAAGGCCCAAGAAGAACATAAGTTCACCCATATCACTCATCTCAAATTTCCCCTACATAAGTTTAGAAAACTTTTTACAGAGGTTGTCATCAGTAGATCCAAAGATGATGTCATCTACATAGATTTGAACTAGGGGTATCTTACCCTTAGATTCCCTTAGAAATAGAATCTTGTCTATTTTCCCCCTTGAGAAATTGTTCTCAATGAAGAAGCTAGACAAAGTCTGATACCATGCTCTAGGGGCTTACTTCAGCCCTTATAGAGCTTTCCTAACTCTATAAACATAATCAGGTGAGTTAGGAACAATAAACCCTTGAGCTTGATAAACATAGACTTCCTCTTTAAGCCACCATTCAGGAAGGTTGACTTCACATCCATCTAGTAGACCTTGAATCCCTTGTGTGTTGCATATGCAAGAAATAATCTGATGGCCTCCAATCTTGCTACAGGGGCAAAGGTTTGATCAAAATCAATGCCTTCTTCTTGCATGTACCCCTTAGCTACTAGTCTGGCTTTGATTTTTACTATAATGCCATTTTCAACAAGCTTATTCCTGTAGATCCACTTAACTCCAATGACATAATGACTCTGTGGTCTAGGAACCAGCTTCCAGACCTTGTACCTCTTAAACTGGTTTAGTTCCTCCTACATAGCTCTAATCCAATGATGGTCTATGTTGGCCTCTGTAAACTTCTTGGGCTCTACTTGGGATAGAAAGCTTGAATACATGGTTGTGTTCTGACTTCTGCTCCTTGTTATTACTCCATGGCTTGCCTCACCAATGATCTCGTATGCTGAATGATCTCTTATGTGTCTGACTGCTGGTAGCAGTCTTCTTTCAACAATAGGTGTAGCGTCAGGTGCAGCCTCTTGTTGATCTTCATCCACTCCTAGTGTGTATGGTAGATCATCTGGAGTACCCACTTCATCTTGGATAACTGGTGATGCTTCCTTGATGGTTAGTTTGTCCATCATCTATTCTATACCTACAGTACTATAAGAGGAGCTAGGAAGCCCATTGCTAATCATAGTAGACACATCAAAGACTACACGAACTGATTCTTCTATAACTTGGCTTTTCAAGTTGTAGATCTTATAGGCTATGATATGATTGTTGTACCCAACAAATATTCCATCAAAGGACTTGGCAGCAAAATTAGTCGGATAGGACTTGCCATTGTGAAGCACAAAGCACTTACTACTAAAGATTTTGAGATAGCCCAGATTTGGTTTTCTACCCTTCAAGATCTCATAGAGAGTATTCTTGTGGTTTTTTGTGATAGAGGCCCTATTGAGGACATGACATACAGTATTTACTGCTTCAGCCAAGAAATATTTTGGGAGAGATGTATCACTCAACAGTGTTCTACCAGCCTCTATGAGAGTCCTATTTTTACTCTCAAAAATCCCATTTTGCTGTGCTATTCTAGGTGAAGAGAAATCTTGATGAATCCCATGCTCATAACGGAACCTTGTCATGCTATTAGACTTGAATTCAGTCCCATAATCACTTCTGATTTTGACCACAGAACTACCAAGCTCATTCTGAATATGCTTGACAAACCTCATGAAGACATCAAGGGTCTCATTCTTTTTCTTAAGAAAGAACACCCAGGTAAACTTATAATAATCATCAACTACAACAAGGGTGTAGACTTTCCTACCAAGATTGTGAACTAGCATTGGACCAAATAGGTCCATGTGTGAGGGGTATAAGTACCTCATAGAGTCTTTGGTCTGAATGGCCTTAAAGGAGACTTTTGTCTGCTTGCCCTTTTGGCAAGCTGAACAAATGCCCTCCTTGGAGCACTTCACATTGGGGCCATTTCTAACCAGCTCTTGACTGAAGAGTTTGTCAATAGTCTTGTTATTCAAATGTGTTAGCCTCTTGTGCCACAGGACACAGTAGGAGACTTTCTTATTTACCACTAAACAGATAGGAGAATCTGTGTCTAGACATGGAAAGTTTAAGCAATAAACATTTCCACTCCTAGTGCCTGTCAAGATGAGCTCTTGGTCACTTGACCTCCTAATTAGGCACTCATCCTTGTGAAAGACAATAACATAGCCAAGATCAGAGAGCTGGCTTATTCTTATAAGGTTGTGCTGCAACCCTTCAACATAAGCCACCTTGGTGAGTGTGACTGTGTCATTTGTATTCTTACAAAATTTTCTGGTTACACCTCTATTTGAATGACCAAAGATGACTTTGGGTCCATCTTTAACTGGAGTAAACTCCTTCAAGTTGTTCCTTATTCCAGTCATGTGCCTGGAACAACCAGTCTCCAAGTACCATATAAGGGTATGACCACTTGGACTATCCTGCAATACATAGTTTACTTTACCTTAAGACCCCAATATCTCTTGGGTCCTAGGTGCACATTAGTATGAAACTGAACATGTCCACAAACAGAATTTCTGGCTGGTGCACTGACCCTAGCTCTGGACACATTGAGATTGTGCCAGCAGTCAATGGAAAAATGCCCTAGCTTACCACAGCACCAATAATCATGTATGTTATATCTTCTCTTCTATGTAAGCCCTATGGCTTGGTAAGCAGCACCCTTAACAGGAGAAAGATGTGCTGCAGCCCTTTTCTGATTTCATTCAGCTAGAATTTGACTGAAGAAAAGTCTTTTAGATGGTTGATTTGGTCTGCCCTGAGTTCATGCAGCAGAAAGCTTCTTTTAAGAAAGAATGCTTCTGATGGATTCAGATATGGCCCGATCAGCCTGACTCTTAGACATAGCCTTAGTCTGAACCTTTGTTGTCATACTCTGAGCCTTGGCTGTAGTAACATTATTAAGTGTTCGTGCTGAAGCACCAAAAACAAATGGTCCTGGTTGGCCCATCTAAAATTTCTCATAGGAAGCCTCAATGGAAATCACCCTGTTAGAGCTTTCACCATGGCAGTGAACATATTTGTTCACTCTTGAGGAACAACCCTTCTCCCAGTGACCACAGGAGCTTTCCTGGTCATACCTAGTAGAAGGTAACAGAACTTTTGTAAAAAGAAGGGGAGGCTTGGAATCAATAGGTTGAGCTTGAGTTGGAGCTTTGCACTTCCTTTTGAAAGGAGCAACTCTTGTGCTTCCCTAGAATCCCAACCCCTTCTTACCCTTCTGAGAGGAGATAATGTCTATCATGGGTAGCAATATAATTGGCTTAGAATAGCTAGCCACTATTCTTTTCTCCTTCTCAAGCTTATCTTCAAGCTCCCTGATGAGATAGTTCTTGTGCTTGATGGAGGCTATCTGGAAGTCCAAGTGGGATATCAGTTTACTTATTTCCCCATAAAAGTGAGGGATAAATCTGTCTTAACTCTAGAGGAAGGGGGGGTGAATTGAGTATTTTTAAACTTTGATTAGTTTTTATAGCAAAATTAAAATAAGTGATATTTATATGAATATAGAGAAATAAAAACAAAAACAATCAAAACACACAGAAATAAACAATAGAGCAATCCAGATGACACAAAGAATTTATAGTGGTTACCCTAAACTTGGGCACATTCACTCTTCTACCACCCTAGTAGGAATCCCCTACAGGTTTTTGATCAGGTACTCTGCCACCACAGGTTTTTGCTCAGGTTCCCTGCCACCATAAGCTCTATTTCAAGGGATATCTCACAACCCTTTGAGCTTTTGACCAGGTGCCAAAAAACCAAACCAAGTCTTTTGATCAGGAAACTTGACAACCAAAAGGATAAATTTTGAAGGGGGTTAAGAAAACCTTTTACAGTGGTGAAAAAAATAAAGATGATGTCTTCTCAGTCAACAATTAGAGAGAAGACTAGTGGATGTTGTTCTTGTCAAAGCTCCCCGTGAGAAGTAGAAGAGTTCAGGAGAATGAGAGCTTTGCTCAAGGTGTAGGCCTTCAGATTGAAGATTGATCTTCAGGAAACTTTTAGAATAATAAAGATTGTTTTTCTCTTGAAAGTTCTGAAGCAAAATTGAAGAAGACTGAAATGTATGAGAGCAGTTCTACTTTCAGGTTTCTTTATATTCACAATTAGCTTCTGTGTATTCGGTTTATTTATGTATATTCCTGTGAACCATCTTCTGAAAAATTGTCTTTTTATATTCCTTGAAGAAATCAACCATTGATTTTTAAATCCTATCCTTGATTGACTTCCGAAATCCTGGGAGTTGAACGGCTTGAAAAAGTCTTTAATTTGTTTCCTCAACTGTCCCACTAAATAAGACAGATAATTACTCTGTGAATACCATAATTAATGCTGCCTTGAAATGGCTATATTCTAGAGAATATGGAGCATTAATCATCAGAGCATTATAGGCATATAATAATAAATTTTGAAAATATATCTTCTTTAGTCGATCTGAAGCTGAGAGAATATAATCAAACTGAATCTGTCATATAATAGTCGAACTCAATAGAATTTCGTCGACCTAAGATCGAATATCGTCGAACTTAATATAGTAGACAAGATGTAGAAAATCATCGAACGGAGCTCCACCTTCGTCGAGCTGATATAATATTTCGTCGAGTTTATTTTCTTGTATAAGCTGACAAATCGTCGATCGGAGCAGAACTTTCGTCGAGTTCAACTCAGAGAAGAAACTCTGAGTTTGTCGATCTGAGATCGACAATCGTCGAACTGAGTTCAGCTATCATCGAACGCTTTTTCTGACTTTAAGAAAACTGCTTTTCTCTGAAGGTCTTTTGTCTCTATAAGCTCTGAAGGTTGATCCAACAAAACTATATTTGTTGACCTGACCTAGACCTAGACAAAGACTTATGACCCTAGACTATACAATGTGGGTCAACTGAGATTCCTAATAGAGAACCTAGCCCAAATCGACCCTAAATAATGTGGGGTTCCAACAATCTCCCCCTATTTAGGTGAGGTCACTATGAACAACAATAAAAGAAAAATCACAAAGCATAAAATAATATCTAGCAGAATTATAAAGTTTCAGCAGATATAAACAGAAGTGCCTTATGACAAATTTACAACAAATAATAATTAAGATCAAAAGCAGAAAATGAAGAACTGTCAAGCTTTCTTTGACGTATCCTTTGAATTTCTAACAGAAGGTTTGGTGAAGAAAATTTCTCTATTTGGATAAGCAGCTTCCTTCTTTGACATCTTCATATCTTGTGCTCCAAGAATTGTGACAGTAGCAGCTCTAGAAACAACTACTTCAGGATACAAAGACATATATGTATCAACATTAAAAAAATTTGTACCTGATGCTTTTCAAGCTCATTCTTCCTGTAAGAAGACATTATTGTACATTGAGAAGTATCTTGTCCTTCTTCTTTGGCTTTCCTGATTTGAGATAGTCCTATGAGTTCTTTGAACCTTACCATCCTAGAGTTAGGACCCATCTATGGATCACACACTAGGGACAAAGGCTTTTCAGGACTAGATTTCATAATATCTTGAGCTTGTTATTACTATATTGTTGCTTGCTAGACTTAGACTGAGATTCTGATCAAGATGGCCTATCTCTACTACTGTAAGAAGATCTGGATTGATAGTAATGAGAAGTATATCATTGACCTTGAGAAACATTTCCAGATGATTCAGCTGCTAGAGGAGGAGGAGGACCGCTCCTAAATGGAGGTGGAGGAGAGTTCCTCCTGTTCTTCTTCCTTGCCATCATTTCATTTTTGGAATATCTCATCCAGTGAGGGGATTCTGGAGTGAGCTTTATATTATATAGAATATAATATGGAGTATCAGTAGATGGATTGAGCTTTGGAGGAGCTTTTTTTTAGCCTTTCTCTTCTTAGAACTTGTAACCAAAGAATCATCAGAGTCTTCATCATCAGAAGAAGAATAAATTGTTGGATTATCATATAGATCATGAATCGATTTCAACATATCATCAGTGAGAATTGGAAGAGACTGAGGCTGAATAGTTACATCCTGAGGCTGTTCTTGAATTACTGGCTCTGCAAAAACTTCTGTAACAACTTGGTCTTGAATAAACTCACTTTCCTCTTCCATATCTTGAAACATGAACTCATCAAGATCGGGCATGGGAGATTCATCCCATCTAAAGGTTGGAGGAGAAAAAACCTTTTGCTCTGAGTCAATTGTTGGCTCTATAATAATATCAGAAACTGAAAAAGCTTGTCCTAAGTTGTTTCAAAATTTCAGGACTTATAGAAGATGAGTAAGAAACTATTACTTTAGAAAAATCTAGAACAGAATAAATAAAAACTAGTAAATTGTTGTTGTGCAAAGAATCAAAAGAATGTAACAAAGAAACAAAATCAACTGTGGGTTTTATGATGAAATCACCAATAGTAGATAATTCTATATCTTCAGAATAAATCATTTCTGTAAATGCATCTTCATCAAGAATATCAATAACCTCTGCTGGAATTTTTGATTTTTGGAACTGCTGCTACAGGAGGAGCTAGAGCTGCTGCTACTGGAGCTTCTTCATGGAACATCTCCCCCTGCCTGGTTTTTGAAGGTCCTGAAGCCAGGCCCCTAGAAGAAGGGATAAAGGAGAAAGAAGCAATTTGAGCAGAAAGAGTGGAGATAGAAGCAGAGAGAGGAGGAATAACCTTAACTATTAGCTGATTAAGAGTTGGAGAGATGAACTTGAGAAGATCCTTAGTACTGTCAAAAAAGTTGAGGTAGAGAGGTTTAGGAGTAGAAGGGGTATATGTGGATGGGTGACCAGAATTAGAACAGACAGACATGGCTTCAGGGAAGTCTGTATGTTGAAATTCTGAAAATGTAGAATGAATGGTGGATGGTATGATAGTAGGGATATTTTCCTAGATGGGGGAATGAATTGGAGAGTGGTATGGAGATGGTTGAGGAGATGGATATGATAGTAGATTGAAGTTTGGTTGAGTGGCGGTGGATGCAATGTAATCCAGATGGGATGGAATTGGAGATTGGGGAGGTGGAGATGGTGGTGTATCCTCATTGATATGAATAGGTGATGATGGTTGAGATGGAGATACTGGATGAATGGAAGTGGAAGTTTGTTGGAGAAGAGTTGATGAAGGTAATATTGAACGAGGTGGAGATGGAGGATTAATAGGAGAGAGAGCAAGAGCTTCTTCATGAAGTGGGGGAGTGGCAGAATTAGCCCTTGTGTTCTCAGAAGCTATCCTAGAAGAGGTGGCCCTGGAGGGCTTGGGAATAGTCCTCTCCCATCTGCCAAATAGGGCCGAAGTAAGCCTCTTTGAGGCATTGATAAATGTGGTCTGAGAGACCAACAGATTTGAAGCCTTCGCCTGCAGAAATATTACTAGAATCCTTCCAAAACATACATTCTTCTTATTGATTTTACTTTTTATCAAATCAATCAAAATACTTCCCCAGTTTATTGATTTCTGATTAACTAGGGCACACATCAAGTTGAATTGTTGCCTAGTAATATGATCATGTGCAGAGTGCTTTCCTAGCAGTACTTTGCCTACAACATCAGCCAGGAATCTATATTTTATAAGTAAATTCTTCTTCAAGAGGTGGTTATGGTTTCCTATAGAATGCCCTAACCTATCTAGCATCTCATCAAATTCTCTGCAAGATAATTCTATCTCATCTTCTCCATTCACAAAACCAAAAATTGCAGTCAAAATCTCGGGAGAAAGAGGAATTGGGCTACCAGAAATCGAGCCGATAAGAACTCTAGAATCCTGAAACTGTGTAGTGAAGACCCATTCTTTATTCTTGGTTACTTGCAGTTTGATTCTGGTTAACATGAAAAATTAAAGATTTGAACTTTCAAAAAGCTTCAGAATATCTTGAAATATCTGATTAGTATGAGAAAATGATTCCAAGTCTATATCGAATCCTTCTTCTAACTTCATGCTTTCAAGAAGTGCTAGAGAAATCGCCATGATACTGCAAAAACACCAAAAGAATAAGTGTAGAGAGGAATTCGAAAGCGCGGGATGGAGTTCGATGAAAACATAAATATAAGGTTTTAGAAGATGAAGTGACGAACTCTGTCCAGCGAAAAGAAAAACTTTGAGCTCAGTTCGACAAAATTACCCATAAAGAGATAAAAGTAGTTGACAAAAGTTAAAAAAGCAGGAAAACAGATCGTCGATCTCTGTTTGACGAATTATTTTCAGAAATAAATTCGTCGATCTCCGGCCGATAAAAAAATTTCACAAAGAGATTTCATTGATCTCCGTTCGACGAAAAACTCTAGAAGAGTTCACAGATCGTCGATCTCCGTTCGACAAAAAGTGATCAATTCTTTGACCCAGAAAGAAATCAAATTTGACCTTCTCCATTAATCATGCCTAGCTGATTTAAGAAGAACAGGTCTTTCTTTTCATCCAAGGGTTTGGTGAAAATGTCCGCTCTTTGTAAATCAGTAGAAATGATGTCTAATTTCTATATGCTTGTTCCTACTATGATGCACTGGATTTTGTGCAATGGAAATTGCACTGGTACTATCACAAAATATAGTTGAATTATTTAAATTGTAACCATAATCTAGGAGTTGGTTTTGAATTAACAAAATTTGTGAACGATAACTCCTAGCTGCAATATATTAAGCTTCTGCAGTTGAAGTGGACACAGATGTCTGTTTCTTCCAAAACCAATACACAAGTCTATCACCAAGGAACTTACATGTTCTTGATGTGCTTTTCCGATCAACTCTACATCCAGCAAAGTCAGCATCTGAGAATCCAGTTAATTCAAATTCTTACTCAGTTGGATACCATAGTCCTAGATTTGGGCAACCCTTTATATATCTCAAAATTATTTTTAGGAAAATTAGGTGTGATTCTTTAGGGTTCACTTGGAACCAAACACAAAGGCATGTAGCAAACATTATATCTAGCCTACTAGATGTGAGATACAATAAGGATCCAATAATAGCCCTATATGTTTTCTGATCAACTGGCTTTCCCTGTTCATCAGAATCAATCACAGCATTGGAAGCTATGGGTGTTTACATATCTGAGGCATCAGATATCCCAAATCTCTTAACTAGCTCCTTAGAATATTTAGATTTAGAGATGAAGATGCCATCAGGGGATTGCTTCACTTGAAGACCAAGGAAGTATGAAAGCTCACCAATATTACTAATTTCAAACTTGGAATGCATAAGGTCTAAAACATTTTGCATAGTTTGGAATCAGTAAAGCCAAAAATGATGTCATCTATATATATTTGTACTAACAAAATTTCATATTTATGATGCCTAAAAAATAAAGTCCTATCTGCAATTCCCCTAGAGAACTCATGTTCTAAAAGAAAGCTAGATAGTGTCTCATACCAAGCTCTTGGAGCTTGCTTTAAACCATATAACGCTTTATGTAATTTAAAAACAAAAGAGGGATGAGTTGGAGAGATAAAACCTGGTGGTTGTTCCACATAGACTTCCTCTTTGAGTTCACCATTTAAGAAAGCACTCTTGATATCCATCTGGTAGACTTTGAACTTTTTGTAGGCTGCATAGGCAAGAAAGATTCTGATAGCCTCCAGCCTTACAATAGGGAAAAAGGTCTGATCATAATCAATTACTTCCTCTTGTGAATATCCTTGTGCTACCAGCCTTACTTTGTTCCTTGTAAAATCTCCTTGTACATCCAATTTGTTCCTGAAGATCCATTTAGTTCCAATGACTGGGTAGTCTTTCGGTCTTGGAACAAAATCCCAAAATCTGCATCTCTCAAATTAATTGAGCTCCTCTTACATTGCAATAATCCAGTGGAGATCTTGCTCTGCATCTTTTATGGATTGGGGCTCAAGTTGATATATAAAGCAAGCATGCATCAAATCTTGGTTGAGTTGATGCCTTGTTTGCACACCAACTGATATGTCTCCAATCACTTGAGATATAGGGTGATCTCTAAGTGTGACAAGATCTGTAGGAAGAGTTGGTTCATCAATAACTTGGGGAATTAATTCCACTTGTGGAGTTAGGTTGGCTATTGTTGGTTCAGCAATTATTTCAATGAGATCTTCTTCACTATCAACATCAACTTGTGGATAAGGATGTGATATAACCTTTTGGGTGAGGTTTAAATCATCCAATTTCTCACACAGTTTGGGTACCTGTAATAAATCTCTGGTAGAAGAATCTTTCTCCTTATAAAATATGTTAGCTTCGTCAAATATTACATGTACATATTCTTCCATTTTCAAAGTTGATTTATTAAATACCCTATAGGCGTTGCTGACTTGGGAATATCCAAGAAAAATTCCCTCTATAGCTTTGGCTTCAAACTTTGTAAGATGTTTCTTGTTGTTATTGTGTATATAACATCTACGACCAAATACTCTGAAATAGTCTATTTTAGGTTGCTTCCCTTTGAGCAATTAATAGGGAGTCTTACCCTTAAGTTTTTGTATTAAACTTCTGTTCAAAACAGAATTTGTTGTGCTTACAGCCTCTACCCAAAAGGATAGGGGCAAGTAATAATCTGCAAGCAATGTCCCTGCATATTCAATAAGGGTTCTATTTTTCAATTTTGCTACCAAATTTTGTTGAGGTGTTCAAGGAGTAGAGAAGCAATGTCTGATACCTTTCTTCTCACAGAATTCTTGCATGAGAAGAGAATCAAACTCAGTACCATGATCACTTCTGATCAATGCAACTAGAGTAGAGTACTCAATCTGAATACTCTTAAGAAAGTCTGTAAGAACTTTGAAGTTATCTGACTTGTTTCTCAAAAAGAACACCCAAGTTAAACTTGTGAAGTCATCTACAATAACTAAAGTATAGGATTTCCCTCCCAAGCTCTGTACTGCAATGGGTCCAAAGAGATCTATATGTAGCAAGTATAGAATTCTGGGTGAATCACTCTTATTAATAGATTTAAAGATATTTTTAGTTTGCTTGCCTAATTGGCAAGCCCTACAGATAATTTCCTTGTTGTAGGGGCAAGAAGGCAATCCTCTAACAAGGTTGTCCCTAGATAATTTAGCAATATTTCTAAGGTTTGCATGTCCTAGTCTTTTATACCATAAATCATTATTATTACTAACTTGATTGAACAAACAAATTTCTGAGCTAGCTGACTTAAAATTAACCACATAAATATTTCCTTGTCAAAGTCCAGTTAAAACAGTTTTGTTATATATTGGATTAATAATACAGGAAGATTGGTTGAAAGATACCTGATAACCTTCATCACGTAACTGGCTTATGGATATCAGGTTATGTTTTAAACCACTCACATATGCAACCTTTTTGAATGTAACAACTCAGACATTAACATTCTCATAGCCTTCTGTTTGGCCATATTTGGATTCTCCAAAGATCATATTTGTTCGAAGCTTTGACTTGTAGTTAGTAAGGTTGTCCTTGCTTCCTGTCATATTCTTTGAACACCCACTATCCTAGTACAACTATTGCTCTATGGTATGGTAGTTCTATACCTGCAAGAAAATAAATTAGTTGTTCTTGACCCAGGTAACCTTGGGTTCTTGATTCTTTTCAAATTTATAGCTAGAAATAAAAGAAAATTCTTATTGACTTTTATAGCCTAAGGGATGGAATTTTCTTGGTGGAATTATCCAATATGTAAAGGGATTAACAAATGATTTAGGTTGATTAACATTTCTAGAGAAATTTAGGTTTCTGTTGAAATTATCTGAGTTCGACGAATTCCAGTAAGTTCATCGATCTGCATTTGATTAATAGGGATGAGTTCATCGAACTCCGCTCAAAGAATACAAGTATTCATTTTTGTGCCCAAATTTCATCGATCGCGGTTCGACGAACCCTATAAATTTCGTCGATCACAGTTAGACGATTTATTATATTTAAAATCTGCATTCAAAGTTCGTTAATCTGAGTTCGACGAACCATTTAAATTTTGTCGATCTGAGTTTGATGAAAAATGTTGAACATTGTTTTTATTGAAATTTTTTACTTTTACTTTTCGTTTGTTTGGGTTTTTGAAATTCTTCTTTTTGTTGGTTGTTGTCTTCCAAATTTTCTTTGCCCTTTTTTATATGAATTTGATAGGGGTTGAAAGAATATTTTTCTTAAGTATTGATGGCTGATTAGTTGAAGCTCCTAAGCCTAATTTACCATTAATCATAGCATTTACTATGCTGGTTATATCCATTAATTTAATACCTCTCCCATTTAGGGATTCTTCAAATTGTTTAGCCTCATTTAGTTCAGTTTTTAAAGAAATGATTTGTTTAGAAGCTATATCTAGTTCATCTTTTAGTTTTATGTTTTCAGAAAAGAAGTTATCAAATTCAATTTGTTTATCTCTGAGAAGTTTGATTTCCTTCTCAGACTTAATTAAATCATTACATAAAAGTTTTAATTCATCTTTAAAATGATTAGAATTGAAATCAAAACAGGATATTACCAGATCCTCTTATGATTTTGATTCTTCTACTTATTCATTAACTACTGAATGACTGCACAAAGCATCAATTGCCATCAGGAAAATCTCTCTGGCATTTGCAACTTCTTCCTCCTCACTAGAGCTAGAAGATGAAGTCTCTTCCTCAGACTCACTCACAGTCTCAGCAACAAAGCCTTTTTCCTTCTTCTTATGCTTGCTGGAAGAAGGCTTGCTGTAGTGCTTCTTGTATTCCTTCTCTTTTCTTTTATCCTTCTTTTGAGCCTCTGGACACTCTTGAAGAATGTGTCCTGGCTTCCTGCAACCATAGTAAACAACTTCCTTAGTAGGAGTCTCGTCATACATTGGCTTATCTTCATTCCTTGTTGACCTTCTTCTGATGTCATTCTTAGCCATTTTGAAGAATCTCTTGGCTAAGAGACTCATCAACACTTAATTTAATGGTATATTTTCAGATTATTCACATTCCTTAAAGATAATGTTTTGCTCCTTCCTTCCTGAGGTAGAAGACTTCTGTTCAGCTACTTCTCTAGTCTTGATAAGCTGCTCATAAGACTTTAGCTTCCTTAACAAAGACTAAGAAGAAATTTCATTTAGGCTTCAGGCCTCCTTGATTGGCCAGATCCTAGAGTCCTATGTGCTAGGGAAGCACATAAGGATCTTATCATTGATCTCATTCAGTGATATGTTCTTGTCCAGGTTCTTCAGCTCATTGATGATCAAGCTGAGTCTGTTGTACATATCAACAACTGACTCTGACTCTTCTTTCTTGAAGTTCTCATATTAGGAAATGATATGAGATCTTCTATCTTTTCTTTCATCAGCTGCTCCTGCTACCATTTGGTTGAGAGAATCCCAAATGGCTTTTGCTGATGTACAGTCAACAACCTTCTGGAAAATGTCATCTGACATTGTTTGTGCCAGAATGTTCATTGCTTTAGCATCTGCAACCTTTGCTTTCTTCTGTGCCTCAGTCCATATAGGTTGTGGAACTATAGTGGTGCTTGCAGATGTTATTGCAAAAGGAGTAAGGGGACCTATAAAAATTGAATTATAGATGTCTTCATCAATAGAATTCATATACAACCTAATCAATGCCTTCCAAAGTGCAAACTTATTAAGGTTGAAAACTAGAGGTCTTGTACTTGAATATTCTTTATTCTGTGCCATAATAGAAAGAGACAATAGAGTAAATGAGATCTATCAGAGATCTTTTTGTCAGGTGTTAGCCTGGTGAACCAAGTAACCTCCCTCTGATACAAATTGAAAGTGAGGGATAGATCTGTCTTAAATATAGAGGGGGGGGGGGATGAATAGAGTATTTTAAAAACTTTGATTAGTTTTTATAGCGAAATTAAAATAAGTGATATTTATATGTATAGAGAGAAATAAAAACAAAAACAATCACAGTACACAGAAATAAACAATAGAGCAATCCAGACGACACAAAGAATTTTTAGTGGTTCCCCTAAACTTGGGTATATCCACTCTTCTACCACCCTTGTAGGAATCCACTATAGGTTTTTGAACAGGTGCCCTACCACCATAGGTTTTTGCTCAGGTGCCCTGTCACCACAAGATCTATTTCAAGGGAGAACTCACAACCCTTTGAGCTTTTGACCAGGTGCCCAAAAACCAAACCAAGACTTTTGATCGATAGACTTGACAACCAAAAGGAATTACTTTTAAAGGGAGTAAAGAAACCCTTTTATAGGGGTGAAAGAAAATACAGATGATGTCTTCTCTGTCAACAATCAGAGAGAAGACTAGTGGATGTTGTTCTTGTCAAAGCTCCCCCAGAGATGTAGAAGAGTTTAGGAGAATGAGAGCTTTGCTCAGGGTGTAGGCCTTCAGAGTTAAGAATGATCTTTAGGAAACTTTTATACTGATGAAGATTGTTTGTCTCTTGAATATCCTGAAGCAAAACTAAAGAAGACTTAAATATGTAACGCTCCAAATCTCGATTTTTGAGTGGACATTGTAGGATGAGAAACACGGCCTTGGACACGGGCATGTCCAAGGCCGTGTCCTACTCTGCTGAGGCAACACGGCCTGGGACACGGGCATGTCCAAGGTAGTGTCTAGCTCTGTGTACTTGAGTGTGGCGCAGGGCAGTCTCGAGTGTGGTGCTGGGTGGTGTCAAGTATGGCACACGGCCTGTGACACGGGCGTGTCCAGGGTCGTGTCCTGCTGAGCTCGAAAAAATTAACTCGATGAAATGCACTCGACGATCCTCGAGAGGCAAGTCATGTTGGGCACACATCCTGTGATACGGGCGTGTCAAGGGTCGTGTTCTTCTCTGTTTTTGGCTAGGTTTGTAAGGTCTGTTGAATAAGGGCTGGACATGGGCGTGTCTGAAGCCGTGTCTTGCACACGGCCTATGACACGGGCGTGTCATAGGGCTATGTACTGGTCTGGTAGAGTCGGTTTCTTTGCTGCTTAAGGCACACGGCCTATGACACGGGCATGTCACAAGCCAAGTTCGGCCAAGGAAAGTAATTTCAGGGCGATTCATGACCGTTCTTTTTCTTCAATTAGGATCCAACGATCCAGAGCTATCGCTACTATGTTAAGGACAAGAGTTGAAGGATAAACTCTCATTTATCAAAGGCCTTTCTCTTTCTAAAGAGTTAGAGAGTGGGGAGAGCAAGTAAGGAGGAGGAGGAGGAATTCGGATACCGGTGGAGCTTCAGAGCCCCGAATCGAAAGCTGATTCATGATTTGTGGAGGCAAGGCCATTGCAGTGTTTTTCATCTGGATAGTTTTCCATGACTCCAAATAGATCATCAAGGGTAACGATCTTTCTTCCTTCGACATGTGAAGTACTTGTTTTGGCATGTGCATGGATTTCCCCCACCAAAACGTGGATTATAGAGGGATTTCCCTCGGGTTGATTCATGATATCCCCAAAAGGTCTTGCATATAAATCCGAAAATGTGTAGTATGGAATAGGCATGTTGTGTGAAGCCCATCTGGACAGGTTGGTCAGGATTGGTGATGTTTCATTTTGCACACCATAGAAGACTCCATATATAAACGTGTATGTTGTGGAGTCGATGGGTTGTGCCTATGTTGTATGCTATGTTTGGGTTGAGTTTGGGTGCAGAAAGAAAGCGTCCACAGAACCCGCCAAGTGACTGTGAGGAACGCGGGCATTAGCTCTCCTTTTTGATTGTTAAGCCAGTCCTTAGTGGAAAGTGTGGCTATTATGAGCTGTGAGCTCTTAAAAGTCTTAGTACAAAATAGGAAAAGTGAAGCCGACCCGCATCTACCGTTAGGCCATGAGTACTGCGGTATTCGGCGTTTGTATGGTGACTCGAGCAACGGGTAATTGTGGAGCTAGACCTGTATTATGTTGGCTTGACAAGAGAGCGTCAAGGCATTGGTCTTTGGTCGATGGAATAATTAGAGTCTTTGGCCTGTGCGCCATTAAGACTAAATGCTCAATACTGTTGGGTTTCAGACCTTAAATGGTGGTGGGACCCTTGTTTTTTTGGTACACCAAGAATATGCCCTTAGTGAATGAAATGTCGGGCCGCGTGGCCTACGTTTATGATATATTGATTGTGCATGAGTGCACATTGTGTGATATATCTGCTTGTGAAATGCTATGCCTGTAGGGAAGGAATACCACTGCCCCGGGAAAGGGGTAGGGTCTTTATAAATTGGTCGGCTGAATGTTGACCGTTGCCTTGTTGGCCACCTTTCTAGTGGGCTGTCCTTTTGCAGGTGCTGGTGAGCCGAGCGGGAAATAGCGAGATGAAGCCCTTGCTGCTGCTGTTGCTGGCCCTCGAAGGCTGAGCGAAGAATTTTGTTATGTTCATGTGTTGTCGGCCTGCGCTCTGATTTTGTAATCCACACTTAGAAAACTTAACAGTAAGGCCTTAAGGTCAAACTGTTGTATATTTGGTGTACATTCCTTCGGGGTTATATATAAATGTGGTTGTATATATATAGTGGACATTCGTGGCTATTGAATTTAATCTTAACTGTAAATATTCCGCTAGTATGCTCTGAGTTAAGATGCAAATAGGTTTTGATATTAACCTATAATCTCGCCGCCTGTTTTGTGGTATATAGTGTGGAGCCCCGGCCAGAGCTTCTATTATATGTTATTCAATGGATGGGTTCATTACAAATTGGTATCAGCTTGTCTCGGTCTTCCACTATCGAATTCGTGGTTGAATTCTTTTGTGGGGTGGCGAGCACGTGTAAGTGCGGCCTGCTTTAACATTAATGAACTCAAGAATGTCCACTAAGGAATGCAAATACACCCTTTTGAGGCACCTGCGCATTCCTATATTGTTATTGCTTGTGCTAGGTTGCTAAAGTTGTCTTGTTCACCTATAGTTGACTCGTACTGGTGCCGGGTAGTCTGAGCCCCAGCGTTCTGATGAGAGTGCGACACCAGCTGAGATGTCTACACCTACTCCTTCTGCGGAAACAGTACGCTTAGTTGCTGAGGTGTTGTTTGCAATGATTCATGCACAGCCTACTAGCCAGGTACAACCGACAATGGTACCAGAGCGGGTTGGTGTAAGGCCAGAACCTATTGAGGTTGTTGATCCTCGAGCAGCTTAATGGTAGTTGAAGAAGTTTAGGAGCTTCAATCCTCCTACGTTTATAGGTGTGGGAACCCCAACGCAGGCAGAGGATTGGTTGTCACCCGTCAAGCGAATTTTCATGGCGATAAGGTCAGAGGAAGATCAGAAGGTCACCTTTGCCACCTTCTTATTGGAAGGAGAGGCTCGGCTATGGTGGGACGAGATAGAGTTGCACCACTTAGCGGGTAGGAAATTAACGAAAGTATCGATCGATGAGTTCTCGCGACTATTCTTGGGAAAGAACCTACCAGCAACACAACGTATCGCCATGGAAAATGAGTTCCAACATCTAACGCAAGGAGAAAGTAGTGTCGATACTTAATTGCATGAGTTTACAAGGTTGGGACGCTATGCAGGGTCTATCTTCGCCGATGAACAACGTAATACCAATCGGTTCTACGAAGGGTTGCGGGATGAGTTGAGATTCCTACTCTCAAGTTCGGTGAACCAGTGGTTTCAAGGGTTGGTAGATACGGCTTGTGCATTGGAGAAGGATATGAAGCGAGTGCAAGGAAAAAGGGACCTGGCTGTGACAAAGTCCGAGTTCAAAGCGCCTTGTTCTTGAAAATCGAGCTACCAAAGGAAATGGAGAAAGAGATCTAAGTCTTATGGACATGCTCCTTCTTCAGTTGCGTCAGGAGAAACTTCGGGGCAAGAGTCTCGTACCTGCTTTACATGTGGTAGAGTGGGGAATATAGCCCATTACTGTCGGGTTAGTCTTCCAAAGGTGGAAAAGAAGATTGGAGTGTCTTATGTTGATAAGGGAAAGGTAGTGGTGGAGTCCTCTGCATCCCAGGAGAAGCCCTGAGTATATAATCTTGGGCGGCAGGAGGCCATACAGCAATGTGACATCGTCACAGGTACGATTTAAGATATTGATTGCCTACTTTTCATATTTCATACCTGGTGTGTAGCTTATGTATGATGTGTTTGTCTTAGGCTTTGTCCTGATTCGGAACAATCCGGCGAGAGCACTATTTGATACGGGTGCTTCACATTCATTTCTGTCTAAGAACTTAATAGCGCGAATTGGAGTATCTAGTCATATGATGACAGATACTGTGAAGGTGTTGTTACCAAACGGTTGTGTGATGTGTGCAGATAGGACTTGTTGCGTGGAAGTTCAAATAGGAAGTCGGGATTTCTACTTGAACGCATCACTGCTACCGATATAAGAATTTGATGTGATCTTTGATATGGACTGGCTCTCGGAGCAGCGTGTCTTTATTGATTGCAATTCAAAGGAGATCGCACTGTTCAAGAATACCGAGCTTGAGACTAAGTTCGCTGGTATGCGAGGAGGTAGCGAGATTTTGATGTCTGCTCTCCAAGTCATCAATATTATTCGGAAGGGCGCAAAGTTATTCTTCACGCTTATTCAGGATGTTGAGCCAAAGGCCAGTATGAGTGATGTTCCAATTGTATCAGAGTTTGCTGATGTGTTTCCTAAAGATCTTCCTGGATTACCACCCCAGCGGGAGATCGAATTTACTATTGAGCTGGTGTCAGGTGCGAAACCTGTGGCCCGCTCGCCATATCGACAACCGCCAAAGGAAATGGAAGAACTTAAAGTTCAACTGTAAGAGTTGCTGGAACAGGGATACATATGCCCAAGTATTCACCTTGGAGCGCACCTATTCTTTTTGTGAAAAAGAAGGACGGTAGTCTGCGGTTATGTATCGATTATCGCAAATATAATAAGCTGACAATTAAAAACAATTATCAGATTCCACGGATAGATGACTTGTTCGATCAGCTAGTGGGATCAACCATCTATTCTAAACTGGAGTTAAAATCTTGTTATTATTGGTTGAGGATTCGGGAAGGAGACATTCCCAAGCCAGCGTTTGGAATATGCTACAGTCATTATGAGGTCACTGTAATTCTGTTTGGGCTATGTAATGCGCCATCGGTGTTCATGGACCTAATGCACCTGACGTTCCGAGAGTACTTGGACTTGTTTGTGATCGTCTTCATTGATGATATCTTTGTATACTCTAATTCTAAAGCTGACCATGCGAACCATTTACGGTTGGTGTTGCATACCCTGCGGAGAAATAAGCTCTATGCCAGTTTTCAAAGTTTGAGTTTTGGCTGTCGTCAGTGGCTTTTCTTAGCCATATGGTAAGTGGAGAGGGCATTGCGCTGGATCCGTCAAAGATAAGAGCCATACGGGAGTGGCCAGTGTTGTCTTCGGTGGACGAAGTAAGGAGATTCCTTTGACTGGTAGGCTACTACAGACGTTTTGTAGATAACATCTCACGGATCGCTTTGCCTCTTACCACATTAACGAGGAAGGATCAGAAGTTCATGTGGACGCCGGAGTGCGCGCAAGCTTTTAAAGAGCTAAAGATTCGTTTGACCACGACGCCTATTTTAACATCGCCATGTGGTACAGACAGCTATGAGATTTATAGTGATGCTTCAGGGAGCGGCTTAGGCTGCGTTCTTCTTCAGTTTGGAAAGGTGATCGCTTATGGATCACGCCTGTTGAAAGTGCATGAGCGAAACTATCCCGTCCACGACTTGTAGTTGGCGGCGGTGATTTTTGCACTTAAATTGTGGCATCATTATCTACATGGCGTAAAAGTGGATATATTTACGGACCACAAGATCCTAAAGTACCTATTGGATCAGAAGGATCTCAATATGCGACAACGAAGGTGGATGGAGTTCCTCGGGGACTACACCTTTGATATTCACTACACTCCCGAGAAGGGAAACATGGTAACAGAGGCCTTGAGTCGTAGGACTCCGTCAAGGGCAAATTAGTTACAGATGCATAATGAGCGTCTGATCAAGGAGTTGGAAGCATTTGACTTTTCTTGAGTTGACAAGAATTCAGCAGCAAATGCATGCTTGAACTGGATGGAGGTACAGTATGAACTTGCAGACAAAGTTCGGCGAGCAACAGAACTTGATGAAAGTCTACAATGTTATGCAGTGATTGTTCAAATGACCAATTCTCATAGGATGACAGCCTTTTGAGGTAAGAGGGTCGTTTGTGCGTCCCAAGTATGGGTAAGTTAAGAGAAGAATATATGTATGAGGCTCATTTTACGAAATACTCAATTCACCTAGGGAGCACAAAGATATACAAGGACATGAAAAAGCTATTCTGGTAGCCAGGGTTAAAGAAAGACATCACACATTATGTGGCTAAATGTCAATCCTGTGCCTTTTTAAAAGCTGAATGCCAGAAGCCCGAGAGTTTTCTGAAGTCATTACCTATTCCGGAATGGAAGTTTGATGATATTTCGATAGATTTAAGGCATAGTTTGCCGATATCTCAACGCTGTAACGATTCGGTTTTGGTGATCGTAGACCGGTTGACAAAAGTGTCTCACTTCCTACCGAACAAGAGGGACGATTCAGTGGAAATCTTGGTGAAACTGTATGTTGAGCAAATCGAGTGATTGCACGATGTTCCACATTACATCCTAAGTGATCGTGACGGGCACTTCACATCAAATGATTGCAGGCTGATCCATCAGTTGTTAGGAACAAAGTTAACGTTTAGTACGACCTTTCATCCCCAAACGGATGGCCAAACTGAGAGGACCAATCGAACGATGGAGGACATGCTATTAATGTGCGCCTTGGATTTTTGAAAGAGGTGGGAAGATCATCTCTATATGGTAGAGTTTGCCAACAATAATAGCTACCAAGCGAGCATAAGTAGGGCACCGTTTGAAGCTTTGTATGGTCGGAAATGTCGTACACCATTAGCTTGGGCCGAAGCAGGCGAATCTAAGCTATATAAGGGTAAGGAAGTCGAAGAAGCAAATTCGACGATACGCTCTATTCGGTAGAGGCTACTGATAGCCCAAGATAGACACGCAAAGTATTATAATGCCAAGCACTGAAACGTTGAGTTTGTGGTTGGCGATTGGGTATATTTGAAAATCAAGCCCTTCAAAGGAGTGTCCACGATTCAGCGCTTGAAAAAGTTAAGTCTGAGATATCTTGGTCTGTTTAAAGTGGTGGAGTTAATTAGAGAAGCTTCTTATCGGCTAGCTCTTTCGGCAGAATTTATGTGATTGCATGATGTGTTCCACATATTAGTGCTTCAAAAAGCCTTAAAAGATCCAGCTCAAGTGATTCTGAATGATCGCATACCGGTCGAATTTGGGCTAACGACGAAGGTTAGGCCAATTTGCATCGAGGATAAAGCCGATAAACAGTTGCAGAACAAGACAGTCGGGATGATCAAGGTTCGATGGGACAACTACGACCGTGAGGAGCTAACATGGGAGCAGGAGCAGACCAGTCGTGCTGAATTTTCCGAACTGTTTGTTTAAACTTGTATAATAGTTTGTTTTTTATGTTGTATAGAACATGACATGTTGTAACAACATTTTGTTGAAGAGTTTCCTGAGTCCTGTATACAAATTTCGGGATGAAATTTCTTGTAAGGAGGGGAGGATTGTAACGCCCCAAATATCGATTTTTGAGTGGACTTTGTAGGATGAGCAACACAGTCTGGGACACGGGCGTGTCCGAGGCCATGTCCTGCTCTACTTGAGGCTACATGGCCTGGGACACGGGAGTGTCCAAGGCCGTGTCCTGCTTTATGTACTCGAGTGTGGTATAGGGCTCTCTCGAATGTGGCACTGGGCGGTGTCGAGTATGGCACACTGATGGCGCGACGCCTCCGACGCTACCTGATGATAACCCGGTTGCCGATGCGCTACAACATAAGGACTTTAGGCGCAATGATTATGCTA
This sequence comes from Platanthera zijinensis, assembly GCA_039513925.1. NCBI lineage: Eukaryota > Viridiplantae > Streptophyta > Magnoliopsida > Asparagales > Orchidaceae > Platanthera > Platanthera zijinensis. The sequence goes on along the minus strand of CM077081.1, from coordinate 172,446,036 downwards.
ACGGAAGCCCGCATTACAACCTCCGTCCGCGGCTTGCTCGGCCCACTTGAAGATTAATTTCTTAAAGCTTTAGTATTTTATTTAACTATTTGTGAATATAAAATTATTCCATAATTGGTTAATAATTTTATATTCACTTGAGGACTTGTATTATTTTTATTTCCTGTATTTAAATATTTGGTGTGTATTTAACCGCCCGGATGGATGAGATTTCATCTCCATCTTGGACGGTTTGATGTGTTTTGTAACTCCTATATAAGGAGGCTATTATGATGAGTTAAAGCATTAAAGAATAAAAAAAACCTACTTTCACTCTTGTGAAATTTTGGCCAAGGAGGTCTCCCTCTTGCCGCCGCCCCCCCCCCCCAAAGGTGTGAAGCCTTCCCCCCTGATAGTTTAACTTTCAAGGCAGCCTAAACACCTAGAGGGGGGGTGAATAGGTTCTGCTTCTCTTTCTAAAACTTCTAGGCAAAATTCAATTCAATAACTAATATAATAAACACAGCAATCACAGAAAGCAAAACATCACAGATTGCACTATGTTTTATAGTGGTTCCCCAAGGTCTGGGTACATCCACTTTCCCCCTTCACCTATCTAGCAGTATGCTAGATTCGGCCAAACTTCCACTTATCTCAGATCAATAGATCTTACAACTCAGAACCCAACTGGTTCCTACAACTCAGGCACAACTGCCCTACCTCAGCCTTGCCCCAAGGCCTACAACTCAGAGAATATCCTTCTCCTACACTCAGGCAAACAGCCCTACCACTCAGAGTTCAACACTCTTACACTCAGCCTTTATAACATAGGCTTACAACTCAGATCTGTATAAACAGATCCTACAGAAATATAGAAAAGATTGTTTTAATTGTCTTGCCAAAGTTGAGAGAGAAAAGGCAATGACAATTCTTGATCAGCTGATGCAATCAACTGTTTCTTAGCCTTCTTCAAAGCTTCTTGAAAATGTACTTAGCTGAGTTGATTCCAAACAGCTTCTTGAGAATCCACTGGTGGATTCTTTCTTCTTCTTCAAATTCTGACTTGATCTCTCTCTATCCAGAACTTTGAATGATTCTTCTGAATTCTGATTAGAACTCTTCTTAGATCTATCCTTAGATAGTCTTCTTAGATCTCCCGGAGAAGATCTTCTTAAGTGCCTAGCACTTTCTTGAAATGAGTAGAATTGTAATCCTTCTCCACTTTCTGATCCAATGTATTTCAAAAGGTCAGTTCTATATGTTGTTCATTATTTTCTCCTTCTGAATCTGTCTATTTATAGACATTCTTCATGGTAACCGGCTGATCCGGTTTCTAACCGTTTTCTGACAAGTCTGACAGCTTCAGTTAACCGGTGGTAACCCACAGCTGTCAAGTCTTCAATCAAGTCCTGTGCCTTAGTCTTGAATCGCAAGTTGTTGAAACAGTCTGTCAGAAAGTGTCGAGACCATCTGTCTATTTGTGTCGACATAATTGACTTTGGTGTCGACACAGTCTTCAGTGATGTCGACTAAGTTGCCTTTGAGTCGACACAGCTTCTTCTGCAAATAACTTGATCTTGACTCTTCAGTGTGTCGACACAAGTCCTGTGTGTCGACACAGTTGTTGTAGAATCATAACTTTAATAAGTGTCGACTTAGCCTTCAGGTGTCGACACATTCATTTTTTAACTCTGCTATAATGTGTTGACTTAATCACAATGTGTCGACACATTCTGCTGGTGTCGACTAACTTGAGGTCGACTATTTTCTTCTGTGTCGACACATTCAGATGATGTCGACAATCTTGAGATCGACTATACTCTTCTGTGTCGACACATTCTCCCAATGTTGAGGTCGACGCTTTTCTTCTGTGTCGACACAATTTCCCAGTATTGTGTCGACTCTTTTCTTCTGTGTCGACACAATTTCCCAGTGTTGTGTCGACTCTTTTTCTGTGTCGACACAAATTCCCAGTGTTGTGTCGACTTACTTCTTCTGTGTCGACACTTTTTCCCAGTGTAGTTGTAGACTAACTGCTATGTGTCGACACTGCTTCCCAGTGTTGTGTCGACTATTTTCTTCTGTGTGTCGACACTGCTTCCTTTGTGTCGACACTTGGACTTAGAATTTTTCTGCATACTTTATCAATTCTCCACCTGCACATGTCAACTTAAAACAACATCAAATACACCTTGATGTATATCATTGAGCTAAGTTGGGCTTCTTCAAATCAGGTACACATTTTCCAATGTACCCAACAATCTCCCCCTATTTGGAGAAGTCATAACCCCTATAGCCAATGATATACACCATTTATAAACAGTACTAAATGATGATTAATGACATAGCAGGAATACTTTAATATAAACAAAACATAACATAGAATAATTCATCACAGAATGCACATTATAATATGCCAAACAACATTTTGTTTATAACTGGGTAATGTTTGATTACAATGTATTACATTTGATCATTACATCACAACATTACAAAACATTTAAAACAAAATCAGGATTGATCAGGCTCTCTAATTGTAATCCCTTTGCCAGACTGAATTGTAGCTGTCACAGGAGCTTCTGATTCTTCAGCTATCTTCTTTCCTTTAAGATCAGCTTTCTTCTGAGCTTCTTCCTTGATCCTTTGCCTTTCAAAATAATGAAAAGGCTTTGGGAAGTATTTGCTTGGCTCCTTAGCATCTGATGGCAGTCTTCCCAGCTTGGCTTTCCATCTGAATTGTACAATTGCCTCTTGCCTTGCCTCATACTTCTGCCATTCAATTTCATTGTACCACTTTCCTCTCTCATGAACTTTATCTTGTACAGCTTTCCATGCAGTGAGTATTATGTTCCTTGAAGTAGGACTCCACTGCTCATAATCTGGCTTCAGTACAGCCTGCTCTCTGAATTTCTTCTTTGCCAATAGAGCATCCTGCTGTTCTTTCAGAGTAGCCTCAGGCTTATCAACCTTTCCAAAGACAATGTTAGTAACCTCCTTTGGAGGACTATACATTTCTTGAACTTTCTGATCAATCAAATCAAAATCTGTAGGGGGGTATATGACTTGGGCAACCTCAGGTTGATTGCCTTCAAGTAGATTAGATTGTATTCCTGACTCAGCTACCATAGCATCATCACACAATGGGGGATATCCCAAAGTGGCTCGTATGCTATTGGTCACCCACTTGGTGTGCTCAGAGCCTGCATGAATTAGCATCCTCTCCCCCTTTATGGCTTCTCTAGAGACATGATCTCTTAAATCTTCCTTTTGAAATCGAATTTGGCCATCCAAATAATTCACTCCCTCTTTGAAAAATGGTCTTAACTTTTGAAGCTTTTCAGATATTTCCTTTTGAGAGGTTGTGATGGCAGTCTTAACAGATGCAATAGCAGCCTGAAAATTCTTATCAAATTCTTCCATTTCTTTGGCTCTATCTGCAGGCAGACCTGGAACAATCTTCTTGACCTCCTCAATAATCTCATTATGAGATTCAGTTAAATTCTCATTCATTCTAATTTGATTTTCCAAAACATAACTTTGCTTCAAAGCAATATCATCCATCTTTGTAGAAATAGCCTCCTGTTGTTTAGCCAGATAAACCACAGCATTGCCACCCTTGTGGAAGCAATCTGTCATTTCAGTTTTATGCATGTTGACTTGAAATTGGATGGACTTGATATCCTGAGCTAAGTCAAACTGAACTGACTTGCTATTTTCATCAACATACTTCTCCAGAGCCATCCTTTGGTCATCCAATTTTACTTGAAGATCTACCATAAATTTATTGTAATCAAAGGCTGGAGAAACTTGTGGAGTTGTGGTCTGTAATGCCTGCTTATAGTTCTTGCTTCTTCTCTTAAAGACAACAAGTTTTCTTTTCTTTGCCACCCTGGCTTCTTCAGTTTCTGTTTCAGAGGAAGTATCTACATGAATTCTTTCTTGTGGATGATGAATTGTATCTGTTCCAGGGAGTTGTTGCTCAGCTTCAACATCCACTGGCTCATCCTCAACCTGTGTTTCCATAGCAGCTTCCTGATCAATGTCCATTCCTATGGACTTCTCAATATCTGGTCCACCTCCTTCTTTATCAGCAGCAGTATCAATATCTGGGAATAACTCCTCCATAGTAAATTCCACTTGAGTTGTCACCTCTGCAGCAGTTAAATCTTGAGATATGTTTAACTGTGCTTCTTCTTGAAGTTGCACTTCAGTATTTAGAGTGTCAGGAGTAGGAGTGGACACTAGCTCCCCCTGAACCTGTGCAATAATAAGAATATGAGCAATGTCTTTTATAGTAAAATACATTAGCTCCCCCTATACCTGAGCAGAAGTAGATACCTTTGGAGCAGGAGTGGAAACTGGCTCCCCCTGCATCTGTGCAGGTGTTGATACTTCCTGGACCACAGTTGAGTCAAGCTGTGTCCCTTCTTGTACTTGTTCAGATTCTTGATTTGGTGTAGGGGATTGCACAGGGGTGTCTGGCCTGCTCTCTTCAGGCACATCCTTGGACAGCACCCTATCCCACCTAGAGAATAGTCGCATATCCATTCTTCTCATATGGTTAATCTTACTCCCTTGCAGCTGCTGCATCACTTCAGGAATCACTCCAGTGAAGTACAGGCTCATGATCCTAGCCATGTTAGGCTTCTTGATTCCCTCTTTGATCTTGTCAAAGAGCACTCCTGACCAATCAGTGGGAATAATAAAAACTATCCTGCTCATCAGGCTGAACATATAGGCAGAAATCCTATCATGTCCACCTGTCTTGCAGAGGATTACTTTTCCAACTACTTCTGACAAGAATTTCCCTTGTTGATTCATACCCTTCCTGTTGAAGGCATCTTCAATCTTCAATCCTTGGTCCAGTCCACACCATTGAAGGGCTTCCCTTGTCTTAGATATAGGAACTTCCTCTTCATTCTCAACTACTTGCAATTGGAAGATTTTTCTTAAACTTCTTTGGTTAATCTTTACCTTACTCCCTTGAACAGTAGACTTAATCTTGAGGCCAGTAGAATGGACTGATGCAGAGATAAAGAACTCGTGAACCTCCTTCTTCCAGATCTTAGTTGGTTCTGAAATGAGAAATTCTAACCCTGATGCAGAGAGAAGGGTGATAACTCCTTGAACATCAGGCGGCGCCTCTGCAAAGGCCTGGCGCACCAACTCATACCCTTCATTGATGTTATCTTCAATTCTTGGCGCCATCGTTGTGTCGAGAAAGCTTGAGAGAAGAGAGAAAGATAAACTGTCGACACAGGATTTTAGTCTCGAAAACCTTGAAAGCGTGTCGACAGAAAGAGCTTTTGACCTATTTATAGCTTCTGTTGAAAGAAGTTCAAAAGGCGCCAAAAACAGTCTAAATGTGTCGACACAGACGGAATGTGTCGACACAAACTTCTATTAACTCGACATTTCTTCAGCCTACTATGTGTCGACACCAATTTGTGGTTATGTCGACACCTTGGATACATAGTAGAAAGACAGAAATTCTGTGTCGACACTAAGGACAAGTGTCGACACATATTCTGTAAGTGTCGACACCATAATTCTGGTTGAGTCGACATTACATTTCTGGTTAAGTTGACAATAAAACTCTTAAGTGTCGACACATATTCTCTGTGTCGACACAATATTTCTGACTTGTCGACATAATTTCTCTGAGTCGACACATTATTACTGAATGTGTCGACACATTCTTACTTAGCCAATTTCTGTAACTTCAATGTGTCCTTTTTAACACTTGATTATGTTGTTACTACTTTTACTTACTTATAAACCACTTCAATAGCATTGTTAATGATTTTGTTTAATACATTAATCAATGGTTAACATACCTAATTCAATTTTGAATTTATTGAATTTGGTTTCATCTAAAGGCTTAGTAAATACATCTGCTATTTGATAATCTATTTTTACAAATTCAAATGAGATGTCACCTTTTTCTACATGTTCTCTAAGAAAATGATATTTGATTTCTATATGCTTAGTTCTACTATGAGAAACTGGATTATTAGCAATAGAAATAGCACTCTTAGAATCACATAAAAGAGGTGTTCTACTTACCTGAATACCATAATCCTTAAGCTGATGCTGCATCCATAATAGCTGTGCACAGCAGCTTCCAGCAGCAATATACTCTGACTCAGCTGTGGAAATTGCCACACTAGTCTGCTTTTTACTACTCCAAGATATTAGTCTTCCTCCCAGGAATTGACAAGTACCTGTAGTACTCTTTCTATCCTCTCTACATCCTGCAAAATCTGATGGCTGCTCTACATATACTTCTTCTTTAAGATCACCATTCAGAAATGCTGACTTCACATCCATCTGGTATACTTTGAAGTCTTGGTAGGCTGCATAGGCAAGGAACATTCTGATTGCCTCCAGCCTTGCTACTGGAGCAAAGGTTTGATCAAAGTCAATCCCTTCTTCCTTCCTGTATCCTTTTGCAACCAATCTTGCTTTATTCTTTACTATTATTCCACTTTCATCTAGCTTGTTCCTATAGATCCACTTAGTTCCAATTATGTTGTGGCCTCTTGGTTTAGGAACAAGCTCCCAGACTTTGCACCTTCTAAATTGATTCAGCTCCTCTTGCATAGCATCAATCCAGTGCTGGTCTTGGATAGCTTCTTCAAACTTCTTAGGTTCCATTTGGGACAAGAAACTAGAATGCAAAACTGTGCTTTGATTTCTGCTTCTAGTTTGCACTCCTTGTCTTGGATCACCAATTATCTGATCAGTAGGATGATCTCTTAGATATCTTATAGCTGGAGGTAGATTCCCTTCAGGTTGTGCATCTCCAGCTTCTTCATTCTGCTGTTCCTCTTGGTTTTCATCAGCTTCCATTATCTCTTGTACTCCCCCTGGACAGCAGCCTTCATTTTCCAATGCTCCCTCTTCCTTTGAAGCTTCAGCAATGGAGAGCTTGTCCATCTTCTTGCTTATACCTGTTGAGTCATTTGATCTACATGACAACTCACAATTGATTAATCTTGTTTCATCAAATACAACAAGCACAGATTCTTCAACAACTTGAGTAGTTAAGTTGAAGACTCTATAGGCCTTACTATTTGTGCTGTACCCAACAAATATCCCATCCTGGGATTTGGCAGCAAACTTAGTCAAATATGACTTGTCATTGTTAAGTATATAGCATTTGCAACCAAAGATCCTAAAATAGGATAGGTTTGGTTTTCTGCCTTTCACAATCTCATAGGGAGTCTTTCTGTGGCCTTTGGTGATAGAAGCCCTATTGATGACATGACAAGCAGTGTTAACTGCCTCAGCCCAAAAATATTCTGGGAGAGAGGTGTCACTCAATAGAGTTCTACCAGCTTCAATTAATGTTCTATTCTTTCTTTCAGCAATACCATTTTGCTGAGGTGTTCTAGGTGAGGAGAACTCTTGGAAAATCCCAAAGTCTATACACAAGTTTGTTATGCTTTCAGATTGAAACTCAGTACCATGGTCACTTCTAATTTTGACCACTGTACTATTCAGTTCATTCTGAATTTGCTTTACAAAATTAAATAATACACTTGGGGTTTCAGATTTTTGTCTCAGAAAGAACACCCATGTAAATCTAAAATAGTCATCTACAACCACTAGAGTGTAGACCTTCCTACCTAGACTGTGAACTGGCATAGGACCAAAAAGATCCATATGCAAGAGGTATAAGCACCTCACAGAATCCTTGTTTTCAAGGCTTTGAAATGAGGTTTTTGTCTGCTTGCCCTTTTGACAAGCTGAGCATACCCCTTCCTTTATACACTTAACTTGAGGCCCATTCCTCACTAGTTCTTTACTAAAGAGTTGGCCAATTGTCTTGTAGTTTAGATGAGCCAATCTCTTGTGCCACTTAACACAATGAGAAGCATTGTCATCAGCTACAAGACAAATGGGGGATGCCTTATTCTCACATTCAAAATTAAGGCAATACACATTTCTCTTCCTATACCCAGTCAATATGATCTCTTGATCACTTGACCTTTTGATATGACATCCATCCTTACCAAATGAAATGTCATATCCTAGATCACTCAGCTGGCTTATGTGTAACACCCCAAAAAGGCCCCAATAGACTCAACTTGAATTTTGAGTAGCAGGTCAGGTTACACGGCCTGGGACACGGGCGTGTTGTCACAACCCGCATTTTCTCCGAATTAAGAATTATCAGAGTAAGAGAAAACGCGCGTCATGATGCCACGTCAAGCAGGGGATAACTGCTGACGCTCAGGCAAAAACCAACTACAACCTTTATGCAAGAAAATTGTGCGCTTAATGAATAGAAAATCAGTTATGTTTATAGTCCGTATCCCTCGGCTCAGTGGATCATCTAGTCCACAAAAGAAAACTATATTTAAACGCTGCGGAAAATACTTTAATTAGGTTTTACACCCTAAAGAGCGCATAAGGGTCCCAAGAGAACCACTTATGCTATGCAAGACACTACTTTTAGTTTACATAATATGTATAAGAAAACGGTTTTCATACGTGATTTGGAAAGTAGTGTTTAAGTTTGCAAAACATGCTGATCATGAGATTTATTTACAATAGCATTTATAGTTTGAAAATACCTAGCAACCTAGCATAAATCCTCTCAAAGCAAGTAGACTATCTCCAGAAAATGGTAGCAGCAATAGTATATATATCTAGTACAAGGTAAAAACTACTAGTGGGCGCCAACAACCTGACACGAACCCACTAGCACATATATATGTCTGTAAGAAAGTACTGAAAACTACCTCACTAACAAGGAAAACAAAACTTCAAAGTCCGGGAGTCCACCAACAACACCACCTACTAGCCACCAGACTGGCTACAGCTCCGAACCTGAGGCATTCCAAAAGAAAACAGAATACCTCAGCAAGCAAAATCAAGGTAAAAACAACTGCATGTAAGAGTCAACCAAAAGGACAAAGTAACTGAAAACATGCAGAAGAAAGAGTCACAACTGTCCAAAACAGGACAACAGGAAATGCACAACGTGCAAAGAAACAGCAACAACCCAGCCCAGGAACCACATCCTGCAGGGCCTACTAGGCTGCCAAGAGCCTAAAATGCTGCAAAACTACCACGGAAGAAACTTCTAACACCCTAAACTGTGGGAAGTGATAGTAGCAAAACAACAACGAGGAACCGGATCGAAGGCAAACGCAGTCCTCCAATCCACCATGTCCAAGTCAAAAGCTCGAGGGTCAAAACGTGAAAACACAAGGGATCTTCCCACCCGAAATGCCCAGCCCGTACCTGGAGCAAGAAATCCATGGGTGGCCTTGGCTATATCACAAAACTCCACCCCCATAAAGAGCTACAACCACCACTACTATCCACGACCCACGATTCGGCCTCTAGGAAAATCAAGAAAACGGCCGACAAGGAAAAGTCCAGATATACAACTGGAAATCCACTCGGAATTGAAATACAACGTAAAGGAAGAAATGTTGAAATGAACCAACACGACTAGGCGCTGAGTGAAACCCACTCAGTGCCTACCTAAACCTTGGCGTTGAGTGAGCTAGCCTCACTCGCCGCCAAAATAAAGTTACTACCCACAAAACCCACTAAGGAAAACGGGGCTCGACAATAGTCGAACGACCAAGGCAGAAGATCCAGAACTCGAGTAGTTACCTGCCACTTGAGTATCTAAACCCCCGCACTCGAAATCAGCTAAATTAGCCTAGCAAAAGGAAATATACAAAACGCACGGTCAGTGGCGCACGGTCAGTGGTCGTGCGCACTCATTGGCTGATGATCGTGCGAAACGAACCTGGAAACCTGACAGAAAACCTAGCAACTGCGCACGATCACTGTCGCACGATCACTGGTCGTGCGCGCTGTTGCCAGCGCTCGTGCGATTGCCCGAGACAGAACTTTGGAAAATGAAATTTATACGCGCACGAACAGAGGCACACGACCAGTGGTCGTGCGCCCTAAAGGCTGATGACCGTGCGCGGCAAACCTGTACCGTTTGGAATTTTCCGAACGACACCGGAACGCGCACACGACTCACGCCACTGCAGTAGCAGTAGACGACTATCAACTTCGCACGCTACTACCTTTCGAACTATGCCTAACCATTCGAATAATACCAAAACGAAGGAAATTGGCAACCACACCCCCTCCTAACTCTCCCACTCGGCTACGCCCGAACCGGAGCAACAATCAAAATTAAGGAAAAACAGCGGCTTCACGCTGACAATTTGGATTCCAAACATCACCACATAGGGGGGGGGGTTTCAGTAGGACGAACTAAGCCCTATGGTTAGCAAGAAAATGAGAATAACAAGGCCTCTAACCTAGGCTAACCGGGAGTTCAATTTCAGTAAATAAATTCGAAGAAAACACTTGGCAAGGGCAAGAATACCACTTGCCTCAATTCACAGCGAAGCTTGGACTGATTTCCTCCTCTTCGCACGGATCAAAACGGCCGCAACACCTAGAACAAGGACTCGGCCATTAATGGCGGAAAACTCCAAAAACTAAAAATTTCCAATCCTTCCAAAACTCTACGAAAATCGAATTTCTTACCGCAGGAATGAAGGTCTCGACGAGAGCAATCCGAATCCACTCTCGGAATCGAATTCCGTCCACAAACGCTCCGGGAATCGGCGTCCGAAGGCAAGGCTCGGCGGTTACTTTCTCTCGTACAAAAGGGGGGCCGGCGGTTTTTCTATCGGAGAAGATGAAGGAACGATGGCTCTCATCCTATTATATATATATATAATTATATAATTATATATTTAATTATAAAATTACATAAAGCACCAAATCGACGCGAAAACCGATTCACCTCGGAATTCGACGAAATTCGCACCGTAGCTAAATACCCACGCTACGAACACAACGGCGAAGTCGAAATTAACTTTCGACGAACAGAACACGAGTTATACCCAAGCAAAGCCAAACACAAACATCCCCCGAGAGGCCACACCGGGTCACCAAACCGACTCGGTTGCTAGGGAGATTTTGCCAACAGGCTACCAAACAGGGCACTCAGTTCTAAGGAGCTAAACCATACTCCACACATGACACAAGCCACGGAAACGCGTCTTCGTAACGCCAAATGAGAATAAAAATAATCGCTGAAAAGGCGGGGCGTTACAGTCACTCCCCCTAAAAGAAAGTTTCGTCCCGAAACTTTACGCACAGCCCTCCTACTAAAGAAGGAAAAGGTAACAAACAGAAGTTACAAAGGGAAACATACCGATCCAATCAGCGAAACAGGTGAGGGTACGCCCTCCTCATGGCCGACTCTAGCTCCCAAGTCGCGCTCTCCAAATCCTGATTCTTCCATAGAACTTTCACCATCGGTATGGACTTCTTTCGCAGCACACGCTCCTGAGTATCCAAAATACGAACTGGCATCTCAATAAAAGAGAGGTTGGGCTCCAACTGGGGCACAACATCTAAGAGTTGCCCACTGCTGCGCACACATTTCCGCAATTGGCTAACATGAAAAACATTATGAACACCAGGGAAGTTCGCTGGCAAATCCAACCTATATGCCGACACACCAATCCGCTCCAAAATCTCGAACGGGCCCACATATCTTGGGTCCAATTTCCGATTTTTACCAAATCTCTTTACACCCACCATTGGAGAAACCTTGAGGTATACATGATCCCCTACTAAAAACTCCAATGCGGACCTACGCCGATTGGCGTTCTTTTCGTACCTCTCCTGGGCTAAACGAAGCTTTTCACGAATAAGCTTCACGGCAACTTCCATCTCTTCCAGAGCATCAGGACCCAACAAAGGCTTCTCACCAGCCTCAACCCAAAACAACGGAGTCCTACAGCGCCTCCCATACAAAGCTTCGAACGGAGCCATCTGCAAGCTTTCCTGATAACTGTTATTGTAAGCAAATTCCATGAGTCGCAGACGCTCATCCCACGCTCCACCGTGGTCTAAAATATAGCACCGGATCATATCCTCAACAATCTGATTGACCCGCTCCGTCTGCCCATTGGTCTGAGGGTGGTACGCAGTAGAATACCTCAGATCCGTACCCAAACCCTCCTGCAGACTCTGCCAAAAACGAGAAGTAAACCGGGAGTCTCGATCTGAAATGATACTAACCGGCACACCGTGGAGTCGGATGACTTCATTCAAGTACAACTCCGCTATCTTCTTCATCGGGTAATCAATCTTATAAGGCACAAAGTGAGCACACTTCGTCAATCTATCCACTATAACCCAAACAGAATCATATCCTCTCGGGGATTTTGGCAAACCCGTAATGAAGTCCATAGATATACTCTCCCACTTCCAAGTCGGGATCTCTAGCGGAGTCAACTTACCACCAGGCCTTCCATGATCGGCCTTCACACGCTTGCAAGTGTGACACTCAGCAACATATCGGGCTATATCTCCTTTCATACCATACCACCAAGCAATTTGCCTTAAGTCACGGTACATCTTCGTAGATCCTGGATGGTAGGCAACGCTGGAACCATGAGCCTCACTGCAAATCATACTCCTAATGTCCCCAACAGCGGGAACGCAAAACCTGCCGCGGTACTTCAAAGTACCCGCATCATCAATAGCAAAATCTGGCAATTCTCCCTTCTCAGTCCTGGTAAAAAGGTGCAACAGATCTGGATCGTCCTTCTGATGCAGTCTAGTCAAAGAAATCCAGGACGGCTCTTCCACAGATAAGCTACTCTGCAAACTACAGCATCCCACTGAAATATCCATAAGGAGGAACTCCTCAACTAATCGATCGGCGGAGAGGTTAAAGATCTTTCCCGTCTTTCGGCTCAGGGCGTCGGCCACCACATTGGCCTTGCCCGGATGATACTGGATTTCTACATCATAATCCGCCACATACTCAAGCCATCGCCGCTGACGCAGATTCAACTCCTTCTGCGTGAACACGTACTTCAGGCTCTTATGGTCAGTAAAAATCTTGCACTGAGCCCCATAAAGTAAGTGTCTCCACAACTTCAACGCATAGATAACCGCTGCAAACTCAAGGTCATGCGTAGGATAATTCTTCTCATGAGTCTTCAGCTGCCTTGACCCATAAGCAATTACTTTTCCGTCCTGCATTAATACGCATCCCAGACCGATATGCGACGCATCCACATACACATCAAAATCTACGCCCTCAATAGGAAGGGTCAGAACGGGAGCAGTACACAGCCTCCTCTTTAACTCCTGAAAAGCTTCTTCGCACTTCTCGCTCCAAACAAAAGCCACATTCTTCTGAGTTAGCTTGGTCAAAGGTGCGGCTAGAGAAGAGAAACCCTCCACGAATCTCCTGTAATAGCCGGCCAGCCCCAAGAAACTTCTGATCTCTTTAGGAGTATTCGGCCTACTCCAATCCGTCACTGCTGCAATCTTTTCTGGGTCAACCGAAATCCCATCCTTGTTCACCACGTGGCCTAGAAAAGAAACCTGAGGCAACCAAAATTCGCACTTGCTCAACTTGGCGAATAACTTGTGGTTCCTCAATTCTGACAGGACCAAACGCAAATGCTGCTCATGCTCCTCAGCACTGCGAGAATAAACTAACACGTCATCAATGAAGACCACAACGAACTTGTCGAGAAAATCCTTGAACACCCTGTTCATCATATCCATGAAGGCTGATGGTGCGTTGGTTAAACCAAACGACATCACCAGAAACTCAAAGTGTCCATGCCTCGACCTAAACGCAGTCCGTGGAATATCCGCCTCACGGATCCTGAGCTGATGATAGCCCGAACGAAGATCGATCTTAGAGAACACCGTGCTACCACGCAACTGGTCAAACAAATCATCGATCCTCGGCAGAGGGTACCTGTTCTTGATAGTGACCTTGTTCAACTCTCTATAGTCGATGCAAAGCCTCATCGACCCATCTTTCTTCTTTACGAACAAAACAGGAGCACCCCAAGGCGACGAACTCTGCCTGATAAAACCTTTAGCCAACAACTCGTCTAACTGAATTCGCAACTCCTCTAACTCGCGAGGGGCCATCCGGTACGGCGCCTTAGCAATAGGACGCGTACCCGGCTCCAAATCAATAACAAACTCCACCTCCCGCTCAGGAGGGATACCAGGAAGGTCATCAGGAAAAACATCGGCGAAACCACGAACAATAGGAATCTCCTCCAAGCGTGGCACGCTTACAACGGTTCCAACCGCCGATACTAAACAAACACTACTATCAGAAAGAAACAAACTCTGAACACATACCGCAGAGAGAACAGGAGAATCCTGACACGGATCAGCATACACGCTGCCGGGCTGACCGTCGTCCCTGATGAAGTCCAAGCGCTTTCCTTTGCACTGAATGACCGCATCATACCGAGAGAGCCAGTCCATGCCCAAAATGACATCGAAATCCTCTAGATCAATCATCTTCAGATCCGCCTTCGCAAGAAAATCCCCCAACAAAACCGGGCAATCCAAAATACCCATATCTGACAACACAGATTCACCAGAGGGAAACTTGACACGGAAGGAATCCCGAACACGATCTAGAGACAACCGATGACGGTCCACAAAGGCTCTAGCCACGAACGAGTGGGTAGCGCCGGAGTCAAACAGAACACGCGCCCAACGGTTCTTCACCTTAAATTTCCCTATAGGAACGCACAAAGCTAAGGAACTAGCACAACAGTGCCGCAAACAATCTAGCAACTAAACTACCAGGCTAGAAAGAAAAGAAAAACAACAAACAACTAACCTGAGATCACCTGGGTCGAAGTCTGAGCCTCCTCGGAAGAAATCACGTTCAGCTTCCCTTTTCCCTTGTCCACATGCTGAGGTGGAGGTAAAGCCTGTAAAGGAACTGCAGGAAGAGCTGACTGAACCTGAGGACACTTCGACTTAACGTGACCCTTCTGCCCACACTGATAGCAGACTCTATCCCTGGACCAACACTGGGCCGCATCATGCCCGGATCGCTTGCAAACTGAACAGGAGACATCTCTCCTAGGAGCACCCTGAATAGCATGAACCTGCTCCTTCTTCTGAGCTGCCGATTTCTTAAAAACACCTCTCAACAGGATGGCCTGACCGGCCACAAAAACTGCACACCACCCTGCTCCTCTTACCCGGAACAGCATCGGGTACCAGGGGTTTCTTCTCTTCTACCAGCTTCCTCTTATCCTTCCTCCACTGCTGGCCTCTGCTCTTTGCCATCTCAATGGCCTCAACCTTAAGAGCAGCCTCTACAACTCCAGCATAAGACACTGACCCATAAGCACTGGCCAACTGCTGCACCTCACTCCTCAAGCCACCGAGAAATCTCTTCACTCGATCCGCCTCAATGCTGACCAAAGCAGGGGCAAAACGGCTCAACTTACTAAATTCTATCTCATACTCACCCACTGTGAGCTGCCTTTGCTTTAGATAGAGGAAATCATTCATAAGACGGTCACGCTCAACCGAAGGCAAGAACTTCCTCAACAACATCTCTTTGAACATCTCCCACGAGCACCCAGCCACTAAGCCCTCCTTTTCTCTCAGCCACCAACTCTTAGCCAACCCTTTGAGCTGATAGGTGGCTAACATCACCCTCTGGTCACCTGAAATTCCTGAGTACGAAAACATCTCCTCCATGGAGATCAACCAGTCATCTATAACCATGAAATCTGCCTTCCCATCATAAGTGGGAGGGCTCAGCCTCTGAAACTGCGAGATGAAGGCCATCTCCGCTGGCACCACCACTGGAGGTCTCAAGGGTGCAGGAGGAGGAGGAACAGCTAACCCCCCAGCAGGAACTTGCGCACCCTGAGCCTGGCCTGCCACAACTGCCACCAAAGACTGAATCTGGGCTTGCACCTCCTCCAACTGCCTGCCCATAGCTTCGCTACTCTGACGCAGACCCTCGATCACCGCATCGTTCTGAGCTCCAGAAGATTCACCCTCAGACAGGGGAGTCGATCGAGTCGCAGGTCGCCTAGCCATCCTAAAAATCATTACAACGCAGATCAGATCCAAACCCCACAACTAGAACCGAATACCAGTACAGACAATACATATGTAGATATAGACTTAAAGCTGCTAAACTTGCTCTGAGAGTTTATCTTTTTCACAAAAATTAGATGATATGACCTAACCTAGGATGGTTAACCACCACCTTACTAACTCTTGTGCCTAGATCGGATGCATGAATTTATGTTAGTTTGAAAACTTATGTGTGTACATATGTCATCCTGCAAATCTTTAGCTTGGCGCGTTGTGCTTATGCAATGTTATGATATGCATGATTGTGCTATGCATTCTAAAAACAAAGGCCCTAATGCATGATATGAGCGGCGTACACATGAAAATGTTATGCATCCCATACTACATAACATTTCCATGCAACGAAAAAAGAAACGTGCTAGTCGCAGTCATGTGGTGAGGTTATGCATCCCATACTACATAACCCTCACATGTAGCCCCTATGGTGGATCCATATACGAACACATATTATGCATCCCATACTACATAATATGCCCCGTATACTTCATGTTATGCTATGAGTGTAGTGTTCGTGCTTTTGCCAAGACGTGCTGATGACATATCGGTGTGTGAATGACATGATGCTGAACTACTAACAGCATCCAAGGAAGGTTGCCCAACTAACTTGTCAAGCAACCTCCCTCTGATACCAACTGTCACAACCCGCATTTTCTCCGAATTAAGAATTATCAGAGTAAGAGAAAACGCGCGTCATGATGCCACGTCAAGCAGGGGATAACTGCTGACGCTCAGGCAAAAACCAACTACAACCTTTATGCAAGAAAATTGTGCGCTTAATGAATAGAAAATCAGTTATGTTTATAGTCCGTATCCCTCGGCTCAGTGGATCATCTAGTCCACAAAAGAAAACTATATTTAAACGCTGCGGAAAATACTTTAATTAGGTTTTACACCCTAAAGAGCGCATAAGGGTCCCAAGAGAACCACTTATGCTATGCAAGACACTACTTTTAGTTTACATAATATGTATAAGAAAACGGTTTTCATACGTGATTTGGAAAGTAGTGTTTAAGTTTGCAAAACATGCTGATCATGAGATTTATTTACAATAGCATTTATAGTTTGAAAATACCTAGCAACCTAGCATAAATCCTCTCAAAGCAAGTAGACTATCTCCAGAAAATGGTAGCAGCAATAGTATATATATCTAGTACAAGGTAAAAACTACTAGTGGGCGCCAACAACCTGACACGAACCCACTAGCACATATATATGTCTGTAAGAAAGTACTGAAAACTACCTCACTAACAAGGAAAACAAAACTTCAAAGTCCGGGAGTCCACCAACAACACCACCTACTAGCCACCAGACTGGCTACAGCTCCGAACCTGAGGCATTCCAAAAGAAAACAGAATACCTCAGCAAGCAAAATCAAGGTAAAAACAACTGCATGTAAGAGTCAACCAAAAGGACAAAGTAACTGAAAACATGCAGAAGAAAGAGTCACAACTGTCCAAAACAGGACAACAGGAAATGCACAACGTGCAAAGAAACAGCAACAACCCAGCCCAGGAACCACATCCTGCAGGGCCTACTAGGCTGCCAAGAGCCTAAAATGCTGCAAAACTACCACGGAAGAAACTTCTAACACCCTAAACTGTGGGAAGTGATAGTAGCAAAACAACAACGAGGAACCGGATCGAAGGCAAACGCAGTCCTCCAATCCACCATGTCCAAGTCAAAAGCTCGAGGGTCAAAACGTGAAAACACAAGGGATCTTCCCACCCGAAATGCCCAGCCCGTACCTGGAGCAAGAAATCCATGGGTGGCCTTGGCTATATCACAAAACTCCACCCCCATAAAGAGCTACAACCACCACTACTATCCACGACCCACGATTCGGCCTCTAGGAAAATCAAGAAAACGGCCGACAAGGAAAAGTCCAGATATACAACTGGAAATCCACTCGGAATTGAAATACAACGTAAAGGAAGAAATGTTGAAATGAACCAACACGACTAGGCGCTGAGTGAAACCCACTCAGTGCCTACCTAAACCTTGGCGTTGAGTGAGCTAGCCTCACTCGCCGCCAAAATAAAGTTACTACCCACAAAACCCACTAAGGAAAACGGGGCTCGACAATAGTCGAACGACTAAGGCAGAAGATCCAGAACTCGAGTAGTTACCTGCCACTTGAGTATCTAAACCCCCGCACTCGAAATCAGCTAAATTAGCCTAGCAAAAGGAAATATACAAAACGCACGGTCAGTGGCGCACGGTCAGTGGTCGTGCGCACTCATTGGCTGATGATCGTGCGAAACGAACCTGGAAACCTGACAGAAAACCTAGCAACTGCGCACGATCACTGTCGCA
The DNA here is from genome assembly GCA_039513925.1 of Platanthera zijinensis. Classification (NCBI taxonomy): domain Eukaryota; kingdom Viridiplantae; phylum Streptophyta; class Magnoliopsida; order Asparagales; family Orchidaceae; genus Platanthera; species Platanthera zijinensis. The sequence continues at coordinate 172,427,775 of CM077081.1, read as the reverse complement.
CGATCACTGGTCGTGCGCGCTGTTGCCAGCGCTCGTGCGATTGCCCGAGACAGAACTTTGGAAAATGAAATTTATACGCGCACGAACAGAGGCACACGACCAGTGGTCGTGCGCCCTAAAGGCTGATGACCGTGCGCGGCAAACCTGTACCGTTTGGAATTTTCCGAACGACACCGGAACGCGCACACGACTCACGCCACTGCAGTAGCAGTAGACGACTATCAACTTCGCACGCTACTACCTTTCGAACTATGCCTAACCATTCGAATAATACCAAAACGAAGGAAATTGGCAACCACACCCCCTCCTAACTCTCCCACTCGGCTACGCCCGAACCGGAGCAACAATCAAAATTAAGGAAAAACAGCGGCTTCACGCTGACAATTTGGATTCCAAACATCACCACATAGGGGGGGGGTTTCAGTAGGACGAACTAAGCCCTATGGTTAGCAAGAAAATGAGAATAACAAGGCCTCTAACCTAGGCTAACCGGGAGTTCAATTTCAGTAAATAAATTCGAAGAAAACACTTGGCAAGGGCAAGAATACCACTTGCCTCAATTCACAGCGAAGCTTGGACTGATTTCCTCCTCTTCGCACGGATCAAAACGGCCGCAACACCTAGAACAAGGACTCGGCCATTAATGGCGGAAAACTCCAAAAACTAAAAATTTCCAATCCTTCCAAAACTCTACGAAAATCGAATTTCTTACCGCAGGAATGAAGGTCTCGACGAGAGCAATCCGAATCCACTCTCGGAATCGAATTCCGTCCACAAACGCTCCGGGAATCGGCGTCCGAAGGCAAGGCTCGGCGGTTACTTTCTCTCGTACAAAAGGGGGGCCGGCGGTTTTTCTATCGGAGAAGATGAAGGAACGATGGCTCTCATCCTATTATATATATATATAATTATATAATTATATATTTAATTATAAAATTACATAAAGCACCAAATCGACGCGAAAACCGATTCACCTCGGAATTCGACGAAATTCGCACCGTAGCTAAATACCCACGCTACGAACACAACGGCGAAGTCGAAATTAACTTTCGACGAACAGAACACGAGTTATACCCAAGCAAAGCCAAACACAAACATCCCCCGAGAGGCCACACCGGGTCACCAAACCGACTCGGTTGCTAGGGAGATTTTGCCAACAGGCTACCAAACAGGGCACTCAGTTCTAAGGAGCTAAACCATACTCCACACATGACACAAGCCACGGAAACGCGTCTTCGTAACGCCAAATGAGAATAAAAATAATCGCTGAAAAGGCGGGGCGTTACACGTGTCCCAGGGCGTGTCGGGTGACACGGCCTGGGACACGGGCGTGTCCCAGGGCGTGTTCTATTTATTTTGCAAAATTGGCCTATTCCGGGCAGAGCCGGACACGGCCTTGAACACGGCCGGGAACACGGGCGTGTCAGGCTGGACACGGGCGTGTCAGCTGCCGTGTTCCGACCCGTGTTCTGGTTGCAGCTCGATGGAGCAGGAGACACGGGCGTGTCTCAGGTTTGACACGGGTGTGTCAGGTCCGACACGGGCGTGTCGTTGACCCGTGTTGTGCAGTCGGTTCAAGCTGTGTGCACCGTTTAAGGGGTACACGGCCTGTGACACGGGCGTGTCACAGGCCGTGTCGGCCAAAAAGTGACATTTTGGGATAATCTTGGCCGTTCAGTTTCCTCTCTTTTGATCCAAAGGCTCAGGTGGTTTCTTGGGCTGGATAAGTCGTGAGAAGAGGATGAAGATTCATTCTTCATTATTCTTAAGGAAGAGAAAAAGAGAGAGGAAGAGAGGAAGAAGGAGGAGGAGAGCTAGCCACCGGCGGAGCTCCCGTGGTCCGATACGCGATCCGAAGCCGGCGTTGTGACGGCAAGGCTGCTGCGGTTCTTTCTCACCGGCTAGTTTGCGATGGCACCGAAGAGATCGTCAAGGGTAACGATCTTTCTTCCTTGGGCAGGTGAAGCCCTTTGTTTTGCATGTGCATGGGATCCTCCATCAAGAGATGGAAACGCGTAAGTGATTCCAGCAGTTGAGTCTGCATCTAGCGCCGGAAGTCTGTAGTACGGCATAGGCATGCTGTGTGAAGCCCATCCAGACGTATGTCGGGATTGGTGATGTTTATATTGCGATCCGGAGAAGACTCCGTGTATGCATCCTGCGGAGATGGTGAGGACGATGTGTTTGGTGTATAGGATGCTTTGCATAGCTCCTTTGGTTGTATGCTTGTAAGAGCTGGTTGATGGAGTGCGGACACCTCTGAGTGGGTGGGTGCGTGAGGTCTTCAACAGGGGTTTGGAGGCTTATGCCCATTTCACCAAGTGGCAATGTTAAGATCGGGTGAGCGGTCGATTGGTAGCAAAGCAGCAGGGCGAATTCCCTAGGCTTGTTACACTACGGGGGTAGGTCGACTGATAGTGCTCACGGGTTTTGGTGTGGTGCGTACCTCTGAGTGAGACGGGTGCGTGAGGTCTTCAACAAGGGTTTGGAGGCTTATGCCCGCCTACCAAGTACAAACCATGAAAGGTGCCCTGAGTGCACGGAGCGCCTGGCATTGAGGCCGGCGTTTGTGATGTTGGGTGTATGTGCTTTATATGTTGAAATTGCTATACATGCAGGGAAGGAACCACTGCCCCGGGTAAGGGGTGGGGTCGTTATAATTGGTCAGCTGAATGCTGACCGTTGCTTTGTTTATCACCCATGGGGTGGACGTCCTTATGCAGGTGTTGCGGGCTGATGGATTGAGCGGGCAAAAGCCCATGCTGCTGGTAGGCCCTCGAAGGCCGTGCGAAGTGTTGGATTTCATGTGTGGCCGGCCTGCGTGCCGATGTATGAAAAGATATGTGTTGTAAAGAGTAACTTGTAAGGCCGTAAGGCCGTGTGCGGTGTGGTTTGTAAACATTCCTGGTTATCTATATAAATGTGATATTTATATATTAGTGGACATTCAATGGCATGAGTTCTTGCACGTAATAAGCTTCCGCTAGAATGCTCTGAGTTAGGACTCGTTTGGTTTGGTATTATCCTGTGACCTCACCGTCTGTTTGTGGCATATAGTGTGGGGCCCCGGCCGGACCTTCTACTATACGTCATGTAACGGATGGGGTCGTTACATTTTGGTATCAGCGCTTTTGTCGGTCTTCCCTTCCGAATTCGTGGTCGAATTCTTTTGTGGGGTGGCGAGCACGTGTTCGTGCGACCTGCTGTAATGCTAATGAACTCAAGAATGTCCACTAGGAATGTGTGTGTGTGTGTTTATTCGGTGAGTTTGCCGTATTACCATGGAAAGTAATGCTATCTTGTTCACCTATAGGTGACGAGGAGTGGAGCTGGGCAGTCAGAGCCCCAGCGTTCGGATGAGAGTGCGGCACCACCTGAGGTGCCTACACCTCCCCCTTCTGCGGAAACGGTGCGCTTAGTTGCGGAGATGATCTTTGCTATGCTTCAGGCACAACCTTTTGGACAAGCGAGGCCCGCTGTGGCGCCAGTGCACGTTGGTGCGAGGCAAGAGCATGTTGAGGTTGGTGCGAGGCAAGAGCATGTTGAGGTTCCGGTTGCTGTGCAAGCAGCGGACGAGCAACTTAAGCACTTTATGGAGTTTAATCCGCCTACGTTTGTCGGGGCAACGTCTCCAACAGAGGCCGAGGATTGGCTCTCTAGGGTGAAAAGAATCCTGGCTGCGCTCAGGATTAATGAGGAGCAGAAAGTCCCGTTAGCCACTTTCCTCCTGGAAGGAGAGGCGAGGCTTTGGTGGGATGAGATCGAGTTGCACCAGTTGGGCGGTAGAGATCTGGGCGACATATCGATGGACGAATTCTCTAGATTGTTTTGGGCGAAATATTTGCCAATGGCGCAGAGAATTGCAATGGAAAATGAATTTCAACGTCTGGTACAGGGTGATAAGACCGTGGACGATTACCTGCATGAGTTTACCAAGCTCGGTCGTTATGCGGGGTCGACGTTTGCGGACCAGGCGCGGAAGACAAATAGGTTCTATGAAGGGCTGCGTGATGAGCTGAGGTTGGCTCTCCCAAGTTCAGTGAACCAAGGATTCCAAGCATTGGTGCATACCGCTAGTGCGCTAGAGAAGGATTTGAAGCGGGTGCGGGAGAAGAAGATCGTAGTGGTGGAAAAGTCCGACTTCAAAGTTCCGCCATCCGAGCAGTCCGATTTCAGGAAACGTGATAAGAAGCGGTTCAGGCCTGCTGAACAAACTTCTTCAGATGTTGCGTCAGGAGCAACGTTTGGGCAAGAACGGGTTGAGCCGCGTACATGTTTCATTTGTGGGAGGCCAGGACATATTGCGCGATTCTGCTGGAATGGTGCGTCCAAGGGTGAAAGAAAGACAGGTGCGTCTTATGACGAGAAGGGTAAAGCTGTGGTAGAGTCGTCTGCATCGCGGGCGCAACCGAGAATATACACTCTTGAGATGCAGGAGCCGCAAAGCTCAAATCAAGCAGAACAACAAATCCGTGCTTTGGACTTAATGGAGGCCGCTAGACGGATTCTGCGAGATGCGGAGAAGCCGAAATAAAGTGGAGTGTGCACTTTATTTTGTTGTTTGTTGTCTATATGTATGTATGTTTTTCTGTTTGGGTCAAACAGTGTGGTGGTACGATTCCATGGGGCGAGCCAAGCTGTGGCCTCTGAGCTCTAAACCTGGATCGTTTTGGGTTGTATCGCAACAGCGTGGTTGTGTTGATACTTGTGCGTTGCGCTAAATTTCGGGACGAAATTTCTATAAGGAGAGGAGGGTTGTAACACCCCAAAAAGGCCCCAAAAGACTCAACTTGAATTTTGAGTAGCAGGTCAGGTTACACGGCCTGGGACACGGGCGTGTCCCAGGGCGTGTCGGGTGACACGGCCTGGGACACGGGCGTGTCCCAGGGCGTGTTCTATTTATTTTGCAAAATTGGCCTATTCCGGGCAGAGCCGGACACGGCCTTGAACACGGCCGGGAACACGGGCGTGTCAGGCTGGACACGGGCGTGTCAGCTGCCGTGTTCCGACCCGTGTTCTGGTTGCAGCTCGATGGAGCAGGAGACACGGGCGTGTCTCAGGTTTGACACGGGCGTGTCAGGTCCGACACGGGCGTGTCGTTGACCCGTGTTGTGCAGTCGGTTCAAGCTGTATGCACCGTTTAAGGGGTACACGGCCTGTGACACGGGCGTGTCACAGGCCGTGTCGGCCAAAAAGTGACATTTTGGGATAATCTTGGCCGTTCAGTTTCCTCTCTTTTGATCCAAAGGCTCAGGTGGTTTCTTGGGCTGGATAAGTCGTGAGAAGAGGATGAAGATTCATTCTTCATTATTCTTAAGGAAGAGAAAAAGAGAGAGGAAGAGAGGAAGAAGGAGGAGGAGAGCTAGCCACCGGCGGAGCTCCCGTGGTCCGATACGCGATCCGAAGCCGGCGTTGTGACGGCAAGGCTGCTGCGGTTCTTTCTCACCGGCTAGTTTGCGATGGCACCGAAGAGATCGTCAAGGGTAACGATCTTTCTTCCTTGGGCAGGTGAAGCCCTTTGTTTTGCATGTGCATGGGATCCTCCATCAAGAGATGGAAACGCGTAAGTGATTCCAGCAGTTGAGTCTGCATCTAGCGCCGGAAGTCTGTAGTACGGCATAGGCATGCTGTGTGAAGCCCATCCAGACGTATGTCGGGATTGGTGATGTTTATATTGCGATCCGGAGAAGACTCCGTGTATGCATCCTGCGGAGATGGTGAGGACGATGTGTTTGGTGTATAGGATGCTTTGCATAGCTCCTTTGGTTGTATGCTTGTAAGAGCTGGTTGATGGAGTGCGGACACCTCTGAGTGGGTGGGTGCGTGAGGTCTTCAACAGGGGTTTGGAGGCTTATGCCCATTTCACCAAGTGGCAATGTTAAGATCGGGTGAGCGGTCGATTGGTAGCAAAGCAGCAGGGCGAATTCCCTAGGCTTATTACACTACGGGGGTAGGTCGACTGATAGTGCTCACGGGTTTTGGTGTGGTGCGTACCTCTGAGTGAGACGGGTGCGTGAGGTCTTCAACAAGGGTTTGGAGGCTTATGCCCGCCTACCAAGTACAAACCATGAAAGGTGCCCTGAGTGCACGGAGCGCCTGGCATTGAGGCCGGCGTTTGTGATGTTGGGTGTATGTGCTTTATATGTTGAAATTGCTATACATGCAGGGAAGGAACCACTGCCCCGGGTAAGGGGTGGGGTCGTTATAATTGGTCAGCTGAATGCTGACCGTTGCTTTGTTTATCACCCATGGGTGGACGTCCTTATGCAGGTGTTGCGGGCTGATGGATTGAGCGGGCAAAAGCCCATGCTGCTGGTAGGCCCTCGAAGGCCGTGCGAAGTGTTGGATTTCATGTGTGGCCGGCCTGCGTGCCGATGTATGAAAAGATATGTGTTGTAAAGAGTAACTTGTAAGGCCGTAAGGCCGTGTGCGGTGTGGTTTGTAAACATTCCTGGTTATCTATATAAATGTGATATTTATATATTAGTGGACATTCAATGGCATGAGTTGTTGCACGTAATAAGCTTCCGCTAGAATGCTCTGAGTTAGGACTCGTTTGGTTTGGTATTATCCTGTGACCTCACCGTCTGTTTGTGGCATATAGTGTGGGGCCCCGGCCGGACCTTCTACTATACGTCATGTAACGGATGGGGTCGTTACATTATGCTTATTAGATTATGTTTCAAACCTTTTACATAGGCCACTTGGGTGATAGTAATTAGGTTTTAAGAGATGTTACCAAATCCTTTGATGACTCCTTTTTCAGATCCACCAAAGATCACTTTATGTCCATCTTTGACAGATGAATACTCCTTCAGCAGCCCCTTTGTTCCAGTCATGTGCCTGGAACAACCACTATCCAAGTACCATATAGGGGCATGGTAACTTGGATTCACCTGCAATACAGAATTACTTACCCTTAGAACCCAAGTAAGTCTTGGGTCCTTGGTTCAGGTTAGCCTTAATAAAGTTATCATAACCTCTTCTAACAGGTAGACTCTTATTCTTTATAACACTTGTGTTATACCAGCAGTCCAATGCAAAATGACCCCTCTTGCCACAGCACCAACATTCAAACTTATTGTATCTAGATCTAGATACATCCTTGTCAGAAGCATTTCTGTTCATTGCTGGTGCTGTTGCAACTTCACCTACTGATTTCTTAAAACCATAGGGTTTATGACCATAGGTAGGCCTGCTTGCCTTAACACCCTTGTTCTTCAGAACATTTGTCTTAATATGATCCTGAATGTCTTCATGATCATATATGTTAGAAGGCACTTTCTCCTTACCAAACCTTATGGGGACTGAAAGGTTTAGTGGCTGAATAGGGGCTTTGCCTTTCCTCTTGAATCTGCCAGCCCTGGAGTTACCCTTAAATCCTAATCCAGCCTTACCCTTCTGAGTGACAAATTCATCTATCAAGGGTAAGATAGATTTTGGCTTAGAGTAACTAACCACTAAATCCCTTTCAATTCTAAGTCTGTCCTCCAGACTCTTTACTTGATCATTAGTATAATTAATTGTGCCCATCTGAATAATAGTTATATTCTTCAGCTTGGCAATTTCAGCTAACTTTTGATCAAGGACTTTTTCTAACTCAGTTGTTGCAACCCTTAGATCAGCAATTTCCTGAGCCTGTGATTTAACCAGGTTCTTGCTTTTCTTAAGGGCCTGCAACAGGTCCACATACTTGTCTATCAATTGATAGACATCTCCTTCAGATCCAGATGCATCTTCATCACTTGATGCAGATGTAGCTGATTCTTCACTTGTATTACAAACAGATGTACAAGAAGGACAGTTTACCTCATTAGAACCAGACTGATTCTGGCATAGGTCCTCTTCTGATCTTGTCATCAAACCCATGCATTGATGTTCATTGATGGAGTCTAGCAACTGCATAAACTCCTCTTCCTCAGATGCAGCATATAATCCAATATATGCTTCAGCTTCAGATCCTGATTCTGAAGTTGACTGGTCTGACAGACTTTTATCTTTCTTTGCTACAAAGGATTTCTCCTTCTTGCCTTTCTGATAAGTCTTCTTCTTTTCTGAAGATTCCTTCCTTTTGTCAGGACAATCAGCCACTACATGTCCAGGCCTATTGCAACAATAGCAGACAATCTTTGAAGTAGTTGCTTTGCTGGGCTTTGACCTGCTTTTCTCTTTCCTTGATGACCTTCTCTTCTGATAATAGTCATCTACTTGCTGTGATGAGGAAGGCCTAGACTTCCATTGCTTCTTTTTCAAGAACCTTTGAAATTGCCTAGTGAATGCAGCAAAGTCTGCATCTGAATCACAGCTGACTGAACCCTTATCTGAATTTTCAGAACTACCTTCTTCAACTTCCTTAGTAGGAGATGGTGATTTCCTCCTATTCTTTCTAGTGGCTTCAGCATTAAATGCCACAGTCTTTTCTCTATGCTCTCCTCTTGAGTTTCTTTCCTCCTCCTTCCTTACCATAAGTTGCATTTCATAAGATAGCAACTTTCCAAACAGAGTTGGAGGAGATATCTCTGCCAATTTTGCCACTTCTCTTATGGCACAGATCTTTGTATCCCAATCCTTTGATAAGGATCTTAAGAATTTGTCATTCAGTTCATAGGTACTGAAGACTCTTCCATAGGATATTAGCTCATTCACAATTCTATAGAATTTCTTATAGCACTCAGTTATGCTATCAGATTTTCCTTGTCTAAAACTTTCATACTCCTGATTTAGCATAGATTTTCTGTCCAGCCTTACTTCTTCAGATCCCTCCATGTAGACAATCAATGTGTCCCACATCTCCTTGGAGGTCTTGCAGTGAATCAGATTCTGAAATGTTGAATCATCTATGGCACTGACAATGATGTTCTGTGCCCTTTTGTCCATGGTTGCCAAGATGATTTCATCCTTGGTCATTTCAGAATAAGTCTTTGGTGTTTGGATATTTGCATCAAGAACAGATATCTTCATTGGTATGAAGGGGCCTTCCTGTACTGTGATGTAAATCCTTGGGTCAGATGCTTCCATAAACAATCTGACTCTTTCTTTCCAGATCCCAAAGATTTCCTTCTTGCATATGGGTAATTTCATTGACCCTAGCTCCTTATGATTCTCTCCAGAACCCATCTTCTTGATTCGTGAATCTGTCTATCAGATCTACCTCAGACTGTTAAGTCCTTTTTGAGGAACCTCGCCTCTGATACCACTTGATAGTTTAACTTTCAAGGCAGCCTAAACACCTAGAGGGGGGGGGGGTGAATAGGTTCTGCTTCTCTTTCTAAAACTTCTAGGCAAAATTCAATTCAATAACTAATATAATAAACACAACAATCACAGAAAGCAAAACATCACAGATTGCACTATGTTTTATAGTGGTTCCCCAAGGTCTGGGTACATCCACTTTCCCCCTTCACCTATCTAGCAGTATGCTAGATTCGGCCAAACTTCCACTTATCTCAGATCAATAGATCTTACAACTCAGAACCCAACTGGTTCCTACAACTCAGGCACAACTGCCCTACCTCAGCCTTGCCCCAAGGCCTACAACTCAGAGAATATCCTTCTCCTACACTCAGGCAAACAGCCCTACCACTCAGAGTTCAACACTCTTACACTCAGCCTTTATAACATAGGCTTATAACTCAGATCTGTATAAACAGATCCTACAGAAATATAGAAAAGATTGTTTTAATTGTCTTGCCAAAGTTGAGAGAGAAAAGGCAATGACAATTCTTGATCAGCTGATGCAATCAACTGTTTCTTAGCCTTCTTCAAAGCTTCTTGAAAATGTACTTAGCTGAGTTGATTCCAAACAGCTTCTTGAGAATCCACTGGTGGATTCTTTCTTCTTCTTCAAATTTTGACTTGATCTCTCTCTATCCAGAACTTTGAATGATTCTTCTGAATTCTGATTAGAACTCTTCTTAGATTTATCCTTAGATAGTCTTCTTAGATCTCCCGGAGAAGATCTTCTTAAGTGCCTAGCACTTTCTTGAAATGAGTAGAATTGTAATCCTTCTCCACTTTCTGATCCAATGTATTTCAAAAGGTCAGTTCTATATGTTGTTCATTATTTTCTCCTTCTGAATATGTCTATTTATAGACATTCTTCATGGTAACCGGCTGATCCGGTTTCTAACCGTTTTCTGACAAGTCTGACAGCTTCAGTTAACCGGTGGTAACCCACAGCTGTCAAGTCTTCAATCAAGTCCTGTGCCTTAGTCTTGAATCACAAGTTGTTGAAACAGTCTGTCAGAAAGTGTCGAGACCATCTGTCTATTTGTGTCGACATAATTGACTTTGGTGTCGACACAGTCTTCAGTGATGTCGAATAAGTTGCCTTTGAGTCGACACAGCTTCTTCTGCAAATAACTTGATCTTGACTCTTCAGTGTGTCGACACAAGTCCTGTATGTCGACACAGTTGTTGTAGAATCATAACTTTAGTAAGTGTCGACTTAGCCTTCAGGTGTCGACACATTCATTTTTTAACTCTGCTATAATGTGTCGACTTAATCACAATGTGTCGACACATTCTGCTGGTGTCGACTAACTTGAGGTCGACTATTTTCTTCTGTGTCGACACATTCAGATGATGTCGACAATCTTGAGATCGACTATACTCTTCTGTGTCGACACATTCTCCCAATGTTGAGGTCGACGCTTTTCTTCTGTGTCGACACAATTTCCCAGTATTGTGTCGACTCTTTTCTTCTGTGTCGACACAATTTCCCAGTGTTGTGTCGACTCTTTTTCTGTGTCGACACAAATTCCCAGTGTTGTGTCGACTTACTTCTTCTGTGTCGACACTTTTTCCCAGTGTAGTTGTAGACTAACTGCTATGTGTCGACACTGCTTCCCAGTGTTGTGTCGACTATTTTCTTCTGTGTGTCGACACTGCTTCCTTTGTGTCGACACTTGGACTTAGAATTTTTCTGCATACTTTATCAATTCTCCACCTGCACATGTCAACTTAAAACAACATCAAATACACCTTGATGTATATCATTGAGCTAAGTTGGGCTTCTTCAAATCAGGTACACATTTTCCAATGTACCCAACACCCCCCTTGTGATCTCCATTCCGTTCGGTGCGACTCCGGCGTGGCTTCCATCGGTGTGACTCCGAGGAAGAAGGTTGTAGCCCCATGCACTGTGAATCTGGTGGTTCCGTGGAGAGAGTGATTCTCCCACTTATCTTGTGTGTTTGATCTTCTTAGATGTCTAGTGAGCGATCACAAAGGCACTTGGGATTTACTTCTTCCACAGCCCAATTGGCCTATAATAATTCAAAAAATAGGTCCACGGGTATGTCTCCTAACGAAATTGTTCACGGGTACAAGGCCCATGTGTCGCTTGACTTGGTCACATTGCCTCCAACGTACAAAACAAATCAGTTTGCAGAATCCTTCGCCCAACACATTCATGACTTACATGCACGTATACAAGCTACCTTTACTGATCAATATGAGTCTTATCAAACACACGCTAATATACATAGGAGGGTGTCACACTTTAAAGTCGGCGATCTGGTTTTAGTCCGGTTAGTTCCCGAACGAATACTAACTGGCACCGTTAAAAAGTTAGCACTAAAGAGAGCCGGCCCTATTCGGATTATAAAGAAGCTAGGTGATAACGCTTTCGTGTTGGATTTGCCTGTTGATTGTGGTATCTCCCCTATTTTTAATGTCTCGGATTTGACATCATTTATTTCGCCTCCGCAAGAGTTGGATTCTTTGTCGTCTTCTCCCTCCACTAAAAATTCTGATGGGTTGGGGAGTTGTAGTTCGGATGATCTCTCACCTTCGGTCCCCGCAGGTATAACATCGAATGGTAAGTTGCCTTCTTTTATTCTTACTGCTGACATGTTTCCCAGGTTCCCGAAGACATTTCACACTCCAGATATGATTCTCGCTGCCGAGCCACTTACTACTACTGATAGTGCTACCTACCGCTTTCTCATCCGTTGGCATGACCGACCCTCTTCAGACGACTCATGGGTCCTCGTAACTGACCTTCAATGTTTGGATGCCGAGCTTCTCCGCCGCTATCTCTCGGACCACGCATCGGAGATACGTGATTTTGAGTGGGGGAGGATTGATGGCGCGGCCCCTCCGACGATACCTGATGATGACCCGATTACCGAGGCGCTACAACATAAAGACTTTAGGCGCAATAATGATGATAACAGAATCCCGCATTACAACCTCCATCTGCGGCATGCTAGGCCCACTTGAAGATTAATTTATTTAAGTTTTAGTATTTTATTTAACTATTTATGAATATAAAATTATTCCATACTTGGTTAATAATTTTATATTCACTTGAGGACTTGTATTATTTTTCTTTCCTGCATTTAAATATTTGGTGTGTATTTAACCGCCCGGATGGATGAGTTTTCATCTCCATCTTGGACGGTTGGATGTGTTTTGTAACTCCTATATAAGGAGGCTATTATGATGAGTTAAAGCATTGAAGAAGAAAAAAAAACCCTACTTTCACTCTTGTGAAATTTCGGCCAAGGAGGTCTCCCTCTTGCTGCCCCCCCCCCCAAGGTGTGAAGCCTTCCCCCCTTGTGATCTCCATCCCGTTCGGTGCGACTCCGGCATGGCTTCCATCGGTGCGACTCCGAGGAAGAATATTGCAACCCCATTCGGTGTGAAGCCGGTGGTTCCGTGGAGAGAGTGATTCTCCCACTTATCTTCTGTGTTTGATCTTCTTGGTTTGGTAATCCCTCTCCTCTCTAGTGTTTTCTTCTTTTGAGATTTGTGGAGGTTGAATTAAAACCGTCTTTTCCGTGATTTTTAATACATCGCTCGCAAGTTTGATTCGATTTCGTTGTTGTTGAATCTCTTGTATTCCAGATTGGAAGATCCATTGCGGGAGAAAACTAGACCAAGCCTTGGCTTGCTCTCCAAGTTTGGCACTCTTTATGTTTACATGGGATTTAATCTCAACTTGAACTCGACCGCCTTTTGATGTTTTCGCTGCTCCTAAGTAAAGCTTTTGTTGTGATTGAAACGGCTCAAGTTGAAAGTTTAGAAGCTTGTGTAGGTGCGGTGAGTTGTGTACTTGTTGGAGAGGTAGGTCTTAAGGACATTGTATCGAGTCCGGCTTACGGCGAGTTGTGTGCTTGTTGGAGAGGTAAGTCCAAAGGATGTGGTATCGAGTACTGGATTTTTGGTAGCCAACCGACCCCTTTTCGTTCGCTTTTGGTCGGAGCACTCCTCTTTAGTTTCATGTTATGTGATGTTGGTTGTTCTGTTAGCGTAAACATTCGCGTGTCACGACCCACCCTACATCACACGCGGCCTATGACATGGGCATGTCCAGGGCCGTGTCCTGCTAAGATCGACGAAATTCACTCAATGAAATGCACTTGATGATCCTTGAGAGGCAACTCGTGTTGGGCACACGGCCTGTGATACTGGCATGTCAAGGGCCATGTCCTTCTCTGTGTTTGGCCAGCTTTGTGAGGGATGTTGAACACGAGCTGGACACGGGCTTGCCAAGCTATGACTAGCACACGGCCTGTGACACGGGCGTGTCACAGGGTCGTGTCCTGGTTTGGCAGAGTCGATTTATTTGCCTCTTAAGGCACACGGGCGTGTCACAGGCCGTGTTCGGCCCAGGAAAGTAATTTCAAGGGGATTCATGGCCGTTCATTTCCTTCAATTAGGATCCAACGGTCCAGAGCTATCCCAACTGTGTTAAGGACAAGAGTTGAAGGATAAACTCACATTTACCAAAGGACTTTCTCATTCTAAAGAGTTAGAGAGTGGGGAGAGCAAGGAAGGAGGAGGAATCCGGCTACCTGTGCAGCTTTAAAGACCCGAATCACGAGCCGAGTCCAAATTTGTGGAGGCAAGGCCATTGCGGTTCTTTTCATCCTTATAGTTTTCCATGACTCCAAAGAGATCGTCAAGGGTAACGATCTTTCTTCCTTGGACATGTGAAGTCCTTGTTTTTGCATGTTCATGGATTTCCCCCACCAAAAGGTGGATTATGGTGGGTTTTCCCCTTGGTTGATTCTTGATATCCCCAAGAAGTCTTGCATATAGATCCGATAATGTGTAGTATGGAATAGTCATGTTGTGTGAAGCCCATCTGGACAGGTTCCTCTGGATTGGTGATGTTTCATTTTGCGTACCGGGGATGACTCCGCATATAAACGTGTATGTTGTGGAGTCGATGGGTTTTGCCTGTGAAGGGTAGTAACAGGAAGTACTATAGTGGGATTCCAGGAAAATACCCCCGTGATTCTTGTGTTGTATAATATGTTTGGGTTGTGTTTGGGTGCAAAAAGAGAGCTTCTGCTGAACCCTCCAAGCGACCACGAGGAACGCTGGCATTAGCTCCCCTTTTGGATTGTGAAGCCAGTCCTTGGCAGATAGTGTGGCTATTGTGAGTTGCGAGCTCTTAAAAGGCTTAGTGCCGAAAAGGAATGGTAAAGCCGACCTGCATCTGCCGTTGGGCCATGAGTACTGCGGTATTTGGCGATGGTATGGAGACTTGAGCAACGGTTAATGGTGGAGCTGGACATGCGTTATGTCGGCTTGAAATGAGAGCGTCAAGGAATTGGGCTTTCGTCGGTGTCATAATGAGAGTCTTAGGCTTGCGCGCTAACAAGACTAAATGCTCAATACTGTTGGGTTCCGGAACTTGAACGGTGGTGGGACCCTGGTTATTTCAGTACACCAAGAATGTGCCCTGAGTGCACGGAACATCGGGCCGTGTGGCTGACGTTTGTGATATATTGATTGTGCGTGAGGGCACATTGTGTGATATATCTGCTTGTGAAATGCTATGCATGCAGGGAAGGAATACCACTACCCCGGGAAAGGGGTAGGGTCATTAAAAATTGGTCGGCTGAATGTTGACTGTTGCCTTGTTGGCCACCATTCTGGTGGGCTGTCCTTGTGCAGGTGTTGGAGATCCGAGCGGGAAATAGCTGGATGAAGCCCTTGATGTTACTGCTTCTAGCCCTTGAAGGCTGAGCGAATAATTTTGTTATGTTCATGTGTGGCCGGGCTGCGCGCCGATGTTTGTAATCCACACTTATAAAACTTAACTGTAAGGCCTTAAGGCCAAACTTTTGTGTATTTGGTGCACATTCCTTTAGGGTCATATATAAATATGGTTGTTTATATATAGTGGACATTTGTGGTTAATGAGTTCAATCTTAACTGTAAATCTTCCACTAGTATGCTTTGAGATAGGCTGCGAATATGTTTTAATAGTAACATGTAACCTCGGCGCTTGTTTTGTGGCATATATTGTGGGGCCCGGGACGGACCTTCTATTATAAGTTATTGAACAGATGGGGTCGTTACAAAATTGATGCAGTAGCCCCGAGCCGGCCCCTCTCGGTCGGCCAGTCCTTCGGCCTAGCCAGCGGACCACGTGCTGGCGACCACTGCCGGGCTGCAGCCCAAGCACCCCACCCATGACCGCACCTATTCTCAGCGCGGCGGGATGTTGGGGCGAGGTCAGCTCAGTTGGTGATGAGAGCTGTTAGGAAAGCTCTTTATCAAGGGGGATGGGTTCGAGACCTCGCCCCAACATCCCGCCGCGCTGAGAATAGGTGCGGTCATGGGTGGGGTGCTTGGGCTGCAGCCCGGCAGTGGTCGCCAGCACGTGGTGAGAATAGGTGCGGTCATGGGTGGGGTGCTTGGGCTGCAGCCCGACAGTGGTCGCCAGCACGTGGTCCGCTGGCTAGGCCGAAGGACTGGCCGACCGAGAGGGGCCGGCTCGGGGCTACTACATCAAAAATGTATGAGAGTTGTTCTTCTTTCAGTTTTCTTTGTATTCACAATTAGCTTCTGTGTATTCTGTTTATTCCTGTATATTCCTATGAACAATCTTCTGAAAAATTGTCTTTTTATATTCCTTGAAGAAATTAGCCTTTGAATTTTAAATCCTATCCTTGATTTACTGCCGAAATCCTGGGAGTTGAACGACTAGAAAATTTCTTTAATTTGTTTCCTCAATTGTCCCAGTAAATAAGCCAAATAATTACTCTGTGAATAGCATAATTAATGTTGCCTTGAAACAGTTATATTCTAGGGAATATGGAGCATTAATCATCAGAGCATTATAGGTATATAATAATAAATTTTGCAATATATCTGCTTTAGTCAATCTGAAGCTGATAGAAAATAGTCGAACTGAATCTGTCATAAAATAGTCGAACTCAACACAATTTTGTCGACCTGAGATCCAATATCATTGAACTGAATATAGCAGACAAGAGGTAGAAAATTGTCGAACGGAGCTCCAACTTCGTCGAGCTGTGATAACATTTCATCGAGCTGAATTTCTGGTATAAGCTGACACATCGTCGATCTTATCTGAACTTTCATCGAGCCCAATACAGATAAGAAACTCTGAGTTCGTCGATCTGAGATCGACGATCGTCGAGCTGAGTTCAATTAACGTTGAACGCTTTTTCTAACTCTAAGAAAATTGCTTTTCTCTGAAGGTCTTCTGTCTCTATGTCTTCTGAAGGTTGATCCAACCAAACTAAGTTCTTTGACCTGACCTAGACCTAGATAAAGACTTATGACCCTAGACTATACAATGTGAGTCAACTAAGAATCCTATGAGTGAACCTAGCACTAATCAACCCTAAACAAGGTGGGGTTCCAACACCCAAGCTTTCTAGTCGAGTAGATTAGATGTTATAGTCTGCTGGCAATTGCAAGCTTAAGAGATGAAATCTCTATAGCTTGCTTCTTAGATAACTTCTTGAACTTCTTGAAGGCATTCAGAAGTTCTCCATACTTGTACAATAATTGATTGATATCTCCTTCAGATCCAGAATCTTCTTCACCACTAGGTGAAGAGGTTTCTGAGCAAGGACTGGTCTCATACTCAAACAGAGAAGCAGAACTAGGTAATGGAAGTACCTTGCTTTGACCAGGCTGATCCTGGCTGCCCTCTTAATCTGTCATTGCCATCAGCCCTCTATAGTCGTAGGCATCTTAATGCTCCTCTAAGTCACCATCTGATAGTGTCAGAGGGCTCTGATTCCAATCCTCACTGGAGTATTGACTTCTCCTACTGTAATATCTTTATCTTTAGCAACAACAACTAGCCCAATGTAGGCTTCCTCTTCATCAGACTCAAAAGATGATGTGTCTGTCCAACTCTTTTCCTGCTTAGGAATGAAGGACTTCCCCTTCTTCCCTTTGTATGGATGCTGCTTCTTTTCCTCAGCCTCCTTCCTCTTCTTTGGGTAGTTAGCTATCATATGCCCAGGCTTGCTGCAGTAGTAGCAAACTACTTTAGAAGAGTTATGTTTATTAGGTTTGTAACCATACCTATCAGTGTTGGACTCATTATTCCTGTGATGAGTGGAATTGGAAGGCCTCTTCTTCCAATGCTTCTACTTCATCAGCCTTTGGAGTTGTCTGGAGTAGGCAGCAAAGTCTTCATCAGACATACTCCTGTCTGATGTCTTTGAGTCTGAGCTATCTGACTCAGCTGGTCTTCTTGATGGAGAAGGAAACCTCTTCTTGCCCTTCCTTGTGCTTGTTGCTCTGAAGGCCAAGCACTTTTCCTTGACTAGGGATTTACTGGCAGCCTCCTCCTCCTTTTTGGCACGTAGCTGCATCTTACAGGAGAGCAGCTTTCAAAACAATATTTGGGGAGGAGTGTCAGCAAGCTTAGCCACCTCTCTTAAAGCATAGATCTTAGTATCCTAGTCTATAGTGAGATAACTGAGGAACTTGTCATTAATTTCATAATTATTGAAGAATCTCCCATAGGTATTCAACTCATTTATGATCCTGAAGAATCATTCATAACAAGCAATTATGTTCTCTATTAGGTTTTTCCTGAAAGCCACATACTTTTGGTTGAGCAAAGACTTCCTATCATCCCTTACCTCTTTAGTACCCTTCATATAGACCATAAGGGTGTCCCACATCTCCATGGAGGTTTGGCAGTGAAGCAAGTTTAGAAAAGTTGAGTCATCTACGACATTGAAAATGATGTTCTGTGCTCTCTTATCCAAGCCAGCTAAGATGACCTCATCTTTGGTCATTTCAGAGTATTTCTTTGGTGTCTGGATGGTGGAATCTAGAGTAAAGACCTTCATAGGAATTACAGGTCGCTCCCTATCTGTTCCAAAGATCCTTGGATCATAGGCATTCATAAATAGCCTCACCCTCTCTTTCCATATTCCAAAATACTCCTTCCAGCACATGGGGAGTTTAATGTAACTTAGCTCTCTCTGGCTCTCTCCAAAGCCCATGATCACTTAACCGTAGCTACCTTTAGAGATCACTCAGATTGTTAAATCCCATTTGAGCAACCTCCCTCTGATACCACTAGAAAGATCTTATTTTCAAGGTACCTAGTAACCAAGAGGGGGGTGAATAGGTTAGTCTAGGTCTTTTGAGTTTCTTTTTACTATCTTGTTGTTTCCTTTTAAATTTCAGCTTAGGGTGATCTAGAGCTTGTCCTTAACACCTGCAATTAAGAAAAAGAAAAACAAACACACAAAAATTACACAAGTATTTTATAGTGGTTCCCCAATATTATGGGTACATCCACTCTCCTCCCACCTTGCTAACTTTATATTAGTCAAGGCACTTCTCCAAAATAATGCTCCTAGGAGCTTACCCATCAAATCCCTCAGGATCTCTCAGTAACCTCCCAGACTTACACCTCAGCCACAAGGGCCTATGCTCAGTGATACAAATATCACCTACTTCAAGCAATTAAGCCCTACCACTCAGGATATGAAGGATATCCCTACCACAGATCTGCACTGAGAATTTGCCTCAGGCATAAGTCCCTACTTCTCATTGAGTAAAACTCACCTACCTCAGATCTCAGTAGGATCCTACACTCAGAGAGGAACCCTCTCATATAGCTCAGGCAAATTTGCCCTACCTCAAGCCCAAGGCCCTATAACTCAAATCCAGAAGGATCCAACAACAAGAAATATTTTAAATAACTTTGTCACAAAGAAATTTCTCTGTGTCAACGACTAGAGCTGAGAAATTTCTACTCTAACTCTCCTCACATCAGAGTAAACTTTGCTGGCAGATCTAAGAAGCTTACTCCTGAACTTGCAGTAGAAGACTAAAGATCTGTTGATCTAGAGTATTCAAGTAGCTAACTGAACCATCCAAAGGCTGAAAGTTCTTCTTTCTTCAGAACTAATTCTGATCCTGTTGTGGCAGATGGAGACTACAAAACTATCTGAACTTTTCTTGCTGGAGAGCTTCAAGCTAATTACATGCATCAATGGCAAGAAAGGTTAAGTTTGCTGCTATCCTTTTTGAATTGAGTAAGCCCTAAAAAGGTTGTTCTTGTCTTAGCCCCATCTCACCCTTTTGTATTTCGCCGATAAATGGCTCTAAGAGATCAGTGGGCCCCACTTGCAGCTTCTAGCTGCACCTTGCTTTAACGGAAGATGACATGCAGTTTCTTCGCGGTAGCTATTATCGTGTTCTGTAGCTTCTCCGTACCTGATTTGAACTTAGTAGACTTTGTCGATTTTGCTTACGTCAGCACCTGTGGACTTAGCCAAAATTGAGCATCGGTAGAATAGGCATTGAGAGAAAGAGCTTCACTCAATGCTAAAACACTTAGATAGATTTTTGTCTGTCTAGGCGTTGAGAGCGTTGAGTGAACAAGCTTCACTCAACACTTTTTGCCTTAGCAAAATCTTCCTGCTTCTTTAGCATTGAGAGCGTTGAGTGTGTCTTCATCAGTCAATGCTTTTTGCCTTAGAAAAGCTTTTTGCAACATAGGAATTGAGAGCGTTGAGTGAGCTCGTCTCACTCAATGCCTTTTGCCTTAGAAAAATTTCTGTGTTTAAAAACACAAGCTTTGATTGACTGAGTATTACTCAACACGTTAGAGGCTATGGTGTTGAGTGAATGACCTTCACTAAACGCCAGTGGACTTAGCCACATTTCTGCCTCTTAAACCTTAGGCTTTTACTTGTCTCAGCCAACCTCACTTAACTCTGAACTGAGTTCGACGAACACTGAACTGAATTCGACGAACGGGGAGTTCAGCTCAACAAACTCTGATCTTAGTTCGACTAACTCAGATTCTAGTTTAACTCATAGCCTTTTTGTTGTATGGCGTTGAGTGAGTTGACTTCATTCAATGCCTATGGACTTAGCCACTTAACTCTTAACACAGTTTGATGAATGCATAACTGAGTTTGACGAACGATGAGCTCAGTTCGACGAACTCTGAACTTAGGTCGACTAACTCAGTTTCCAGTTTAACTCACAGCCTTTTTGTTGTATGGCATTGAGTAAGTTGACTTCACTCAACGCCTGTGGACTTAACCACTTTCTCAGCTTGCCACTGCTTTGGCTTTGATTATACAGGCTACACTTAGTTCTACAAGTCATCTAGCATTGAGTGAGTTAAACTCACTCAATGCCTGTGGACTTAGACAGATTTTAGCCACTTAGGCTACCTGTCCCATCACTATCATCTACAGATATATGTATATTATTTACAAGATTGACTTTCTCAAATATAGGACATTGTGGGCAATGGACCCACTAATGTAGAAAACAAGCACCACCATCACCACAAGGGAAATAAAGAAAAGTCCTTTGTGGCTAAGAAGGAGAAGAGCTGAGCTGATAGTGAGTCACATTATTCAAAATCTGAACAAGAAGAGAAAGCTGACATTGGGCTAGCTACTGTTGTAGAAGATGAAAACTATCTTGCTGCAAGGATTTAAATCAGGGCCCCTCTATCATAGCCATATAGTGATTTAGAGGTGGATGAAGATAAAGAAAGAGACTGTTGCTATTACGGAGTAATGTCCATGATAGATGAGGAATCATGCCAGTATCAGCCTAGTCCAGTCAAGGCATATTCTGTAACGACTCCACCCATTAAATAACATATAATAAAAGGTCCGACTGGGGCCCCACACTATATGCCACAAATAGACGGCGAGGTCACAGGTTAATACCAAAACACCATCGCATCCTAACTCAGAGCACGCTAGCGGAATATTTAACAATAAAGATGAACTCACACCCGGAATATCCACTACATATATAAACAACATTTATATATCAACTCTTGAAAGAGTGTACATCGAATACAACACAATTTGCCTTAAGGCCTTACAGTTCCTCTTTTCACAGTATGGATTACATACATCGGCGCGCAGGCCGTCCACACATGAAAAAAACACAATAGAAAAGGTTGCCTTCAAGGGCTAGCAGCGATAGTGGCAACAGCAGTAACAGCATGGGCATCAGCCCGTACTTCACGCTCGGCTATCAGCAACCTGCATAGGGACAGCCCACCCAGAAGGTTGCAAATAAGGCAACGGTCAGCATTCAGCTGACCAATTTATAACAATCCTACCCCTTTCCCGGGGCAGTGGCATTCCTTCCCTGCAGGCATAGCAATGCATTGACAGATATATCATATCTTGTGCTCTTACGCACAATCAATCCATCACAATCGTCAGCCATACGGCCCGACGATCCATGCACTGAGGGCACATTCTTGGTGCACCGACGAACCATTGTCAACACCACCGTTTACACGGTATTGAACATTTAGTCTTAATGGCGCGCAGGACTAAGACTCTCATTATGCCACTGACGAAAGCTCAATTCCTTGATGCTCTCCTGTACAGTCGACATAACGCAGGTACAAATCAACCATCCCCATTGCTTAAGTCGTCTTGCCCTCACCGAGTACAGCATACTCGAGGCTATATCTAAGGCGTGGGTCGGTTTCACCTTTCCTATTTGGCAAGAAGCCTTTTCAGATCTCGCAGCTCACACTAGCCATAATGTTCGCCAAGGACTGGCTTCACAATATCCACACTGTCCACCAAGGAATGGCTACACTATCCACAATGTACTGGATACACTATAGCCATGACACAAGTAGTACAAAGGTATTTTCCTGGAATTCCTAATTCAGGTACTTCCTGATACTTCCCCTCACAGGAACAACCCATTGACTCCACGAACTACACGTTTATACGCAGAGTCTTCTCCGGTGCGTAATATGCAACATCACCAATCTTTACCAACCTGTCCATATTGGCTTCACACAGCATGCCTATCCCGTACAACACATTTCCAGGTCTAGATGCAGACTCAACTGGGGATTGCAACTATCAACCAACGGGGATCACTTACTCTTCCACCATTTTGTGGAGGATCCCATGCTCATGCATAAAGGAAGACATCACTTGTCCAATGAAGGAAGATCGTTACCCTTGACAATCTCTGGACGCCATAGAAATTCTAGTTGGTTGAAAAGAACCGCAGCGGCCTTGACTCACAGATCTGGCCTCGTATCTCGAATCGGAACTCTAAAGCTCCCCCTGTGGCTAAATCTTCACCTCTTTCTCCTCCTTTCTCCTCTTCATTCTCTCTTCTATTTAGAAAGATAAAATCCAAGTGAAGAATGAAATCTTCACTAAAATTCGGAGTTAACCCAGCAGAAAATAATCTCGGCCAAAGGATCCAGGCTGAAGGTAACGACGACCACAAATCGCCCTCAAAAGTCTATTTTTTGGGCTGATACGGCCTGTGACACGCCCGTTTCAAAGGCCATGTACTGCAAGCGGTACACGAACCGACTCATCCAGACAAGAACACGGGCTGAGACACGCCCGTATAAAGCCCCTGACACGCCCGTGTTAGTACGTACACGCCCGTGTTGAGGGGCGTGTCTGGTGGCCGCTAAGCTTCGAAGAAAATAAAAGCAACCGAACTAGCAATACAATGAGGCAAGTATACCTATCGAATTATAGCTAGGGGACACAAGTGTCGTATTGAAATCCGGGAACTGTCGAATAAACTTACTCACACAAAGACTACTATTTTATCGACGGAAAAATTAAGGTTTGAGAAACTAAGTGCAATTAAAGAAATAAAGCTATGCTAGAAAGAGAACAACTGCAGTTAATTAAAGAGCATAAAGTAAGCGATTATAATGAAGGGTTGAAACTATGAAATGGAAGAGAACTCGATCAAGAATCACCTTGGCAAGAGTTAACTAAGAAATGAGATAAAAATAAACCTAAACTTAATAGGGTAAAGGTCCTTGACCGTGGAGGTTCCTAAAGCTTAAACATGCTTCTCTCGAAGTCATGCCCAACTGAGTTTAGGAAGGTCCGACCGACTCTCGTCTAAATCGGAGGCCTCGCTTTACGCGATGAACCCCACTATTGAATTTTACTCCAATCCGGAAGATTTGGACGTCCGCCTCTCTCGAGGGGTGCGTACAACTCCCTTTACTCTTGAATGCTCACTTCATTCTATTGGCCTCTCGGCTAGCCCAGAATGAAAGCAAAGGTGGAGAGTATATATCGATAATATACCTCCAACCCATGAAAAATCAAGAGTAATCCAAGGCCTAAACCCTAAAAAGAAAAGGTAAATTCAAAGCATCATAACTTATCACTCGAACCTCGGATCATCAAGATCGAGTACAAGGAGGATTAGTTTATCATAATGGAGTGGAGGAGGGGGATAAGTAGTAAAGCATTAAGAACACAAGGAAGAAAAGAGCACTTTTATATTAATGAGAAAGAGAGCTACACTTGCATGAAAATGAAATTACAATTGCATGAAAATTAGAAACCTATTCTAGCCCTACCATTAGCACTAAGCAAGAGCAAAGATTACAACAAAAGCAATTACAAAATCTAAAACTAAACTAGGATGAAGAGAAACTAAAATGAGAAAGAGAGAGAAAGGGAGAGAAAAGCATAAAAAAATAAGAAAAAGAAGCAAGAGACAAAAGGGCAGCACCTCCCCTCTCAACCCAAGCTCTCTGAAATGAAGGGGGGGTCTGAATTTATAGAAAATTTCCATGGGTTGGTCACGCTCGGCGACACGCCTAGGGAGGGCGTTTCATGGGGCGTGACAAGTACGGCTTTGACCTCGAGCTCTTGATTCTGGCGGGAAGGATGATTGCTTTTGTACGTCGGTGGTCACGCCCTGGGTCACGCCCGTGTAGGGGGGGGGCCGTGACACGTACGTCGAGTCTAAATCATTGGTCGGAATTCCGTCAGTAATCGGAAAAGGTGGGGTCACGCCCTCTGTCACGCCCGTGATATTGGGCGTGATAGTACTGTTTGGCGTGCTGGGATGAATCAGCATTAAATGCGGCGGTAGGCTTTTCGCAGAAGGCGTCACGCCCCGTGTCATGCCCGGGGACATGCCCATGGAGGGCGTGTCAGGGGGCGTGACAACCGTTTTCCCTGTTTTCCTTTCTCTTTCAGCAGTCATCATCGGGAACAGGAGACATGCCCTAGGTCACGCCCGGGGAGGGCGTGACAGGGGGGCGTGACAGGTCATTTTTGGCCAATTTTCTGAAAACCTGCAAAAAGACAAGAAAATGTTAGTGACAATAATATTTACATAGAAATGATA
Source organism: Platanthera zijinensis (assembly GCA_039513925.1). Taxonomy (NCBI): domain Eukaryota; kingdom Viridiplantae; phylum Streptophyta; class Magnoliopsida; order Asparagales; family Orchidaceae; genus Platanthera; species Platanthera zijinensis. The sequence goes on along the minus strand of CM077081.1, from coordinate 172,403,382 downwards.
AAAAAAAGGTAATAAGACATTATTTGTACAATATAAAATAGAAAATATGATAATAGTTTAGGTTACAAAATGTACTATCAAACTCTCCCAAGCTTAAGTTTTGCTTGTCCCCAAGCAAAAATATAAAAACTATATAATCATAAAAAAAAGACTAATCAAAAAGTTATAATAATGCCCACACAAGTACTATTCGAAATTCTAAGTAGGGAAAAGGTGAAACGTTAATCTAAAATGATTATTTAGGTATGGTAAATTTTTATAAACTTTACTTAACGAAAATAAATCATCCAAAATTTTGACGAAATTCTTTAAATAGATTTAAGCAAAGCAACAAAAATGAAAAAATGCATTGAGTTGTTACTAGATCCAAGCAACGCATTATAATTATATCAATTCAATTAACAAAAATCTAAGTTTAAATCCAAAGTAAAACTGATTTACTTTTCTTCATTTCTTAGTTGTTAAATAAGATTCAAAAGGACTTAAATAGGACAGAAACGTTTAGTTTAGGAATATGATTAGGAGTGGAATTCAAAGATAAACGTGAAAATTTTAAATCACACTAAACAAAAACAAAGAGTTTAAAAAATTTAAAATAGAAATGTATATATTTTTTTTTCTTTTTTTTCTTCTTTTCTCCATTTTTTTTCTTTTTTCAAAACAAAGGCCATAAATATATATATATTTTTTCTTTTTCATTTTGAATTGGCCAAATAAAAACAAACATATCTTTTGAGCATACTTTTTTTCTCAAAAACTTTTCTCCTAAGAAAATCACAAAATAACCTATAAAAATTACCAAAATATTTTATGAAACTAAAGGAGGCTAGTGTGATTAGATAGGTTGGAAATTTTGGCTTTGGTAAAAATGAAATGAAAAGAGGAGCTATCAAATGAAATCAGAAAAAAGGCACAAAAGCGGCTAACTAGTGGTAAAAGTTTTTAGGTTGGATGGAGAGCTCAAACGAAAACAAAAACGGCCTAAATCATTTTCACGCTTTTAAATTTATTTAAAACAAAGGTTTGAAAAAATTTCAAAAAGCGAGTCTTAGATAATAAAAGAAGATTGATGAAACTGCTTTGAAAATAGAAATAATAGGTGACTTGGATCGTTCACATCTACTATGCTATTCAAAGGTTGACCTTACAAAAATTATCCAAAAATGAAAAGGAAAATAGTGGGTGATGAATTTTTGAGAAAATAAAGGAAATAAAGAACGAAAAACCATAATAGAAATGCATGTTTTAGAAAAATATTTCACCTTAACATGCTACTGTGAATTAGAAACACATCATGACAAACATTTTACTTGTGAAACATAATTAAAAAGGATGATTAAAAATATTATAATTAACTACGTTGTTTATAGAAAATTTTGAGTAAAATAAAAACAAAAACTAGGGGTACAATTGAAATACCAAAATGTCTAAACTATTAAGGCAAAAACAAAAAGCATAATTTTTTTTAAAATTTGTGAAATATTCTCTTTTTTTTATTTTGGAAATATTTTATTCATTTTTTTTTGGAATTTTAAGATATTCATCATTATTATTTTTTTGAAAAGAAATATACACAGAAAACAATAGTATTTACACTAAGCAAAAATGAAGGAGGAGGTCCTCCCCCAAGCTTAAAATGGACATTGTCCTCAATGGCAAAAGAAGGTGATTGGAGAAGGAGAGAAAAATAAACTATAGAATTGAAAGTGATAATTTAAAAACAGGTACTTCCCCGGATTTATTCGCTACGAATGCTGAGTGATGACACTCCCCTGAATGTCTTCTTTGGACTTCGTGATGGATTCAGCAACGTTGGAGCAGGCGATCGCAGAAGCTTCAGCTTGTCGGAGCCGTCCGGGGCAAAATTGTAAAATAAAGAAAACAGAAAAAAGATAACTTGGGTTGCCTCCCAAGAGCGCCCTTTGTTTAAAGCGTCGTTGAGCTCAACGCATAAAAAAAATATTGTCCAAAATTAATGTTGTCCAGAAATTAAATTGTTTTTATTAAAAAAAATTCAAAATTTAGAGTTCGTGCAGCAGATACTTAATACTGTTTGGACTGACATTATCATCACCAGAGAAATATAGTTTAAGACGCTGACCATTCACCTTGAAATAACCCTTATCAGGGTGCGAATTTAAAACAGTTCCATACGGAAAAACTTCTAAAACAGAAAAGGGGCCAGACCAACGAGATTTTAATTTCCCCGGAAATAAATGTAATCGAGAATTATAAAGAAGAACCTGGTCGCCCGGCTTAAAGGTTTTCGGATGCCTTAAGTGTTTATCATGTAAACGCTTCGTCCGCTCTTTATAAAGTTTGTTATTTTCATAAGCGTAAGAGCGCCACTCGTCGAGTTTATTTAGTTGAAATTTTCTAAGGTCACCGATGGAGTGGGGATCGAAGTTTAAAAATCTTAAGGCCCAAAAAGCGCGGTGTTCTAATTCTACGGGTAGATGGCACAATTTTCCATAGACCAGCCGATACGGCGTACATCCGAGGGCGGTTTTGTACGCTGTTCGGTAGGCCCATAAAACATCGTCTAATTTCGCTGACCAGTCTTTCCAAGAAGTTGAAACATTCTTTTCTAATTTTCTTTTTATTTCTCTATTCACTACTTCGACCTGTCCATTAGTTTGCGGGTGATAGGCAGTTGGAAGTTTATGTGTAACGCAGTATTTGCTAAGGATTTTTGAAAATTGCGCGTTACAGAAATGGGAACCCCTATCACTAACGATGGCGCGCGGCGTACCGAATCTAGAAAATAATTTTTTCAAAAAGGTGACTACAACTCGAGAATCGTTCATAGGCAGAGCTTGGGCTCCGACCCAACGTGAGACGTAATCAACGGCAACTAAAATGTACTTGTTTCCAAAGCTAGAAGGAAGGGGGCAACAAAATTGATTCCCCAGAGGTCGAAAATTTCGCACTCAAGGAAATAATTTTGCGGCATTTCATTTTTATTTGAAATGTTTCCCGACCGTTGGAATCTATCACACCTGATCACAAAGGCTTGCGCGTCTTTAAAAAGGCTTGGACAGTAGAAACCCGCGCAAAGCACCTTGTGAGCGGTCCGAGCAGCTTGATAGTGCCCACCTATCGGACCTTCATGTAAGTGTTTTAAATTATCAAAACCTTCTTCATAAGAAACACATCTCCTTATCACTTGATCCGCACAGATTCTGAAAAGATTCGGGTCTTCCCAAAATTAGTTCTTCAGCTCAGAAAAGAATTTCTTCTTTTGCTGATAGGAGAACTCTTTTGGGAGGACCCGGGTGATGCGTGGAAAATACGGCAAGCGCACCGGTCGTACAAGTAATAAAGTTTGGGAATAAATCCCCGAGTGTCAGTCTCTTGAGGAACACAGTAAGGGATGAGTTAATGTCGAGGGGGACTTGAGATTGAAGTCCTCGGGTCGGTTGTAACGATGGGGGTTTTGATGGTTGCGGAAACAGAAAATAAAATCAACAAGCTACTCCTATGCAATGCCGCTATGCGATGCTTCGCCAGGCGGGATGGAAACTACACGGGCCGCTATGCACCGAATCGATTGGCGGATGGACGAGTAGGCTAGCGGATGAGGTGGTTAGAATGGCGGAATGAGGGTCATGAGCACCTCTTCGCAACTCACGCCACTAGCAATTGCTAGTGCGGCAAGGGTGGATGGTGGAGGATGGAATATGGCGCACCTCAAGCAATAATAACAAAATCACACAAATCACATAAACATGAAAAAGTGCAAGATCATTAACTACAATAAAGTGTACTTCATCAAAACAAAGAGTTAAACTAAGCTATCAAATACAAGAGGAAGAGGTGTGCGAATCGACCGAATCCGAAGCCTTATCGAGGGTTCACGGTTGGAATCCCGGGTTGTCAATCCGAGTCCAAGCTCGGTCCTCAACTGCGTCCGGGGTAGAGGAGGCTGTCACTCACTCCCAATGGACCCGTCTTCTTCATTGAAATGACCTGGTAGATTGCGGCTCCAACCCCTCCTAACTTGATGGAGAAAGCTCGGTCAAAACTCCCTTGAAGCTCGAGGATGAAGGAGGAGGCCGAGAGGAAGCTCCGGCTATGATTTGGCGTTGAAAGCTTGCCCGGAGCACCTCCCTATGGTGGAAGATGAAGGAGGATGGTGGAAAAACTCGTCGGGGACGAAATACGGCGGAAAATGTTGAGCGATCCGGAATAGGGCGAAACCTGCGCTATTTATAGAAAGCAGATTAAACAGCGTGCATGATCACAGGCGCACGACCAGTGGTCGTGCGCGATATGGTCCGTGATCGTACGATATGGAGGCAGCAAAATTGAAAAAGAAGGTGTGACTGCGCATGACCGGCAGCGCACGAGCAGTGATCGTGCGCGGTATGGCTGGTGGTCGTGCGATATGCCGGGACAGAACTTTCACAGGAGAGGTCATGACTGCGCACGACCGATGATCGTGCGCCAAAGAGGTTGATGGTCATGCGTGGGTAAAAACGCACGACCATTGACTCCTTTGCCAAAAATGGTGAAAGTCCTACCCCGGACGCCCACACGTTTCATAACCTGCAGGAAAACTGGACGGGATGTCGACATGGCAGTCACAGACATAAATATTATGCACATCAAAAGGGAAATACACACACGCACAGAAATAGGCTAATAAAGTGCACAAGACGTGGAAAACCGTAGCGAACCAAAAGAAGTGCAAATGACGCTAAACGGTGTGCAAAGACAAGAAAATAAGCTTAGATGAGTCCGAAAATAGGTATATAAAGAGGACTCATCACACCCCCAGACTTAACCGTTTGCGCGTCCCGAGCAAACACAACCTAAGCAAACAAGTAAAATGAACTAGCTAACAAAGAAATTGCAAAACGGAGTACCATGCGAAGTCGCATGCTCGCGTGCATAAAAATAAAGTAGAGGAAATTCTTAAGTATACAAAATGTTTTATATTTTTCACAATGCGTATCAAAAATTTATTATTACTCACAAGTGGAATCACGGTGCATCATCCGGTCCTACGCAGGGAGAAAGTAGATAGGCCACTAAGGTGAGCATTGCCGAAGACCGGGGCTCAAGATTACCCCCAAAGGAATCCACCAATGACGGAAACCATAAGCTTGCCCTTTCGCACTCTCTCCACGGCACTAGTCAACTCAAGCGCAAGTCCGTAGGACTTCGGGTAATAATGGGGCTTGGGTTACGGTGAGGAAAACAAGGATAAACATGAAGGGTATGTACCTAACCCAAATGAGCTAACGTACAAACTAGTACCCGCTGCCCGCAAAATAAACACGGGTGCACCACACCCCCAGACTTAACTTTTACTAAATGGGTGTGTGCACCGCCTACTCCAAATCCAAATCATCTCAAATTAAGATTTTCAATCAAACTTTTTCTTTCTCTTTTTCTTTTCTCTTTTTCTCTTTTTCAAATATTTTTCTTTTAAATATTTTCTTTTTTCTTTTTTTTTACAAAATCAGCACATTTTTCTTTTGGACACAACCACATATCACAGCTACGAATCACCACATCACAACCCAACATAAAATGTAAACTACTAAAGCTCGAATTGGGTGTGCGACTAGGATCAGCTATGAGGCTTTGGCGAATATAGTGGAGCTGAATCAAAAGGAAGGGTAGGCACAAAGGGGCTAGCAAGGGCGATGTTAGGAATGGGTACAAAGCTCAACCGGGCCAAAAGGTGGCCTACATCACTCTCACGTTAGACTAACCGTGTACCAATGCTTCAAGAATAGTTTGGGGCAAGTTCTTAGCAACCGAGAAAGATAATACTTCCTCCCGACTCAAGCAATACGAGCCTAGTGGCGGCTACACACATTCCTACGCTACCGTTTGATTCACACCGGATTCACCAACTTTTGAGTAGAATAAGAAATGTGTACGCAAATAGAAAAATATAGAACTATAAGCATACGAAAAAATTAAATCTACACAAATTTCTATACAAAACGAGAGCAGTTGACTAGAAACACAGCAAGGCCAACATTTTACTCCGTCGCACAATCCTAAACTAGCACAGAAATTTTCCAAATCTAACAAAGATACAGGATCAACTCGTGGCACGCTAACAGCTAACTCGCGCTCATGTGGGTGCAGTGGTGTGCGATGCAATGAACATAAACAAAATAAAATACGAAAAGCTTCTAGTATGCAAAAGAAATGTGCACGTGCAAAAGGTAAACATGCTCTCCCCCAGACTTAAACTACACGATACAACATAGCATATGATATTGAATTAAAATCAAAAGGAGAAAAGGGGATAGGTTACCCAATGCTCAGCTAGTGAGCATACCTGAAGACGCATGGAAAGTAGTAGCAGGCCCGCCAAACGAAGAATCACAACCCCGCCAATGCGTAGTTTCCATGAATACCTGCAGGGGTGAGCTCCGCAAAAACAAAACAAAAGAAAACAAAATACATATAAATTCTAAACTAAGCTAGACATAAAAAGTAAAATGCAGAAATTTAAGATAACTACTAGGGTTACTGTCATCCCAGCATGACTTATTAAACTCTATACAGTTCTACCTAATAGGCCTATGAAATAGAAAATGCACAGGTAACTGTTCCATTATCCGTTGCGATAGCGGGTACCGATACAGAGATAAAACAGTTACTCCTCTGCCAAAATAATCATACCTGCTCTTCGCAGGTAGAGGAAATAGGAAGTAAGATGAGGAGGAGCACTGGTCCTCACTCAACTCACCACAAAACAAATCCTTGCCTAGCAAGGTATCGTCCACCACAGGTTTGTAGGAAGCGACGGCAACGGCAAAAATGCCAGGCACATCGACAGCCTCACATACCCGTAGAGATTCCACCTGCACAGGCTCAGAAAAAGAAGGGGGATCAAGGAATAAAGGAGACGAAGAACATAAGGAACTAATCGGGGGAATGGTCCCGGTCTCACTCCCAGCAGGATCCAAGCATAGATCACTGTCGGCGTCATGTGAGTCATGGCGAGGGGAAACTGAGACCACGAGGTCCTCGGTGGTGGTTTGGACCTCCTCAACCAATAAGGAAGTGGGAACTTCCTCATCAGCAAGGATCTCCTTATCAACACACCTCGGTGCGTCACTGTGTTCCAAGACATAATATTCTCCATTGACGAGAATAATGTCCACGTCACACCATGGCGCATCCTCATGTTCCCAATCTCCAAAGGGCACAACATCATCAACCAACTCACTAAAAAGAGGAGTAGATGATTCTTGCAAAGAAAGTGGAGGAACAACAACATCAGAGAAAGTAGGTGCAGATTCCTCCGGGGGTGAATCAAAAATAGGGGAAGAAGGCACAAGGAGAGAAGGTGCCGCAATGTCGTCGCACTAACTAGTGGAAGGTCTGATGGGTGTATCCACAGCAGTCCCCCATAGACAAGGTGGTACTGCGGATACATCATCAGAATCAGAAGGAGCGGCCATTTGAGAGGTGGATGAGACAATCCGGATATCCGGTTCATCATCCGCCTCCATCTAGCGCTGAAATTCTACGCAATCTTTCAACACATGGTCGGTGCTACGACAACACAAACATTGTTTTCCATTACTCCTCGGTCTAGGTGGGACCGGAGAGGAATATGAAAAAGGTGAAGGCGGAGAAGAATAGTGACCATAAGACTGGGGTACGGTGTATGAAGTACCATAAGACAACGGTGCTCCATACACTGAACCACGAGAATTATGCTCCCATTCTTTAGTGGGGCACTCATCACTGCTATGCCTATAATCCCCGCACCAACGGCAACGGATATTCGCATAAGAATACATTGTGCAGCAAGAAATAATTCACCACGAGAATTTTCTAAGACAAAAATTAACTACACACAAGCAGATAAATTAAAAGGAATACCTGCTACTGAAATATCAAAATTCGAAAAGGAATAAAGAAAAATAAGCAACAAATTATAAAAACTAAAGCAAAAAAAATAAAACATGGAATGAACAGATGGAAAAGGGCTTCAATCTATAATCTCCCTCTCCAAAAACTCAAACGACTGTGTTCCCCGGCAACGGCGCCAAAAACTTGATGCGTGGAAAATACGGCAAGCGCACCGATCGCACAAGTAATAAAGTTTGGGAATAAATCCCCGAGTGTCGGTCTCTTGAGGAACACAGTAAGGGATGAGTTAATGTCGAGGGGGACATGAGATTGAATTCCTCGGGTCGGCTGTAACGATGGGGGTTTTGATGGTTGCGGAAATAGAAAATAAAATCTACAAGCTACTCCTATGCAACGCCGCTATGCGATGCTTCGCCAGGCGGGATGGAAACTACATGGGCCGCTATGCACTGAATCGATTGGCAGATGGACGAGTAGGCTAGCGGATGAGGTGGTTAGATTGGCGGAATGAGGGTCGTGAGCACCTCTTCGCAATGCACGCCACAAGCAATTGCTAGTGCAGCAAGGGTGGATGGTGGAGGATGGAATATGGCACACCTCAAGCAATAATAACAAAATCACACAAATCACATAGACATGAAAAAGTGCAAGATCATTAACTACAATAAAGTGTACTTCATCAAAACAAAGAGTTAAACTAAGCTATCAAATACAAGAGGAAGAGGTGTGCGAATCGACCGAATCCGAAGCCTTATCGAGGGTTCACGGTTGGAATCCCGGGTTGCCAATCCGAGTCCAAGCTCGGTCCTCAACTGCATCCGAGGTAGAGAAGGCTGTCACTCACTCCCAATGGACCCGTCTTCTTCGTTGAAATGACCCGGTAGATTGCGGCTCCAGCCCCTCCTAACTTGATGGAGAAAGCTCAGTCAAAACTCCCTTGAAGCTCGAGGATGAAGGAGGAGGCCGAGAGGAAGCTCCGGCTATGATTTGGCGTTGAAAGCTTGCCCGGAGCACCTCCCTATGGTGGAAGATGAAGGAGGACGGTGGAAAAACTCATCGGGGACGAAATACGGCGGAAAATGTCGAGCGATCCGGAATAGGGCGAAACCTGCGCTATTTATAGAAAGCAGATTAAACAGCGCGCACGATCACAGGCGCACGACCAGTGGACGTGCGCGATATGGTCCGTGATCGTGCGATATGGAGGCAGCAAAATGGAAAAAGAAGGTGTGACTGCGCACGACCGGCAGCGCACGAGCAGTGATCGTGCGCAGTATGGCTGGTGATCGTGCGATATGCCGGGACAGAACTTTCACAGGAGAGGTCATGACTGCGCACGACCGATGATCGTGCGCCAAAGAGGTCGATGGTCGTGCGTGGGTAAAAACGCACGACCATTGACTCCTTTGCCAAAAATGGTGAAAGTCCTACCCCGGACGCCCACACGATCCCAGAACCTGCAGGAAAACTGGACGGGATGTCGACATGGCAGTCACAGACATAAATATTATGCACAACAAAAGGGAAATAAACACACGCACAGAAATAGGCTAATAAAGTGCACAAGACGTGGAAAACCATAGCGAACCAAAAGAAGTGCAAATGACGCTAAACGGTGTGCAAAGACAAGAAAATAAGCCTAGATGAGTCCGAAAATAGGTATATAAAGAGGACTCATCACCGGGCCACTAAATAGTTGGCGATGTGTGCGAACCAAGGAGAAGTAGATGTGCTTATTGAAAGCAGCTTCTCATCAGAAAAATAATCATTAAAAGATTTTTCATTTAATTTTTCTATAAAGGGATTGTCTAAACTAGAGAGATGGTCGACAGCTAAGTTCTCTGCTCCTCGCTTATCACGGATCAATAGGTCAAACTCCTGGAGGAGTAAGACCCAACGAATCAAATGCGGCTTGGCATCCGTTTTGGCAAGAAGGTATTTGAGGGCCGAGTGGTCTATAAAGACTATGATTTTTGAAAGCGTAATGTAAGGACGGAATTTATCAAATGCGAATACTACATCGAGGAGCTCCTTCTCGGTCGTGGTGTAATTTTCCTGTGTAGATGTGAGCGTTTTACTAGCGTAATAGATAGGGTGGAAGTTCTTAGATATGCGTTGACCTAATACGGCTCCCACCGCGAAACTACTCGCATCACACATTATCTCAAATGGAAGATCCCACACCGTAGCTATCATAATCGGTGCGTTAATTAACTTTTCTTTAATCAATTCGAAGGCAGAAAGACAAGAGTCATCAAAAATGAACGGGGCGTCTTTTTCTAGAAAATGGGTAAGGGGCTTAGTGATCTTGGAAAAATCCTTTATGAAGCTGCGGTAGAAACCAGCGTGACCTAAGAAACTTCTTATAGCTTTTATATTCGTAGGCGTCGGCAACTTCTCGATAACTTCTATTTTCGCAATATCTACCTAAATACCTCTCGCAGAAATTTTATGACCCAAAACTAACCCTTCCCTCACCATAAAATGACATTTTTCCCAATTTAGGGCTAGGTTAGTCTCTTCGCATCGTTCTAAGACTTTTTCGAGGTTTTCAAAACATTTATCAAAGGAATCGCCGAACACAGAGAAATCGTCCATAAATAGCTCCATAATGCTTTCTACGTACTTGTCAAAGATAGCAAGCATACATCGCTGGAATGTAGCTGGCGCATTGCACAATCCAAACGGCATTCTTCGGTAGGTGAAAGTGCCGAAGGGACAAGTAAACGTTATTTTCTCTTTGTCCTCGGGAGAGATGGGGATTTGAAAATACCCCGAGAGGCCATCGAGAAAACAATAAAATCTCTGGCCGGATAATCGTTCTAAAATCTGGTCGATAAACGGCAAAGGAAAATGGTCCTTGCGGGTGGCGTCATTCAGCTTCCTATAATCTATACATATACGCCAACCCGTCAATGTCCGTGTTGGGATTAATTCGTTATTTTCATTACTAACTACTGTTATCCCTCCCTTCTTTGGTACTACCTGAACAGGGCTAACCCACTTACTATCTGATATTGGGTAGATAATTTCCGCATCTAATAATTTCATAACCTCGCCCTTAACTACTTCTTTCATGTTCGGGTTGATACGGTGCTGAGGTTGAATGGAGTTATGCAAATTATCTTCCATTAAAATTTTATGAGTACTAAAAGATGGTCTTATGCCCTTGATATCAGAAATCTGACAAGAAATAGCTCGGCGATGCTTATGTAAAACTAAAAGATGTTTTTTGTTTTGGACATCCGTGAGGTAGGCCAAAACTATAACTGGCAGCTTGGAGTTCTTTTCTAAGAAGGCGTACTTGAGATGTTCAGGAAGTTCTTTAAGTTCTAGGGTAGGGGGCTCTTCATAAGAGGATTTAGAAATTCTTTCTTTTTCGAACACTATATCTTCGTAGAATTTTTTATATGGAAAATTTAAAGGTGTGGAGCTGGTGGACAAGGAGACTTCTTGCAGCGAATCAGTTGGAAGAGTAGAAGAGAAACAAAAATCGGAAAATTCTTTTTCAAAATCAGATAAAAGATAGGAGGATTCTACACTTTCTTGCAGCGATTCAGTTGGAAGAGACGACGAGGAACAAAAAGAAAAAAATCTTTTTCAAAATTAGAGAGGCAATAGGAGGATTCATCACTCACGGCATCTACGAAAAAGCAGGAGTCATCATTTGCTAAGGTGTTTTTCATCGAAGGTGTGATATGGAAAGTGACTTTGTCGTCGCCAACTCGAAGGAAGAGCTTACCATTGCTTACGTCAATGATATCTTGGGAGGTGGAAAGGAAGGGTCGGCCAATGATCAGGGGAACCTCGACGTCTTCTTCGATGTCCAAAATTACAAACTCCACCGGGAAGATGAACTTGTCGACTTTTACTAGAACATCCTCCACTATAACTAACAGGTACTTGACCGATCGGTCGGCGAGCTGGATACTCATGCATGTGGGGTTGAGGCTACCAATTCCTAACTTTTTAAACAACGAGATGGGTATTTGGTTAATACTCGGTCCTAAGTAGGCTAATGCGTGTTTGACAAAAAGATCACCGAAGACACACGGGATAGAAAAACTACCTGGGTCACTGATTTTCTTCAGCAAACCGTTTGTCAAAACAGCGGAGCACTCGACATTTAACTTGACATGCGAAAGGTTCTCAAACTTTTTCTTGTTGGTCAGAAGGTCCTTAAGATACTTGGCATACTTCAGCATCTGTGAAATCGCTTCATTAAAAGGCAGATTTATGTGGATTTGCTTGAACATTTCTAAGAAACGAGAGTACTGATCATCCTGACGTTGTTTATTAAGTGTGGAAGGGTAAGGCAGGTTCGGATTATTTATAAAAATGGGTGGTGGAGTGAGATCTTTTTCTAAAATGGGGATAATAACTTCTTTAGTAGAGGGTGGAATTTTTAAAATGGGAGCAGAGCTTTGACTTTTTAAAGCGGGGACGGAGCTTGCTTCGGGCTCTTCACTTACCAAACCGGGAACTTTCTTCCCACTCCGAAGAGTTATAGCTTTTGCTTGCTCTCTTGGGTTGGGCTCGGTATTGGAAGGAAAAGACCCTGCGGGTCGCTAAGAAATAATTTTAGCTAGTTGTCCTACCTGATTTTCCAGACTTTTAATGCTTCCAGTTATTGTTCTAACCGTAGCGTCATTTGTAGAGATATATTTGGAAAGTAACTCCTCCAATCTTGGAGGTTTTGGATAATTCTAAAGAGGTGGTGGTGGTGGTGCAGGAAAATCATTTTGTGGTGGCGGGCATATAGCATTCGATGGATTACAACACGAAAAATTCGGATGATTTCTTAAAGAAGGATTATAACTATTCGGAAAATTAAAAAAAGGAGGATGAAAATTCGCAGTAGAAAAATTATTAAAAGCATTTATAGGCATATTGTTAACAAAATCTAATTGTTCTGGGGCAGGAGTTGCATATTCCCATACCTGAGGGGCGGAGGTAGCAGTCATCTCCGTTATCTTTTTACTTAATATTTAAACTTATAGCGCGAGCTGGGAGACGTTGTCCACTTCAAAGATACCTGCAGGCTTGCTCGGGCAGGACCTAGGCAAATTCCACTGATAAGTGTTCATGCCCATGTCCTTAAAAAGCTCAGATCTGCTTTCGGGGTCTTATGGTTTAAAGTAACGCCAGAAGCTGCGTATATCATTTGCTTTGTATTTTGATTTAGCCTGTTATAAAATGTCTACACTTATAACCATACAGGCAGCGCGTGATATGGGCATCGTCTTAATAGTTCTTTAAATCTTTCCCAAGTTTAATATAAGGTTTCAGAGTCTATTTGTCCGTAGGCAGAAATGTCGTTCCTAAGTTTAGCAGTTTTAGCTGGCGGAAAATACTTCGCAAAAAATTTTTCGGTTAATTCATTCCAGGTGGTTATGCTATTCTTAGGTAAAGTGTTCAGCCACTTCTTAGCTTTAGTTCTAAAAGAGAAGGGGAAAAGTCTTAGCCTGATTGCATCATTTGTGACACCATTTATCTTGAAGTTGTCACAAATTTCAAGAAAGCTTGTTATATGTTTGTTCGGATCTTCATCTTGAAGTCCGTCAAATTGCACATATTGCTGCACCATTTGAATTATGCTAGGCTTTAATTCGAAGTTATTATTTTCTATAGCAGGGCAGACTATGCTAGATTCTGTTCCCTCGAGATTCGGCAGTGCATAATAAGACATAGGTCTTTGCACGACTTCCTCCACGTTTGGTTCTTCCATTCTTAGAGTATAGAATGACTCGGAGTCCTCAACCGGTATTTGGGAAGTAGGGCCTTGAAATCGCGATTTTATCCGAAGAGTACACTCAATTTCGTGGTCCAAGTCAAAAATAACCGACGGACTCCCGTGGTTCATGCACTAAAAAGAAGAGAAGAGAAGAAAGAGAAATAAAATAAACTGGAAAGAAAAGCTAGATTTCTTTTATAATTTAACTCCCAGACTTCCCAAGGGCTACCCGGTGAATGGTTTGCAAGGTACTAGACAAGATAGCGGCACTTAAAGCCGCTTTGCCCTTTTCGAGAGAATTAGGTGGAGTCGAAAAATTGTGAAGTTGGTTACTATTAAAAGCGGTAATAAAAATTTTTGATTTTTTTTTAGAAGGAGAGCGAGAAAGAGAAATGATAAAATTAATAGATTCGTGTTTTCAATTTATAAACGGAAGTTGAGTTCCCCGACAACGGTGCCAAAAACTTAGTGGTCACTAAGATTGGAATAAAATAAAAGCAACCGAACTAGCAATCCAATGAGGCAAGTATACCTATCAAATTATAGCTAGGGGATGCAAGTGTCGTATTGAAATCCGGGAACTTTTGAATAAACTTACTCACACGAAGACTATTATTTTATCGACGGAAAAATTAGGGTTTGAGAAACTAAGTGCAGTTAAAGAAATAAAGCTATGCTAGAAAGAGAACAACTGCAGTTAATTAAAGAGCATAAAGTAAGCGATTATAACGAAGGGTTAAACTATGAAATGGAAGAGCACTCGATCAAGAATCAACTTGGAAAGAGTTAACTAAGAAATGCGATAAAAATAAACCTAAACTTAATAGTGTAAAGGTCCTTGACCGTGGAGGTTCCTAAAGCTTAAACATGATTCTCTCAAAGTCATGCCCAACTGAGTTTAGGAAGGTCCGACCGACTCTCGTCTAAATCGGAGGCCTAAAGCTCGCTTTACGCGATGAACCCCACTATTGGATTTTACTCCAATCCGGGAGATTTGGACGTCTGCCTCTCTCGAGGAGTACGTACAACTCCCTTTACTCTTGAATGCTCACTTCATTCTATTGGCCTCTCGGCTAGCCACCAATGAAAGCAAAGGTGGAGAATATATATCGATAATATACCTCCAACCCATGAAAAATCAAGAGTAATCCAAGACCTAAACCCTAAAAAGAAAAGGTAAATTATAAGCATCATAACTTAATCGCTCCAACCTCGGATCATCAAGATCGAGTACAAGGAGTATTAGTTAATCATAATGGAGTGGAGGAGGGGGATGAGTAGTAAAGCATTAATAACACAGTGAAGAAAAGAGCACTTTTATATTAATGAGAAAGAGAGCTACACTTGCATGAAAATGAAATTACAATTGCATGAAAATTAGAATCCTATTCTAGCCCTACCATTAGAACTAAGCAAGAGCAAAGATTACAACAAAAGCTATTACAAAATCTAAAACTAAACTAGGATTAAGAGAAACTGAAATGAGAAAGAGAGAGAGAGAGGGAGAGAAAAGCATTAAAAAAAGAAAAAGAAGCAAGAAACCAAAGGGCAGCACCTCCCCTCTCAACCCAAGCTCTCTGAAATGAAGGGGGGGTCTGAATTTATAGATAATTTCCACGGGTTGGTCACGCCCGGTGACACGCCCAGGGAGGGCGTGTCATGGGGCGTGACAGGTACGGCATTAACCTCGGACTCTGGATTCTGGCGGGAAGGATAATTGCTTTTGTATGTCGGTGGTCACGCCCTGGGTCACGCCCGTGTAGGGAGGCATGACACGTACGTCGCGTCAAAATCATTGGTCGAAATTCCGTCAGTCATCGGAAAAGGAGGGGTCACGCCCTCTGTCACGCCCATGACATCGGGCGTGACAGTACTGTTTGGCGTGCTGGGATGAATCAGCATTCAATGCGATGGCAGGATTTGGGAAGAGGGTGACACGCCCCGTATCACGCCTTTGTACACGCCCAGGGAGGGCGTGTTAGGGGGTATGACAGCCGTTTTTCCAGTTTTCCTGTCTTTTTCAGCAGTCATCATCAGGATCAGGCGACACGCCCTAGGTAACGCTCGGGGAGGGTGTGACAGGGGGGCGTGACAGGTCATTTTTGGCCAATTTTTTGAAAACCTGCAAAAAGATAAGAAAATGTTAGTGGAAATACCTGATTTGTATATTATAAAACAGAAAATATGATAATAGTTTAGGCTACAAAATGTATTACCAGTGTCCTTCAAACGACACAGGTTCAACATTCCCGAAAAGGACACGACTGAGGCACACGCCCGTGTCCTTAGCCATGTGCTAAACACACCTTATGACATGCCCATGTCACAGGCCGTATGCCACACTTAACGCTGCCCTGTTACCCACCCGAGTAGGACACGGCCTTAGAGACTCCCGTGTCACTGGCTGTGTCATCTCTCGACGATCGTCGACTATACTGTGTCGAGAACTCGACTCGACGCATACAGTGAAGGAGACGCCCTTTTCCCAGGCCGTGTGCCGCTGGACACGCCCTAGGACACGCACGTGTCCCAGGACATGTCACCCAGCCTGAACTCCAATTTGGAATTTGGGGTGTTACAACCCTCCCCTCCTTACAATAAATTTTGTCCTGAAATTTGCTCACAACAAGGAAACCCAACAAGCATAATGTTATAACTTCAAAATGACCATTATAATAAAAGACACACTTTACAATAGTTCAAACAAATAACTCAAGAAAATCAGTTCGCATGGTCTGCTCTCGCCCCCATGTTAGCTCCTCACCGCCACAATTGTCCCACCGGACTTTTCCCATCCGTATTATTTTATTCTGCAACATTATGTCGACTCTATCTTCGATCCAAATGGGTCTAATCTTTGTCATTAGCCCATATTTGATCAGTGCGCGATCATTCTCACTCACTTGAGCTGGATCCTTGACGGCTTTTCGAAGCACTGAGATGTGGAACACATCATGAAATCCACTCAATTCTACAGAAAGAGCTAGCCGATAGGCATCTTCCCCAACTCGCTCAACCACTTCAAACAGACCAAGATATCTCGGACTAAGCTTTTTGAACCGCCAAATCCTGGACACGCCATTGAAGGGTTTGATCTTCAAGTATACCCAATCTCCCACTACAAACTCCACATTCCGATGCTTTGGATTGTAGTACTTTGCTTGTCGATCCTGGGCTATAAGTAGCCTCTCCCGAATATAGAGTATTGTCGAGTTAGCCTCTTCGACTTCCTTATGCTTATACAGCTTGGATTTTCCTGCTTCTGCCCAAGCTAACGGTGTACGACACTTACAACCATACAGAGCTTCTAACGGTGCCATACCAATGCTCGCTTGGTAGCTATTATTGTTGTCAAACTCCATCATATATATATGATCTTCTCATCTCTTACCAAAATCCAGGGCGCACATTCAGAGCATATTCTCCATTGTCTTGTTGGTCCGCTCAGTATGGCCATCCATTTCGGGATGAAAGGCCGTACTGAATGCTAACTTTGTTCCCAACAATTGATGAATTAGTCGCCAATCATTCGATGTGAATCGCCCATCACGGTCACTTACGATGCTCTGGGGAACACCGTGCAATCAGACTATCTGCTCCACATAATGTTTTGCCAAGGTTTCCACTGAATCGTCCCTCTTATTCGGTAGGAAGTGAGCCACTTTTGTCAATCAGTCTACAATCACCTAGATTCAATCATTCCCGCATTGAGATCTCGGCAACCCGTGAATGAAATCCATTGAGATATCATCAAACTTCCACTCCGGAATATGTAACGACTTTAGGAAACTGCCAGGCTTCTGACATTCCGCTTTGACCAACGCACAAGTTTGACACTTAGCCACATAATGTGTTATGTATTTCTTTAGTCCTAGCCACCAAAAAAACTTCTCCATGTCCTTGTACATCTTTGTGCTCACAGGGTGAATTGAGTACTTTACAAAGTGAGCTTCATAAATCAACTCTTCTCTCAACTTACCCGTACTTGGGACGCACAATCAGTCATCTTTCCGTAACAAGCCATCATCCTAGGAGAATTGGCCATCTGACCCATCCTTTGCATAGCGTTGGAGACTTTCAACAAGCTCCATTGCTCGCTGAACCCTGTCCTCAAGGTCATTCCATACCTCCATCCAGTTCAAGCATGCATCGGCTGTTGAATTCTTGTCAACATAAGAAATCTCTAACACTTCAAACTCCTGGATCTGACGCTCATTATGCATCTGCAACCAACTTGTTGATACTAGAGTCCTATGACTCAACGCATCAACGACCACATTTCCCATCCTGGGAGTATAAAGAATATCAAAGGTGTAGTCCCCAAGGAACTCCATTCACCTTCGTTGTCGCATATTCTGATCTTTCTGATCCAACAGATACTTTAGGCTCTTATGATCTATATAGATATCCACCTTTACGTTATATAGATAGTGCCGTAACAATTTCGGCGCAAAGATCAACGCTGCCAACTCTAAGTCATGGACAGGATAATTTTGATCATGCACTTTCACTAGCGTGAGCCATAAGCAAACACTTTACCAAACTGTAGAAGAACGCAGCCTAAGCCACTCCTGGAAGCATCACTAT
The DNA here is from genome assembly GCA_039513925.1 of Platanthera zijinensis. Classification (NCBI taxonomy): domain Eukaryota; kingdom Viridiplantae; phylum Streptophyta; class Magnoliopsida; order Asparagales; family Orchidaceae; genus Platanthera; species Platanthera zijinensis. The sequence continues at coordinate 172,385,207 of CM077081.1, read as the reverse complement.
AGATCTCATTGATGTCTATATTACATGGCGATGTCAGAACAGGCACCGTGGTCAAATGATTCTTCAGCTCTTCAAAAGCACGCGTGCACTCCGATGCCCAAACGAACTTCTGATCCTTTCTCGTCAACGTGGACAGAGGTAAAGCAATCCGTGAGAAGTTTTCCACAAACCGTCTGTAGTAGCCTGCCAGTCCAAGGAAACTCCTGACCTCGGCCACTGAAGACATCACTAGGCACTCTCGGATGGCACTTATCTTTGACGGATCCACCGCTATGCCCTCTCCACTTACCATGTGGACAAAAAAAGCCACCGACGATAGTAAAAACTCACACTTTGAGAACTTGGCATAGAGCTTATTCCTCCGAAAGGTATGCAACACCAACCGCAAATGGTTTGCTTTATCAGCCTCCGACTACAAGTACACTAAAATATCATCGATGAAGACAATCACAAATAGATCCAAGTACTCTCGGAACATTCAATCCATGAGATCCATGAATATCGAAGACACATTACATAAGCCAAACAGCATTATGGTGAACTCATAATGCCCGTAGCGTGTTCCAAATGCTGTCTTGGGAATGTCACCTTCCCGAATCCTCAGCTGGTAATATTAAGATTTTAAATCCAATTTGTAATAAACAGTTGATCCCACTAGCTGATCAAAGATGTCATCTATTTGTGGAATCAGATATTGTTTTTATCCGTCAACTTATTCAACTCGCGAAAGTCAATAAAAAACTGTAAGATACCATCCTTCTTTTTCACAAACAGAACAGGCGCGCTCCAAGGTGACATACTTGGACTTTTGTATCCCTATTCCAACAACTCTTACAAATGAACCTTCAATTCTGTCATTTCTTTTGGCGCTATGCGATATGGCGAGCGGGTCACAGGTTTCGCACCTGGCACCAACTCAATAGAGAATTCAATCTCTCATTGGGGCGGTAACCCACGAAGATCCTTAGGAAACACATCGAAAAACTCTGAAACAATCGGAACATCGCTCACACTGGCCTTTGGCTCAATAGCCTGAATAAGCGTGAAGAATAACTTCGTGCCCTTCCTAACAGTATTGATGACTTGGAGAGCAAACACCAATATTCCGCTCACTCCTCGCATACCAGTGAACTTAGTATCAAGCTCGGTATTCTGACCTAGTATAATCTCCTTTGAATTGCAATCAATAAAGGCACGCTGCTCCGAGAGCCAGTCCATGCCAAAGATCATATAAAACTCCGATATCAGTAGCACTGATACACTCAAACTGAAATCCCGACTTCCTATTTGAACGTCCACATCGCAAGCTCTATACGCAAGCATCACACAACCATTCAGTAATAACACCATTATAATATCTATCGTCACATGACTCGGTACTCCAATTCGAGCTACGTAGTCCTTAGACAGAAATGAATGCTAAGCACCCGTATCAAACAGGGCTCTGGCTTGGTTGTTCCGAATCAGGACAAATCCTATAGCACACACATCATGCACAAGCTACATAGAAAGTATGCAATAAAAACAAAGCAAACAATATCTTAAATCGTACCTTTGGCGATGTCACTTTGCTTTATAGCCTCCTGCTGGCCATGATTACAAACTCTGGGCTGTGTCTGAGATGCAAAAGACTCTACCACTGCTTTGCCCTTCTTGGCATAAGACGCGCCCGTCTTCTTTTCCTCCTTTGGATGAGCAACCCGACAATCACAGCCTATATGCCCCACTTTGCCACAGGTAATGCAGGTACAAGACTCCTTCTTTGAAGTTGCACCCGACGCAACTGTCGCAGAAGCTTGCCCCGAAGGCTTGGACCACTTGCCCCACTTCTTCTGGTTATACGATTTTTCAGGGTAGGGTGCTTTGAACTCTGGCTTTGTCACAGCCAAGTCCTTTTTTCCTTGCACTCGTTTCATGTCCTTTTCCAGCGCACATGCAATATCGACGAATGCCTAAAATCCCTGGTTCACTGAACTCGAAAGCAAGAACCTCAACTCAACCCGCAATCCTTCATAGAACAAATTAGTTTTCCTTTGTTCATCCGCGAAGATTGACCCCGCATACCATACCAACCTTGTAAATTCATGCAAGTACATATCAATGCTACTTTCTCCTTGCGTTAACCATTGGAACTCGTTTTCCATGGCAATGCGTTGTGCTGCTAGTAAGTGTTTTGCCAAAAACATTTGAGAGAACTCCTCAATCGAAACTTTTGTTAACTTCCTACCCGCTAAATGGTGTAACTCAACCTCGTCCCACCATAACCGCACTTCCCCTGCCAACATGAAGGTGGCCAAGGTGACTTTCTGACTTTCCTCCATCTTGATTGCCGTCAATATACGCTTGACTCGCGATAACCAATCCTCTGTCTACATTGGGGATCCCATACCCGTGAACTTAGGAGGATTGAAGCTCATAAATTGCTTCAACTGTCGTTCAGCTGCTCACGGATCCACAACCTCAACCGATTCGGGTCTTACACCAACACGATCTGGCACCAATGCCATCTGCATCTGCCCGGTCGGCTGAACTAATGCCGGCTACGCCTGCCAGGTTGGCTGAATCATGGCTAATAGTGCCTCAGAAACTAAGCGTACTGTTTCCGCAAATGGAGGAGGTATGGGAACCTCAGTTGGTGCCGCACTGTCATCAGAATGCTGGGGCTCAAACTTCCCAACACCACTACGAGTCACCTATAGGTGAACAAGACACACATTAGCGACCCCACAAAAGAATTCAGCCATGAATTCGAAAGAGGAAGACTGAGACAAGCTGATACCAAAATGTAACGAATCAACCTGTTAAATAACATATAACAGAATGTCTGTCTGGGGCCCCACACTATATGTATTGACCCGATTCGCGCTAGGCCCCTTGTCCGCGCTTTTGAGTCAGGAGAGTTGATTTGGGCCCAGGGGGCGCAGACGATCAGGCGCGCACTCGTGGCAAAAAAAGGGAAATAAGTTGAGTACCTGTGTTGTGTATGACACGGGTATGGACACGGGCGTGTCCCTACCCGTGTTCCATGGCATTGAGTGAAATTGCGTTGACATCCCTACCTGTGTTCCATGGATTTGAGTGTCATGGCTTTGAGTGAAATGGCGTTGAGTGAAATGGCGTTGAGTGGTTTTGTCCGGAGAAGGATACGGGTAGAGACACGGGCGTGTCCCTACCCGTGTGCCATGGCTTTGAGTGCCAAGGCTTTGAGTGAAAGGGCATTGAGTGGTTTGGTCTCGAGAAGGAAATGGGTAGAGACACAGGCGTGTCCCTACCCATGTGTCGTGGCTTTGAGTAAAACGGCTTTGAGTGGCATGGCGTTGAGTGCTTTGTCCAGAGAAGGACACGGGTAGAGACACGAGCGTTTTTCTACCCGTGTGCTCCAAGGCAAGCAAAACGAGAAGTGCCCTGAGCAGGATACGGGTGTCGATGCATCCAGAACCACGGCTGTGTCACATGGACACAAGTACAGGCACGGGCGTGTCAGTACCCGTGTATGAGCATGAAACATCAGTCAAACCGCTAATGATGTTTCGCCAGAGCAGAACACGGGTAAGGACACGGTCGTGTCCTTACCCGTATCACTTTTGTATAAAAGAGAAAAATGTAACCCTAGCCATCTCATTCTCTTCCAAACCCCATTTTCTGGAGAGGAACTTCAGAAGGAGATAGATCTTGCTAGAGCCAACCAACCCCGTGAGGAAACGCCATCGCCGTCAAGGGAAAAACGATGCCAACGAGATGGATGACAAGATCCATGGCCGAAAATGGCGGAACCGCTGGAAATGAGGTGAGCTTCCTCCCCTCTCCCATGGTGCTAGATCTATAGTTATTCTTAGGCGAGAAATCGACTCAAATGAGTCTTGATGTGTGAGAAGAAGATTTCTAGAAGGGCCTCTCTAGAACTTGTGTTCTAATGTTTAGTAATCTTCAACCTCCCCTTCTTCAAAGTGATGATGGGGGTGGATTCGTGAAGAGGAATGGCTTTAACAGTGTGAATAAGGGTGGAGGAACTTCTGGTTGTGATTTGGGAAGATCAACTTGAGGAGGAAGATGAACCGATGCCGTTCATTCCGCTTTAAGATACGTGCAGAAATCTGTGTTCTACACACAGCGACCTTCTTGTCTAGTTTCAGGCAAGAAAAGGTCATATCTGGGCTTTCAATGAAACACGAGAGTTGTAGCCCTTGAAATTACCTTTCCAACGAGTGGTTACACGCCTTCAGGTGAATTATGTAACCATGGGAATGTCTGATCGAAAAAGAGGCTGTAGACTAAGTGAACAAAAATTGTATATTGTACGCCGCAGTCTTTGGAGCCAATTTCATGTGGGATACAGTCTGACCTGGGTTGCAGATTGAACATGAAAGTTGTATCCACTTGAAAGAACTTTTCATTGAGGGGTTACACGCACTCACTAGATTCCTGTAGCCACGGGAATCTTCTGTTGAAGTTGCTGTCCAGCAGGTGTTCTGCACCTGAAATTACTGGGTTAGTTATATAATTGAATTTGGACTCGAAAGAGGATTTGTAACAATCTGACATTAAGATGTAGGCGAATCATTATATGTACACTGTGATAATTCAATGCATGATGATAGTATTGGAATAGACCACACGTAAACAAAGGGTGAATGAAATGCGGTTGAGCGAAACAACTTGGTGGGGATTAGTGAACGAATGCTATTTAGTCATTTAAAAACAATGATTACTAGAGCTTGGGTAATTTCTCAGTGTTGATTGATATGAACTTATGTGTTGATTATCGGATGAGTAACTCATGTGCTCACTATTAATTAGGTTGGTAAAATAAATGCTGTTGGTGTCGTGAGAAGAGTTATAAATTGGATGGGTGGGCTTGGTCCTCGGTGTTCATGTCCCGAGGCTCCTTCCGTGCCAAGTGGTCGGTTGGGCTTGGTCCTCGTGCTCGTTTCTGAGGCTCCTTACATATCACGATGTGGATATAATGCATGTAGTGTGAGTCGACATGCAGTGTCGTAATCCCGTGTTAAGGATAGAGTGGCAGGTCTACGGGCTCGCCAATCGTTACACCGATGGGAGTTGATAGTTAGACCTTGGGCGGTTGGGCTTGGTCCTCGGTGTTCACATCCCGAGGCTCCTTCCATGCCAAGTGAACGGTTGGGCTTTGTCCTCGTGCTCATTTTTGAGGCTCCTTCCGTATCACACCTTAGGCATGCTCGAGGCTAGAATTTCGGTGCACATCTACCCGAGACACCCGCTGAGTCGTAGTACGCATGTGAGCTCCGCTGTTGTGTTCTTAGAGTTGAGGCGTACAAAGGCCTCGGCCGGGTTGTGTGGAGATCAGCCTAGTAGTGGAGATGCCCGCTCCACTATCACCGTATGGCCATGACGGATGATGCCTGATAGGTTAGCTACCTGCTCGAAAAGTGGGAACTGCAAGTCTGTGTCGACATAGCGATTGCATGTGCATGATCATGGGTGAGTCATTGCATTGCATATATACCATTACCCCTCATTACATACACAATATCCTCATTGTATAAGTTTGTATGGGCACTCCTATACAATGAGTTACTTACTGCTGAATGATCCTCAACTTATAAGTTTGTTTGGGCATTCATATAAGTTGAGTTCCCTTCTGTTATATCATTACTCATATGTTGTTGTAGATGGTAGAAATGCTAGAACTATATGTTACTTTTTTATACACTGCTTTACATACATAGTGTGATACCACCTGCTTGTTCCTATATTTATATATATTATACCCTGTCCCTTTCTCCTCCCGGTGTCGAGGAGTCGCCGGGGGAGCGGATGTGAAGCCACTAAGTCTGTATGACTAACAGTTGCTACGTCTTCCTTTTTAGGTGGAAAACCCGCAGGTGGAGCAACAGGATATGCAGCCGGACAGCCAGGCCAGGACGAGAGGGCCTGAGGGGACGGTACCATCGCTACCGTCGGTTACTGATGTGAGTGTGTGAGAGCCTTTTTGTTGTACCCTTTTGGGGAAAACTATTTACGTACTCTGATATTAGAAGCTTGATGTAGCTTCTCTACTGTTGTTATATTATGGACTGTATGCTTGGTGTGGATTTGACTTATATTCTATATTCTAGTTAGGTTTGCAATGAATGATATTGGTTGTAGCCGGAAGAATAGGCGTCTTGTGGTACAGACTAGCCCGAGTGTTAGTGTTACCACAAGACAGCCTGTTCATGGCATAAGACCCCTCTCGTGCTGTGTTCTGTGTTCCGGGAGGGGGTCTTACAAATGGTATCAGCTTGCTCCGATCCTGAACTGAAGAAGACATTTAACAATGGTGCCACCCCCGCTCGATTAGTCAGTTTGGGGACAAACTGACTTAGTTGAAGCAGTGGTGTGCCCATATATAATTCACACTAAATTTGTCCATCTTTGACCTTAGATTAGCCGACCTAACCTTAAGTTTTTACCTTACGTGTAGATCCCAGTACTTGTTGAGTCGGTGAGGGGCACCCCCACCCCGTCCGTACCTACACAATTCCAACAATCTGAGCTGGGGCAGACGCTCACAGCTATCCTATACGCCTTCAGGTCCCAATCCCAGCAAGCCCCTATACAACAGTAGGGTCCGGGATCCACTTGGTTAAGCACTTTCCGAGCTCTCTCCACTCCTTCTTACCTTAGGACGGAGTCAGTAGTGTCTACGAGAGAATTGCTTGACACTATATAAGAACTGTTGGCAAGAATTAGGTGCCCAAACAACATGGCGGTGACCCTTGTAGTGACACTCTTAGAGCTGCACACCAAAAGGTGGTGGAAGTCCCTCATGGGCTCCACTTTTCAAGGATGGATGTACACGAATATCAGTTTGAGCGAATTCTTTGAAGCCTTTTTAGAGCATATCATTCCCTCGGCAACTCGAGATAATCTTGAGGAGAGATTTTTGCAACTGAAGCAAGGGTCCATGTCGGTGACAGAATTCCAACGAGAGTTTCAGCACTTGGCTAGATTTGCTGACTCTTATGAGTTGGATGATAGAGGATACGCAAAATGATTCTACAAAGGCTTGCAAGAACCACTGAGTCAATCCATTTTGTTTATAGCGGACTCTTGTCTAGCCGAGATTATTGACATGGCAAAGAGGTTGGAAGCTGACCACATGAAAAGTGGTAAGAGGACAGTTGAAGGCGTGATTGAAGCTGGCCCCAGCAATAAAAGGAGATTTGATAATAGAGGAGGAAGAGGATATCGAAGAAGTGGCAGATGTTTCCCTAGAATTTTAGAATGGAGCGCCCAGTTCCGCAACCGCCAGCATTGCCTCTACCTCAACAGTTTGAACAACCCGGTGGGCGGCATGAGCGAGTGTACTTCGAATGCAACCAACCGGGCCACATTCGATGCTACTGCCTGCAAATATATGGAAATGCTCCTCTCGCTTTCCCTCTAGCAGCTCCTCGAGGGCGGGGGCACATGCATGGTCAAGGACGAGGACCACGAAGAGGAAACCCCGGTCCCGCTCGGGATCAGATGTATGCGTTGGACATGACTTAAGAGCGGAACCCTCGGGAGTGATTGCAGGTATGATTATAGTTAGTCATTTTATTTTCATTAATACCCTCAAGTTGCTTAAGATACACTTGACGCCTAACTTGACAATTATTATTGACACTTAGGCACCGTAATGGTCGGCGGGAAATCGGCCTATACGTTATTCGACACAGGTGCCTTGCACTCTTTGGTGTCTGAAGACTTCATCAAAGATATAAATTGAGTGTAATACTTCACTGGTATTGCTCGAAGGGTGCGCCTTCAGGACGGATCAAAGATGACGACAACCGAGAAGTGCGAGTTTGAGGTTCTCCTTGAAGGAAAGCTCTTCGACACCCCTGCCATAGTCTTTGAAATGCCAGAGTTCGACCTCATTTTGGGCATGGTATGGCTGGATTAGCACTATGGAGACTCGGAGGTCATCTTTCAAGGTATTAACTTCACGCCCCGTATGATGTTATCTTCAGTCCAAGCTTTAAAACCCATATGAAGTGGGATGAAGTTTTCATGATCTATTTCGAGCTGAAGGAGTTGGCGTTTGATATCAAGGATGTGTGGGTGGTGCGTGATTTCCCCGAAGTATTTCCGGAGAAATTGCCAGGATTACCCCCACACAAAGAAGTAGATTTTCAAATCAAGTTAGTACCGGGTGCCAATCCTGTCTCCAGGACTCCTTACCGAATGGCCCCGAAGGAACTCACCGAGTTTAGAGTTCAGCTGCAAGAGTTGGTAGAATCAGGTTTTGTTCGCCCCAGCTCATCACTTTGGGGAGCCCCTGTTCTATTTGTTAAGAAGAAATATGGAACCCTGCGATTTTGCATAGACTATCGGGAGCTCAACCGACTAATGGTACGGAACACCTATCTGTTACCTCAGATTGATGAGTGGTTCGATCAAATGGTGGGAGTGCATTGGTTTTCCAAGCTAGATTTGTGCTCGGGGTATTATCAATTGAGAATACAAGAGGATGATATTCAAAAAATGGCTTTCATCTCAAGGTACGGCTTGTATGAGTTCACAGTGATGCCGTTTTGGCTCACAAATGCCGCATCAGCTTTCATGAGCTTGATGAACAAAGGGTTCGAGCCTTATCTAGATTTCTTCGTCATTGTTTTCATCGATGACATCTTGGTCTACTCAAAGGTGGAGGAAGAACATGTCGGGCATCTGGCCTTAGTACTGAAGAAGTTAAAAGAGCACGCCCTGTTCGCTAAGTTAAGCAAGTTCGAATTCTGGAATAAGGAGGTTGCTTTCTTGGGTCATGTGATAAGCGGTGCTGGGAGCTATGGATCCGGCAAAAGTGCGTGTCGTGAAGGAGTGGTCGCCTTGGAAGTCAGCGGCCGAAATGCGGAGCTTCCTTGGACTTGTGGGGTACTACCGCAAGTTCGTAAAGGGGTTCTCAAAGATTGCTCTTCCTCTTACCTCCCTAACAAAGAAAGGTGTACCGTATGAGTAGACACCCCAATTTGAAGCTGTGTTCCAAGAACTAAAGGGCAGACTTACTTCCGTACCAATCCTAGCCCTTCCATCCGGGAAGGAAGGATTTCAAGTTTACACGGACGCATCATATCAAGGAATGGGAGCGGTATTGCTATAAAAAGGGCATGTGATCACCTATGCTTCAAGATAACTAAAGAAGCATGAAATCAACTATCCAGTACATTATTTGGAGCTGGGAGCAGTAGTGTTCGCCTTGAAGATTTGGAGGAACTACCTATACGGCGTACACTTTGAGATCTTCTCGGATCATAAGAACTTAAAGTATGTCCAAACCCAGAAGGAATTGAATCTAAGACAGTAGCGGTGGTTGGAGTTTTTATGCGATTATGAATACACCATTAACTACCACCCCGAAAAAGTAAATTCCGTAGCTGATTCTTTGAGCTGGAAGGCACCGGAAACAAGCCTCGTGTCCCGATTGATGCATATGGAGTTAGCTCGGATGCTTGAGGAGATGGAGATCACTTTGGTGTATAAGGATCAACCAGACGGGTATACGGAGTACTTGCCCACAATGAGCATAGTGTGCTATGTTCGAGACCGGATCCGGGAGGAGAAAGGAAGGGATGAGGCTCTGGCCCCAACAATAAAGTCAATTGAAGGTTGGAAAACTAGCGAGTACACTCTAAAGGACGGTCTTGTTCATTTCCGTGGCCAGCTTTACATCCCAAGGGCGGTAATATTCGGGAGGATATCTTGAGAGAAGCACACTGCTCTCAGTATTCTGTGCATCCTGGAATTGCTAAAATGTACGCCGACTTGCGGAAGACCATGTGTTGGCTAGGAATGAAGAGAGATATCCGACATTTTGTTACGCATTGTGAGGCCTGTCAAAGGGTGAAGTTAGAATACAAGAGCCCCGGTGGATTGTTGCAGTCATTGCCCATCCCCGAGTGGAAATTCGAGGATGTTTCCATGGACTTCGTCCACAGTTTGCCTCGCTCCCGCTCAGGGAATGATTCGATATGGGTAATCGTTGATCGCTTGATGAACGTAGCCCGCTTCATACCTATGAAGAAAGAAGCACACGTGGATGTTTTGGTACGCCTTTTTGAGGAACAATTCGTACGGTATCTAGGCGTGCCAAAGACGATCATTTCTTACCGGGATGGTCGGTTTACCTCTAGAGAATGGAAGGCTGAGCAGGCATATTTGGGTTCGCGTCTTACCTTCAGCACAGCGTTTCAACCTCAAACCAACAGGCAATCTGAAAGGACTATCTGGACATTGGAAGACTTATTGAGGTTGAAAGTTAGGGTTAGATCTAATATACTCTAGAGGGGGGTGAATAGAGTAAGTATATATATTTAAAACTTTTCCTGAACTATAAAGATTATACCTACACTTAGATACTATATCACAGCATACCAAATTGAAATAAATGAAATCACAGAAAAGCTAAATAACACAACCACAGCAAGAAAAAGAAGAAGAGGGAAACCAGACAACACAAGAATTTATAGTGGTTCCCCAACCTGGGTACATCCACTCTATTACCACCCTGATAGGAATCCACTCAGGTTTTTGATCAGGTAACTGCCACCAATAAGCTTTTGGTCAGGTACTCAAAAACCAAACCTCAAGTCTTTTGGTTAGGAGACTTGCAACCAGGAATCACTTTTGAAGGGAGTAGAGAACCCTTTTTACAGAGGGGGTGAGAGAGTGATGGTGTATTCTCTTTCTCAAATACAACTGAGAAGACTAGTGGAATTGATGTTAAAAAAAAGCTCCCCCTGAAATATTGAGTTTGTTCAGGGAGGAATGGAACTTTTTCTTCAGGGTGATAGGCCTTCAAGCTTTCAACTTTAACCCAAAGAACTTCAGGAAATTTTTGACAGATGTAGTATTATTCTCCTACTGAAAGTTCCAGAGAGTATGACAGAAGAAGATTCTTGATTTGGATGGTTGTTCTTCTTCTTCAAAAAGATTGTTCTTCTTCTAGTCTAGCAGTTGTTGATTTCTTGACTGGTCGATTCTCTATGTCTCAAGAATTTTGTATGTCTCTTTGATTCTATATGGAAGAAAGAAAACTTCTCATTTTTATATTTTCCATGTGGAAGTGCTTTTGAATTTTGAAATTCTTCCTGTAATTTATGCTGACGTCCTTGGAATTATCTGGCATTGATTTGTTTCCCCAACTGTCCCTTAGAAAAATGATAGGCAATAATCCTGATGAATACCATAATTAATGCTCTTGTCTAACGATAATATTCAGAGAATATTAGAGCATTAATTACTCAGGAATCATTGCAATAAAATTGTAATACCCCATTTTTTTTCTTTTTAACCACCGGTGTCTTAGGACCAGAACCGCCGTCTTGCGGTGACACATCCACCGGGATGGTCGACACCACAAAGCGCCGATCCCGTCGGCCATCTCAATCACCATCGACAGAACGTATAATGAATGAAAGTGTAAGCATCCAAATCAATGATAATATAAAAGAGGAAATCAAGCGATGAATCAAGTCAACACTAGAAAATAAAGTCTAAGTACAAACGCAGGAAAGTAAATATGGGCTTAAGCCTGGTACATGAAAACCTCACTACAAACCACTCATAAAAGTAAAACTACTAATACTCGGCTCCACTCACGGATCCGGATGCCGGTCCACCCGAGCTATACTAGCCCATCTCCATCTACACCGTACCCTGCTGGTGCTACGTCTCCTGCGGCTGCTCCCTGTCTCCGATCCGGAGCAACTAAAATATGGTGGTCAAACGACCGTCAGTAAAACAAGACTCAGTCAACAATCCCCCACCCCTCTACCCGTGGCTCCTAGGCACCGGGCGGAAAGTAGTGAAAAGGAGGACCAAAAGCAGGACGTAATCAAGCAGGTGACATCTACCAAAAGGAATAAAACAATAAAGTATGGCAGGGGTATCACAATAATTAAACCTGAGTAAACAAGTGTGTAGCAAATGTAAACAGAAAGGAGTAGCAAGAAAGTAAGAGCAGTAAGAAGATAAGTTAGATCAACAAGAATGGTGACCATTGATTTATAGGGATTACCCCTATAGACAAAGGGGTCGTTTTGTAGGGCCTATCGTATAAAACATCCCATACCATTTTATACGATAGGTGTCAGGGGCTAAGTGCAATGATTATGCTATGACTTGCAAGTATGTTATGGTATGCACATGCAAGTGCAACTCACACACACGACTCTATGCGCACAGACCTTTAGTTCCCTTTTTTGGAGTTAGCTAAACTCTCAGGAGACTCCGTCGTGGCAATTCAGAGACAGTGGGTTGGGCCTATCCAGTCCTAGACTGGTAAACACACTACTAAGTCTAGCCCCTCTCGTACATTCCCATACTATTGCCAGCAAACCAGCCAGTCTCCCGAGTCAACATACTGACGATGGTGTGTTCGATCGTCCAATACCAAGGACCCGCCACTGTTATGGACATGCAACCATGATAGTTTGTATCTAATTATAGTATCGAGCCTCCAGCTCTCTAGACTACCGAGTCTACTAGTTCACCAAGTTCCCGAGCCCACAGCTCCCTAGACTAATCAAGTCTCCTTTATCCAAGTCCCCGAGCATCTAGCTCCCCGGACTTCCAAGTCTATACCAAGTCCCCGAGCATCCTGCTCACCGGACTTCCAAATACATACCGAGTCCATTTAACTCTACCAGTAAGCCCTTAGGCCACGAGCCTACGATATCCTTTCACTACCAATTTATCTCCCTACGTGTACAAGTGTGAGTGTAAGGTGAAACTGTTATTAGGATTACTCTTGCCCATATTATCCTTAAGGTTTAAGGTTAGCCCAGGACTGCCCAAGGCATTCCCCGTGAAGGGTTCTCGAGGGCACTAGGAACTACGATGGGCTGAATCCCAAAGCTCACTTTCGCAAGGCACTTAATGTTATTGATTTCTACCCTTTATCAATCCTCTCTTTTATTTCAGTGTGACTCCCCTAAGTGTGTTTAAGCTCTCTGAGTTAACCTATTTAAGACCTATCCAATATTTGCAAACCATACAAAGCTACATGGTACTCCCATTAGGGGATACCCTAAGTACTCCTCTAATAGATCCCTAACAATTACTGGAGCTACTATGACTTATTAAGACTAAATCCAGAGTCTCATAATTTTCCAAATTATGTGGGCATTTAATTTAATTAACCCTAGACTCCAAATGCCCTACTCTGAACATGAAGTGCTCTCTAAAGTAAGAAACAAATCACCTCAAAATTTTGATAAATATTAAGTGACATTTAAACAATAAATCCAAGGTTTGATAATTTTCAGAGGTGATTAGACCTACCTTTCATAATTTAGAACTTAAGATGAATAATACCATCTAATGAAGAAAAGGCCAGCAATATTGTTCTAAAATTTATAATAAAAATCCAGTATGACTATCATGGCCTAAAAGTACTTTAAAAGTAGTCTCATAATTTTACAGTGAACAGTAGCCCCTAATTTAATTTTAAATCAATAATTCCATATCCATTGGTTATTGAAGCTTGTGCTGTAAAAATTCCTCTAATAATTATGACAAAATTAAGGAGATAGATAATGATCTAAAACTAACCCTAACCAAGTTTTAAAATTTTCTAAAACATGAGGGGCCCTGAATATAATTAAATGTAAACTTCCAAATTTATAGACTTGTGAAGTAAGTACTAGTTTTATCCATCTAAAAATCATGGGAAAATTACAAGATAATAATAATGGTCAGAAACACTCTCTGACCTAATTTCATAATTATCTTGACAATATTGGGGCTCTATTCCTATTTTTGATCAGAAACTACAATTCATAATTTTATGAAGCAAGTACTTGAAACAGGCATCTAAAAATTTAAACAAAACTACAAAGAGCTCTATCATGATATAAAATGTCCTATTCCAAGGTTTCATAATTTTTCAATAAACATAAACTTCTCAATCAATATAATAATCTTTAAGGGCACATCTAGGGTTGAAAAGGAAGTACTTGTTTTATTAGCCCAAAATTTCCACCAAAATTAATTTATGAATATTTCTACTAAATAACTACCCTGTCCAAAATCAAAGTTATTTTAAAGTGATTTAATAGCCTAATACTCCAAATTAGGTTTGGTGCCCTAAACTAGGGCTAGGGTTTGAGGGGGTTAAAGGCTTCCAAATTACCTAAAAATTTAACCAGAGGACTATACCAACCCTATGGTCCTCTCCACCAACTTTCAAGTCATTCTAAGGTCATTTGAACCCATGACCTTCAAACTCTAAGAATCCCCCTTAAGGGACCTACCCTAGGGTTCTAGGGATACCCTAATTCAAACCACCCCAGATTCCATTGGAGAGTGTATCATACCATAGGATGTCAGTGTAGAAAATATTTGAGAGATCTTAGTTGTCAACCTAAATCACCTAGAGGGGGTGAATTAGTGAAATGCGTGTTAAATTCGGAATAAAAAATTTAACACAGCACAGATAAGTAATCAAGCAATCACACAGACGACAAGAGATTTATAGTGGTTCCCCAAACTTGGGTACGTCCACTTTCCTCACCGATCTAGCAAATCACTAGACTCGGCTACTCCACTATCTCGGATTGCATACCAATCCTACACATCGAAACTACGTTCCTTCAAAACTCGATCCACAAGGGATCTACACTCAGAAGGAAACCTTTCTACAAGCTCGGTGAGAAACTCCTACAAGAATAAAAGATGTATACAGAAATACGAATAGAAATATTCAGATCTGGATCTTCAACCCTTTCTTCCTTCTTCAGATTTTAGGGCTCGGCAGAAAATTAGTCGAGGAAGATGAGGCGAAATCTCTTGGATATGAAAAACTAGAATCAGCAAGATCAAGTACTGGATCTATCGATTGAGAGTCGCTTGATCTTCTGAAACTTCTTGTCTTAATCTCTAGATCGGAGAAGACCGGCGACGAAGAAGATGAACAGAGTTTTTGTCGGCGAGATCTTGTCGGCTTCTCGATATGGACGATATATCAGATTCAGAAAACTTCTTAGGGTTTGACATTTGACAAGACCTATTTATAAGGTCTTAGCAATGGTCATATCCATTCTTAACCACGTACACGTGGACCAGTCATATCAGAGTATTTGAAAATCTCGTAAACTATGGACTTAGAAAATATTCTGGAAAAACACAGATATACACGAGTGACAGAATAGCTACTCGAGTAAGAGAAGTAACTACTCGAGTACATGAGGACATACTCGAGTCCAGGACTTAGAAAATATTTATGAGCTGGAAGAAAGTATATACTCGAGTACTTGGCTGGACTACTCGAGTCTGCAAACTAACATACTCATGTAAAGGAAATCTACTCGTGTATCATAGTGCCTACTCGAGTATGTACTAACCTACTCGAGTATAAGGAAGAATCTGGAGACTCGAGTATGTCCTTTGGATTACTCGAGCACTAAGTTACTTACTCGAGTATATGGAGCTATCTACTCGAGTATGTGGACTTAGAAAAATTTCTTCCTTGAGAACTCATTTCTCCTACTAAAGATCAGCAACACTTCAAGGTTCCATTTGTCCATGTGCTTGTGAAATGAAGTGTATCCCAATAGAGAGGCTACACATGGGTCAATGATGGTTAAAACACGTAGGTTTCTTTTTATTTTATTTTAAGATGAGTGGGATTTTATTTTTTAAAGAAAAAGAAGAGCATTTTTATTTTGTTAGAAACCGAGTTTTAACGAGAGGGAGGTAAGTGCACCTATCGCGTGTAGTACAAGATATTCCCGTTTGGAGGAATATCGGGGTCGTAATGTTCTCGGGGCCGCCTTAGCTATTTCTACTCTTTCCCTGAAATACCTATTATTCTACCGGTAATTTTTAGGTTTGATAAAAAAGGAAATGGCATAAACATATAAAAAATGCATAATAATAAAAAAGTGCAGAAGGCCGATAACCAACTTAGCGCGGCGCTATCAAAAAGAGAATTGAACTAAAATAACTTTTAATAAAAAGAGATCCTAATTTTTAAATTAATTAAGGCGGAGACTCGACCGTGGAGGTTCCAAAGGAATGAGCTCACTTATCTCTAGGACTATCGCTCACCTGAACGCTAAGACTATTCGACCGATCGTTAGACCGACGAAGGATTCCTCTTAACGCCCGCATTACGTTGAAAACCCCGCTATTGGGTGGGGAACCCAATCTGGTAGAGTCACGCGCCTCCTCTCTCGAGGGTTAGCGCGAAGCTCTCTTTACCCAAGGGTGATCGATCCATACGTGCGGCCTCTTGGCGTTGCGTATGGATAACAGAAATTGGGCCCGCACATCGATATGCGGTCGTACGCGTCGTTAACCCGGGGCAAACCTTAAGAAATTTAATTAAACTGAAAACAGGACCTTTAATTATTTAAAGCCATTTTATCTGTCCCAAAGCTCTTCGATATTGAGGGCTAAGGGCGGTTAGCCACTCATCGAAATGGGGACACTTACACTAGAAAGCAATAAAGAAAGTTGTAAAGAAAGCAGTAAGAAAACAGTAAAGAAAGCTGAAAATTGCAAGTCCTACTCAAACGAGTAGGACTGAAGAAAGCAGTAAAAGCGAATCCCGGCTCAAATGAGTGGGCGGGGGTAAATTAATCTCATACACGCACACACTCTACAGAAATTAAAATCACACACACGCACTCTAAAGAAAAGTAAACACACACACACACACACACTCTACAGAAAAGTAAACACACACACACACACAAAGTTTTCCTACTCAAGTGAGTAGGAAGAAAATGAAAGCAGTAAAAAGACAAGTCCCACTCAAACGAGTGGGCGGAAAATGAAAGCAGAGCGCTATTTAACTCTTAACGAGTAGGCGGAAATAAATGCATACCCACACACTCTACAGAAATTGAAATAAAGCTGTAAAACTAACTCATACACGCACGCACACTTGCAAAAATGAGAAAAAGTAAAGTGCTCTAAAAATTAAAACGACTGCATTTGTACCGCTAGAATGCGGTAGAAATGCATAAAAAGAAGAAATAAAAATTTACCGGACGAGAAGTTTTGCAAATAAACGCAAAAGTGAAGTTGACGAAAAATTAAAACGAGTACTTTTTCATTCGTATAACTCCGTAAAAGTGCGTAAAAAGTGGAAATAAAGTAAATAGAGCGAAAAGTTTAACGTCCTAAAAAGAAAATCTAAGTTAGCGAAAAATGAAAACCACTTTGAAAACGCTTTTACAGGTTTATAGGAATGCATGAAAAGCTAATAAAATCCTAGTCTAATAAAACTAAGGTGCATAAAAAACAAACGGCCGACATAACGACTAGAAAATGCGATAAAATCCTAAACTAAGCGGGTTATAAAAGTTATGAAATGAAAACATAAAATGAAAAGCACAAAAGTAGAACGAAAAATTACTTAAGTTCGACGCATTCAAATGGATTCCAAACAACATAAGAGAGAAAAAAAACTAACATTTGTATTAATAAAAAAGAGGTTACAAGGAAAGCTAAAACAAACATCCTAAACTAAGCTAAGAGAGAGAGGGGGGATAAATTTCCCTTAGATAGCATGGAATCCAAATGGGCAGCACCTACCCTAAGCAAGATGGACCAAAAAAGTGGACAGAAATCTCATACAGCAGCTGGCCTTTTATAGGCAAAATTTTGGGTTGGTAACGCCCGTGACTAGGGCGTGACAGGGGGGCGTGTCACTACTGTTCATGAGCTGATCGGGTGATTTGACTGGAAAGTTGACTTCGGTTGAAAATGTGGCGGTCACACCCCAGGTCACGGGCGTGACATGTGTTAGTCACGGGCGTGACTGGGGCGTGTCGGGGAGGTCGATCTGGGCACGGTCCGGCCGCAAAGTCGCGTGCGACACGTCGGGCAAGGTGGCGAAGTCACACCCGTGTCACACTTTGACACGGGCGTGTCTTGGGGCGTGTCGAGCTCGGTTTGATGATCGCCGATCGTCGAGCTGGCAGCCTGTGGTCGGCGATCGTCGAGGGCATGACACGGGCGTGTCAGTCAATTTTTTGACATTTTCTGGAATTTTTCTGGAATAAAAAATAAAGCTAAGTTAGAAATAATATTTACAAAAAGAAGCAATTTATTGAATAAAACTAATAATAAAAAAAGACAAAAATAAACCAAAATGACTTAAATAAAATACGAAAATATAGGTATATTTACAACTCATCAAATACCCCCATACTTAAGCTTTTGCTATTCCAGAGCAAAAGTTGGAGATGAAACTATAAGGAATAAAAAAGAATCCTAAATTTAACTAACGCTTAACTTAATTGTACGAAAGATCAAAATGAATTTCCGGGGTCTCGGAATTAAATCTTAACTTATGAAAATGTTAAAATAAAGGAACCGTTTCAAAAAAATACTTCTAAATGAAAAATTAAAAAGCAAAAATTATTTTGTTAGTTTAACAAAAAAATGGATTGAAATTATCGAAAAAACTTTAGCTAAAAAGAAATTGATAGGAAATAATTCAATTTAAAAATTATGCTCTCAAAAAGTTTTAAATTAATTCTAGAATCGTGAAAATCGAATAAGTGGATTGGCGGTTATGAACAGGGCTTTTATTTTTGAGGCGAGGTAATTTTTTCTCGAACCTCCACATATATTTTTTGGATTATTAGGAAAATGAAATCTTATTTTCCTAATATTAAATTTTTTTTTCTTCTTCATAAATAAAATAAACCCAATGTATATGTATAGGAGTAATGAATTTTATCCTCTTACTCCGTAACATATAATCTTTTTAAAATATTGGGTGCCTATGTTTACGGGACGAAATCTTATCCCCATTGACATAAGATCTTTTAAGGGTGAGTGGGGAATCATGCCAATTAAGGTATGAAAAAAAAAAGTAGAAAGGATGAATTTTTAAAAGAAAACTAGAGTTTAATAAAAATTTCGAGAGCAGCCTTTTTAATTTGAACGTTCCTACGTTTCTAAAAGCATAAGTAGAAATAATGTAAAATCCATGAATGTTATTTTCTAACATAAAAACGTGCTTTTATTCAAAAAATTAGAAATGAAAATGAGAAAAACAAGTTCCCTATAATAAGAAAAAGACATACAAAATTCTTTAAAATCTTAACCCAGGAAATTTAAGTCTATCGAGCTACAATTAATAAACGAATAGTAAATAAAGAATTAATTAAAATTCGCTTATAAATAAACTCGAAATGATTATTTTGGAGAGCAAAGAGGTTAAGAAATAATGGATTCGAATTATTTAATTCAAGAAAAATTTTTTATTTATTTTTTTATTTTTATGAGTTTTTCTAATTTTTTTGATATTTTGGGGTTATTTTCATTTTTTTGGATTTTTATTTAAATGTTATACTATTTTTTTTATGTTTTTTTGTGAGTTATACTAATTTTTTTTGAATTTTTGATTTACAGAATTTTTTACAGGAAGAGAGAGTTTATTTTTACAAGATAGGAAAGAAAAGGGGAAAAAGACGAGAATATTTATAAAATATTTACAAAGTAGAAAAAGGATCGCCCGCGAACAGACTCTTATTTGTGGTTGGTTCGATGAGTCGAATGTCGCGGAGCGATGTTTAATTTTTTTTTGGAATTTTTAATTATTATTATTATTTAAAGCATTAAATTTTTTTTTGAAATTTTTAATTTTTGCAGATTTTTTGGAATTTTTTATTAAGTGCTTGAAATAAAAGGACAGAAATAGGAAACACCCTCATACTTAAGTCCAACATAGTCCCCAATGTTGTACTAAGTATAGGAACGAGATATATATATAAAAATCTAAGCAGTATGTACAAAAATTAAAATTAAAAACAGGGGTTTAGAAATCTTCCCTAAACCGCGTTCGGGGAAGCCCGTTAAATTAAGACCTGCAAAAGTAAAAGTAAAAGCAGAAAAAAAAAATAAAACAGAAAAAAGATAAAGATAAGTTCGGCGAAAAGTGTGCGGGTGATAGGGGCACAAGGGGTAAGTGAGTGTGATAAATGCGCGACGGATACGCGATCCCCTAGCGCTCACAATTGTGAAGCGCACCGAAACGACAAAATAGATATATAAATAAATTTTTTTTTGTGTTTAATATATTTTTGCTTAGTTTTTTTTTTTAGAATTTTAAGTTTATGTCCTTTTTTGTGTTTTAATTTTTGAAAATAAAAATGAAAATAAGTTAAAGGAAAATAAAATAAAAATGAAAGATATGTTTTTTTTTTAATTTTTTGATGAAAATAAAAAATTTTCATCACTTTTTTTATTTTTAGGTTTTTTTTCTTATTTATTTATTTTTTTAATTTTATAAGTTTTATAAGTTTTTAAGTTTTTAGTTTTTTTTAGTTTTTTTAGTTTTTTAGTTTTCTGATTTTTTTTTAGTTTTAAAGTTTTTAATATTTTGATTTTTAGATTTTTTTATAGTATTTATTATTATTATTATCATTGATATAATTATTATTATAATAAATATAATATTTTGGTGGTCATTTTGTTATTTTTTTTATATATATAGAAATAAAGGGTAAAATTAATAGGTTTCAGGAATTCAAAATAGTAAGTCGAAAAGTCCCCGGCAATGGCGCCAAAAACTTGATGGTTAAACCGCGTAGGTTTCTTTTTATTTTATTTTAAGTTGAGTGGGATTTTATTTTATAAAGAAAAAGAAGAGCGTTTTTATTTTGTTAAAAACCGAGTTTTAACGAGAGGGAGGCAAGTGCACCTATCGCGTGTAGTACAGGATATTCCCGTGTGGAGGAATATCGGGGTCGTAATGTTCTCGGGGCCGGCTTAGCTATTTCTACTCTTTCCCTGAAATACCTATTATTCTACCGATAATTTTTAGGTTTGATAAAAAAGGAAATGGCATAAACATATAAAAAATGCATAATAATAAAAAAGTGCAGAAGGCCGATGACCAACTTAGCGCGGCGCTATCAAAAAGGGAATTGAACTAAAATAACTTTTAATAAAAAGAGATCCTAATTTTCAAATTAATTAAGGCGGAGACTCGGCCGTGGAGGTTCCAAAGGAATGAGCTCACTTATCTCTAGGACTATCGCTCACCTGAACGCTAAGACTATTCGACCGATCGTTAGACCGACGAAGGATTCCTCTTAACGCCTGCATTACGCTAAAAACCCCGCTATTGGGTGGGGAACCCAATCCGGTAGAGTCACGCGCCTCCTCTCTCGAGGGTTGGCGCGAAGCTCTCTTTACCCAAGGGTGATCGATCCATACGTGCGGCCTCTCGGCGTTGCGTATGGATAATGGAAATAGGGCCCGCACATCGATATGCGGTCCTACGCGTCGTTAACCCCGGGCAAACCTTAAGAAATTTAATTAAACTGAAAACAGGACCTTTAATTATTTAAAGCCGTTTTATCTGTCCCAAAGCTCTTCGATATTGAGGGCTAAGGGCGGTTAGCCACTCATCGGAATGGGGACACTTACACTAGAAAGCAATAAAGAAAGTTGTAAAGAAAGCAGTAAGAAAGCAGTAAAGAAAGCTGAAAATTGCAAGTCCTACTCAAACGAGTAGGACTGAAGAAAGCAGTAAATGCGAATCCCGGCTCAAATGAGTGGGCGAGGGTAAATTAATCTCATACACGCACACACTCTACAGAAATAAAAATCACACACACGCACTCTACAGAAAAGTAAACACACACATACTCTCTACAGAAAAGTAAACACACACACACACTCTACAGAAAAGTAAACACACACACACACAAAGTTTTCCTACTCAAGTGAGTAGGAAGAAAATGAAAGCAGTAAAATGACAAGTCCCACTCAAACGAGTGGGCGGAAAATAAAAGCAGAGCGCAATTTAACTCTTAACGAGTAGGCGGAAATATATGCATACGCACACACTCTACAGAAATTGAAATAAAGATGTAAAACTAACTCATACATGCACGCACACTTGCAAAAATGAGAAAAAGTAAAGTGCTCTAAAAATTAAAACGACTGCATTTCTACGGCTAGAATGCGGTAGAAATGCATAAAAAGAAGAAATAAAAATTAACCGGACGAGAAGTTTTGCAAATAAACGAAAAAGTGAAGTTGACGAAAAATTAAAATGAGTACTTTTTCATTCGTATAACTCCGTAAAAGTGCGTAAAAAGTGGAAATAAAGTAAAAAGAGCGAAAAGTTTAACGTCCTAAAAAGAAAATCTAAGTTAGTGAAAAATGAAAACCACTTTGAAAACGCTTTTACAGGTTTATAGGAATGCATGAAAAGCTAATAAAATCCTAGTCTAATAAAACTAAGGTGCATAAAGAACAAACGACCGGCATAACGGCTAGAAAATGCGATAAAATCCTAAACTAAGCAAGTTATAAAAGTTATGAAATGAAAACATAAAATGAAAAGAACAAAAGTAGAACGAAAAATTACTTAAGTTCGACGCATTCAAATGGATTCCAAACAACATAAGAGAGAAAAAAAACTAACATTTGTATTAATGAAAAAGAGGTTACAAGGAAAGCTAAAACAAACATCCTAAACTAAGCTAAGAGAGAGAGGGGGGATAAATTTCCCTTACATAGCATGGAATCCAAATGGGCAGCACCTACCCTAAGCAAGATGGACCAAAAAAGTGGACAGAAATCTCATACAGCAGCTGGCCTTTTATAGGAAAAATTTCGGGTTGGTCATGCCCGTGACTAGGGCGTGATAGAGGGCGTGTCACTACTGTTCATGAGCTGATCGGGTGATTTGACTGGAAAGTTGACTTCGGCTGAAAACATGGCGGTCACGCCCCAGGTCACGGGCATGATATGTGTCAGTCACGGGCGTGACTGGGGCGTGTCGGGGAGGTCGATCTAGGCACGGTCCGTGCGCAAAATCGTGCGCGTCACGTCGGGCCAGGTGGCGAAGTCACGCCCGTGTCACACTTTGACACGGGCGTGTCTTGGGGCGTGTCGAGCTCAGTTTGATGATCGCCGATCGTCGAGCTGGCAGCCTGTGGTCGGCGATCGTCGAGGGCGTGACACGGGCGTGTCGGTCATGTGACACGAGCGTGTCAGTCAATTTTTTGACATTTTCTGGAATTTTTCTGGAATAAAAAATAACGCTAAGTTAGAAATAATATTTACAAAAAGAAGCAATTTATTGAATAAAACTAATAATATAAAAAGACAAAAATAAACAAAAATGACTTAAATAAAATACAAAAATATAGGTATATTTACAACTCATCAGTCAAAACCATGGATCACACAATGAGGGATTACATTGTATGGTCCTGTATTAGGTGACCCACTGTAGACTGACATTGGTCTACACTTGGAAATATAGTCCTGTAAACTCAACTTAAACAAGGCATCAAATACAACTACAATTCACCTTAGTTTTAGGAGGACTTCTTCAAATTAAGGTCATTGTGGAAACAAGACCCAACAATCTCCCCCTATTTGAAGAAGTCAGAACTCCATCTACTAAGTTGAATTACTAGAGATATTAGAACAATATTCACGTGAAAGAGGATGCATTGACTTACATTTCTTAACTAGAATTGCTTTGCATTTCTCCCCCTTCCTAAAATCTTCATTTGGATTTGCAGATTTACTCTTCCATTTTCACTTCTTTTCTCTTCCTTTTTTTTAATCTTTATATTCCATTTCCTTTTGCTCTCCCCCTTTCTGACCTCTTCACATAGGGGACATGGCAGGGGACATCAAACATGTTTCCATCCTTACTGAAGGCTCAATCACCTCTGAGGTTCTTTTGGATAGGGTGATCAGCTAGAAACTCCCCCTTAACCAATGCATAAGGAATTTCTTCTTCAATTGCTAAATCATCAAGCTTTTCATCAGAGGTACTTAAATATTCTAGTTTCAAGAATTTTTCTGGAACTTCTTCTTATCCATTTGCCGGATAAGAATTTTGTTGGCCCATGGACATACCTGTATCCACAAGATTAGAATCCCTTTGGAACCCAAATAAGATTGGGTCCTAGGTCTCTTGTTAGTATTCTCCCCCTACGAGAGTTAACATTATGAGTTGTCTTTCTCATGTTGCCAACTTGAGGAGTTGTAGCATTTTTAGGATTAAACCAACAATCTATGGCAAAATGATCAATTCTGCCACAGCACCAACAGTCGAACCTGTTGTATCTTTGCCTAGTGTATTCCTGCTTGATTTTCTGAAGTGATGGTCTAGCAGGAACTTCATTCTTGGAGGAGGAAGCTTCATGATGATGGCAGCTACATGAAGTCTTCTCCTTTATAGTCTTTTCCACAACAGGTTTTACCTTTGATTTCTTCTTGATGTTATGACCATGAGCATATGGTCCATAGCTCTAAAGTTACGAGGATGAGT
This sequence comes from Platanthera zijinensis, assembly GCA_039513925.1. Classification (NCBI taxonomy): domain Eukaryota; kingdom Viridiplantae; phylum Streptophyta; class Magnoliopsida; order Asparagales; family Orchidaceae; genus Platanthera; species Platanthera zijinensis. The sequence goes on along the minus strand of CM077081.1, from coordinate 172,360,933 downwards.
CCAACCTTGGTATCTTGACTTAGGCTTTTCTGGGATCGGCCTAGAGAAGTCTCCATAGGTGGACTCATAGTCAAATTCGTTCGTAAGAAAGATAACTTTCTTGAACAATACTGGTTCCAAGGGAGCTTTCCCTTTTTCTTCAGCTAGAACCTTCTTGGCAGCCTTATTATTTCTCTTGGCCTTGTTTCTCCTAGAGGATTTACTAGAAGCACCATTGTGGCCTATACCAGCACCCTTGGCCTTAGCTGAGAATTCAGCAACGAGTGGAAGAACTATCTTAGGCTTGGAAAAACTCTAAACAAGTTTCTTCTCAGCCTCGAGTTGTTGTTCCAATTCTTTGATGATTTCATCTTTAATGTCGAGGTGCTTGAGAGCTTGATTGTATTCCTCCATAGTAATATTGAGGTTCTCTTGAAGAGAGTCAGTCATAGTGACTTCTTCTCTCAAGCTGCTCTCAATAACTTGTAGAGATTTTATCTCTTTGCCTTGAGTTTTCACGACTCTGCGACATTTTTCGTAAGCCGTGAGTAACTCCTTATATTGTCCCATGAGTTCAGATTCATCCTCAGAGGGATAGTGCTCTTGCTCATTGTCATCATCAGATTCTGATAGAGGGGTATGGGATTTAACCTCCCCAGTGAACTAGGGGACTTGTTCATCATCAGTTAGAGCCATTAGCCCAAAGTAGGCTTCCTCTTCTTCACTCGACTCAGATGAGTCAGAGTCGCTGATAGTCTTGCCCTTCTTGGCTAATAAGATCTTCTATGTCCTCTTCTTGTGGTATGTGGACTTCTTTTCCTCTCTTCTGCCACCCTCTTTCTTCTTGTGAGGGCAGTCCGCGATGACGTGACCTGGCTTATTACAAAAATAACAAACGATGTCAGTAGAATGATGTTTGTTCAGTTTAGAACCATACATGTCGTGACTGCTGGAGCCTTTTCTGTGAAGAACACCATCATTTTGTGATCCTCTATATGAGGCATCCTTGCCATTCCATTGTTTCTTTTTGTTCAGGAATTTATTGAACTGCCATGAGAGTAGAGAGAACTCTTCATCAGATAGCTCTGAGCCAGAGGAGCTTGGCTCAGATGATTCTTCTTCATCAGCTACAGGAACTGGGGTAGGAGAGCTAGCCTTTGTCTTCCTTGAGCTATCTGCCTTCAGAGCGACAGACTTCTCCTCGGAAGCAGACCTGCTCATCTCTTCTTCAGCTTTTCTTAAGTTGATTTGAAGCTCGTGAGACATAAGCTTTCCGAATAGATTCTGCGGGTACATCTCGGGTAACCTTCCGAACTCCCGAATGGCGCATAACTTATTATCCCATTTGAAAGTTCACCTAGTGTTAACTACCTTCACCTATGGGGGGGGGGATAGGTGACTTGCAGCGTATTTGCAGAATTAAAAGTGTACCTGTAGAATCAAAACAAAACACACAGCACAGAGAATAACACAGGCAATTTATAGTGGTTCCCCGATTTGGGTACGTCCACTTTCCCCCTTCGACCTATCTCCCAATCCAGGGATGACTCGGTTACTTCACCAACAGGATTGAAATCCAATCCTTGCACTATCGGAAGGAACCCTTCCACACGTAGGAGTCACACTCCCACAACACGGGTTGCACCCAACCCTACAACTAGAGACCAATCGGTCCTTTACAAAGAATAGAAAATAGCTTGTAAGAAATACAAACAACGTATGGAGACTAAGGTGTCCCTCTTCGTTCGACGACAAGTTCTTGAAGTCAACGAAGAGTCCACAACCCTAGATATCACTTGGAGAGAATCTCCCCGAGACCGGCGGCGGCGACGAGCGGCGGCAAGGCTCTCGGTGTAGGCGGCGGCAACTGAAGACAGCAGCAAAGCACTGGAGATTCAATCTTCTTAGTGAAGTCGGTAAGGTCTTCCAACGGTCACACTAGGATCGATCGTCTCGATCGATTCGGACGGGGATAGATTTCCCTATCTCAAATCAAGAGACAAAAGATCTCTGGTTAGACACGTGAGACGCTATGCAAGACTTAGCTTCTATCACCGTGGATCTGGAGAAGATCGAGATCAGCAATGGCGATCACTGTACGAGCGGCGGCCACGGAGAAGGTTCGCGAAATTAGGGTTTTACGGCCGCTTGCTTTCATATTCTGTATTCGTTCTTCTACTGTTCACCAATACCTGTGTATTTATACACTAGGTCATAAAGATGACCGTTGTGGGCCCCACCAAAGCAAAGACCGAAGTCCGGTTCGAAATACTGCTTGAAACCTGGACCGGTCCAGGAAATGTCGGAATTTGCCCAAGTCAAATTCGGCGAGAATCGTAAGTGATTCTCGACGAATCGGCGAGAATCACTTGCGATTCTCGCCGAATCCTACTTGGCTAATTCTGGCATCACAGGTTACAAAGGCTGGGGAGAATCGGCGGGAATCACATTAGATTCTCGCCGAATCGTCGAGAATGCAAAGACATTCTCGACGAATCAGCGAGAATCACTTAGTGATTCTCGACGATTCTGCCTTTAGAGAATTTTCTGGCTATATTGAGTCAATTGGCCTCAACCGGCGAGAATCATCTAGTGATTCTCGACGAATCGGCGAGAATCACATAGTGATTCTCGACGATTTACACTTGGACTATTTCTCCTCTTTCAACCCGTGAGCAGGTCTTTGGCCCATCCTTGCTCCATGTCTGCTCTTGCTTTATCATAGCCCTGTACTTGAAATTAAGTACACCCCAATAGAGAGAGTACACGTAGGCCAACCCACTGATCTGCTTAACGAGGGATTACGTCGCGCAGACCCGTATATATTGACCCACTGCACCCTGACATTGGTGTGTACTTAGCGTGGAATAACTGCAAGCACAACTCACAAGGAATTCATCAAATACATAGTGAATTCATCTTAGCTTGATAGGAGGCTTCCTCAAATCTAGGTTATTGTAGATACAATACCCCACAATCTCCCCCGATTTGACGAAGCCAAAATCCTACTAAGCTAAGATGAATTTCAACACTTAAGACAAAATATGCATTAACCAACAGAGTGAACAATAAACGTAATTAGATCAATGTGAGAGTCAAATAATAAACCACACACATGTATATATAAATATGAATATCCACACAGAAATGTTCACATGATCACATGATAAAGAAAGTTTAAATGTGATAATTCCAAAAGCTAACATCCTAAAGATCTTTGTCCTTAGCTATGTCTTCTTTAAGTTGCTTAGCTAGTAACTTTCTTCTTTGATGCTCAAGATACTCCTTGGGCTTTGGATAGTATCTCGGAGGAGGGGCTTTATCTGCCACGGTGTTGTTCCTGAAAAATATGCTACGTTTAGCTTCAAATTCTTTATGCCGCTCCCATTCGTACTGACTATATACACCATTTCGATTTATTTGCCCCCTCTACAGTAACAAAAATGTGTCCAGGATAATACTCTTTGATACAGGACTCCATTTTTCATTCCTCACATCATCCTCCTGCAATCTGATCTTCTTTTCAGCTTGCGTTTCCCTAGAAGTCCCATCTTGACTTTTTCTCTTGTCCCTGGCTCTTGCTATGGCATCTTGATCAAACCAGCTTCTTCGTTCAGCCCTTTCAGCAGCTTTCTTTGCCTCGGCTTCGCTCATTTGTACTTCTTCAGTCCTTATTTCACCTGCACCAGTACCAGCAGGACCCACACCCTCAAGAGGAGCGACAGGAACATGTATTCCCGATGCCTCTGTTACCAGCCAGTGGGCCGTTTCAAACACGTACCTATTCGAATTATCGAATTTGTATTCGTCAATTATTATTTATTAAGTTGAATAAAGGTGCAGTTATGATTTGGTAGTATTGAAAGGCATACCTATTGGTCTGATCGAAGTTTAGAAGTACTAACTCTTGAAGCCCCGCCATCTTAGCGTTATACGCTTCCTCCCCCTTTTTGGCTTCGGCGGCTATAGAGTTTGTATAGGAATGCAGAGATGCATCAATGTGCTTCACAGTTTTACTGAATTCGTCCAGCAGAGATTTCTGATTTGCGTTCAGCGTTACCATGTTGGCATCAAATTTTTGTATGGTCTGTGCTACAACATGAACATTTTTATGGACTACTGTCAGGTCGTCAGTATTCTTCTTCAGTCCTTTCATGAGAAGAGATACGGTTGTGCCTGCCTCTGTATATTTTTCATCAAATTTCTTCTCCATCACATCTTGTTTGTGGTTGATCTGAACCACATTCTTAAGCATGAGATCCTCAGAGTCCCGCAGTCTCTTTAGCACTTTGTTGTGGGATTTCTCAAACGTATCCTTGAGCTCATCTAGCATTCCTTGGACAAAATTAACAGTGTGATTTGCTAGGTTTGCTTGAAGTGGAGGAGCAGCAGGAAGACCCTGGTCAGGCTCCCCAGCAGAGGTACTGGGAGAGCTGGACACTATAATCGAGTCCACAGGGGGAACAAAGGGTTGTTGAGAGGGCTCCCCTGCATTCCTGCATCCGACCTCTCAGGAGCTTGTTCTTTAGATGAACCAGCAGCATCCTCCCGAGGATCCACCACTTTCTCCTTCTCAATTACTTCTTCCTCCATTTCAGTCTCTAAGTGCTCAGGCTTATCTGCAGAGTTGTGCATGTCTTCCTCTACTTCTTCTTCCTCCTCCACATCATCCACCTCATCTCCCAGGTCATTCATTTCTTCCTCACCTTCCTCTTCCTATTCCACATCTGCTACTTCCTCCTCACCGTCCTCTTGCACAGTCTCCACAGCATCTTTAGCTATCTGAGAAATATCAGATATGATGTTTGCAGAAGAGTGTACAGGCTCCCCCTCAGTTCTTGCAATTAGCGCGTCAGGAAATTCACTGGGTGCTGCCATAGAGTATGCTGGAGTACTGGTGTCCTCGGCCGGAGATGCTTCCTCTTGGTTTATTTCCCTGGCACCCTGCCCTATTCGCCACTCCCACCGGTCGATTATGCTTACGTCCATCTTTTTCAGATAGTGCAACGACACTCCTTTGCTCATGTCGAATGTATCTCCATCCAGCTGATCCAGATAGAGGCTGATGATTCTGCCAAAGCTGGGGGTAAGGAGTGTGTCTTTAATTCTTGCAAAGAGTATGGCTCCCCAATTAAACCGCTTTTGGCAGACGATTGCCACCAGAGACTTGAACATTTCTCCTGAAATGTGGTCGTGGGATCCTGGTTTGCAGATTAGGGCCTTCCCAACGATGTCAGACAGCAATTTGCCCTCCTCGTTCATGTCTTTCCTTTTGATTGACCTGGTCCCCCTGGCCAGTCCACAGAAGGATAGGGTCCTTGCTCTATCCTCTTCCTCCAGGTAATCTTCTTCTTCACAACTGGATAGCCGTAGGCATTGGGTCAGTTTCCTGGCGGATAACTTGACCTTCTTCCCAGCAACCTTGCTCTTGATGGAAGTGTCTTCATGACGGAGCTTGGCAGTTGCAAAGAACTCCAGGACTTCCTTATCCAAGATCTTGCATGGGTGCTCCAGCACGAACGTCAGTCCTGCTTCCTCGAGCATAATGATTATGTTCCGGAACTCATCCGAGGCCTGGGAGAATCCGGTTCTCCCGAGCTCGCATCCAGTGGTCAGCCCAGCAGATGTCCGTGGGGCCATAGCAAACTAGAAAGAATGGGAATATCAATTTCCAATTCTAAGGATCTCCGAAACCAAGAGAGTGAGAACCAAATCTACATTGAGCTCAACACACGGTAGGGTACAAGTAGGAGATTACCTAGTGCGGAGAGGCAGTGAAGGCTCCGGAGAGTCGGCGAGCCTGGTTGCGAGAGAGACGCCGATCCGAGGCGAGGCTTGGACGAAACCCTGGTTGCGAGAGGAAGACTCCAGACATGTCGTTAGATCACCACGCAGCGCCGAAGGAGGAACCCGCTGGGAGGAGAAGTCGAAGGGATTCCCGCTGGGAGGTCGTTAGGTCGCTGGGAGGAGAAGTCGTTAGATCACCACGCAGCTGGAAGTTGAAGAGTCTGCGGGATTTAGGTTAGATTGGCGAGACTTAAGATGATTCGGAGGGATTTAAAGAGTCGGCCTGAGGAGTCGGCGGGATTCAAATTTAGTCCATTGTATAACCGGGTTTATGCATCTATTAATGTCTGAAGCCTTCGTTCGACGATACTATGGTGGAATTTTGTATGAGGGAAGTCGCTGAGATTCCAAATTAAGTCGTTGTCAAGGGTAAGAAAGTCTTAATAGGCATAATGGTTTCTTAATCCAACCAGGGGGTTCAAAATTTTCAAGGGCGGACTTATGGCTGACAATGTCAAACTAATCACTACTAAAGTAACTGAAGGTTATCTTATGCTTATACTCCTTCCCTAAGTGACTGAGCATACGTGAATAGTTTTTCTATATGACCATCCAATATCAAAAGAAGTGAACTCATTATAAAGTGTGGATATGTCAACATACATAAATACATATATGGAATTGTTTATGCTTTATGGCTCAAACATTTACGGCTAATTGCAGTTACCTGTGATAACAAGATGTAACCTTCACATTACCAGCACAGTGTATATCAGGAGGTCAGTATGCATGTGCCTGTAATGAAGGCACTGCTCCCATTCTCGACACTTTTTCCACGTCATTCTTAGATCATCTCCTGTCCGGTTCCCATCAGGATTGAAGGAACCCAGACCACCCTGCAGAAAAGAGTTATCTTGCCTTAGGAACCCAATAAGTATTGGGTCCTAGGTTCCTATCAGCAAAATAGTTGGAATGCCTCCCCTCAGGAATCCTGGTGGGAGGACTAACATTTCCTCGAGGATGTGGAAGTCCCCTAGCCTTTGACACAGAAGAGTTGTGCCAACAATCTATGGCAAAATGACCCACTTTGCCCAACACCAACATTCATGAATGTTGTATCGCCGTTTGTGACCTGAACTGGTGACTGAGGTAGTCATAGTTCTAGGTCTAAACGGGATAGAGCCGGATATGCTAACAGAATTGTCTCTTCCACCGTGACTATTGGAAGGGTGGAAAGAATGCATATGGCAGGCGTCATGAGTCCTGGGAGGTGGTGTCTTCCTTTCAGTCAGCCCCCTTCCAAGGACCCCATGAGTCCCAACAACATGATTTCTGACCCCCCGTCCCTGAGTCCTAGGGAGGTGAGAGGCGCATTGTGAGCTGATGCTGGCAGATTCATGACTAGTTGGGGCTGTGGCCGAGAATACAAAGGGCTTGGTGGAATCCTGAGGTATTCTCTTCTGGGTGGCCATAATAGCCCTTGCATTATGGGTGCCTCCACATGAGGGCAAATCAGCCTTGCAGTGACCACGATTATTCTTGTGGTCATACCTGAAGGCATGATGAGTACTCTCCCTACCTGAGATGGGGGGACGGAATACCGTTTACCCATTTCTCCAAGACTTAATAATACGGGAGATCCACCCATTTTCTTCCTTTCTTTTGATAGCATCAACCTTGGAGAAGTTCGATACTATCCTTTTCTCATTTTTTAGACGACTCTCTAGATCTAAGATTTGAGCGTCCTTTATCTTGATAGATTCCAATTGGTGATCCATCAAGATCTTCAATCTAGCAATCTCCAGAGCTTGCTCCCCAACAAGTTGGTTGCTTTTCTGAAAAGCACACTCAAGGGAGTAAGGTGTTTCAAGCCATGGAGTAGGGCATTCCTTATCCTGGGCAACACTGGAGGGGCTATCCTCTGAACCATTCCTGTCTTCAGGAGTTTCAGAGGGAGAGGGGCAAGATGAAGGAGTTACCTGCTCCTGACTTAGTTATTCTGAGGTAACGTTCAGATTGATAGGGATAGTTGCGTCATCTTCATCAGGGCAGTCTTCCTCGACTTCCTCCTCAGTCTCTGATAAGGAAACTGGAGCCCTGATATAGAGAGATTGGTCATTACTGTCATCTTCTGAAATGCTGACCCCCACATAAGCCTCATCCTCTCGCTGGCAACTTGTTTCAGCAGATACTGATCCCTTCATGAGGTCTGATATTGTCTGCCATAGGGACTGGGCTGTCCTACACCTTTCCAGTCTTGATCGAAAAGGTCCAGACCAGACTTCCATGATGATTCTATGGATCTCTTTATCCAATTTGAATAAGGAGAGTTCAAGCTCTGACATCTCAGAGACATCCATAGGTGTTTGAAGACCCTTTCCAGAGCAGCAGGTCTTCATAGGAATGAATGGACCCTCTTCCAGGATGATTGATGTCCGCGGGTCAATGGCCTCCAAGTAAAAAGATACCCTCATCTTCCAGATGGGGTAATATTCCTTTGTGCACGTAGGGAGTCTAAGCGGAGAGAGATCATATTCCAGCTCCATTCTTGTTGACACAGGTGGAAGGATTCAACTCAAGGTGTGAACCTTTTTGATGAGTAACCTCCCTCTGATACCACTTGAAAGTTCACCTAGTGTCAACTACCTTCACCTATGGGGGGGGGATAGGTAACTTGAAGCGTATTTGCGGAATTAAAAGTGTACCTGCAGAATCAAAACAAAACACACAGCACAGAGAATAACACAGGCAATTAATAGTGGTTACCCGATTTGGGCACGTCCACTTCCCCCTTCGACCTATCTCCCAATCCAGGGATGACTCGGTCACTTCACCAACAGGATTGAAATCCAATCCTTGCACTATCGGAAGGAACCCTTCCACACGTAGGAGTCACACTCCCACAACACGGGTTGCACCCCACCCTACAACTAGAGACCAATCGGTCCTTTACAAAGAATAGAAAATAGCTTGTAAGAAATACAAACAATGTATGGAGACTAAGGTGTCCCTCTTCGTTCGACGACGAGTTCTTGAAGTCAACGAAGAGTCCACAACCCTAGATATCAATTGGAGAGAATCTCCCCGAGACCGGCGGCGGCGACGAGCCGAGGCAAGGCTCTCGGTGTAGGCGGCGGCAACTGAAGACAGCAGCAAAGCACTGGAGATTCAATCTTCTTAGCGAAGTCGGCAAGGTCTTCCAACGGTCACACTAGGATCGATCGTCTTGATCGATTCGGATGGGGATGGATTTCCCTATCTCAAATCAAGAGACAAAAGATCTCTGGTTAGACACGTGAGACGCTATGCAAGACTTGGCTTCTATCATCGTGGATCTGGAGAAGATCGAGATCAGCAATGGCGATCACTGTACGAGCGGCGGCCACGGAGAAGGTTCGCGAAATTAGGGTTTTACGGCCGCTTGCTTTCGTATTCTGTATTCGTTCTTCTACTGTTCACCAATACCTGTGTATTTATACACTAGGTCATAAAGATGACCGTTGTGGGCCCCACCAAAGCAAAGTCCGAAGTCCGGTTCGAAATACCGCTTGAAACCTGGACCGGTCCAGGAAATGTCGGAAATTTGCCCAAGTAAAATTCGGCGAGAATCGTAAGTGATTCTCGACGAATCGGCGAGTATCACTTGCGATTCTCGCCGAATCCTACTTGGTTAATTCTGGCATCACAGGTTACAGAGGCCGGGGAGAATTGGCGGGAATCACATTAGATTCTCGCCGAATCGTCGAGAATGCAAAGACATTCTCGACGAATCGGCGAGAATCACTTAGTGATTCTCGACGATTCTGCCTTTAGAGAATTTTCTGGCTACGTTGAGTCAGCTGGCCTCAACCGGCGAGAATCATCTAGTGATTCTCGACGACTCGTCGAGAATCACAAGTGATTCTCGACGAATCGGCGAGAATCACATAGTGATTCTCGACGATTTACACTTGGACTATTTCTCCTCTTTTAACCCATGAGCAGGTCTTTGGCCCATCCTTGCTCCATGTCTGCTCTTGCTTTATCATAGCCCTGTACTTGAAATTAAGTACACCCCAATAGAGAGAGTACACATAGGCCAACACACTGATCTGCTCAACGAGGGATTACGTCGCGCAGACCCGTATATATTGACCCACTGCACCCTGACATTGGTGTGTACTTAGCGTGGAATAACTGTAAGCACAACTCACAAGGAATTCATCAAATACATAGTGAATTCATCTTAGCTTGATAGGAGGCTTCCTCAAATCCAGGTGATTGTGGATACAATACCCAACACCATTCCTTGGTCAGGGATCTTAAGAATTTATCATTCAGTTCCCCGTTGGTGAAGACTCGGCCATAAACTCTTAGGCCATTTACTATCTTGAAAAATTTTTCAAAGGTATCAGCTATGGCTTCCTTGTGACCTTGCCTGAAGGCTTCATACTTTTGATTTAGAAGGGACCTCCGATCATCCCTAACTTCTTCAGTGCCTTCCATCAGAGTCACCAGGGATTGCCACATCTCCTTGGCAGACTGGCAATGAATCAGATTTTGCAGCATTGAGTCATCGACTGCACTTGCTATAATATTTTTAGCTATCTTGTCCAGAGAAACAAGTGAAATCTCATCCTTATCCAAATCCATCAACTTCTTTGGGATCTTTTTGGTTGGATCTATGGTAGAGACAGTAATAGGAACGTAGGGACCTTCTTCAACAATCATGAAGATCCGGGGATCCACTGCTTCCATGAAGAACTTAACTCTTTCATTCCACATAGCAAAATCATTCTTGCTGCAGATAGGGAGCTTAGCAAAATCCTTGGTCTTACTCATGCTTGATACTTCTCTAGAGACAACTTGGTAAGGATTAGATCAAGGTGTTAACCTTTTAACGATCAACCTCCCTCTGATACCAATTGAGAGAACTTAGTTGTCAACCTAAATCACCTAGAGGGGGTGAATAGGTGAAATGCGTGACAAATGCAGAGTAAAAAAATTAACACAGCACAGATAAGTAATCAAGCAATCACACAGACGACAAGAGATTTATTATGGTTCCCCAAACTTGGGTACGTCCACTTTCGTCACCGATCTAGCAAATCACTAGACTCGGCTACTCCACTATCACAGATTGCAAACCAATCCTATACCTCGGAACTACGTTCCTACAAAACTCGATCCACAAGGGATCTACACTCGGAAGGAAACCTTCCTACAAGCTCGGAGAGAAAATCCTACAAGAATAAAAGATGTATACAGGAATACGAATAGAAATATTCAGATCTTGATCTTCAACCCTTTCTTCCTTCTTCAGATTTTAGGGCTCAGCAGAAAATTAGTCGAGGAAGATGAGGCGAAATCGCTTGGATCTGAAAAACTAGAATCAGCAAGATCAAGTACTGGATCTATCGATTGAGAGTCGCTTGATCTTCTGAAACTTCTTGTCTGAATATCTGGATCGGAGAAGACCGGCGACGAAGAAGATGAACAGAGTTTTTGTCGGTGAGATCTTGTTGGCTTCCCGATATGGACGATATATCAGATTCAGAAAACTTCTTAGGGTTTGGCGTTTGACAAGACCTATTTATAAGGTCTTAGCAACGGTCATATCCATTCTTAACCACGTACACGTGGACCAGTCAAATCAGAGTATTTGAAAATCTTGTAAAGTCTGGACTTAGAAAATATTCTGGAAAAACTCAGATATACACGAGAGACAGAATAGATACTCGAGTAAGAGAAGTAACTACTCGAGTACTTGAGGACATACTCAAGTCCAGGACTTAGAAAATAATTATGAGCTGGAAGAAAGGATATACTCGAGTACTTGGCTGGACTACTCGAGTCTGTAAACTAACATACTCGTGTAAAGGAAATCTACTCGTGTATCATAGTGCCTACTCGAGTATGTACTAACCTACTCGAGTATAAGGAAGAATCTGGAGACTCGACTATGTCCTTTGGATTACTCGAGCACAAGTTACTTACTCGAGTATATGAAGCTATCTACTCGAGTATGTGGACTTAGAAAAATTTCTTCCTTGAGAACTCACTTCTCCTACTAAAGATCAGCAACACTTCAAGGTTCCTTTGTCCATGTGCTTGTGAAATGAAGTGTATCCCAATAGAGAGGCTACACATGGGTCAACACCATGGATCACACAATGAGGGATTACATTGTATGGTCCTGTGTTAGGTGACCCACTGTAGACTGACATTGGTCTACACTTGGTAATATAGTCCTTTAAACACAACTTAAACAAGGCATCAAATACAACTGCAATTCACCTTAGTTTTAGGAGGACTTCTTCAAATTAAGGTCATTGTGGAAACACGACCCAACAATATCAGCCTCTGTTGAGGTGATTTGACCACTCAAATCCAAGGGGGTGTTTTGACCTAATTAACTATATAGGGGTCCACCTAAGGTTGGATAAAAACCTAATCAAAACATCTTCAAATAATATGAAATTTTTACCGGAGCCCTAATATGCTCTCCAAGACCACCCACCCAAATTTGGGGGGATTTTGATGTGTTTTAGACACCTAATTAATTTATACATTGATTATTAAATTTTTAAAAAAACTATAGAAAAATATTCTCCAAAAATTCTAATTTTTGGATATGCCCAAGGTTTGGCTAACAATAGCCCATACCCAAAATTTCAAGTCATTTGAATTTATGGATTGATGTGGGCATCCAAATCAATCTCAGGACAGCACTATGGATAGACCTCACCAAAATATGTGTTGTGGTCTAACAAGGACTCCAAATCGAGTGAAATTAATTTTGAATTAAATTAGACCTCAAGGGATACATTTTCTATGTTGACAACTTTTACACTAGAGGCCTTTAAAAGCCTCATATTTCGGGTTCAAGACAATGCATGTTTAGGGAATAAAATAATCACAAATAATATAAATATTACATGTTTTATTTTGAACGGAATCCGTTCATCTTTTTCAATCAGCCAAGGGCTGAGATTGCCCGCTCCAGTAGCACCTTCCAGCCCAATTTCCGGCCACCACGACCACCTCCCTGGCCGGCCACCACCACCACCACCTCCGTTGAGGTGGTGGCTAGTGTTTGGCGGTTTTCGGCAAACTCACACCGCCATTTTCCATGGAAAATCCGAAAATTTCAAGCTCCCAATCAAGCTCAATTGAGCTCGATTTCTGCACCTAAACCAATCTAGATCAAGCACTATGAGAGGGGAAGAGGATCAGACCTCATTTGGAGCATTTCCTTGCTCCATCCGTCGACCGCCATTGTTCCTCCTCCAAGCATTTGGTGCCATCCGATTTATTGCAAGGAGACCTCCAAACTCTCAGGAAATGGGGGGGGGGGGGGTTCACTGCTCAGAGGCTTATGAAGGTGATAGGGGGTTTAATTGGGGGTGGTAGTGGCTTTAACCCCACATGCCATTAATGGCCTCTTCACCTCCCCTCCCATGGCCGACCCTATGCATCCCCCCTGCCCTAATTCCTCCTAGAAACGGCTGGAATCTTCTCAAATTCATCAGAGAAGATGAATGGGAGTGTAATGGGGGGAAGCCAAGGGGTGTGTCACCTTAAAGGCCATGAATGGCCACTTTCTCTCTCCTCCAAATTGGGGGAAACCCCCCTTTTCTCACTCCTAATCACTATGGCCGAAATTTCTCTCTCTCCTCTTGTTTAATATCAGTCCATTAGGCTTGTTGACCACTCACTTCGGGCGTAGCCCAAAGGGTTGGCCGAAAAAGTTTGACTTTTGGTCAAATTGGGCTCTAGGGTTGACCAAACAATGGAATTTTTTGTCGTTGGGTCCCTTATGTGGTTATTACCCTAGGAGTGTGGTCAACTTTAAGTTGTGGAGGTCAATAAGGGTGTTTAATGGAAAATCACCATTTTGACCTATTAGGGGTATTTTGGTCATTTTGCCCTGTGGTGACCCTAGGATGGGGATTTTTGATCCACTAGGTCTCTTATGATGTTTTAGACCTAGAAGTGAAGTTAATTCCATATGGTGATGGTCAGTTAGGTCAATTGCTGGGGAATTGACCTTTTCGCCCTAATTAGGGTTAGGGTTGACTTTGGTCAACCTGGCCTATTGACTTGCCCCAGTGGGTCCTGAATATCCCCCTGGGCTCCTAGATGGCCTAGGGATATTGTGGTTGGGTCACTGAGCCAAGTTAAAGTCCTTAAGTCAAACCCTAGGCTGAATATTTGGAAATTACTATTTGTAGAACAAGGTACTGCAATCCTTATTTTTGGTCTGTATCAAGGAGGTTCCTAAGTTACCAAGGCCTTGTCATGACCCAGTCATGACAAAGTCACTTGGGGGTCTAGTTGTCTGGGGGATGTTACAAATCCAAACACATAATAAAAAAATTTCGTCCTCGAAATTCAGGTTAGGCCTACAGGGTTTCTACCAGAGCAATAAATTGTAACATCCCAAAATTTAGATTAGAGTTTACCTGAGGCGAAGAGCTCCGGGTATCTTTGCTGCATCAAGTCCTGCGGCTCCCAGGTGTGCTCCTCCTGGTCGTGATTTCTAGACAGAACCTTGACTAGTAGGACCTTCTTGCGGCGCAAGACCCGCATACCCGTATCGTCAATCCGGACCGGCTCCATGTGCACTGACCGATCAGATGCTACCGGCCCATCCATGGTGTCTATCTACTGCTCTGGCCGTAACAGGTGTAGGACCCCCCTCCCGGAACACAAGACACGGCACGAGAGGGGTCTTATGCCCAGAACAGCCGTCTTGCGGTAACACTAACACTCGGGTCAGCCTGTACCACAAGATGCCTATCCTGCCATCTTCAACCAATATCAACATATAAACTTCCAACCCAACCATAATAATAAAAGAAAGTCAATCCACACCAAGCATAAGTCCATAAATATAGCAAAAGAGAAGCTAAACAAGCTTTTACATAATCAGAGTACGTAAATATAATTGCCCCGAAGGGCTACAACCAAATCTCTCTCACTCACATCTGTAACCGACGGTAGCGACGGTACCGTCCCTTCAGGCCCTGTCGTCCTGGCCTGGCTGTCAAGCTGCATAGCCTGCTGCTCCACCAGCGGGGTTTCCTCCTAAAAAAGGAAGACGTAACAACCGTTAGTCCTAAAGACTAAGTGGCTTCACATCCGCTCCCCCGGCGACTCCTCGGCACCGGGCGGAGAAAGGAACAGGTACAATATATATAAAACAGTAGTACAAGCGGGTGAAGTAAGTATACAAAACATAGGTAGCAATAAAAGTAGTGTATAAATGAACAAGCTCTTATTCTACAATTTTACCATCTACAGCAGCAAGAGAGTATAATGTTATAACAGTAAGTAACTCAACTTGTATGGATGCCCATACAAGCATATAAGTTGAGGGTCGTTCAGCAATATGTAACTCATCGTATAGGAGTGCCCATACAAATTTATATGATGAGGGTCTTGTGTATGCAATGAAGTACAATGCTATGAATTCAATGAAATGACACACCCTTGATCAAGCCCATACAATCGCTATGTCGACATAGACTTATAGTTCCCACTATTCGAGCAGGTAGCTAACCTCTCAGGCGTCAACCGTCGTGGCCAAACGGTGATAGTAGAGCGGGCATCTCCACTACTAGGCTGGTCTCCACACTACCTTGTCTAGTCCTCCGTATGCCTCAATGCTAAGAACACAACAGCGGAGCTCACATGCGTACTACGGCTCAGCGGGTTCTCTTGGGTAAATGAGCACCAAGATCCTAGCCCCGAACTGGCATATGCGTGACATGGAAGGAGCCTCGGAAATGAACACGAGGACTAGGCCCACCGGTTAACTTGGCACGGAAGGAGCCTCGGGACATGAACACCGAGGACCAAGCCCAACCGTCCAAGGTCTAGCAGTTGACTCCCATCGGTGTGACGATTGGCGAGCCCGTAGACCTGCCACACTATCCTTAACCCGGGATTACGACACCACGTGTCGACTCAAACCACATATAATTTCACAATATCGTGGCATGGAAGGAGCCTCGGGACGTGAACACCGAGGACCAAGCCCAAACATCCATTAAATGCGGAAGGAGCCTCGGGACATGAACACCGAGGGCCAATCCCAACCGTCCAACTTTACTCATCTCAATCTCATTCCAACTAGTGAATGTCAACACCGCACTTGTTTCTTCCACAATGCTACCCGTAGGGAGACGACACTCTAAGCATTGGATTACTAATTCCCTTTTATCCATCCATCATATATCATGGCCATAGTTAAATCATTTATACATTTATCCAATTATATCTACCCAATTATATCAGGTTCTTTCCTTCAATTAAACTTGTCCACACCTCGTTATATGAATTTATATTTATAACCACAACTTATCACGTCACTATGATGATTATGTCAAAAGAGTCCACCCAAGCCTCGAGTTGGATCGCAACATTAAATTCCACCACATCGCATTCCACGTTACACAGCCCAGAATTTAGGTGCAGCCTTAATCCGGGAAGAAACTTCGACCAAGGATTCCCGAGGCTACACAAATCCGACGAGTGCGTGTAACCACTCGTTGGAAAGATAATTTCAAGGTCTATAACTTTCGTGTTTAGTTGAAAGCCCATATTTGATCGCATCACACGAAAAATTCACTCGAAGCCTGCTACGTACAGGATACAGATTTCCTGGGTGGAATTTCCCCCAATTGCAGTAGATTCGAACATACTTTCCCGTGGCTACAGGTATCTCCTGGAAACGTACAACCACTCGTTGGAAAGATAATTTCAAGGGCTACAACTTTTGTGTTTAGTTGAAAACCCAGATATGACCAAAACACCCCCAAAATATTCCACGAAGGTCGCTGCGTGCAGAAAATAGATTTCTGCACGCATCTTAAGGCGAGATGAACGGCATCCGTTCATCTTCCTCCTTTCGCCAAACTCCAAAAATCTCCTCTAGAAAATCGTCCACCCTTATTCACCCTCACGAAGCCATATTTCTCCACGCATCACTCTCTCATCTTCACTTTGAAGAATGAAGAGGTTCGAGGGGACTAAGCCTAAAAGATGACCTAGGCATGGCTTTTCCCTAAGAAACCTACTCCTCACCATCAAGACTCTAAGGAGTCGATATCTCTCCTAGAATATTAACTACAGATCTAGCACCAAGGGAGAGGGGAGGAAGCTCACCTCTTTCCAGCGGTAACACCATTTCCGGCCATGGATCTAGTCGTTCTTCTTTGCGGCATCCCTTGCTTCGTGCAGTTGTTCTTCACGGCAAAGGAAAGAGAGAGAGAGAGAGAGAGAGAGAGAGAGAGAGAGAGAAGGCCGCCTCCAGGAACTCCGACTGCTTCCCTTGGCTCCGACGGTTTCGCGACGTCCACGATGGCGGCAAGAACGATCGGATAGGGTTCGTCTTTATGTCCTCTTATAAACCGATGTATTAGGTTAAGTCCTTCCGCCATGTGTCCACGCCCCATTGGACCGCCCCTAATGGGTCATATAGAAGTGACCCAGTCCAAGGAATCATTATCAGCACGAATCCCGAAGTCCAGTTCGGTCCGTCTATACAAGCCGGCGAATCTGCCTGGGCGAAGAAAACACACAAGTTAAATTCGACGGGAATCAAACGTCATTCTCGACGATCGGCGAGAATCGTTGGGCATTCTCGACGAATTTGTCGGGTATCAATAATGATACCCGGCGAATTTCACTTAGCCCACTAATCGGAAATTCTGGCGTTGAGTGTGTTGAGTATCTGTCAGCAATACTCGACGATCGGTAGGTATCACCGGGCATTCTCGACGATCGGCGAGAATCGCCGGGCATTCTCGTCGATTGGCGAGAATCGCCGGGCATACTCGTCGACTTTTACTTAACCTAATTCCCAATCTATAGTTTTGGATCCGGCAGGTATCGACCATCGATACCCGGCGAATTGGCGATTATCATTCCCGATACCCGTCGATCGGCGAGTATCAACTGCCATTCTCGTCGATTTTCCCTTAGGCCATTTCCTTTCGATACGTTGGATGTCACTCAACCCTACACTCCATTCAACGCACTTGGCACCTTTTGCAAGTGAGTCCCGAGCCCGAGTCAAGTCTCTTGACTCGAAACTCGTGCGAGGGGCCTAGCGCGAATTGGGACGTTACAAATCCTATAAACAAAATAAAAGATTTCGTCACCGAAATCAGGCTGAGGTCATGGGGAGTAAAGTACAAAATAATATGAACTATAAAATGTTACCTTGGGAGAACAGCTCCGGGTAGCGCCTCTGCATCAAGTCCACCGGCTCCCAAGTAAATTCTTCCTTCCCATGGTTAGACCATAGTACTTTTACCAGAGGCACACTTTTGCGGCGCAAGGTTCTTATCTCATTATCAACGATTCATATCGGCTCCAGTCGCACAGATCTGTGAGACGCCACCTTACCATCAGTTGTGGTGATGTATTGTTCAGGTCGCAACAGCGCCTTTCGGAGCGACGATACATGGAACACATCGTGGAGATTTTCTAGCTCGGGCGGTAGCTCAAGCCGATATACAAAAGGGCCAATCCTTTCCACCATGACATAGGGTCCAACATACCTTGGGCTGAGCTTCTTCACTCCCCGCACCCGTGACACTCCATGCATCGGCCGGATTTTTAGGAACACTTTTTCTCTCCACCATACGGTGCTTTGCGTTATAATACTTCGCCTGCCGACTTTGAGCCTCCAACATGTGATCCCTTATCAGCCTAACCACCGCATCAGTATCGTCAATATACTCAATTCCCAATGCCTTCAGGTCTTCGTCTTGTACCCAAGACAAGGGGGTTCTACACCTTCTTCCATAAAGGGCTTCATGGGGCGTCATGCCAATGCTAGCTTGATGGCTATTGTTGTAGGAGAATTCCACTAAGGGCAAGAGTCTTTCCCACGGCTCTCCCCTATCTATCACACACAACCTCAACAGATCCTCCAATGTTCGGATGGTCCGCTCAGACTGTCCGTCCATTTGAGGATGAAATGCGGTGCTGAAGGTAAGGCGCGAGCCCAAATACGCCTGTACCGCCTTCCACTCCTTGGAGGTAAAACGACCATCACGGTCCGAAACTATCGTCTTAGGTACGCCGTTGTACCGTACAAACTGCTCCACAAAAATACGTACTAAGACATCCACATGAGCCTCCTTCATAGGAATGAACCGGGCAACTTTCGTCAGGCGATCAACTATCACCCACACTGAATCATTTCCTGAGCGGGAGCGAAGTAGCCCATGTACGAAGTCCATGGAAATATCCTCGAACTTCCACTCGGGGATTGGCAACGACTGCAACAGACCACCGGGACTCCTGCACTCCGCCTTCACTCTTTGGCAGGCTTCACAATGCGTGACAAAGTACCGGACGTCCTTTTTTATTCTTGGCAAACACATCGTCTTCCGTAAGACGGCGTACATCTTTGAAATTCCCGGGTGCATGGAATATTGAGAGCAATGTGCTTCTCTCAAGATATCCTCCCGGATTCTGCCACCTTTGGGGATGTAGAGCAGGCCGCGAAAGTAAACGAGGCCGTCCTTTAGTGTGTACTCATCGGTAGTCCCGTCTTCGATTAACTTTATTGTCGGGGCCAAAGCTGCATCCAATCCTTGCTCCACTCGGATCCGGTCCCGGATATCACAAACTATGCTCATATTGGACAGGTACTCCGTATATTCCGAAGAAGCCTTAAATATTAAGGTAATGTCCATCTCCTCGATCATCCGTGCCAACTCCATGCTCATCAACCGAGACTCTAGGCTTAAGACGGGTACTTTCTTACTCAACGCATCGGCTATCGAGTTTGCTTTTCCGGGGTGGTAGTTAAAGGTGAACTCATAGTCGCATAGAAACTCTAACCACCGCCGTTGTCTTAAGTTCAATTCCTTCTAGGTGTGGACGTACTTCAAGTGTTTATGATCCGAGAAGATTTCGCAGTGGACGCCGTATAGATAATGCCTCCATACTTTCAAGGCGAACACCACTGCTCCTAGCTCCAAATCATGCACCGGGTAATTGATTTCATCCTTCTTCAATTGTCTTGAAGCATAAGCAATTATGTGCCCGTGCTGCATCAACACCGCTCCCAACCCCTTATAAGACGCGTCCGTATAAACTTGGAATCCTTCCTTCCGAGACGGAAGGACATGTATGGGGGCGGAGGTAAGTTTATCCTTCAATTCCTGGAATGTCGCTTCACACTGGAGTGTCCACTCAAATGGCACACCTTTCTTTGTCAAATAAGTAAGCGGGAGGGCAATCTTGGAGAATCCTTTTACGAACTTGCGGTAGTATCCAGCAAGTCCCAGAAAACTCCTCACATCAGCCGCCGACTTCAAGGGCGACCACTCCTTCACGGCACGCACCTTGGTCGGATCCAAAGCTAGTCCAGCCCCTCTGATTACATGACCCAAGAAAGCCACTTCCCTAAGCCAGAATTCACACTTGCTAAACTTGGCGAACAGGGCGTGCTCTTTTAACTTTTCCAGAACTAAGGCCAAATGCCTGGCATGTTCCTCCTCCGTCTTCGAGTAGACTAAGATGTCTTCAATGAACACAATGACAAAGACATCCAGATAGGGCTCAAACACTTTATTCATCAAGCTCATGAAAGCTGATGGGGCATTTGTGAGCCCAAACAGCATCACTGTGAACTCATATAAGCCGTACCTTGAGCTGAAAGCTGTTTTCGGAATATTATCCTCTTGTATTCTCAATTGGTAATACCCCGAGCACAAATCTAGCTTGGAAACCAATGCGCTCCAACCAATTGGTCGAACAACTCATCGATCTGAGGTAACAAATAGGTGTTCTGTACCGTCAGTCGGTTGAGTTCCCGATAGTCTATACATAAATTCTGGGTTCCATCATTCTTCTTAACAAATTGAACAGGGGCTCCACAAGGTGATGAGCTAGGGCGAACAAACCCGGATTCTACCAACTCCTGCAGTTGAACTCTAAACTCCGCGAGTTCTTTTGGGGCCATCCAATAAGAGGTCCTAGAGACAGGCTTAGCTCTTGATACAAGCTTAATCTTAAAATCCACTTCTCTATGCGGGGGTAACCCTGGCAATTTTTAAGGAAATACCTCAGGGAAATCCCGTGCTACCCGCACATCCTTCACATCTACCTTCATCTCCTTTAGTTCGAAACATATCATGTAGACTTCATCCCCTCTTATATGAGCTTTCACGGTTCTGATTAAGGATAACAATGTTCGTGGTGCGAAATTTATACCTTGGAAGACTACATCAGTATCCCCATGTCTCAAATAGATGTGCTTCTTCGCGCAGTCGATTCTTGCATGGTGCCAATCCAGCCATGTCATGCCCAGAATGAGGTCGAATTCTGGTATTCTCAAAATTGTGGCGGGGGTATCAAAGGTCTTTCCCCCAATGGTTATCTCCAAGTCACACTTCGCGGTTGCCGTCATCTCAGATCCATCTGGGAGGCGTACTCTTCGAGGAATACAAGTGAAATGTTGTACTCCGTGTATATCCTTGATGAAGTCTTCAGACACGAAAGAATGTGAGGCACCGGTGTCAAATAACGTATAAGCCGGTTTCCCGCCGACCATCACGGTTCCTAAGTGTCATTTAATAATACTCATGCTAGAAGTCTAGTATATCTTAAGCCACTAGAAGATATTAATGGAAGAAAAAGGGCTCATTCAAATCGTACCTGCAATCATCTCCTGAGGATTTCGCTCTTGAGTCATATCCAAGGCATACATTTAATTTCGAGCGGGTCCGGGGTTTCTTCCTCGTGGTCCTCATCCTCGACCACGCACATACCCTCTCCCCCGCGGAGCTGCTGGACGGAGAGCAAAAGGCGCATCTCCAAACAGTTGTGGTTAGTAGCGTCGAATGTAGCCAGGTTGGTTGCAATCAAAGCACACCCATTCCTGCCTTCGGCCGTGTTGCTGAAATTGTTGAGGTGGAGGTAATGCTGGCGGTTGCAGAACCGGGCGCTCCTCTCTAAAGTCCTGGGGGGAAACGCCCGCCACCCCTACGATATCCTCTTCCTCTTCTATTGTCAAATCTCCTTCTGTTGTTGGGGCCGGCTTCCATCACGCCCTCCGCTGGTCTCTTACCACTTCCCAGGTGATCTGCTTCAAATCTCTTCGCCATATAGATAATCTCCGGCAGACTAGAGTCCGCTATAAACAAAAGGGCTTGCCTTAGTGGATCTCGCAAGACTTTGTAGAATCGTTTGGCGTACCGACTATCATCCAACTCATATGAGTCAGCGAATCTAGCCAAGTGCTGAAACTCCCGTTGGTACTCTGTTACCGACATGGACCCCTGCTTTAGTTGCAAAAATCTCTCTTCAAGACCATCCCGAGCGGCCGAGGGGATGAAATGCTCTAAAAAGGCTTGAGAGAATTCACTCCAACTAATGTCCGTGTACACTCTTACACGAAAAGTGGAGCCCATGAGAGACTTCCACCACTTTTGGCATGCAGTTCTAAGTGTGTCACCACAAGGATCCCGCAATATTGTTTGGACATCTTATTCCTGCCAACAATTCTTGTATAGTGTCGAGCCACTCTCCAGTATGCACCGCCGACTGTGTCCCAATATAAGCGGGAGGGGAGAGAGCTCGGAAAGTGCTTAACCAACTAGATCTCGGACCCTGTTGTTCTACAGGTGCTTGCTGAGATTGGGACCTAAAGGCGTCCAAAATAGCTGTGAGCGTCTGCCCTAGTTCTGATTGTTGGAATTGTGTAGGCACGGACGGGGCGGGGGTGCCCCTAACTAGCTCAGCATGTACTGGGATCTACACATAGGGTACAAACCTAAGGTTAGGTTGGCTAATCTAAGGTTAAAGATGGACAAACTTAATGTGAATTACATATGGGCACACCACTGCTTCTGCTAAGTCAGTTCGTCCCCAAACTGACTAATCAAACGGGGGTGGCACCATTGTTAAGTGACTTTCTCCTTGGAAGATCGTAGCAAGCTGATACCATTTGTAGGACCCCCCTCCCGGAACACAAGACACAGCACGAGAGGGGTCTTATGCCCAGAACAGCCGCCTTGCGGTAACACTAACACTCGGGTCAGCCTGTACCACAAGACGCCTATCCTGCCGGCTTTAACCAATATCAACATATAAACTGCCAACCCAACCATAATAATAAAAGAAAGTCAATCCACACCAAGCATAAGTCCATAAATATAGCAAAATAGAAGCTAAACAAGCTTCTACATAATCAGAGTACGTAAATATAATTGCCCCGAAGGGCTACAACCAAATCTCTCTCACTCATATCTGTAACCGACGGTAGCGACGGTACCGTCCCTTCAGGCCCTGTCGTCCTGGCCTGGTTGTCCAGCTGCATAGCCTGCTGTTCCACCAGCGGGGTTGTCCAGCTGCTCCCCGGCGACTCCTCGGCACCGGGCGGAGAAAGGAACAGGTACAATATATATAAAACAGTAGTACAAGCGGGTGAAGTAAGTATACAAAACATAGGTAGCAATAAAAGTAGTGTATAAATGAACAAGCTCTTATTATACAATTCTACCATCTACAGCAGCAAGAGAGTATAATGTTATAACAATAAGTAACTCAACTTATATGGATGCCCATACAAGCATATAAGTTGAGGGTCGTTTAGCAATAAGTAACTCATCGTATAGGAGTGCCCATACAAACTTATACGATGAGGGTCTTGTGTATGCAATGAAGTGCAATGCTATGAATGCAATGCAATGACACACCCATGAACAAGCACATGCAATCGCTATGTCGTCACAGACTTATAGTTCCCATAATTCGAGCAGGTAGCTAACCTCTCAGGCGTCAACCGTCGTGGCCAAACGGTGACAGTAGAGCGGGCATCTCCACTACTAGGCTGGTCCCCACACTACCTGGCCTAGGCCTCCGTACGCCTAACCGCTAAGAACACAACAGCGGATCTCACATGCGTATTACGGCTCAACGGGTTCTCTTGGGTAAATGAGCACCAAGATCCTAGCCCCGAACTAGCCTATACGTGACACGGAAGGAGCCTTGGAAATGAACACGAGGACCAAGCCCAACCGTTCACTTGGCCCGGAAGGAGCCTCGGGACATGAACACCTAGGACCAAGCCCAACCATCCAAGGTCTTGCTGTCGACTCCCATCGGTGTGACGATTAGCGAGCCCGTAGACTTGCCACAC
The DNA here is from genome assembly GCA_039513925.1 of Platanthera zijinensis. Lineage (NCBI taxonomy): Eukaryota > Viridiplantae > Streptophyta > Magnoliopsida > Asparagales > Orchidaceae > Platanthera > Platanthera zijinensis. The sequence continues at coordinate 172,337,016 of CM077081.1, read as the reverse complement.
TATCCTTAACCCGGGATTACGACACCACGTGTCGAATCACAGCACATGCAATTTCACAATATCGTGGCATGGAAGGAGCCTCGGGATGTGAACACTGAGGACCAATCCCAACCATCCATCAAATGCGGAAGGAGCCTCGGGACATGAACACCGCGGGCCAAGCCTAACCGTCCAACTTTACTCATCTCAATCTCATTCCGACTAGTGACAGTCAACACCGCACTTGTTACTTCAACAATGCTACCCATAGGGAGACGACAATCTAAGCATTGTATTACTAATTCCATTTTATCCATCCAACATATATCATGGCCATAGTTAAATCATTTATACATTTATCCAATTATATCTACCCAATTATATCAGGTTCTTTCCTTCAATTAAACTTGTTCATACCTCGTTATATGAATTTAGATTTATAACCTCAACTTATCATATCACTATGATAATTATGTCAGAAGAGTCCACCCAAGCCTTGAGTTGGATCGCAACATTAAATTCCACCATATCGCATTCCACGTTACATAGCCCAGAATTTAGGTGCAACCTTAATCCGGGCAGCAACTTCGACCAAGGATTCCTGAGGCTACAGAAATCCGACGAGTGTGTGTAACCATTTGTTGGAAATATAATTTCAAGGGCTACAACTTTCTTGTTTAGTCGAAAGCCCAGATTTGATCGCATCACACCAGAAATTCACTTGAAGCCTGCTGCGTACAGGATACAGATTTCCTGGTTAGAATTTCCCCCAATTGCAGCAGATTCGAACACACTTTCCCGTAGCTATAGGTATCGCCTGGAAACGTGCAAACACTCGTTGGAAAGATAATTTTGAGGGCTACGACTTTAGTGTTTAGTCGAAAACAGAGATAAGACAAGAACACCCCCGAAATTGGCCACGAAGGTCGCTGCGTTCATAAAATAGATTTCTGCACGCATCTGAAGGCGAGATGAACGACATCCGTTCATCTTCATCCTTGCGCCAAACTCCCAAAATATCCTCCAGAAAATCGTCCACCCTTATTCACCCTCACGAAGCCATATTTCTCCACGAATCACTCTCTCATCTTCACTTTGAAGAATGAAGAGGTTGGAGGGGACTAAGCCTAGAAGACGACCTAGGCATGGCTTTTCCCTAAGAAACCTCCTCCTCACCATCAAGACTCTAAGGAGTCGATATCTCTACTAGAATATTAACTACAGATCTAGCACAAAGGGAGAGGGGAGGAAGCTCACCTCGTTTCCAGCGGTAACACCATTTCCGACCATGGATCTAGTCGTTCTTCTTTGCGGCATCCCTTGCTTGGTGCAGTTGTTCTTCACGGCAAAGGAAAGAGAGAGAGAGAGAGGGAGAGAGAGAGAGAGAAGGCCGCCTCCAGGAACTCCGACTGCTTCCCTTGGATCCGACGGTTTCTCGAGGTCCACGATGGCGGCAAGAACGATCTGCTAGGGTTCGGCTTTATCTCCTCTTATAAACCGATGTATTAGGTTAAGTCCTTCCTCCATGTGTCCACGCCCCATTGTACCGCCCCTAATGGGTCATATGGAAGTGACCCGGTCCAAGGAATCATCATCAGTATGAATCCCGAAGTACAGTTCGGTCCGTCTATACAAGCCGGCGAATCTGCCTGGGCGAAGAAAACGCACAAGTCAAATTCGACGGGAATCAACCGTCATTCTCGACGATCGGCGAGAATCGTCGGGCATTCTCAACGAATTCGTCGGGTATCAACAATGATGCCCGGCGAATTTCACTAAGCCCACTAATCGGAAATTCTGGCGTTGAGTGCGTTGAGTATCTGTCAGCGATACTCGACGATCGGTTGGTATAACCGGGCATTCTCGACGATCGGCGAGAATCGCCGGGCATTCTCGTCGATCGGCGAGAATCAACGGGCATACTCGTCGACTTTTACTTAACCTAATTCCCAATCTATAGTTTTGGATCCGGCGGGTATCAACCATCGATACCCATCGAATCGGCGAGTATCATTCCCGATACCCGTCGATCGGCTAGTATCAACTCCCATTCTTGTCAATTTTCTCTTAGGCCATTTCCTTTCGATCCGTTGGATGTCACTCAACCCTACACTCCATTCAATGCACTTGACACCTTTTGCCAGTGAGTCCCGAGTCCGAGTCAAGTCACTTTACTCAAAACTCGTGCGAGGGGCCTAGCGCGAATTGGGACATTACAAATCCTATAAACAAAATAAAAGATTTCTTCCCCGAAATCAGGCTGAGGTTATGGGGAGTAAAGTACAAAATAATATGCGCTATAAAATGTTACCTTGAGAGAACAGCTCCGGGTAGCGCCTCTGCATCAAGTCCACCGGCTCCCAAGTAAATTCTTCCTTCCCATTGTTAGACTATAGTACTTTTACCAGAGGCACACTTTTGCGGCGCAAGGTTCTTATCTCATTATAAACGATTCATATAGGCTCCAGTTGCACAGATCTGTCAGTCGCCACCTTACCATCAGTTGTGGGGATGTATTGTTCAGGTCGCAACAGTGCCTTCCGGAGCGACGATACATGGAACACATCGTGGAGATTTTCTAGCTCGGGCGGTAGCTCCAGCCGATATACCAAAGGGCCAATCCTTTCCACTATGACATAGGGTCTAACATACTGTGGTCTGAGCTTCTTCACTCCCCGCACCCGTGACACTCCATGCATCGGCCGGATTTTTAGGAACACTTTTTCACCCACTTGAAACTCAACCATACGGTGTTTTGCGTTATAATACTTCTCCTGCCGACTTTGAGCCTCCAACATGCAATCCCTTATCAGCCTAACCAGCGCATCAGTATCGTCAATATACTCAATTCCCAACGCCTTCGGGTCTTCGTCTTGCACCCAAGACAAGGGGGTTCTACACCTTCTTCCATAAAGGGCTTCATGGGGCGTCATGCCAATGCTAGCTTGATGGCTGTTGTTGTAGGAGAATTCCACTAAGGGCAAGAGTCTTTCCCACGGCTCTCCCCTATCTATCACACACAACCTCAACAGATCCTCCAATGTTCGGATGGTCCGCTCAGACAGTCTGTCCGTCTGAGGATGAAATGCGATGCTGAAGGTAAGGCGCGAGCCCAAATACGCCTGTACCGCCTTCAACTCCTTGGAGGTAAAACGACCATCACGGTCTGAAACTATTGTCTTAGGTACGCCGTGGTACCGTACAAACTGCTCCACAAAAAGGCTTACTAAGACATCCACATGAGCCTCCTTCTTCATAGGAATGAACCGGGCAACTTTCATCAGGCGATCAACGAGCACCCACACTGATCATTTCCTGAGCGGGAGCGAGGTAGCCCATGTACGAAGTCCATGGAAATATCCTCGAACTTCCACTCGGGGATTCGCAATGACTACAACAGGCCACCTGGACTCCTGCACTCCGCCTTCACTCTTTGGCAGGCTTCACAATGCATGACAAAGTACCGGACATCCTTCTTCATTCCTGGCAAACACATCGTCTTCCGTAAGCCGGCGTACATCTTTGAAATTCCTGAGTGCATGGAATATTGAGAGCAAAGTGCTTCTCTCAAGATATCCTCCCGGATTCGGCCACCTTTGGGGATGTAGAGCAGGCCACGAAAGTAAACGAGGCCATCCTTTAGTACTCGTCGGTAGTCCCGTCTTCGATTAACTTTATTGCCGGGACCAAAGCCGTATCCAATCCTTGCTCCACTCGGATCCGGTCCCGGATATCACAAACTATGCTCATACTGGACAGGTACTCCGTATATTCCGAAGAAGACTTAAATATTAAGGTAATGTCCATCTCCTCGATCATCCGTGCCAACTCCATGCTAATTAACCGAGACTCTGGGATCGAGCCGGGTACTTTCCTACTCAATGCATCGGCTACCGAGTTTGCTTTTACAGGGTTGTAGTTCAAGGTGAACTCATAGTCGCATAGAAACTCTAACCACCGCCGTTGTCTTAAGTTCAATTCCTTCTGGGTGTGGACGTACTTCAAGTTTTTATGATCCGAGAAGATTTCGCAGTGGACACCGTATAGATAATGCCTCCATACTTTCAAGGCAAACACCACTGCTCCTAGCTACAAATCATGCATCGGGTAATTGATTTCATGCTTCTTCAATTGAAGCATAAGACAATTATGTGCCCGTGCTACATCAACACCGCTACCAACCCCTGATAAGACGCGTCCGTGTAAACTTGGAATCCTTCCTTCCTAGACGGAAGTACAAGTATGGGGGCGGAGGTAAGTCTATCCTTCAATTCCTGGAATGCCGCTTCACACTGGAGTGTCCACTCAAATGACACACCATTCTTTGTCAAAGAAGTAAGCGGGAGGGCAATCTTGGAGAATCCTTTTACGAACTTACGGTAGTATCCAGCAAGTCCCAGAAAACTCCTCACATCGGCCGCTGACTTCAAGGGCGACCACTCATTCACGGCACGCACCTTGGCCGGATCCACAGCTAGTCTAGCCCCTCTGATTACATGACCAAAGAAAGCCACTTTACTAAGCCAGAATTCACACTTGCTAAACTTGGCGAACAGGGCGTGCTCTTCTAACTTTTCCAGAACTAAGGCAAAATGCCTGGCATGTTCCTCCTCCGTCTTCGAGTAGACTAATATGTCGTCAATGAACACAATGACGAAGATATCCTGATAGGGCTCAAACACTTTATTCATCAAGCTCATGAAAGCTGATGGGGCATTTGAGAGCCCAAATGGCATCACTGTTAACTAATATAAGCCGTACCTTGAGCTGAAAGCCGTTTTCGGAATATCATCCTCTTGTATTCTCAATTGGAAATACCCCGAGCACAAATCTAGCTTGGAGAACAAATGCGCTCCCACCAGTTGGTCGAACAACTCATCGATCCGAGGTAAATGGTAGGTGTTCCGTACCGTCAGTCGGTTGAGTTCCCGATAGTCTATACATAAATGCAGGGTTCCATCTTTCTTCTTAACGAATAGAACCGGGGCTCCCCAATGTGATGAGCTGGGTCGAACTGTAAGATCCCCCTCCCGGAACACAAAACACGGCACGAGGGGAGTCTTATGCCCAGAGTAGCCGCCTTGCGGTAGCACTAACGCACGGGTTAGTCTGTACTACAAGACGCCTATTCCGTCGGCTACAACAAATATCAATGTACTATGCCAACCCAATCATAAGATAGAAAGAAAGTCAATTCACACATTGTTTTATGTCCAAAACGAAGCGGAAAATAAGAAGCATAACGAGCTTCTAAAATATCAGAGTCTAAAAACTGTTTGCCAAGAAGGCTACAACACAACACTCACAACTATCACGGACGGTATCGACGGTACCGTTACCTCAGGTCCTGTCGTCCGGGCCTGGATGTCCTGCTGCTGGCCAATCTGCGGGGTTTCCTCCTAAAATGGAAGACGTAGCAACCGTTAGTCATAAAGACTAAGTGGCTTCACATCCGCTCCCCCGGCGACTCCTCGGCACCGGGCGGAGAAAGGAAACAAATACAATATGTATATATATAATAGGAGTAATCAAGCAGGTGACAAGGAACTGGTAAAAATAATATCTCTACGAAGTAAGCTAGCAGTTCTATTAAGTCAAATAATTAATCAGCAGGTAATCTACAACAGGAACAATAACTTAACTTATAAGAGTGCACATACAAACTTATAAGTTAAGGTTCGGCTTAACAGAAAAGTAACTCATCGTATAAGAGTGCCCATACAAACTTATACGATAAGGATCTTATGCATGATATGAATGGTATGGTATGAATGCTATGCAATGACCGACCCATGTTCACACACATGCAAGTTGCTATGTTGACACAGACTTGAAGTTCCCACTTTTCGAGCAGGTAGCTAACCTCTCAGGCGTCAACCGTCGTGGCTAGACGGTGACAGTGGAGCGGGCGTCTCCACTACTAGGTGGCATCCACACTACCTGTCCTAGGCCTCCATATGCCTCAATGCTAAGAACACAACAGCGGAGCTCACACCCGTACTACGGCTCAGAAGGGGTCTTCGGTAGATGTGCACCAAGAACACAGCCCAACCTGGCCTTTGATTTCGAATCGGAAGGAACCTCGGAATTGCACGAGGCGCAAGCCCAATCGTTCTCATGGCGCGGAGGAGACCTCGGGTTATAGACACCAAGTGTCTAGCCCTACGTCCCAAGGTCTAACTATTGGCTCCCATCAGTGTGACGACTGGCGAGCCCGTCGACCTGCCACATTCATTATCTCCGTATCGCGACACATCGAGTCGTCGCACACCACATGCACCATCACAACTCACTCGATGCTACCCGTAGGGAGACTACATCTCTAAGCATTGGTTATCAACAAAAACCATTAGGCTCGGATCCCGGGTACAAAATAATCTCCCAATAGAGTTCCTCTCATTCACAACCATCTATTCAATTGATCACCTCAATTCATCACAGGATAGATATAATCTACAACCAAGCTCAACCTCCATTGATCACTAGCCATCATATCTCAATTCACATCACCATTAACCTAGATGGCTACCAATGTTGAGCACAACATTCATAAGGTTAACTATAGCATCATAATCAAAGGAGCCAAACGATATAAATTGCACATCATAACTTTCACAAGAGTACACTTAACCATGAGTTAACATGAACATTATTATTATATATCTTGCCACTAAAATTGGAATTCCTGGAGCTACAGGAATTCAATATAAACGCTAAACCTCTCATTAGAAAGGTATTCGCGAGGGCTACGACTTTCATGTTGAGTCGGAAGACCAGATCTGGTCGCATCACATCAGAAATTTGACTCGAAGTCTGCTGCCTACAGGATACGGATTTCCTGGACATATTTCCCCCAATAGCAGTAGACTCGAACAGAATTTCACGTGGCTACAGGTATCTCCGGGAAACGTGCAACCACTCGTTGGAAAGGTATCTTCGAGGGCTATGACTTTTGTGTTGAGTTGAAAACCCAGATATGAACAGAATGCCTCCGAAACTGGCGGCGAAGATCGCTGCGTGCAGAAGTCAGATTTCTGCACGCATATTAAGGTGAGATGAACGGCATCCGTTCATCTTCCTTCTTGCACCGACCTCCCAAACCTCCTCCAGACATTCGTCCACCCGTATTCACCCTCACAAAGCCGCACTTCTCCACGAATCACTCTCTCATCTTCACTTTGAATGATGGAGAGATTGAAGAAGACTAAAAGCCTAGAAATCAACCTAGGCATGACTTCCCCTAAGAAATCTCCTCTTCACCATCAAGACTCTATGGAGTCGATATCTCTCCTAGAATATAACTACAGATCTAGCACCAAGGGAGAGGGGAGGAAGCTCACCTCATTTCCGGCGGTACCAACATTCCCGTCCATGGATCTAGTCGTTCTTTTTTGCGGCATCCCTTGCTTGGTGCTTGTTCTTCATGGTAAAGGAAAGAGAGAGAGAGAGAAAGAGAGAGAGAGAGAGTGAGAAGGCCACCTCCAAGAGCTCCGACTTCCCTCGGCTCCGACGGTTTGCGAGATCCGCGATGACGGCAAGGGTTGATCAGCGCAAGGCTAGGGTTCGGCTTTAACGTCCCTTTATAAGCCGATGTATTAGGTTACATCTTCTGCCACGTGCCAACGCCCCATTGGACTGCTCATAATGGGTCATATTGAAGTGACCCGGTCCAAGGAATCATCCAGCACGAATCCCGAAGCCTGTTTCGGTCCGCCTGTGCAAGCCAGCGAATCTGCCTTGGCGAAGAAAACACACAAGTCAAATTCGGCAGGAATCATCTGTAATTCTTGACGATCGGCGAGAATTGTTAGGCATTCTCTACGAATTCATCAGGTATCAACAATGATACCCGGAGATTTTCCCTTAGCCTAACTTATCGAAAATCTGGCGTTGAGTATTCTCATAGATACTCGACGATCGGCGAGAATCGCCAGTCATTCTCGATGATTTTCCCTTCGGAGAATTCCTATCGGAAATCCGGCGTTGAGAGCGTTGAGTATTCTCATCGATACTCGACGATCGGCGAGAATCACCAGGTATTCTCGACGATTTTCCCTTAGGCCAATCCTATCGGGAATCTGGCGTTGAGTGCGTTGAGTATTCTCATCGATACTCGACGATCGGCGAGAATCACCAGGCATTCTCGACGATTTTCCCTTCGGTAATTCCTATCGGAAATCCGGCGTTGAGAGTGTTGAGTATTCTCATCGATACTCGACGATCGGCGAGAATCACCAGGTATTCTCGATGATTTTCCCTTTGGTCATTCCTATCGGAAATCTGGCGTTGAGAGCGTTAAGTATTCTCATCGATACTCGACGATCGGCGAGAATCATAAGGTATTCTCGACAATTTTCACTTAGGCCATTCCCATCGAAAATTTGGCATTGAGAGTATTGAGTATTCTCATCGATACTCGACGATCGGCGAGAATCACCAGGTATTCTCGATGATTTTCCCTTAGGCCATTCCCTTTCGATCCGTTGGATATCACCCAACCCTACACTCCAACCAACGCACTTGACACCTTTTGTCAGTGCGCCCCGAGCCCGAGTCAAGTCTCTTGACTCAAAACTCGTGCGAGGGGCCTAGCGCGAATTGGTACGTTACAAATCCTATAAACAAAATAAAAGATTTCGTCCCCGAAATCAGGCTAGGGCTATGGGGATGTAAGTACAAAATAATATGCGCTATATAAAATGTTACCTTGGGAGAACAGCTCCGGGTAGCGCTTCCGCATTAAGTCAACCGGCTCCCAAGTAAATTCTTCCTTCCCATGATTAGACCATAGCACTTTTACCAGAGGCACACTTTTACGGCGCAGAGCTCTCACCTCATTGTCAACGATTCGCATAGGCTCCAATCGCACAGACCTATCAGACGCGACAGCACCATCAGTTATGGGGGTGTATTGGTCGGGCCGCGTCAATGCTTTCCGGAGAGATGATACATGGAACACGTCGTGGAGATTCCCCAGTTCTGGTGGCAACTCTAACCGGTAGGCCAACGGGCCAATCCTTTCCACTATGACATAAGGTCCAACGTACCTTGGGCTTAGCTTCTTCACGCCTTGTACCCGTGATACTCCATGCATCGGCCGGATTTTCAGAAACACCCTGTCTCCCACTTAAAATTCCACCATCTCATGTTTCGCATTATAATACCTTGCTTGCCGACTCTGAGCCTCAAGCATGCGATCCCATATCAATCTGACTACCGCATCAGTATTATCAATATACTCTATGCCTAATGCCTTCGGGTCTTCGTCTTGCACCCAGGACAAGGGGGTCCTACACCTCCTTCCGTATAGAGCTTCATGGGGTGTCATACCAATGCTAGCTTGATGGCTGTTGTTATAGGAGAATTCCACTAAGGGCAAGAGTCTTTCCCACGGCTCCCCCCTATCTATCACACACAATCTGAACAGGTCCTCCAATGTTCGAATGGTCCGTTCAGATTGCCCGTCCGTCTGAGGATGAAAAGCTGTGCTGAAAGTGAGACGCGAGCACAAGTAAGCCTGTACAGCCCTCCATTCTCTTGACGTAAACCGGCCATCTCAGTCAGAGACGATCGTCTTGGACACTCGATGATACCGCACAAACTGTTCTACAAATAGGCGCACCAAAAAATCCACATGCGCCTCCTTCTTCATTGGTATAAATCGGGCTACTTTGGTCAAGCGATCGACAATCACCCACACCGAATCATTCCTCAAGAGTGAGCGAGGTAATCCGTGGACGAAGTCTATGGAGATATCCTCAAACTTCCATTCTGGGATGGGCAATGACTATAACATTCCACCGGGACTTCTGCACTCTGCCTTCACCATTTGTCAAGCCACACAATGCGTAACAAAATACTTGGCATCCCTCTTCATGCCCGGCCAACATATCGTCTTCCGCAAATCGGTGTACATTTTTGCGATCCCAGGATGTACTGAATATTGGGAGAAATGAGCCTCCTTTAGGATATCCTCTCGAATATTGCCACCTTCGGGGATATAAAGCTGTCCACGAAAATGGACGAGGCCGTCTTTTAAGAAGTACTCTTCCATCGTCCCATCCTCAATTGACTTGAAAACCGGAATTAGAGCCACATCCTCTTTCTGCTCCATCCGAATCCGATCCCGTATATTGCAAGCTATACTCATCGCGGCCAAGTATTCCGTATACTCTTCCGGTTGATCCTTAAATACCAACGTGATCTCCATCTCCCTAAGTATCCGGACTAACTCCATGCTCATAAAACGGGACTCCGTGCTCGATCCCGGTACTTTTCGACTCAAGGCATCAGCTACGGAATTAACTTTTTCGGGGTGGTAGTTCAAGGTGAATTCGTAGTCACACGAAAACTCCAACCACCGCCGTTGTCTCAAATTCAACTCCTTTTGAGTATGGACGTACTTTAAGTTCTTATGATCCGAGAAGATCTCGCAGTGGACGCAATACAGATAGTGTATCCAAATCTTCAGGGCGAACACCACCGCTCCCAACTCCAAATCATGCACCGGATAGTTGGCTTCATGCTTCTTCAACTGACTTGAAGCATAAGCAATCACGTGCCCATTCTGCATCCACACGGCTCCCATCCCTTGGTACGATGCATCCGTGTAAACTTGAAAGCCTTCCTTCCCCGACGGGAGGGCTAGGATGGGTGCGGTCATGAGCCGGTCCTTCAACTCTTGGAACGCGGCTTCGTACTGGGGTGTCCATTCGTATGGCACACCCTTCTTCGTCTGTGTGGTAAGGGGAAGGACGACCTTCGAGAAGCCTTTCACAAACTTTCAATAGTACCCGACAAGTCCAAGAAAGCTCCGTACGTCGGCCGCCGACTTCAATGGCGACCATTCCTTCACGGCCCGCACCTTGGCCAGATCCACCGCTAGCCCAGCCCCACAAATCAAATGGCCTAAGAAGGCAACCTCTTGGAGCCAAAACTCGCATTTGCTAAACTTGGCAAATAAAGCGTGTTCCTTTAACTTCTCTAGTACTAAGGCTAGATGTTCGGCGTGCTCCGCTCCTGTCTTGGAGTAGACCAGAATGTCATCGATGAACACGATGACAAAAATGTCCAAATAGGGGCCGAACACCTTGTTCATCAAACTCATAAAGGCTGAAGGGGCATTCGTGTAACGCCCCGTTTTTTCAGCGATTATTTTTATTCTCGTTTGGCGTTACGATGACGCGTTTCCGTGGCTTGTGCCATGTGTGGAGTACGGTTTAGCTCCTTAGAACTGAGTGCCCTATTCTGTAGCCTGTTGGCAAGATCTCCCTAGCAAGCCGAGTCGTTTTGGGTGACCCAGTGAGGCCTCTCGGGGGGATGTTGGTGTTTGGCTTTATTTGGGTATAACTCGAGTTCTGTTCGTCGAAAGTTAATTTCGACTTCGCCATTGCGTTCGTAGCGTGGGTATTTAGCTACGGTGCGAATTTCGTCGAATTCCGAGATAGTTCGGTTTTCGCGTCGATTTGGTGCTTTATGTAATTTTGTAATTAATTATATAATTATATAATTATATATATATATATATATAGAATTAGAATGAAAGGATCGATCATCTTCCTCTTCACGATGAAACCGCCGATCCTGTACGAGAGAACGGAGTAACCGCCTACCTTGCCTTCGGACGCCGATTCCCGGAGCGTTTGTGGACGGAATTCGATTCCGAGAGTGGATTCGGATTGCTCTCGTCGAGACCTTCATTCCTGCGGTAAGAAATTCGATTTTCGTGGAGTTTTGGAAGGATTGGGATTTTCGGTTTTGGAAGTTTTCCGCCATTAATGGCCGAGTCTTTGTTCTAGGTGTTGCGGCCGTTTTGATCCGTGCGAAGAGGAGGAAAGCAGTCCAAAGCTTCGCTGTGAATTGAGGCAAGTGGTATTCTTGCCCTTGCCAAGTGTTTTTTTATATTTTATTTGCTGAAATTGAAATCCCGGTTAGCCCAGGTTAGAGGCCTTGTTGTTCTCATTTTCTTGCTAAGTATAGGGCTTAGTTCTTCCTACTGAAACCCCCCCTATGTTGTGATGTTTGGAATCCAAATTGTCGGCGTGAAGCCATTGTTTCTCTTACTCTGATAATTCTTAATTCGGAGAAAATGCGGGTTGTGACAGTTGGTATCAGAGGGAGGTTGCTTGACAAGTTAGTTGGGCAACCTTCCTTGGATGCTTTTAGTAGTTCAGCATCATGTCATTCACACACCGATAGGTCATCAGCACGTCTTGGCAAAAGCACGAACACTACACTCATAGCATAACATGAAGTATACGGGGCATATTATGTAGTATGGGATGCATAATATGTGTTCGTATATGGATCCACCATAGGGGCTACATGTGAGGGTTATGTAGTATGGGATGCATAACCTCACCACATGACTGCGACTAGCACGTTTCTTTTTCGTTGCATGGAAATGCTATGTAGTATGGGATGCATAACATTTTCATGTGTACGCCGCTCATATCATGCATTAGGGCCTTTTTAGAATGCATATCACAAACATGCATATCATAACATTGCATAAGCACAACGCGCCGAGCTAAAGATTTGCAGGATGACATATGTACACACATAAGTTTTCAAACTAACATAAGTTCATGCATCCGATCTAGGCACAAGAGTTAATAAGGTGGTGGTTAACCATCCTAGGTTAGGGCATATCATCTAATTATTGTGAAGAAGATAAACTCTCAGAGCAAGTTTAGCAGCTTTAAGTCTATATCTACATATGTATTGTCTGTACTGGTAGTCGGTTCTAGTCGTGGGATTTGGATCTGATTTGCGTTGTAATGATTTTTAGGATGGCTAGGCGTCCCGCGACTCAATCGACTCCCCTGTCTGAGGGTGAATCTTCTGGAGCTCAGAACGATGCGGTGATCGAGGGTCTGCGTCAGAGTAGCGAAGCTATGGGTAGGCAGTTGGAGGAGGTGCAAGCCCAGATTCAGTCTTTGGTGGCAGTTGTGGCAGGGCAGGCTCAGGGTGCGCAAGTTCCTGCAGGGGGGTTAGCTGTTCCTCCTCCTCCTGCACCCTTGAGACCTCCAGTGGTGGTGCCAGCAGAGATGGCCTTCATCTCGCAGTTTCAGAGGCTGAGCCCTCCCACTTATGATGGGAAGGCAGATTTCATGGTGATAGACGACTGGCTGATCTCCATGGAGGAGTTGTTCTCGTACTCAGGGATTACAGATGACCAGAGGGTGATGTTAGCCACCTATCAGCTCAAAGGGTTGGCTAAGAGTTGGTGGCTGAGAGAGAAGGAGAGCCTGGTAGCTGGATGCTCTTGGGAAGTGTTCAAGGAGATGCTGTTGAGGAAGTTCTTACCCTCGGTCGAGCGTGACCGCCTCATGAATGATTTCCTCTCTCTGAAGCAAAGGCAGCTCACGGTGGGTGAGTATGAGATAGAGTTTAGTAAGTTGAGCCGTTTTGCCCCTGGATTGGTCAGCGTTGAGGCTGATCGAGTTAAGCGATTTCTCGGTGGTTTGAGGAGTGAGGTGCAGCAGTTGGCCAGTGCTTATGGGTCAGTGACTTATGCTGGAGTTGTAGAGGCTGCTCTTAAGGTTGAGGCTATTGAGACGGCGAAGAGCAGAGACCAGCAGTTGAAGAAGGATAAGAGGAAGTTGGTAGAGGAGAAGAAACCCCTGGTACCCGATGCTGTTCCGGGAAAGAGGAGCAGGGTGGTGTGCAGTTTTTGTGGCCGGTCAGGCCATCCTGTTGAGAGGTGTTTCAAGAAGGCGGCAGCTCAGAAGAAGGAGCAGGTTCATGCTATTCAGGGTGCCCCTAGGAGAGATGTCTCCTGTTCAGTTTGCAAGCGATCCGGGCATGATGCAGCCCAGTGTTGGTGCAGGGATAGAGTCTGCTATCAGTGTGGGCAGAAGGGTCACATTAAGTCGAGGTGTCCTCAGTTTCAGCCAGCTCTTCCTGCAGTTCCGTTACAGGCCTTACCTCCACCTCAGCGTGTGGACAAGGGAAAAGGGAAGCTGAACGTGATTTCTTCCGAGGAGGCTCAGACTTCGACCCAGGGATCTCAGGTTAGTAGTTTGTTGTTTTTCTTTCTAGCCTGGTAGTTTAGTTACTAGATTGTTTGCGGTACTGTTGTGCTAGTTCCTTAGCTTTGTGCGTTCCTATAGGGAAATTTAAGGTGAAGAACCGCTGGGCGCGTGTTCTGTTTGACTCCGGCGCTACCCACTCGTTCGTGGCTAGAGCCTTTGTGGAGCGTCATCGGTTGTCTCTAGATCGTGTTCGGGATTCCTTCCGTGTCAAGTTTCCCTCTGGTGAATCTGTGTTGTCAGATTTGGGTATTTTGGATTGCCCAGTTTTGTTGGGGGATTTTCTTGCGAAGGCGGATCTGAAGATGATTGATCTAGAGGACTTCGATGTCATTTTGGGCATGGACTGGCTCTCTCGGTATGATGCGGTCATTCAATGCAAAGGAAAGTGCTTGGACTTCATCAGGGAAGACGGTCAGCCCGGCAGCGTGTATGCTGATTCGTGTCAGGATTCTCCTGTTCTCTCTGCGATATGTGTTCAGAGATTGTTTCTTTCTGATTGTTGTGTTTGTTTAGTCTCGGCGGTTGGAACCGTTGTTAGCGTGCCACGCTTGGAGGAGATTCCTATTGTTCATGGTTTCGCCGATGTTTTTCCTGATGATCTTCCTGGTATCCCTCCTGAGCGGGATGTGGAGTTTGTTATTGATTTGGAGCCGGGTACGCGTCCTATTGCTAAGGCGCCGTACCGGATGGCCCCTCGTGAGTTAGAGGAGTTGTGAATTCAGTTAGATGAGTTGTTGGCTAAAGGTTTTATCAGGCAGAGTTCGTCGCCTTGGGGTGCTCCTGTTTTGTTCGTAAAGAAGAAAGATGGGTCGATGCGGCTTTGCATCGACTATAGAGAGTTGAACAAGGTCACTATCAAGAACAGGTACCCTCTGCCGAGGATCGATGATTTATTTGACCAGTTGCGTGGTAGCACGGTGTTCTCCAAGATCGATCTTCATTCGGGCTATCATCAGCTCAGGATCCGTGAGGCAGATATTCCACGGACTGCGTTTAGGTCGAGGCATGGGCACTTTGAGTTTTTGGTGATGTCGTTTGGTCTGACCAACGCACCATCAGCCTTCATGGATATGATGAACAGGGTGTTCAAGGATTTCCTAGACAAGTTCGTTGTGGTCTTCATTGATGACGTGTTGGTTTATTCTCGCAGTGCTGAGGAGCACGAGCAGCATTTGCGTTTGGTCCTATCAGAGTTGAGAAACCACAAGTTATTCGCCAAGTTGAGCAAGTGCTAATTTTGGTTGCCTCAGGTTTCTTTTCTAGGCCATGTGGTGAACAAGGATGGGATCTCGGTTGACCCAGAAAAGATTGCAGCAGTGACGGATTGGAGTAGGCCGAACACTCCTAAGGATATCAGAAGTTTCTTAGGGTTGGTTGGCTATTACAGGAGATTTGTGGAGGGTTTCTCTTCTTTAGCCGCACCTTTGACCAAGCTGACTCAGAAGAATGTGGCATTTGTTTGGAGCGAGAAGTGCGAAGAAGCTTTTCAGGAGTTAAAGAGGAGATTGTGTACTGCTCCCGTTCTGACCCTTCCTACTGAGGGCGTGGATTATGATGTATATGTGGATGCTTCGCATATAGGACTGGGATGCGTATTAATGCAGGATGGAAAAGTAATTGCTTATGGGTCAAGGCAGTTGAAAACTCATGAGCAGAATTATCCTACGCATGACCTTGAGTTTGCAGCGGTTATCTATGCGTTGAAGTTGTGGAGGCACTTACGTTATGGGGCTCAGTGCAAGATTTTTACTGACCATAAGAGCCTGAAGTACGTGTTCACGCAGAAAGAGTTGAATCTACGTCAGCGGCGGTGGCTTGAGTATGTGGCGGATTATGATGTAGATATCCAGTATCATCCGGGCAAGGCCAATGTGGTGGCCGACGCCCTGAGCCGAAAGACGGGAAAGATCTTTAACCTCTCCGCCGATCGATTAGTTGAGGAGTTCCTCCTTATGGATATTTCAGTGGGATGCTGTAGTTTGCAGAGTAGCTTATCAGTGGAAGAGCCGTCCTGGATTTCTTTGACTAGACTGCATCAGAAGGACGATCCGGATCTGTTGCACCTTTTTACCAGGACAGAGAAGGGAGAGTTGCCAGATTTTTCTATTGATGATGCGGGTACTTTGAAGTACCGCGGCAGGATTTGCGTTCCCGCTGTTGGGGACATTAGGAGTATGATTTGCAGTGAGGCTCATGGTTCCAGCGTTGCCTACCATCCAGGATCTACGAAGATGTACCGTGACTTAAGGCAAGTTGCCTGGTGGTATGGTATAAAAGGAGATATAGCCCGATATGTTGCTGAGTGTCACACTTGCAAGCGTGTGAAGGCCGATCATGGGAGGCCTGGTGGTAAGTTGACTCCGTTAGAGATCCCGACTTGGAAGTGGGAGAGTATATCTATGGACTTCATTACGGGTTTGCCAAAATCCCCGAGAGGATTTGATTCTGTTTGGGTTATAGTGGATAGATTGACGAAGTGTGCTCACTTCGTGCCTTATAAGATTGATTACCCGATGAAGAAGATAGCGGAGTTGTACTTGAATGAAGTCATCCGACTCCACGGTGTGCCGGTTAGCATCATTTCTGATCGAGACTCCCGGTTTACTTCTCATTTTTGGCAGAGTCTGCAAGAGGGTTTGGGTACGGATCTGAGGTATTCTACTGCGTACCACCCTCAGACCAATGGGCAGACGGAGCGGGTCAATCAGATTGTTGAGGATATGATCCGGTGCTATATTTTAGACCACGGTGGAGCGTGGGATGAGCGTCTGCGACTCATGGAATTTGCTTACAATAACAATTATCAGGAAAGCTTGCAGATGGATCCGTTCGAAGCTTTGTATGGGAGGCGCTGTAGGACTCCGTTGTTTTGGGCTGAGGCTGGTGAGAAGCCTTTGTTGGGTCCTGATGCTCTGGAAGAGATGGAAGTCGCCGTGAAGCTTATTCGGGAAAAGTTTCGTTTAGCCCAGGAGAGGTATGAAAAGAACGCCAATCGGCGCAGGTCTGCTTTGGAGTTTTTAGTAGGGGATCATGTATACCTCAGGGTTTCTCCAATGGTTGGTGTAAAGAGATTTGGTAAAAATCAGAAATTGGACCCAAGGTATGTGGGCCCGTTTGAGGTTTTGGAGCGGATTGGTGTGTCTGCATATAGATTGGATTTGCCAGCGAATTTCCCTGGTGTTCATAATGTTTTTCATGTTAGCCAATTGCGGAAGTGTGTGCGCAGCAGTGGGCAACTCTTGGATGTTGTGCCCCAGTTAGAGCCCAACCTCTCTTTCGTTGAGGTGCCAGTTCGTATTTTGGATTCTCAAGAGCGTGTGCTGCGAAAGAAGTCCATACCGATGGTGAAAATTCTATGGAAAAATCAGGATTTGGAGAGCGCGACTTGGGAGCTAGAGTCGGCCATGAAGAGGGCGTACCCTCACCTGTTTCGCTGATTTGATCGGTATGTTTCCCTTTATAACTTCTGTTTGTTACTTTTCCTTCTTTTGTAGGAGGGTTGTGCATAAAGTTTCGGGACGAAACTTTCTTTTAGGGGGAGTGACTGTAACGCCCCGTTTTTTCAGCGATTATTTTTATTCTCGTTTGGCGTTACGATGACGCGTTTCCATGGCTTGTGCCATGTGTGGAGTACGGTTTAGCTCCTTAGAACTAAGTTCCCTATTCTGTAGCCTGTTGGCAAGATCTCCCTAGCAAGCCGAGTCGTTTTGGGTGACCCGGTGAGGCCTCTCGGGGGGATGTTGGTGTTTGGCTTTATTTGGGTATAACTCGAGTTCTGTTCGTCGAAAGTTAATTTCGACTTCGCCGTTGCGTTCGTAGCGTGGGTATTTAGCTACGCTGCGAATTTCGTCGAATTCCGAGATAGTTCGGTTTTCGCGTCGATTTGGTGCTTTATGTAATTTTGTAATTAATTATATAATTATATAATTATATATATATATATATATATATATATATATATATATATATATATATAGAATTAGAATTAGAATGAAAGGATCGATCATCTTCCTCTTCACGATGAAACCGCCGGTCCTGTACGAGAGAACGGAGTAACCGCCTACCTTCCCTTCGGACGCCGATTCCCGGAGCGTTTGTGGACGGAATTCGATTCCGAGAGTGGATTCGGATTGCTCTCGTCAAGACCTTCATTCCTGCGATAAGAAATTCGATTTTCGTGGAGTTTTGGATGGATTGGGATTTTCGGTTTTGGAAGTTTTCCGCCATTAATGGCCGAGTCTTTGTTCTAGGTGTTGCGGCCGTTTTGATCCGTGCGAAGAGGAGGAAAGCAGTCCAAAGATTCGCTGTGAATTGAGGCAAGTGGTATTCTTGCCCTTGCCAAGTGTTTTTTTTATTTTATTTGCTGAAATTGAAATCCCGGTTAGCCCAGGTTAGAGGCCTTGTTGTTCTCATTTTCATGCTAAATATAGGGCTTAGTTCTTCCTACTGAAACCCCCCCTATGTTGTGATGTTTGGAATCCAAATTGTCGGCGTGAAGCCGTTGTTTCTCTTACTCTGATAATTCTTAATTCGGAGAAAATGCGGGTTGTGACAATTCGTGAGCCTGAATGGCATCACGGTGAACTCATATAGGCCGTATCTCGATCTAAACGTCGTTTTCTGAATATCGTCCTCTTGTATTCTCAGTTGATAATACCCCGACCGCAGGTATAACTTGGAGAACCAATATGATCCCACCAACTGATCAAATAGTTCATCGATGCGGGGTAGAGGGTAGGTGTTCCACACTGTTAATCGATTCAATTCTCGATAATCTATGCACAACTGTAGGGTGTCGTCCTTCTTCTTAATGAACAAAATAGGAGCTCCCCAAGGTGACGAACTTGGGCGAACGAAGCCTGCTTCCACCAACTTTTGAAGTTGGAATCTAAACTCCGCAAGTTCCTTCGGAGCCATTCGGTAAGGAGCCCGTGAAACGGGCTTGGCACCCGGAACTAGCTTGATTTGGAAATCCACCTCCCTATGCGGGGGTAGTCCCGGCAATTTCTCGGGGAAAACCTCGGGGAAATCCCGCACCATCCGCACATCTTTGACATCTAATGCCATCCTCTTCAACTCGAAACAAATTACATAGACTTCGTCCCCCTCCATATAAGATTTTATAATCTGAATTGAAGATAACAGTTTACAAGGTGCGAATCTAATACCTTGGAAGACGACTTACGAGTCTCCATGCCTCAGGGTAACTTGCTTATCCGCACAATTAATTCTGGCGTGGTGCCAGTCCAACCAATGCATGCCCAAAATGAGTTCGAACTCCGGAATCTTCAATACTGTCGCTGCAGTTTCAAAGAACTTCCCTCCTATGAGCGTGTCTAAGTCACAGCTGGCAGACGACGTCATCTCGGATCCATCCGGGAGACGCACCCTTTGCGTAGTGCCAGTGAAATGGTGCACCCTCTCTAATTCTTTCACGAAGTCCGCCGAAATGAACGTGTGAGATGCGCCCGTATCAAATAACGCATAAGCGGGGCTCCCACTAACCATGACGGTGCCTGAAATATCAAGATATAACCACTAGCTAGGGATGTGCATGTTCCATGTATCATAAAAAGAAACATGTCCGAGCATTATTAATAAACTCAGTCAGTACCTGCGATAACCTCTTGCGGGTTCCACGCTTGGGTCATATCCAATGCGAACACCTGCTCCCGCGCATGTTCCTGATTTCTCCCTGGTGGTCCCCTTTCCCAACCACGCATATGCCCCCATCCACGAGGAGGTGCTGGAGGGAGAGCAAGAGGAGCATTCGCGAACAATCGCGGGCAGAAACGCCGGACGTGCCCCGGTTGGTTGCACTCGAAACACACTATGTCTCGTCGGCCCCCAGATTGTTGAAATGGTTGCTGTTGTGGTGGTGGAGGCAAAGCTGGTGGCTTCAGAATCGGGTGCTCCATTCTATAGTTCTGGTTGAACCATCGGCCGCCTCTCTGATTTCCTCTTCCTCTACCATGATCATGTCTCCTTCTATTACTGGGGCCGACTTCCATCACACCTTCTGTAGGTCTCTTATTACTTTCCATGTGATCTGCCTCTAGTCTCTTTGCCATGTCAATAATATCTGCCAGGCTAGCGTCAGCTATAAACAAAAGGGCCTGTCTCAGGGGGTCCCTTAACCCTTTATAAAAGCACTTCGCATAGCCTCTATCATCCAAGTCATAAGAATCGGCAAACCTAGCGAGGTGTTGGAACTCTTGCTGGTATTCCGTCACCGATTTCGATCCCTGCTTCAGTTGTAGAAATCTCTCCTCAAGTCCATCCCGTGCAGAAGAGGGGATGAAATGCTCCAAGAAAGCTTCCGAGAATTCACTCCAACTAATGTCTGTGTACACTCGCCCTCGAAAGGTGGAGCCCATGAGAGACTTCCACCATCGTTTGGCGTGTAGCTCCAGCAACGTCACCACCAAGGTCACTGCCATATTGCTCGGGCATCTTATACCGGCCATCAGCACTTCAACGGTATCAATCCACTCTTTGGTGCGCACCTCCGACTCTGTCCCTAGGTAAGCAGGAGGGGACAGGGCACGGCAGGTGCTCAACCAGTTTGAGCCCGGAGCTCGTTGTTGCACCGAAGCTTATTGGGCTCTAAAAGCATCTAATATTTCTGACATCGTTTTCCCCAGCTCTGACTATTGGAATTGTGAAGGAACGGAAGGTGTAGGAGTACCCCCAACCGGCTCCACCTGTGCTGGGACCTACGCATAAGGTACGAACTAGGGTCAGGTTGGCAAAAACTAAGGTCATAGTTGGACAAACTTAGTGTGAATTACATATGGGCACACCACTGCTTCCGCTAAGTAAGTTTGTCCCCAAGATGACTAATCGAACGGGAGTGGCCCATTGTTAAATGACTTCTTTAGGTGAGGATCGCGTCAATCTGATACCATTTGTAAGACCGCCCTCCCGGAACACAAAATACGGCACGAGGGGAGTCTTATGCCCAGAGTAGCCGCCTTGCGGTAGCACTAACACACGGGTTAGTCTGTACTACAAGACGCCTATTCCGCCGGCTACAACCAATATCAATGTACTATGCCAACCCAATCATAAGATAGAAAGAAAGTCAATTCACACATTGTTTTATGTCCAAAACGAAGCGGAAAATAAGAAGCATAATGAGCTTCTAAAATATTAGAGTCTAAAAACTGTTTGCCAAGAAGGCTACAACACAACACTCACAACTGTCACGGACGGTATCGACGGTACCGTCACCTCAGGTCCTGTCGTCCGGGCCTGGATGTCCTGCTGCTGGCCTATCTGCGGGGTTTCCTCCTAAAATGGAAGACGTAGCAACCGTTAGTCTTAAAGACTAAGTGGCTTCACATCCGCTCCCCCGGCGACTCCTCAGCACCGGGCGGAGAAAGGAAACAAGTACAATATGTATATATATAACAGGAGTAATCAAGCGGGTGACAAGGAACTGGTAAAAATAATATCTCTATGAAGTAAGCTAGCAGTTCTATTAAGTCAAATAATTAATCAGCAGGTAATCTACAACAGGAACAGTAACTTAACTTATAAGAGTGCCCATACAAACTTATAAGTTAAGGTTTGGCTTAACAGAAAAGTAACTCATCGTATAAGAGTGCCCATACAAATTTATACGATAAGGATCTTATGCATGATATGAATGGTATGGTATGAATGCTATGCAATGACCGACCCATGTTCACACACATGCAAGTTGCTACGTCGACACAGACTTGAAGTTCCCACTTTTCGAGCAGGTAGCTAACCTCTCAGGCGTCAACTGTCGTGGCCAGACGGTGACAGTGGAGCGGGCGTCTCCACTACTAGGTGGCATCCACACTACCTGTCCTAGGCCTCCGTACGCCTCAACGCTAAGAACACAACAACGGAGCTCACACGCATACTACGGCTCAGAAGGGGTCTTGGGTAGATGTGCACCAAGAACAAAGCCCAACCTTGCCTTTGATTTCGAATCGGAAGGAACCTCGAAATCGCACGAGGCGCAAGCCCAACCATTCTCATGGCGCGGAGGAGATCGGGTTATGGACACCAAGTGTCTAGCCCTACCGCCCAAGGTCTAACTATTGGCTCCCATCGGTGTGACGACTGGCGAGCCCGTAGACCTGCCACATTCATTATCTCCGTATCGTGACACATCGAGTCGTCGCACACCACATGCACCATCACAACTCACTCGATGCTACCCGTAGGGAGACTACATCTCTAAGCATCGATTATCAACAAAACCCATTAGGCTCGGATCCCGGATACAAAATACTCTCCCAATAGAGTTCCTCTCATTCACAACCATCTATTCAATTGATCACCTCAATTCATCAGAGGATAGATATAATCTACAACCAAGCTCAACCTCCATTGATCACTAGCCATCCTATCTCAATTCACATCACCATTAACCTAGATGGCTACCAATGTTGAGCACAATATTCATAAGGTTAACTATAGCATCATAATCAAAGGAGCCAAACGATATAAATTGCACATCATAACTTTCACAAGAGTACACTTAACCATGAGTTAACATGAATATTATTATTATATAGCTTACCACCAAAACTGGAATTACTGGAGCTACAGGAATCCGCTATAAACGCTCAACCTCTCGTTGGAAAGGTATTCGCGAGGGCTACGACTTTCATGTTGAGTCGGAAGCCCAGATCTGGTCGCACCACATAAGAATTCTGACTCGAAGTCTGCTGCGTACAGGATACGGATTTCCTGGACATATTTCCCCCAATAGCAGCAGACTCGAACGAACTTTCCCGTGGCTACAAGTATCGCCTAGAAACGTGCAACCACTCGTTGGAAAGGTATCTTCGAGGGCTACGACTTTTGTGTTGAGTTGAAAACCCAAATATGAACAGAATGCCTCCGAAACTTGCGGCGAAGATCGCTGCGTGCAGAAGTAAAATTTCTGCACGCATATTAAGGTGAGATGAATGGCATCCGTTCATCTTCCTTCTTGCACCGACCTCCCAAAACTCGTCCAGAAATTTGTCCACCCTTATTCACCCTCACAAAGCCGTACTTCTCCGTGAATCACTCTCTCATCTTCACTTTGAATGATGGGGAGGTTGAAGAAGACTAAAAGCCTAGAAAACAACCTAGGCATGGCTTCCCCTAAGAAATCTCCTCTTCACCATCAAGACTCTATGGAGTCGATATCTCTCCTAGAATATAACTACAGATATAGCACCAAGTGAGAGGGGAGGAAGCTCACCTCGTTTCCGACGGTACCAAAATTCCCGGCCATGGATCTAGTCGTTCTTCTTTGCGGCATCCCTTGCTTGATGCTTGTTCTTCACGGCAAAGGAAAGAGAGAGAGAGAGAGATCGATAGAAGGCCGCCACCAAGAGCTCCGACTTCCCTCGGCTCCGACGGTTCGCGAGATCCGCAATGACGGCAAGGTTGATCGGCGCAAGGCTAGGGTTTGGCTTTAACGTCCCTTTATAAGCCGATGTATTAGGTTACATCTTCTGCCACGTGCCAACGCCCCATTGGACCGCTCATAATGGGTCATATTGAAGTGACCCAGTCTAAGGAATCATCCATCACAAATCCTGAAGCCCGGTTCGGTCCGCCTGTGCAAGCCAGCGAATCTGCCTGGGCGAAGAAAACACACAAGTCATATTCGGTGGGAATCATCTGTCATTCTCGACGATCGGCGAGAATCGTTAGGCATTCTCGACGAATTCGTCGGGTATCAACAATGATAACCGGCGATTTTCCCTTAGCCTAACTTATCGAAAATTTGGCATTGAGTGCGTTGAGTATTCTCATCGATACTCGACGATCGGCGAGAATCACCAGGCATTCTCGACGATTTTCCCTTCGGCAATTCCTATCAGAAATCCGGCTTTGAGAGCGTTGAGTATTCTCATCGATACTCGACGATCGGCGAGAATCACCAGGCATTCTCGACGATTTTCCCTTCGGCAATTCCTATCGGAAATCCGGCGTTGAGAGCGTTGAGTATTCTCATCGATACTCGACGATCGGCGAGAATCACCAGGTATTCTCGACGATTTTCCCTTAGGCCATTCCTATCGAAAATCTGGCGTTGAGTGCGTTGAGTATTCTCATCGATACTCGACGATCGGCGAGAATCACCAGGCATTCTCGATGATTTTTCCTTCGGAAATTCCTATCGGAAATCCGGCGTTGAGAGCGTTGAGTATTCTCATCGATACTCGACGATCGACGAGAATCACCAGTTATTCTCGACGATTTTCCCTTAGGCCATTCCTATCGAAAATCTGGCGTCTAGAATGTTGAGTATTCTCATTGATACTCAACGATCGGCGAGAATCACCAGGTATTCTTGACGAATTTCCCTTAGGCCATTCCCATCGGAAATCTGGCGTTGAGAGCATTGAGTATTCTCATCGATACTCGACAATCGGCGAGAATCACCAGGTATTCTCGACGATTTTCCCTTAGGCCATTCCCTTTCAATCCGTTGGATATCACCCAACCCTACACTCCATCCAACGCACTTGACATCTTTTGCCAGTGCGCCCCGAGCCCGAGTCAAGTCTCTTGACTCAAAACTCGTGCGAGGGACCTTGCGCGAATTGGGACGTTACACGAACAAACCCTGATTCTACCAACTCCTGCAGTTTAACTCTAAACTCTGCGAGTTATTTTGGGGCCATCCGATAAGGGGTCCTGGAGACAGGCTTAGCTCCTAATACAAGCTTAATCTGAAAATCCACTTTTCTATGCGGGGGTAACCCTGGCAATTTTTCAGGAAATACCTTAGGGAAATACCGTGCTACCCGCACATCCTTCACATCTACCTTCATCTCCTTTAGTTCGAAACATATCATGCAGACTTCATCCCCTCTCATATGAGCTTTCACGGTCTGGATTGAGGATAACAATGTTCGTGGTGTGAAATTTATACCTTGGAAGACTACATCAGTATCCCCATGTCTCAAATAGATGTGCTTCTTCACGCAGTCGATTCTTGCATGGTGCCAATCCAGCCATGCCATGCCCAGAATGAGGTCGAATTCTGGTATTCTCAAAATTGTGGCGGGGGTATCAAAGGTCTTTCCCCCAATGGTTATCTCCAACTCACACTTCGCGGTTGTCGTCATCTCAGATCTGCCTGGGAGGCGTACTCTTAGAGCAATACCAGTGAAATATTGTACTCCGTGTATATCCTTGATGATGTCTTGAGACACGAAAGAATGTGAGGCACCGGTGTCAAATAACGTATAAGCCGGTTTCCCGCCGACCATCACGGTGCCTAAGTGTCATTTAATAATACTCAAGCTAGACGTCTAGTATATCTTATGCCACAAGAAGATATTAATGGAAGAAAAAGGGCTAATTCAAATCGTACCTGTAATCATCTCCTGAGGATTCCGCTCTTGAGTCATATCCAAGGCATACATCTGATCTCGAGCAGGTCCGGGGTTTCTTCCTCGTGGTCCTCGTCCTCGACCACGTACATACCCTCTCCCCCGCGGGCCTGTTGGAGGGAGAGGAAAAGGCGCATCTCCAAACAGTTACGGGCAGTAGCGTCGAATGTGGCCTGGTTGGTTGCATTCAAAGCACACCCGTTCCTATCTTCCGCCGTGTTGCTGAAATTGTTGAGGTGGAGGTAATGCTGGCGGTTGATGAACCGGGCGCTCCACTCTAAAGTCCTGGGGGAAACGCCCGCCACTCCTCCGATATCATCTTCCTCTTCTATTATCAAATCTCCTTCTGTTTCTGGGGCCGGCTTCCATCACGCCCTCCGCTGGTCTCTTACCACTTCCCAGGTGATCCGCTTCCAATCTCTTCGCCATATCGATAATCTCCGCCAGACTAGAGTCTGCTATAAACAAAATGGCTTGCCTTAGTTGATCTCGTAAGACTTTGTAGAATCGTTTGGCGTACCCTCTATCATCCAACTCATAAGAGTCAGCGAATCTAGCCAAGTGCTGAAACTCCCGTTGGTACTCTGTTACTGACATGGACCCCTGCTTTAGTTGCAAAAATCTCTCTTCAAGACCATCCCGATCGGCCGAGGGGATGAAATGCTCTAAAAAGGCTTCAGAGAATTCGCTCCAACTAATGTCCGTGTACACTCTTCCACGAAAAGTGGAGCCCATGAGGGACTTCCACCACCTTTTGGCGTGCAGTTCTAAGAGTGTCACCACAAGAGTCACTGCCATATTGTTTGGACATCTTATTCCTGCCAATAATTCTTGTATAGTGTCGAGCCACTCTTCCGTACGCACCGCCAACTTTGTCCCAATATAAGCGGGAGGGGAGAGAGCTCGGAAAGTGCTTAACCAACTAGATCCCGGACCCTGTTGTTGTACAGGTGCCTGCTGAGATTGGGACCTAAAGGAGTCCAAAATAGCTGTGAGCGTTTGCCCCAGCTCTGATTGTTTGAATTGTGTAGGCACGGACGTGGCGGGGGTGCCCCTCACTGGCTCAGCATGTACTGGGATCTACACATAGGGTACAAACCTAAGGTTAAGTTGGCTAATTTAAGGTTAAAGATGGGCAAACTTAGTGTGAATTACATATGGGCACACCACTGCTTCCGCTAAGTCAGTTCGTCCCCAAACTGACTTATCAAACGGGGGTGACAGCATTGTAAAGTGACTTTCTCCTTAGAGGATCGTAGCAAGCTGATACCATTTGTAGTACCCCCCTCCCGGAACACAAGACAAGGCACGAGAGGGGTCTTATGCCCAGAACAGCCGCCTTGCGGTAACACTAACACTCGGGTCAGCCGGTACCACAAGACGCCTATCCCGCCGGCTTCAACCAATATCAACATATAAATTGCCAACCCAACAATAATAATAAAAGAAAGTCAATCCACACCAAGCATAAGTCCATAAATATAGCAAAAGAGAAGCAAAACAAGCTTCTACATAATCAGAGTATGTAAATATAATTGCCCCGAAGGGCTACAACCAAATCTCTCTCACTCACATCTGTAACCGACGGTAGCGACGGTACCATCCCTTCAGGCCCTGTCGTCCTGGCCTTGCTGTCCAGCTACATAGCCTACTGCTCCACCAGCGTGGTTTCCTCCTAAAAAAAGGAAGACGTAACAACCGTTAGTCTTAAAGACTAAGTGGCTTTACATCCGCTCCCCCGGCGACTCCTCGGCACCGGGCAGAGAAAGGAACAGGTACAATATATATAAAACAGTAGTACAAGCGGATGAAGTAAGTATACAAAACATAAGTAGCAATAAAAGTAGTGTATAAATGAACAAGCTCTTATTCTACAATTCTACCATCTACAGCAGCAAGAGAGTATAATGTTAAAACAGTAAGTAACTCAACTTATATGGATGCCCATAAAAGCATATAAGTTGAGGGTCGTTCAACAATAAGTAACTCATCGTATAGGAGTGCCCATACAAACTTATATGGTGAGGGTCTTGTGTATGCAATGAAGTGCAATGCTATGAATGCAATTCAATGACACACCCATGATCAAGAACATGCAATCGCTATGTCGACACAGACTTATAGTTCCCACTATTCGAGCAGGTAGCTAACCTCTCAGGCGTCAACCGTCGTGGCCAAATGGTGACAGTAGAGCGGGCATCTCCACTACTAGGCTGGTCTCCACACTACCTAGCCTAGGCCTCCGTACGCCTCAACGCTAAGAACACAACAGCGGAGCTCACATGCGTACTACGGCTCAGCGGGTTCTCTTGGGTAAATGTGCACTAAGATCCTAGCCCCGAACTGCCCTATGCGTGACACGGAAGGAGCCTTGGAAATGAACACGAGTACCAAGCCCAACCGTTCACTTGGCGCGGAAGGAGCCTCGGGACATGATCACCGAGGACCGAGCCCAACCGTCCAAGGTCTAGCTGTCGACTCCCATTGGTGTGACGATTGGCGAGCCCGTAGACCTGCCACACTATCCTTAACCCAAGATTACGACACCACGTGTCGACTCACACCACATGCAATTTCACAATATCATGGCTTGGAAGGAGCCTCGGGACGTGAACACCGAGGACCAAGCCCAACCATCCATCTAATGCGGAAGGAGCCTCGGGACATGAACACCAAGGTCCAAGCCCAACCGTCAACCTTTACTCATCTCAATCTCATTCCGACTAGTGACAGTCAACACCGCTCTTGTTACTTCAACAATGCTACCCGTAGGGAGACGACACTCTAAGCATTGGATTACTAATTCCCTTTTATCCATACAACATATATCATGGCCATAGTTAAATAATTTATACATTTATCCAATTATATCTACCCAATTATATCAGGTTCTTTCCTTCAATTAAACTTGTCCACACCTCGTTATATAAATTTACATTTATAATCTGAACTTATCACATCACTATGATGATTATGTCAAAAGAGTCCACCCAAGCCTCGAGTTGGATCGCAACATTAAATTCCACCACATCGCATTCCACGTTACACAGCCCAGAATTTAGGTGCACCCTTAATCCGGGCAGCAACTTCGACCAAGGATTCCCGAGGCTACAGAATTTCGACGAGTGCGTGTAACCACTCATTGGAAAGATAATTTCAAGGGATAAAACTTTCGTGTTTAGTCGAAAGCCCAGATTTGATCGCATCACACCAGAAATTCACTCGAAGCCTGCTGCGTATAGGATACAGATTTCCTGAGTGGAATTTCCCCAAATTGCAGTAGATTCGATCAGACTTTCCCGTGGCAATAGGTATCGCCTTGAAACGTGCAACCACTCGTTGGAAAGATAATATCAAGGGCTACTACTTTTGTGTTTAGTCAAAAACCCAGATATGACCAGAACACCCCCGAGATTGGCCACGAAGGTCGCTGCGTGCAGAAAATAGATTTCTGCACGCATCTTAAGGCGAGATGAACGACATCCGTTCATCTTCCTCCTTGCGCCAAACTCCCAAAATCTCCTCCAGAAAATCGTCCACCCTTATTCACCCTCACGAAGCCATATTTCTCCACGAATCACTCTCTCATCTTCACTTTGAAGAATGAAGAGGTTGGAGGGGACTAAGCCTATAAGACGACCTAGGCATGGCTTTTCCCTAAGAAACCTCCTCCTCACCATCAAGACTCTAAGGAGTCGATATCTCTCCTAGAATATTAACTACAGATCTAGCACCAAGGGAGAGGGGTGGAAGCTCACCTCGTTTCCAGCGATAACACCATTTTCGGCCATGGATCTAGTCATTCTTCTTTGCGGCATCCCTTGCTTGGTGCAGTTGCTCTTCACGGCAAAGGAAAGAGAGAGAGAGAGACAGAGAGAGAGAGAGAAGTCCGCCTCCAGGAACTCCGACTGCTTCCCTTGGATCTGACGGTTTCTCGAGGTCCACGATGGCGGCAAGAACGATCGCCTAGGGTTCGGCTTTATCTCCTCTTATAAACCGATGTATTAGGTTAAGTCCTTCCGCCATGTGTCCACGCCCCATTGGACCGCCCCTAATAGGTCATATGGAAGTGACCCGGTCCAAGGAATAATCATCAACACAAATCCCGAAGTCCAGTTCGGTCTGCCTGTACAAGCCGACGAATCTGCCTGTGCGAAGAAAACGCACAAGTCAAATTCGACGGGAATCAACCGTCATTCTCGACGATCGGCGAGAATCGTCGGGCATTCTCGACGAATTCGTTGGGTATCAACAATGATGCCCGGCAAATTTCACTTAGCCCACTAATCAGAAATTCTGGCGTTGAGTGCGTTGAGTATCTGTCAGCGATACTCGATGATCGGTGGGTATCACCGGGCATTCTCGACGATCGGCGAGAATCGCCGGGCATACTCGTCGACTTTTACTTAACCTAATTCCCAATCTGTAGTTTTGGATCCGGTGGGTATCGACCATCGATACCGGTCGAATCGGCGAGTATTATTCCCGATACCCGTCGATCGGCGAGTATCAACTCCCATTCTCGTCGATTTTCCCTTAGGCCATTTCCTTTCGATCCGTTGGATGTCACTCAACCCTACACTCCATTCAACGCACTTGACACCTTTTGCCAGTGAGTCTCGAGCCCGAGTCAAGTCTCTTGACTCAAAACTCATGCGAGGGGCCTAGCGCGAATTGGGACGTTACAACAGGGCCCTCCTAAGGGAGGAGACGTGGAATACGTCGTGCATACCTTCCAACTTTGGTGGCAGCTCCAGTCTGTATGCCAAGGGACCGATCCGCTCAAGGATCTTGTAGGGTCTCATGTACCTCGGGCTGAGCTTCTTCCTCCGTCCGCGAACTCGAGAGACTCCGTGCATCGATCGTATCTTCAAATACAGACCGTCTTTTACCTGAAACTCCACCTGATGATGTTGTGCGTCATAATACTTAGCCTGTCTGCTCTGGGCATCTAACATTCGATCTCATATCAGCCTCACCTGGGCCTCGGTGTCCTCCACAAATTCCGAGCCCAGTACCTTCAGATCCTCATCCTGTATCCATGATAGGGGAGTCTTGCACCTTCGTCCATATAGAGCCTCATAGGGAGCCATGCCTATACTGTCCTGATGACTGTTGTTGTATGAAACCTCTACCAGTGGCAGCATCTTCTCTCATGGTTCTCCTCGGTCTAGAATACACAGATGTAGCAGGTCTTCCAATGTTTGATTTGTGCGCTCTGTCTGCCCATCCATCTGAGGGTGGAAGGTTGTGCTAAAAGTCAATCGGGTGCCCTGGTATTCCTGAACTGAACTCCACTCCCTGGATGTAAACCACCCATCACGATCTGACACTATCGTCCTGGGCACGCCATGATAACGAATGAACTGCTCCATAAACTTCCTCACCAGCACTCCCACTGAATCGTCCTTCCTGATCGGTATAAATCGATCAACCTTTGTCAACCAATCAACAATCACCCAGATCGAGTAATTCCTTGTCCGAGACTGGGGAAGTCCATGTATGAAGTCCTTGGCTACGTCATCAAACTTCAACTCCGGCACTGGGAGTGGCTGCAACAATCCTGCTAGGTTCCTGCACTCCGCTTTCACTAGCTGATATGTCTCACAATGGGTCACGAAGTAAGTGACATCCTTCTTCATGCCCGGCCAGAACATAGTCTTCTTCAAATCAGCTGTCATCTTTGTGATCCCCGAGTGCACAGAATACCCGCTGTAGTGCGCCTCGGTCATAATATCCTCCCGGATCTTGCCTCCCTCCGGTATGTACACCCGTCATCTGAAGTACACCAAACCGTCCCTCAGGGTGTAATCTCCCGCAGTGCCTGCCTCTAAGGCTTGAACGATGGGCTCTAACTTGGCATCCTGCCTCTGTCCTTCTCTTACCCGGTCCCTGATGTCATCGGTGATGCCCATCTCAGCCAAGTACTCCTCATAGAGCTCAGGGTCGTCAGACGACACCAGAGTAATGTGCATGTCCTCTAGTCTCTGCAGCATCTCCATAGACATCAGCTGAGGCTCTGCTCCCGTTGTAGCGGCTCTCCTGCTCAGTGCATCTGCTACTACGTTTGCCTTCCCCGGGTAGTAGTGCATCTCGTACTGATAGTCAGATAGAAACTCCACCCACTACCTCTGCCTGATGTTCAGTTCCATCTGCGTATCCACGTACTTGAGGTTCTTATGATCTGACTATATATCACAATGGACTTCGTAGAGGAAGTGTCTCCATATCTTCAGTGCGAACATGACTGCTCCCATCTCCAGGTCGTGCACTGGGTAGTTCTTCTCATGGGTCTTCAGCTGGCGGGAGGCATATGATATGATGTGTCCGTTCTGCATCAGCACCGCTCCCATCCCCTGATATGATGCGTCGGTATACACCTGGAATCCTTCCTTTCTAGATGGAAGGGCCAAAATAGGGGCTGAGATGAGTCGGTCTTTCAGCTCTTGGAAAGCTGCTTAACACTGTGGCATCCATACAAAGGGCCCGTCCTTCTTTATCAAGGATGTGAGCGGAAGGGCAATCCGAGAAAACCCCTCCACGAATTTTCGATAATAACAGGCAAGCCCTAGGAAACATCGCACGTCCGTGGCCATCTTCAGCGGCAGCCAATCCCTGACTGCCTGAATCTTTGTTCGGTCCACCGCCAACCCGGCTCCGCTGATAATGTGGCCCAGGAAAGCCACCTCCTTCAACCAAAACTGACACTTGCTGAACTTCGCATAGAGGCGATGCTCCCGCAATCTCTCCAAGGTCAGTGCCAAGTGTTGTGTGTGGTCCTCCTCCATCCTAGAGTAGATAAGGATGTCGTCTATAAATACTATGACGAACACATCCAAATAAGCCTTGAAGACCCGGTTCAAGAGGGTGATAAATGTCGATGGAGCATTCGTGAGCCCGAAGGGCATCACAGTGAACTCATACAGGCCATATCTGCTACTGAAAGCCGTCTTCAGAATATCCTCCTCCTGGATCCGCAACTGGTAGTACCCTGACCTAAAGTCCATCTTCGAGAAATAATGGGCTCCCTCCAGCTGATCGAACAACTCATCTATCCTTTGGAGCAGATAAGTATTTCGGACGGTCAGCCTGTTTAGTGCTTGATAGTCGATGCACAAGCGAAGAGTGCCATCCTTCTTCTTCACGAATAGGACCGGAGCTCCCCATGGCGAGGAACTCGGCCTGACAAATCGCGCTTCCTTCAGCTCTTGCAACTATGTCCGAAACTCTGCCAACTCCTTCGGTGCCATCCGATAAGGGGCCTAGAATACCGGCTTAGCCCCTGGTACCAACTGAATATGGAAGTCCTTTTCCCTATGCGGAGGCAGTCCTGGCAGCTTCTTTGGAAAAACATCGGCGTAGTCACAAACCACCGGAATGCAAGCAATCAGGTCCTTCTCCTCAGTAATCTCGAATAGTACCTGATATACCTCGTCTCCCTGCAAATGGGCCTTGGCGACCTGAATAGATGAAAGAAGGTGGCGGGAGACCGGAGTAGTACCTTCAAAAGTTACATAAGTATCGTCGTGTCTCAGCACGACCCTCCTCGCCGGGCAGTCGATCTGGGCGTGGTTCCAGACGTGCCATGTCATGCCCAAGACAAGGTCGAAGTCCGGCATTCTCAGGATCGTCGTCGGGGCTTCGAGTGTCAACCCGTCTATGGTAACCTTCAGGAGGCACTTCTCTGTAGACTGAATATCCATCCCATTGGGGAGACGCACCCTGGCGACTCCCGTATAATATCGAATCTGATCCAGATCCTTGACAAACTCCTCTGACGCGAAATTGTGCGACGCCCCCATGTCGAACAGGGTATGGGCAGGCTTGCTGCACACAATCACTATTCCTAAATCAGGTAAAGAAAACACTTCGGTCTAAAGTTTCCTAACCTAGGTTGTGTAGTAATTCTACCAATACTTAATATGAGGAGGGAATAAATTCATAACTAATATTACTCTCAAACCTGCAATAACCCTGTCCGGGTTCCGGGGCTGCGCTAGGTCCAAAGCATAAATCTTCTCCCCATTTTGCCTGCGGTCGCCGCCCTTAAATCCACGTCCGCATCCATGTCCACGACCTCCCATCTGGTGAGCCAGTGGGCCACCCCGTACTGCAGGTGTGGCCTCATTTCTCATTAGGCAATTACTTCGAATGTGCCCTGGCTGATGGCAGTGATAGCACACCTATGGTGGGGGTAGTCCCTGCCCTATCCTGGGCACGTCCCTCATCTATAGCGGCTGTGGAGCTAGTACTGCCTGCTCCCCTGGCTCCTGTCTCTCCTCTTGACGGGGTTGATCCCCATTCCTTCTCTCTCCCATGACTCGACCTCTCTGCGGGTCCCTTCTCCCTCCTATCACTGCATCATCTCCATGTCTCTTTCTTCCTCGGACTGCAAGCTGGTCCGCCTCTAGATTCTTGGCCATCTCCAAGATCCTGGCCATGGTACCATCAGACTCCAACAATAGGGCCTGCCTCAGGTTATCACGGAGGCCCTTATAAAAACTCTTGGTGTAGCTCGCGTCATCCAACTTGTAAGAATCCGCAAACCGGGCCAAATGAGTAAACTCTCGGTGATATTCCAGCACTGTCCTGTTCCCTTGCTTTAGCTGCAAGAATCTATCCTCTAATTCGTCCCTCGCAGACTGCAGCACGAAATGCTCCAGTAGTGCCGCCCTAAACTCCTCCCAAGTATTGTCCTTATCTCCACTCCCACATAGGTAGTGTCCATCACCGACTTCCACCACCTCTTTGCATGTGACTCCAGAAAATAAACCACCAAAGATACTGCTAGGTCCACCGGGCATTGTATTCCCACCAACATCTCGTACATAATGTGTAGCCACTCCTCCGTCCGCACTGCCGTCTCCATCCCCAAGTACGATGGTGGGGCAATGCCTCGGAATGCACTCAACCAGTTCGCTCTGGCATTCGGCTGAAGAGTCGAATCCTGTTGTGCTCTAAAGGCCTCCAAGATGGCCGTCAATGTTTGTCCTAGATCCATCTACTGGAACGGAGTCGGAGCCGGCGGGGGTGGAATCACATTCGGGGTTAGTGGTGTCCCCTTCGGCAGGGGAGGATTCGTCGCACCCTAAAAAATATGGTCTTAAGTTTAGTAAATTGACCTAAAACTCTGGTTATTGGTTAATCTTGCACATGTTTCCTCCCATGGGCACACCATTGCTTCCGCTGCTAGTTTGTCCTCAAACTATGCTCGCGCGGGGTGTCCCAGGTTTTGTGGACTACATTCTGTCTGATCGAGGTTTCCTCTGATACCACATGTAAGACCCCATTTTTTTTCTTTTTAACCACCGGGGTCTTAGGCCCAAAACCGCCGTCTTGCGGTGACACCATCCACCGGGATGATCGACACCACAAAGCGCCGATCCTGTCGGCCATCTCAATCACCATCGATAGAACGTATAATGAATGAAAGTGTAAGCATCCAAATCGACGATAATATAAAAGAGGAAATCAAGCGATGAATCAAGTCAACACCAGAAAATAAAGTCTAAGTACCAACGCAGGAAAGTAAATATGGGCTTAAGCCCGGTACATGATAACCTCACTACAAACCACTCATCAAAGTAAAACTACTAATACTCGGCTCCACTAACAGATCCGGATGCCGGTCCACCCGAGCTATACTGGCCCATCTCCATCTACACCGTACCCTGCTGGTGCTTCGTCTCCTGCGGCTTCTCCCTGTCTCTTATCCGGAGCACCTAAAATATGGTGGTCAAACGACCGTCAGTAAAACTAGACTCAGCCAACAATCCCCCACCCCTCTACCCGTGGCTCCTAGGCACCGAGCGGAAAGGAGTGAAAAGGAGGACCAAAAGCAGGGCGTAATCAAGAAGGTGACATCGACCCTAAGGAATAAAATAATAAAGTATGACAGGGGTATCACAATAATTAAACATGAGTAAACAAGTGTGTAGCAAATGTAAACAGTAAGGAGTAGCAAGTAAGTAAAAGAAGTAAGAAGAGAAGTAAGAGCAACAAGAAAGGTAACCATTGATTTATAGGGATTACCCCTATAGACCAAGGGGTCGTTTTGTAGGGCATGTCGTATAAAACGTCCCATACCATTTTATACGATAGGTGTCAGGGGTTAAATGATATGATTATGCTATGACTTGCAAGTATGTTATGGTATGCACATGCTAGTGCAACTCACACACACGACTATATGTGCACAGACCTTTAGTTCCCCTTTTTGGAGTTAGCTAAACACTCAGGAGCCTCCGCCGTGGCAAAACGGAGACAGTGGGTTGGGCCTCTCCACTCCTAAACTGGTAAACACACTACTCAACCTAGCCCCTCTCGTACGTTCTCGTACTATTCCCAGCAAACCAGCCAGTCTCCCGAGTCAACGTACTGACGACGGTGTGTTCGATCGTCCAATACCGAGGACCCGCCACTATTATGCACATGCAACCATGATAGTTTGTATCTAATTATAGTACCGAGCCTCCAGCTCTCTAGACTACCGAGTCTACTAGTTCACCATATTCCCGAGCCCACGGCTCCCTAGACTAATCAAGTCTTCTTTTTCCATGTCCCCCAGCATCCAGCTCCTCGGACTTCCAAGTCTATACCAAGTCCCCGAGCATCATGCTCCCCGGACTTCCAAATCAATACCGAGTCCATTTAACTCTACCAATAAGCCCTTAGGCCACGGGCCTACGCTATCCTTTCACTACCAATTTATCTCCCTACGTGTACAAGTGTGAGTGTAAGGTGAAACTATTATTAGGATTACTCTTGCCCATATTACTCTTAAGGTTTAAGGTTAGCCCAGGACTGCCCAAGGCATTCCCCATGAAGGGTTCTCGAGGGCACTAGGAACTACGATGGGCTGAAGCCCCAAACTCCCTTTCACAAGGCACTTAATGTTATTTATTTCTACCCTTGATCAATCCTCTCTTTTATTTTAGTGTGACTCCCCTAAGTGTGTTTAAGCTCTCCGAGTTAACCTATTTCAGACCTATCCACTATATGCAAACAATGCTAAGCTACATGGTACTCCCATTAGGGGGTACCCTAAGTACTCCTCCAATAGATCCCTAACAATTACTGGAGGTCTACTATGACTTATTAAGACTAAATCCAAAGTCTCATAATTTTCCTAATTATGTGGGCATTTAATTTAATTAACCATAGACTCAAAATGCCCTACTCTGAACATGAAGTGCTCTCTAAAGTCAGAAACAAATCACCTCAAAATTATGATAAATACTAAGTGACATTTAAACAGTAAATCCAAGGTTTGATTATTTTAAGAGGTGATTAAACCTACCTTTCATAATTTAGAACTTAAGATCAATAATACATCTAATGAAGAAAAGGCCAGCAATATTGTTCTAAAATTTATAATAAAACTCCAGTATGACTATCATGGCCTAAAAATACTTTAAAAGTAGTCTCATAATTTTACAGTGAATAGTAGCCCCTAATTTAATTTTAAATCAATAATTCCATATCCATTGGTTATTGAAGCATTTGCTGTAAAAATTCCTCTAATAATTATGACAAAATTCCAGGAGATATATAATGATCTAAAACTTACCCTAACCAAGTTTTAAAATTTTCTAAAACATGAGGGTCCCTGAATCTAATTAAATGTAAACTTCCAAATTTATAGACTTGTGAAGTAAGTACTAGTTTTATCCATCTAAAAATCATGAGAAAATTACAACATAATAATAATGGTCAGAAACACTCTCTTACCTAATTTCATAATTTTCTTGACAATATTGGGGCTCTGTTCCTATTTTTGATCAGATACTACAATTTATAATTTTTTGAAGCAAGTACTTGAAACAAGCATCTAAAAAATTAAACAAAAATACAAAGGGCTCTATCATGATATAAAATGTCCTATTCCAAGGTTTCATAATTTTTTAATAAACATAAACTTCTCAATCAACATAATAATCTTTAAGGGCACATCTAAGATTGAAAAGGAAGTACTTGTTTTATTAACCCAAAATTTCCACCAAAATTAATTTATGAATATTTCTACTAAATAACTACCCTGTCCAAATTCCAAGTGATTTTAAAGTGATTTAATAGCCAAATACTCCAAATTAGGTTTTGTGCCCTAAACTAGGGAAAGGGTTTAAGGGGGTTAATGGATACCAAATTACCTAAAATTTTAACCAGAGGACTATACCAACCCTATGGTCCTCTCCACTAACTTTCAATTCATTCCAAGGTCATTTGAACCTATGACCTTGAAACCCTTAGAATCCCCCTTAAGGGACCTACCCTAGGGTTCTAGGTATACCCTAATTCAAACCACCTCAGATTCCATTGGAGAGTGTATCATACCATAGGATGTCAGTGTACAAAATATCAGCCTCTGTTGAGGTGATTTGACAACTCAAACCCAAGGGGGTGTTTTGACCTTATTAACCATATAGGGGTCAACATAAGGTTGGCTAAAAACCTAATCAAAACATCTTCAAATGATATGAAATTTTTACCAGAGCCCTAATATGCTCTCCATGACGACCCACCCAAATTTGGGGGGATTTTTATGTGTTTAAGACACCTAATTAATTTATACATGGATTATTAAATTTTTACTAAAACTATATAAACATATTCTCCAAAAATTCTAATTTTTGGATATGCCCTAGGTTTGGCTAACAATAGCCCATACCCAAAATTTCAAGTCATTTGAATTTATGGATTGATGTGGGCATCCAAATCAATCTCAGGACAGCCCTATGGATAGACCTCACCAAAATGTGTGTAGTGGTCTAATCAAAACTCCAAATCGAGTGAAAATAATTTTGAATTAAACTAGACTTCAAGGGATTCATTTTCTATGTTGATTACTTTTACAATAGAGTCCTTTAAGGGCCTCATATTTCGGGTTCAAGACATTGCATGTTTAGGGAATAAAATAATCACAAATAATATAAATATTACATGTTTTATTTTGAACGGAATCCGTTCATCTTCCTCAATCAGCCAAGGGCTGAGATTGCCCGCGCCTGTAACACCTTCCAGCCAAATTTCCAGCCACCATGACCACCTCCCTGGCCGGCCACCACCACCACCACCTCCGTTGAGGTGGTGGCTAGCGTTTGGCGGCGACCATGCCGCCGGAGGCGGAGATTTCTGGAGAACTCACACCGCCATTTTCCATGGAAAATCCGAAAATTTCAAGCTCCCAATCAGGCTCAATTGAGCCCGATTTCTCAACCTAAACCGATCTAGATCTAGCACTAGGAGAGGGGAAGAGAATCAAACCTCATTTGGAGCATTTCGTTGCTCCATCAGCCGGCCGCCATTGTTCCTCCTCCAAGCTTTGGGTGCCATCCGATTTCTTGCAAGGAGACCTCCAAACTCTCGGGAAATGGGGGGGGGGGGGTTTCACTGCTCAGAGGCTTGTGAAGGTGATAGGGGATTTAATTGGGGGTAGAAGTTGCTTTAACCCCATATGCCATTAATGGCCTCTTCACCTCCCCTCCCATGGCCGAACCTATGCATCCCCCCTGCCCTAATTCCTCCTAGAAATGGCTGGAATCTTCTCAAATTCATCAGAGAAGATGAATGGGAGTGTAATGTGGGGAAGCCAAGGGGTGTGTCACCTTAATGGCCATGAATGACCACTTTCTCTCTCCTCCAAATTGGGGAAAACCCCCCTTTTCTCACTCCTAATCACTATGGCCGAAATTTCTCTCTCTCCTCTTATTTAATATCAGTCCATTAGGCTTGTTGACCACTCACTTTGGGCCTAGCCCAAAGGGTTGGGCTAGGTTTAAGTGATTTGACCTAAGTTGACAAAGTTTGACTTTTGGTGAAATTGGGCTCTAGGGTTGACCAAACCAGGGCATTTTGTGCCATTGGGTCCCTTATGAGGTTATGACCCTAGGAGTTTGGTCAACTTGAAGTTGTGGAGGTCAATAAGGGTTTTTAATGGAAAATCACCATTTTGACCTATTAGGGGTATTTTGGTCATTTTTCCCTGTGGTGACCCTAGGTTGGGGATTTTTTATCCACTAGGTCTCTTATGATGTTTTAGACCTAGAAGTGAAGTCAATTCCATATGGTGATGGTCAGTTAGGTCAATTACTGAGGAATTGACCATTTCACCCTAATTAGGGTTAGGGTTGATTTTAGTCAACCTAGCCTGTTGACTGGCCCCAGTGGGTCCTGAATATCCCCCTGGGCTCCTAGATGGCCTAGGGATGTTGTGGTGGGGTCACTTAGCCAAGTTAAAGTCCTTAAGTCAAACCCTAGGCTGAATATTTGGAAATTACTATTTGTAGACCAAGGTGCTGCAATCCTTATTTTTGGTCTGTGTCAAGGAGGTTCCTAGGTTACCAAGGCCTTGTCATGACCAAGTCATGACAAAGTCACCTGGGGGGTCTAGTTGTCTAGGGGATGTTACAAAAATAGGAGCAAGAGAGGGAAACGACCAAGTCTATATTCGTCGACCTGAGTCCACAGCTCGTCGAGCTGAGAATTGTTGTTCGTCGAGCTGAGATACAAGATCGTCAACCTATGAATGGTTGACTGCTGCTTGATGACTTTCCTATTCTATGCACCAAGTTTGTCGAGCTGAGATCTAGGATCGTCGAGCTTAGCCCTGAGAACTAAGTTCGTCCAGCTGGTCCAAGATCGTCGAGCTGAGCTCAGAGATTTGTCTATGAGTTCGTAGAGCTGAGCACGACTTTCGTCGATCGGAGATCGACGAATGTAAAAATCCTTTTTCTAAGTCTCGAATTCTATAAGTCTTGAGTCTCGGACTTTGTTGAAGGCTTGTCCCTTGCATTGTTGACTCTAAGGACTTGACCTAGACTTTAAGACACAACCATGACCCTGGTCTATACATGTTGGGTCATATCCTAACTTAGTGAACCTAGCCCAAGTCCAACTAGGGATCCAACAGAGTGTGTTGGATAGAGGAGAGTTGTGGGAAAGGCTCCTACCCTTGGTGGAATTCTCGTACAACAATATCAATCAAGCTAGCATCGGGATGGCGCCCCTATGAAGCACTATATGGAAGGAGGTGTAGAACACCCTTGTCTTGGGTGTAGGATGAGGATCTGAAGGCTTTGGGAATCGAATACATAGATGATACTGATGCGGCTGTGAGACTAATACGGAACCGCATTCTCGAGGCTCAAAATCACCAGGCAAGGTATTATGATGCAAAACACCGAATGGTGGAATTTCAAGTGGGCGACAAGGTATTTCTGAAGATCAGGCCGATGCATGGAGTATCTCGGGTGCGCGGGGTGAAGAAGCTCAGCCCAAGGTATGTTGGGCCCTACGTCATATTGGAATGGATTCGCCCTTTGGCCTATCGATTGGAGTTACCGCCGGAGCTAGAGAACCAGCATGACGTGTTCCATGTGTCGTCACTCCGAAAGGCATTGTTGCGGCCTGAGCAATATGTCTCAACCACTTACAGAATAGTTGTGACTGATCGGTTAGTGCGACTGGAGCCTGTGCGGATAGTGGACAGTGAAATGAAGACCTTGCGCCGCAAAAGTGCTCCTCTAGTGAAAGTGTTGTGGTCCAATCATGGGAAAGAGGAGTGTACGTGGGAGCCGGTAGACTTGATGCAAAAGCGCTGCCTGGACCTAATTCATCAAGGTAACCTTTAAAAGCATATTTATTTTATGCCATGTTAGGTCTATTTTATGATTTTCTCTCCCCGTAGCCTTAACCGGATTTTGGAGACAAAATCTTTTATTTTGTTTATAGGATTTGTAACGACCCGATTCGCGCTAGGCCCCTTGTGCGCGCTTTTGAGTCAGTAGAGTTGATTTGGGCCAAGGGGGTCCAGGCGATCAGGCACGCACTCGTGGGAAAAAGGGAAATAAGTTGAGTACATGTGTTGAGTATGACAAGGGTATGGACACGGGCGTGTCCCTACCCGTGTTCCATGGCTTTGATTTTCATGGCTTTGAGTTAAATGGCGTTGAGTGAAATGGCATTGAGTGGTTTAGTCCCGAGAAGGACACGGGTAGAGACACGGGCGTGTCCCTACCCATGTGCCATAGCTTTGAGTTCCATGGCTTTGAGTTAAATGGTATTGAGTGGTTTGGTCCTGAGAAGGACACGGGTAGAGACACGGGCGTGTCCCTACCCGTGTGCCGTGGATTTGAGTTGCACGGCTTTGAGTGGCATGGCTTTGAGTGGTGTGGCGTTAAGTGCTTTGTCTAAAGAAGTACAGGGGTAGAGACACGAGCGTGTCTCTACCCGTGTGCTCCAAGGCAAGCAAAACGAGAAGTGCCCCGAGCAGGACACGGGTGTCGACACGGCAAGAACCACGGCCATGTCACTTTGAGACGGGTACAGACACGGGTGTGTCAGTACCCGTGTATAAGCATGAAACTCCTTTCAAACTGCTGATGATGTTTTGCTAGAGCTAAACACTGGTAAGGACACGACCGTGTCCTTACCCGTGTCACTTCTGTATAAAAGAGAAAAATAAAACCCTAGCCGTCTCATTCTCTTCCAAACCCCATTTTCTGGAGAGGAACTTCTGAAGGAGATATATCTTACTGGAGACAACCAACCCCGTGAGGAAACGCCACCGCCGTCAAGGGAAAAATGATGCCAACGAGAAGGATGACAAGATCCATGGCCGGAAATGGCGTAACCGCTGGAAATGAGGTGAGCTTCCTCCCCTCTATCTTGGTGCTAGATCTATAGTTATTCTTAGGCGAGACATCGACCCAAATGAGTCTTGATATGTGAGAAGAAGATTTCTAGGCGGGCCTCTCTGGAACTTGTGTTCTAATGTTTAGTCATCTTAAACCTCCCCTTCTTCAAAGTGATGAAGGGGGTGGATTCGTGAAGAGGAATGGGCTTAAGAGGGTGAATAAGGGTGGAGGAACTTCTGGTTGCGATTTGGGACGATCGACTTGAGGAGGAAGATGAACCGATGCCGTTCATTCCGCTTCAAGATGCGTGCAGAAATCTGTGTTCTGCACACATCGACCTTCTTGACTAGTTTCAGGCAAGAAAAAGTAAGATTTGGGCTTTAGACTAAACATGAGAGTTGTATCCCTTAAAATTACCTTTCCAACGAGTGGTTACACACCTTCAAGTGAAGTCTGTAGCCACGGTAATGACTGATCGAAATATAGGTTGTAGACTAAGCGCGTAGAAATTGTATGTTGTACGCTACAGGATTTGGAGCCAATTTCATGTGGGATACAGTATGACCTGGGTTGCAGACTAAACATGAAAGTTGTAGCCCATGGAAAGAAATTTCCATCGAGGGATTACACGCACTCACCAGATTCCTGTAGCCACGGGAATCTTCGGTTGAAGTTGCTGTCCAGCAGGTGTTCTGCACCTGAAATTCCTGGGTTAGTTATATAATTGAATTTGGACTCGGAAGAGGTTTTGTAACAATCCGACATTAAGCTATAGGCGAATCATTATGTGTACACTGTGATAATTCAATGCATGATGATAGTATTGGTATAGACCCCACGTAAACAAAGGGTGAATGATATGCGGTTGAGCGAAACAACAAGGTGGGGATTAGTGAACGAATGTTATTTAGTCATTTAATAATAATGATTACTAGAGCTTAGGTAATTGATCAGTGTTGATTGATATGAACTTGTGTGATGATTATCGGATGAGTAACTCATATGCTCATTAGTAATTAGGTTGGTAGAATAAATGTTATTGGTTTCGTGAGAAGAGTTATAAATTAAACAGGTGGGCTTGGTCCTCAGTGTTCATATCCCGAGGCTCCTTCCGTGCCAAGTGGTCGGTTGGGCTTGGTCCTCGTGCTCGTTTTTGAGGCTCCTTCCGTATCACGATGTGGATATAATGCATGTGGTGTGAGTCGACACGCGGTGTCGTAATCCCGGGTTAAGGATAGAGTTG
This sequence comes from Platanthera zijinensis, assembly GCA_039513925.1. NCBI lineage: Eukaryota > Viridiplantae > Streptophyta > Magnoliopsida > Asparagales > Orchidaceae > Platanthera > Platanthera zijinensis. Next base: position 172,293,743 of record CM077081.1, on the reverse strand, counting down.
CGGGTCTACGGGCTTGCCAATCATCACACCGATGGGAGTTAACAGTTAGACCTTGGGCGGTTGGGCTTGGTCCTCGGTGTTCACGTCCCGAGGCTCTTTCCATGCCAAGTGAACGGTTGGGCTTGGTCCTTGTGCTCATTTTTGAGGCTCCTTCGGTATCACACATTAGGCCAGCTCGGGGCTATGATCTCAGTGCACATCTATCTGAGACACCCGCTGAGCCGTAGTACGCATGTGAGCTCCGCTATTGTGTTCTTAGCGTTGAGGCATAAAAAGGCCTAGGCTAGGTAGTGTGGAGACCAGCCTAGTAGTGGAGATGCCCGCTCCACTGTCACTGTATGGCCACGACGGATGACGCCTGAGAGGTTAGCTACCTGCTCGAAAAGTGGGAACTGCAAGTCTGTGTCGACATAGCGATTGCATGTGCGTGATCATGGGTGAGTCATTGTATTGCCTACATACCATTACACCTCATTACATACACAAGATCCTTATCATATAAGTTTGTATGGGCACTCCTATACGATGAGTTACTTACTACTGAACGATCCTCAACTTATAAGTTTGTTTGGGCATTCATATAAGTTGAGTTACCTTCTGTTATATCATTACTCATATGCTGTTGTAGATGGTAGAAATGCTAGAACTACATTTTACTTGTTTATACACTACTTTACATACATAGTGTTATACCACCTTCTTGTTCCTATGTTTATATATATTTTACCCTTTCCCTTTCTCTTCCCGGTGCCGAGGAGTCGTCGGGGGAGCGGATGTGAAGCCACTTAGTTTTTATGACTAACGGTTGATATGTCTTCCTTTTTAGGAGGAAACCCCGCAGGTGGAGAAGCAGGATATGCAGCAGGACAGCCAGGCCAAGACGACAGGGCCTGAGGGGACGGTACAGTCGCTACCATCGATTACTGATGTGAGTGTGTGAGAGCCTTTTTTTTGTACCCTTTTGTGGAAAACTTTTTACGTACTCTGATATTAGAAGCTTGATGTAACTTCTCTACTGTTGTTACATTATGGACTATATGCTTGGTGTGGATTTGACTTCTATTTTATATTCTGGTTAGGTTGGCAATGAATGATATTGGTTGTAGCCGGAAGAATAGGTGTCTTGTGGTACAGACTAGCCCGAGTGTTAGTGTTACCGCAAGGCGGCTGTTCTGGGCATAAGACCCCTTTCGTGTCGTGTTCTATGTTCCGGGAGGAGGTCTTACACTATATGCCACAAACAGACGGCGAGGTCACAGGTTAATACAAAAACACCATCGCATCCTAACTCAGAGCATGCTAGCAGAAGATTTAACAATAAAGATGAACTCATACCTGGAATGTCCACTACATATATAAACCCCATTTATATATCAAATCTTGAAAGATTGTACAATAAATACAACACATGTTGGCCTTAAGGCCTTACAGTTCCTCTTTTCACAGTGTGGATTGCACACATTGGCGCGCAGGCCGTCAATAAATGAACATAACACAATAGAAAGCTTACCCTTCAAGGGCTAGCAGCGACAGCGGCAGCAGCAGCAACAGCAGGGACTTCAGCCCTTACTACCCACTCGGCTCTCCAGTACCTACATAGGGACAGCCCACCCAGAAGATGTCAAACAAGGCAACGGTCAGCATTTTGCTGACCAATTTATAACAATCCTACCCCTTTCCCGGGGCAGTGGCATTCCTTCCCTGCAGGCATAGCAATGCATAGATAGATATATCTTATCTTGTACTCTCACGCACAATCAATCCATCACAACCGTTAGCCATACGTCCCGACGATCCGTGCACTCAGAGCACATTCTTGGTGCACCGGCGAACCTGGGTTAACACCACCGTTTATACGGTATTGAGCATTTAGTCTTAATGGCATGCAAGCCTTAGAATCTCATTATGCCACTAACGAAAGCTCAATGCCTTGATGCTCTCCTGTACAGTAGACATAACGCAGGTACAGATAAACCACCCCCCGTTGCTCAAGTCGCCTTGCTATCACCGAATACAGCGTACCCGAGGCTATATCTAAAGGCACGGGTCAGTTTCACCTTTCCTATTCGGCAAGAAGCCTTTTCAGAGATTGCAGCTCACACTAGCCATAATGTCTGCCAAGGACTGGCTTCACAATAGCCAAACTATCCACCAAGGACTGGCTATACTTGTCCACAACGGACTGGCTACACTGTAGCCACAGAACAAGCAGTACAAAGGTATTTTCCTAGAATTCCTCATTCCAGTACTTCCTACTACTTCCCTTCACATGAACAACACATTGACTTCACGAACTACACGTTTATACGCGGAGTCTTCTCCGGTGCACAATATGCAACATCACTAATCCAGGCCAACCTGTCCAGATGGGCTTCACACAACATGCCAATCCCGTACTACACATTTCTGGGTCTAGATGCAAACTCAACTGGGGATAAAAAATATCAACCCTCGGGGATCACTTACTCTTCCACCTTTTAGTGGAGGATCCCATGCTCATGCATAAAGGCGGACTTCACTTGTCCAATGAAGGAAGATCGTTACCCTTGACGATCTTTTGGGCGCCATAGAAATTCTAGCCGGTTGAAAATAACCACGGCGGCCTTTCCACCACATATCTTGCCTCGGATCTCGAATCGAAACTCTAAAGCTCCCGTGGTGGCCGGATCTTCTCCTCTTACTCCTCCTTGCTCCTCTCACTTCTCTCTTCTCTTTAGAAAGATAAAACCGAAGTGAAGAATGAAATCTTCACTCAAATCTGGAGTTAACCCAACATGAAATAATCTGGGCCACATGATCAAGGCTGAAGGAAATGAACGACCACAAATTTCCCTCAAAAGTCTACTTTTTTTTGCTGACACGGCCTGTGACACGCCCGTGTCACAGTCTGTGTACTGCAAGCGGTACATGAACTGACTCATCCAGACCAGAACACGGGCTGAGACACGCCCGTGTCAATCCCTTAAGACGCCCATGTCAGTAAGTATACGCCCGTATTGAGGGGTGTGTCCCTCAAACGGCATAGGATCAACATTCCTGAAAAGGACATGGCTGAGGCACATGCCCATATTTTTAGCCGTGTGACAAACAAGCCCCTGTGACACGCCCATGTCACAGGCCGTGTGCAACACTCAATGCTGTTCGGTTACCCACCCAAGCAGGACACGGCCTCGGACACGCCCATGTCCCTGTCCGTGTAACCTCTCGACGGTCGTCGATTGTACTGTGTCGAGAACTCGACACGATGCACACAGTGAAGGACACGCCCTGGGACATGCCCATGCCCTAGGCCGTGTGCTGCTGGACGCGCCCTGGGATATTCCCGTGTCTTAGGTCGTGTCACCCAGCCTGAACTCCAATTTGGAATTTGGGGTGTTACATATTCTCAGTCAAATCACTCCACTGAAACTGGTTATGAAACCATTCCTGATTCAGAGGCATCTCCATCCTGTGATGAAGATGGGTCTGAATCAGAAGAAGATGTCAATTCTATTATTGACAAGTACAGTGTCTTGTTGAATGATTTAAAGAAAAGCAAGTTATGGGCTTAGAAGCAGGCTAAGGAGATTTCTTCTCTTCAGCTTTATGCGTCCCAACATGTAGACTCAGCTTCCCTGCTGGATCTAAAAATGAGGGAAATTAGTAAATTATAAATTATTTCCTTCATCCAATTAGGCACCATAGAGTACCAAGAAAACCAAATAAGGGAACTGGAAGAGCTGTTGGAGAGGGAGAAGATGATAGTGGCTAGATATTCAAAACCAAGTTCAATGCTACCCTTGATAGACACCTTCACCTCCCAAAAGGGTATGAAGGGGTTGGGATTCATGGGTCACACAAGAGTTGTAATCCCAATAGAAATGGCAAAGCTCTAGTGCTGTAACGCCCCGTTTTTTTCAGCGATTATTTTTATTCTCGTCTGGCATTACGATGACGCGTTTCCGTGGCTTGTGCCATGTGTGGAGTACGGTTTAGCTCCTTAGAACTGAGTGCCCTATTTGGTAGCCTGTTGGCAAGATCTCCCTAGCAAACCGAGTCGTTTTGGTGACCCGGTGTGGCCTCTCGGGGGGATGTTTGTGTTTGGCTTTGTTTGGGTGTAACTCGAGTTCTGTTCGTCGAAATTTAATTTCGACTTCGCCGTTGCGTTCGTATCGTGGGTATTTAGCTACGGTGCGAATTTCGTCGAATTCCGAGGTAGTTCGGTTTTCGCGTCGATTTGGTGCTTTATGTAATTTTGTAATTAATAATATAATTATATAATTATATATATATATATATATATATATATTTATAGAATTAGAATGAAAGGATCGATCATCTTCATCTTCCCCGTAAGAAACCGCTGGCCCCTTGTACGAGAGAAACGGAGTAACCGCCTACCTTCCCTTCGGACGCCGATTCCCGGAGCGTTTGTGGACGGAATTTGATTCCGAGAGTGGATTCGGATTGCTCTCGTCGAGACCTTCATTCCTGCGGTAAGAAATTCGATTTTCGTGGAGTTTTGGAAGGATTGGAATTTTCGGTTTTGGAAGTTTTCCGCCATTAATGGCCGAGTCTTTGTTCTAGGTGTTGCGGCCGTTTTGATCCGTGCGAAGAGGAGGAAAGCAGTCCAAAGCTTCGCTGAGATTTGAGGCAAGTGGTATTCTTGCCCTTGCCAAGTGTTTTTTTTGATTTTATTTGCTGAAATTGAAATCCCGGTTAGCCCAGGTTAGAGGCCTTGTTGTTCTCATTTTCTTGCTAACTATATGGCTTAGTTCTTCCTACTGAAACCCCCCCTATGTTGTGGTGTTTGGAATCCAAATTGTCGGCGTGGAGCCGTTGTTTTCCTTTATTTTTGATTGTTGCTCTGGTTCGGGTGTAGCCGAGAGGGAGAGTTAGGAGGGGGGGTGTGGTTGCCAATTTCCTTCGTTAAGGTATTATTCGAATGGTTAGGCATAGTTTGAATGGTAGTAGCGTGCGACGTTGAGAGTTGTCTACTGCTACTGCAGTGGCGTGAGTCGTGTGCGCGTTCCGGTGTCATTCGGGAAATTCCAAACGGAGCAGGTTGACCGCGCATGGTCATCAACCTTTAGGGCGCACGACCACTGGTCGTGTGCCTCTGTTCGTCCGCGTATAAATTTCAGTTTCCAAAGTTCTGTCTCGGGCAATCGCACGAGCGCTGACAACAGTGCGCACGACCACTGATCGTGCGACACTGATCGTGCGCAATTGCTAGGTTTTCTGTCAGGTTTTCCAGGTTCGCTTCGCACGATCATCAGCCGATGAGTGCGCACGACCACTGATCGTGCGTAACTGATCGTGCGCTTTGTATATTTTCTGTTGCTAGGCGAATTTAGATGGTTTCGAGTGCGGGAGTTTAGATACTCAAGTGGCAGGCAACTACTCGAGTTCTGGATCTTCTGCCTTGGTCGTTCGACTGTCGTCGAGCTCCGTTTTCTTTAGTGGGTTTGTGGGTAGTAACATTATTTTGGCGGCGAGTGAGGCTAGCTCACTCAACGCCAAAGTTTAGGTAGGCACTGAGTGCGTTTCACTCAATGCCTAGTCGTGTTGGTTTATTTCAACACTCTTCCTTTACCTTGTGTTTCATTTCCGAGTGGATTTCCAGTTGTATTTCTGGGTTTTCCTTGTCGGCCGTTTTCTTTATTTTCCTAAAGGCCGAATCGTGGGTCGTGGTTAGTAGTGGTGGTTGTAGCTCTTTATGGGGGTGGAGTTGTGTGATATAGCCAAGGCCACCCATGGATTTCTTGCTCCAGGTACGGGCTGGGCATGTCGGGTGGAAGGTCCCTTGTGTTTTCACGAGTTGACCCTCGAGCTTTTGACTTGGACATGGTGGATTGGGGGACTGCGTTTGCCTTCAATCCGGTTCCTCGTTGTTGTTTTTGCTACTATCACTTCCCGCAGTTTAGGGTGTTAGAAGTTTCTTCTTTGATAGTTTGCAGCATTCTGGCTCTTGGTAGCCTAGTAGGCCCTGCAGGATGTTATTCCTGGGCTGGGTCGTTGCTGTTTCTTTGCACGTTGTGCATTTCTTGTTGTCCTATTTTGGACAGTTGTGACTCTTTCTACTGCATGTTTCCTGTTATTTTGTCCTTTTGGTTGACTCTTTCATGCAGTTTTACCTTGATTTTTGCTTGCTGAGGTATTCTGTTTTCTTTTGGAATGCCTCAGGTTCTGAGCTGTAGCCAGTCTGGTGGCTAGTTGGAGGTGTTGTTGTTGGTGGACTCCCGGACTTTGGAGTTTTGTTTACCTTGTTTGTGAGGTTGTTTTCAGTACTTTCTTACAGATATATATGTGTGCTGGTGGGTTCGTGTCAGGTTGTTGGCGCCCACTAGTAGTTTTTACCTTGTACTAGATATATACTATTGCTGCTACCATTTATTTTTTCTGGTGATAGTCTACTTGCTTTGAGAAGGTTTTATGCTAGGTTGCTAGTTATTTTTAAACTATAATTATTATTATAAATGAAGCTCATGATCAGCATGTTTTGTAAACTTAATCACTATTTTCCAAATCACGTACGAAAACCGTTTTCTTATATGTATTATATAAACTAAGTGTAGTGTCTTGCATAGCATGAGTGGTTCTCTTGGGACCCTTATGCGCTCTTTAGGGTGTAAAACCTAATTAAAGTATTTTTCCACAGCGTTTAAATATAGTTTTCTTTTGTGGACTAGATGATCCACTGAGCCGAGGGATACGGACTCTAAACATAACTGATTTTCTATTCATTAAGCACATGATTTTCTTGCATAAAGATTGTAGTTGGATTTGCCTGAGCGTCAGCAGTTATCCCCTGCTTGACGTGGCATCATGATGCATGTTTTCTCTTACTCTGATAATTCTTAATTCGGAGAAAATGCGGGTCGTGACAGTTGGTATCAGAGGGAGGTTGCTTGACAAGTTAGTTGGGCAACCTTCCTTGGATGCTTTTAGTAGTTCAGCACCATGTCAATCACACACCGATATGTCATCAGCACGTCTTGGCAAAAGCACGAACACTACACTCATAGCATAACATGAAGTATACGGGGCATATTATGTAGTATGGGATGCATAATATGTGTTCGTATATGGATCCACCATAGGGGCTACATGTGAGGGTTATGTAGTATGGGATGCATAACCTCACCACATGACTGCGACTGGCACGTTTCTTTTTCGTTGCATGGAAATGTTATGTAGTATGGGATGCATAACATTTTCATGTGTACGCCGCTCATATCATGCATTAGGGCCCTTTTTTTAGAATGCATAGCACAAACATGCATATCATAACATTGCATAAGCACAACGCGCCGAGCTAAAGATTTGCAGGATGACATATGTACACACATAAGTTTTCAAACTAACATAAGTTCATGCATCCGATCTAGGCACAAGAGTTAGTGAGGTGGTGGTTAACCATCCTAGGTTATGGCACATCATCTAATTATTGTGAAGAAGATAAACTCTCAGAGCAATTTTAGCAGCTTTAAGTCTATATCTACATATGTATTGTCTGTACTGGTAGTCGGTTCTAGTCGTGGGATTTGGATCTAATTTGCGTTGTAATGATTTTTAGGATGGCTAGGCGTCCTGCGACTCGATCGACTCCCCTGTCTGAGGGTGAATCTTCTGGAGCTCAGAACGATGCGGTGATCGAGGGTCTGCGTCAGAGTAGCGAAGCTATGGGTAGGCAGTTGGAGGAGGTGCAAGCCCAGATTCAGTCTTTGGTGGCAGTTGTGGCTGGCAGGCTCAGGGTACGCAAGTTCCTGCGGGGGGGTTAGCTGTTCCTCCTCCTCCTGCACCCTTGAGGCCTCCAGTGGTGGTGCTAGCAGAGATGGCCTTCATCTCGCAGTTTCAGAGGCTGAGCCCTCCCACTTATGATGGGAAGGCAGATTTCATGGTGATAGACGACTGGCTAATCTCCATGGAGGAGATGTTCTCATACTCAGGGATTTCAGATGATCAGAGGGTGATGATAGCCGCCTATCAGCTTAAAGGTTTGGCTAAGAGTTGGTGGCTGAGAGAGAAGGAGAGCCTGGTAGCCGGATGCTCTTGGGAAGTGTTCAAGGAGATGTTGTTGAGGAAGTTCTTACCCTCGGTCGAGCGTGACCGCCTCATGAATGATTTCCTCTATCTGAAGCAAAGGCAGCTCATGGTGGGTGAGTATGAGATAGAGTTTAGTAAGTTGAGCCGTTTTGCCCCTGGATTGGTCAGCGTTGCGGCTGATCGAGTTAAGCGATTTCTCGGTGGTTTGAGGAGTGAGGTGCAGCAGTTGGCCAGTGCTTATGGGTCAGTGACTTATGCTGGAGTTGTAGAGGCTGCTCTTAAGGTTGAGGCCATTGAGACGGCGAAGAGCAGAGGCCAGCAGTTGAGGAAGGATAAGAGGAAGTTGGTAGAGGTGAAGAAACCCCTGGTACCCGATGTTGTTCCGGGAAAGAGGAGCAGGGTGGTGTGCAGTTTTTGTGGCCGGTCAGGCCATCCTATCGAGAGGTGTTTCAAGAAGGCGGCAGCTCAGAAGAAGGAGCAGGTTCATGCGATTCAGGGTGCTCCTGGGAGAGATGTCTCTTGTTCAGTTTGCAAGCGATCCGGGCATGATGCAGCCCAGTGTTGGTCCAGGGATAGAGTCTGCTATCAGTGTGGGCAGAAGGGTCACGTTAAGTCGAGGTGTCCTCAGGTCCAGTCAGCTCTTCCTGCAGTTCCATTGCAGGCATTACCTCCACCTCAGCGTGTGGACAAGGGAAAAGGGAAGCTGAACGTGATTTCTTTCGAGGAGGCTCAGACTTCGACCCAGGTGATCTCAGGTTAGTAGTTAGTTGTTTTTCTTTCTAGCCTGGTAGTTTAGTTGCTAGATTGTTTGCGGTACTGTTGTGCTAGTTCCTTAGCTTTGTGCGTCCCTATAGGGAAATTTAAGGTGAAAAACCGCTGGGCGCGTGTTCTGTTTGACTCCGGCGCTACCCACTCATTCGTGGCTAGAGCCTTTGTGGAGCGTCATCGGTTGTCTCTAGATCGTGTTCGGGATTCCTTCCGTGTCAAGTTTCCCTCTGGTGAATCTGTGTTGTCAGATTTGGGTATTTTGGATTGCCCGGTTTTGTTGGGGAATTTTCTTGCGAAGGCGGACCTGAAGATGATTGATCTAGAGGACTTCGATGTCATTTTGGGCATGGACTGGCTCTCTCGGTATGATGCGGTCATTCAGTGCAAAGGAAAGCGCTTGGACTTCATCAGGGACGACGGTCAGCCCGGCAGCGTGTATGCTGATCCGTGTAAGGATTCTCCTGTTCTCTCTGCGGTATGTGTTCAGAGATTGTTTCTTTCTAATTGTTGTGTTTGTTTAGTCTCGGTGGTTGGAACCGTTGTTAGCGTGCCACGCTTGGAGGAGGTTCCTATTGTTCGTGGTTTCGCCGATGTTTTTCCTGATGATCTTCCTGGTATCCCTCCTGAACGGGATGTGGAGTTTGTTATTGATTTGGAGCCGGGTACGCGTCCTATTGCTAAGTCGCCTTACCGGATGGCCCCTCGTGAGTTAGAGGAGTTGCGAATTCAGTTAGATGAGTTGTTGGCTAAAGGTTTTATCAGGCAGAGTTCGTCGCCTTGGGGTGCTCCTATTTTGTTCGTAAAGAAGAAAGATGGGTCGATGCGGCTTTGCATCGACTATAGAGAGTTGAACAAGGTCACTATCAAGAACAAGTACCCTCTGCCGAGGATCGATGATTTATTTGACCAGTTGCGTGGTAGCACTGTGTTCTCCAAGATCGATCTTCGTTCGGGCTATCATCAGCTCAGGATCCGTGAGGCAGATATTCCACGGACTGCGTTTAGGTCGAGGCATGGGCACTTTGAGTTTTTGGTGATGTCGTTTGGTCTGACCAACGCACCATCAGCCTTCATGGATGTGATGAACAGGGTGTTCAAGGATTTCCTAGTCAAGTTCGTTGTGGTCTTCATTGATGACGTGTTGGTTTATTCTCGCAGTGCTGAGGAGCATGAGCAGTATTTGCGTTTGGTCCTGTCAGAGTTGAGGAACCACAAGTTATTCGCCAAGTTGAGCAAGTGCGAATTTTGGTTGCCTCAGGTTTCTTTTCTAGGCCACGTGGTGAACAAGGATGGGATCTCGGTTGACCCAGAAAAGATTGCAGCAGTGACGGATTGGAGTAGGCCGAATACTCCTAAGGAGATCAGAAGGTTCTTAGGGTTGGCTGGCTATTACAGGAGATTCGTGGAGGGTTTCTCTTCTCTAGCCGCACCGTTGACCAAGCTGACTCAGAAGAATGTGGCTTTTGTTTGGAGCGAGAAGTGCGAAGAAGCTTTTCAGGAGTTAAAGAGGAGATTGTGTACTGCTCCCGTTCTGACCCTTCCTACTGAGGGCATGGATTATGATCTGTATGTGGATGCTTCGCATATAGGTCTGGGATGCGTATTAATGCAGGATGGAAAAGTAATTGCTTATGAGTCAAGGCAGTTGAAAACTCATGAGCGGAATTATCCTACGCATGACCTTGAGTTTGCAGCGGTTATCTATGCGTTGAAGTTGTGGAGGCACTTACTTTATGGGGCTCAGTGCAAGATTTTTACTGACCATAAGAGCCTGAAGTACGTGTTCACGCAGAAAGAGTTGAATCTGCGTCAGCGGCGGTGGCTTGAGTATGTGGCGGATTATGACGTAGAAATCCAGTATCATCCGGGCAAGGCCAATGTGGTGGCCGACGCCCTGAGCCAAAAGACGGGAAAGATCTTTAACCTCTCCGCCGATCGATTAGTTGAGGAGTTCCTCCTTATGGATATTTCAGTGGGATGCTGTAGTTTGCAGAGTAGCTTATCAGTGGAAGAGCCGTCCTGGATTTCTTTGACTAGACTGCATCAGAAGGACGATCCGGATCTGTTGCACCTTTTTACCAGGACAGAGAAGGGAGAGTTGCCAGATTTTTCTATTGATGATGCGGGTACTTTGAAGTACCGCGGCAGGTTTTGCGTTCCCGCTGTTGGGGACATTAAGAGTATGATTTGCAGTGAGGCTCATGGTTCCAGCGTTGCCTACCATCCAGGATCTACGAAGATGTACCGTGACTTAAGGCAAATTGCTTGGTGGTATGGTATGAAAGGAGATATAGGCCGATATGTTGCTGAGTGTCACACTTGCAAGCGTGTGAAGGCCGATCATGGGAGGCCTGGTGGTAAGTTGACTCCGCTAGAGATCCCGACTTGGAAGTGGGAGAGTATATCTATGGACTTCATTACGGGTTTGCCAAAATCCCCGAGAGGATTTGATTCTGTTTGGGTTATAGTGGATAGATTGACGAAGTGTGCTCACTTCGTGCCTTACAAGATTGGTTACCCGATGAAGAAGATAGCGAAGTTGTACTTGAATGAAGTCATCCGACTCCACGGTGTGCCGGTTAGCATCATTTCTGATCGAGACTCCCGGTTTACCTCTCGTTTTTGGCAGAGTCTGCAGGAGGGTTTGGGTACGGATCTGAGGTATTCTACTGCGTACCACCCTCAGACCAATGGGCAGACGGAGCGGGTCAATCAGATTGTTGAGGATATGATCCGGTGCTATATTTTAGACCACGGTGGAGCGTGGGATGAGCGTCTACAACTCATGGAATTTGCTTACAATAACAGTTATCAGGAAAGCTTGCAGATGGCTCCGTTCGAAGCTTTGTATGGGAGGCGCTGTAGGACTCCGTTGTTTTGGGCTGAGGCTGGTGAGAAGCCTTTGTTGGGTCCTGATGCTCTGGAAGAGATGGAAGTCGCCGTGAAGCTTATTCGGGAGAAGCTTCGGTTAGCTCAGGAGAGGTATGAAAAGAACGCCAATCGGCGTAGGTCTGCCTTGGAGTTTTTAGTAGGGGATCATGTATAACTCAAGGTTTCTCCAATGGTTGGTGTGAAGAGATTTGGTAAAAATCGGAAATTGGACCCAAGGTATGTGGGCCCGTTCGAGATTTTGGAGCGGATTGGTGTGTCTGCATATAGATTGGATTTGCCAGCGAACTTCCCTGGTGTTCATAATGTTTTTCATGTTAGCCAATTGCGGAAGTGTGTGCGCAGCAGTGGGCAACTCTTGGATGTTGTGCCCCAGTTAGAGCCCAACCTCTCTTTCGTTGAGGTGCCAGTTCGTATTTTGGATACTCAAGAGCGTGTGCTGCGAAAGAAGTCCATACCGATGGTGAAGATTCTATGGAAAAATCAGGATTTGGAGAGCGCGACTTGGGAGCTAGAGTCGGCCATGAGGAGGGCGTACCCTCACCTGTTTCTCTGATTTGATCGGTATGTTTCCCTTTGTAACTTCTGTTTGTTACTTTTCCTTCTTTTGTAGGAGGGTTGTGCGTAAAGTTTCGGGACGAAACTTTATTTTAGGGGGAGTGACTGTAACGCCCCGTTTTTTTTCAGCGATTATTTTATTTCTCGTCTGGCATTACGATGACGCGTTTCCGTGGCTTGTGCCATGTGTGGAGTACGGTTTAGCTCCTTAGAACTGAGTGCCCTGTTTGGTAGCCTGTTGGCAAGATCTCCCTAGCAAACCGAGTCGTTTTGGTGACCCGGTGTGGCCTCTCGGGGGGATGTTTGTGTTTGGCTTTGTTTGGGTGTAACTCGAGTTCTGTTCGTCGAAAGTTAATTTCGACTTCGCCGTTGCGTTCGTAGCGTGGGTATTTAGCTACGGTGCAAATTTCGTCGAATTCCGAGGTAGTTCGGTTTTCGCGTCGATTTGGTGCTTTATGTAATTTTGTAATTAATAATATAATTATATAATTATATATATATATATATATATATATATATATATATATATATATATATATATATATATATATATATTTATAGAATTAGAATGAAAGGATCGATCATCTTCATCTTCCCCGTAAGAAACCGCCGGAACCTTGTACGAGAGAAACGGAGTAACCGCCTACCTTCCCTTCGGACGCCGATTCCCGGAGCGTTTGTGGACGGAATTCGATTCCGAGAGTGGATTCGGATTGCTCTCGTCGAGACCTTCATTCCTGCGGTAAGAAATTCGATTTTCGTGGAGTTTTGGAAGGATTGGAATTTTCGGTTTTGGAAGTTTTCCGCCATTAATGGCCGAGTCTTTGTTCTAGGTGTTGCAGCCGTTTTGATCCGTGCGAAGAGGAGGAAAACAGTCCAAAGCTTCGCTGAGATTTGAGGCAAGTGGTATTCTTGCCCTTGCCAAGTGTTTTCTTTGATTTTATTTGCTGAAATTGAAATCCCGGTTAGCCCAGGTTAGAGGCCTTGTTGTTCTCATTTTCTTGCTAACTATAGGGCTTAGTTCTTCCTACTGAAACCCCCCCTATGTTGTGGTGTTTGGAATCCAAATTGTCGGCGTGGAGCCGTTGTTTTCCTTTATTTTTGATTGTTGCTCTGGTTCGGGTGTAGCCGAGAGGGAGAGTTAGGAGGGGGGGGGGTGTGGTTGCCAATTTCCTTTGTTAAGGTATTATTCGAATGGTTATGCATAGTTTGAATGGTAGTAGCGTGCGACGTTGAGAGTTGTCTACTGCTACTGCAGTGGCGTGAGTCGTGTGCGCGTTCCGATGTCATTCGGGAAATTCCAAACGGTGCAGGTTGACCGTGCACGGTCATCAACCTTTAGGGCGCACGACCACTGGTCGTGTGCCTCTGTTCGTGCGCGTATAAATTTCAGTTTCCAAAGTTCTGTCTCGGGCAATCGCACGAGCGCTGACAACAGTGCGCACGACCACTGATCGTGCGACACTGATCGTGCGCAATTGCTAGGTTTTCTGTCAGGTTTTCCAGGTTCGCTTCGCACGATCATCAGCCGATGAGTGCGCACGACCACTGATCGTGCGTAACTGATCGTGCGCTTTGTATATTTTCTGTTGCTAGGCGAATTTAGATGGTTTCGAGTGCGGGAGTTTAGATACTCAAGTGGCAGGCAACTACTCGAGTTCTGGATCTTCTGCCTTGGTCGTTCGACTGTCGTCGAGCTCCGTTTTCTTTAGTGGGTTTGTGGGTAGTAACATTATTTTGGCGGCGAGTGAGGCTAGCTCACTCAACGCCAAAGTTTAGGTAGGCACTGAGTGCGTTTCACTCAACGCCTAGTCGTGTTGGTTTATTTCAACACTCTTCCTTTACCTTGTGTTTCATTTCCGAGTGGATTTCCAGTTGTATTTCTGGGTTTTCCTTGTCGGCCGTTTTCTTTATTTTCCTAAAGGCCGAATCGTGGGTCGTGGTTAGTAGTGGTGGTTGTAGCTCTTTATGGGGGTGGAGTTGTGTGATATAGCCAAGGCCACCCATAGATTTCTTTCTCCAGGTACGGGCTGGGCATGTCTGGTGGAAGGTCCCTTGTGTTTTCACGTGTTGACCCTCGAGCTTTTGACTTGGACATGGTGGATTGGGGGACTGCATTTGCCTTCGATCCGGTTCCTCGTTGTTGTTTTTGCTACTATCACTTCCCGCAGTTTAGGGTGTTAGAAGTCTCTTCTTTGATAGTTTGCAGCATTCTGGCTCTTGGGAGCCTAGTAGGCCCTGCAGGATGTTGTTCCTGGGCTGGGTCGTTGCTGTTTCTTTGCACGTTGTGCATTTCTTGTTGTCCTGTTTTGGACAGTTGTGACTCTTTCTACTGCATGTTTCCTGTTATTTTGTCCTTTTGGTTGACTCTTTCATGCAGTTTTACCTTGATTTTTGCTTGCTGAGGTATTCTGTTTTCTTTTGGAATGCCTCAGGTTCTGAGCTGTAGCCAGTCTGGTGGCTAGTTGGAGGTGTTGTTGTTGGTGGACTCCCAGACTTTGGAGTTTTGTTTACCTTGTTTGTGAGGTTGTTTTCAGTACTTTCTTACAGATATATATGTGTGCTGGTGGGTTCGTGTCAGGTTGTTGGCGCCCACTAGTAGTTTTTACCTTGTACTACATATATACTATTGCTGCTACCATTTATTTTTTTCTGGAGATAGTCTACTTGCTTTGAGAAGGTTTTATGCTAGGTTGCTAGTTATTTTTAAACTATAATTATTATTATAAATGAAGCTCATGATCAGCATGTTTTGTAAACTTAATCACTATTTTCCAAATCACGTACGAAAACCGTTTTCTTATATGTATTATATAAACTAAGTGTAGTGTCTTGCATAGCATGAGTGGTTCTCTTGGGACCCTTATGCGCTCTTTAGGGTGTAAAACCTAATTAAAGTATTTTTCCGCAGCGTTTAAATATAGTTTTCTTTTGTGGACTAGATGATCCACTGAGCCGAGGGATACAGACTCTAAACATAACTGATTTTCTATTCATTAAGCACATGATTTTCTTGCATAAAGATTGTAGTTGGATTTGCCTGAGCGTCAGCAGTTATCCCCTGCTTGACGTGGCATCATGACGCGTGTTTTCTCTTACTCTGATAATTCTTAATTCGGAGAAAATGCGGGTCGTGACAAGTGCAGCCACTAGCCTCCAAGCCACCTATTCCCTTAGAGAGTTCTCTTACCTTCTAACAGGCATGACCATGAGAGTATCTATGGTCATTGGGAGAATAGTAGATACACTAGTGGGAACAAAGATGTTCTACATTGTGGTGGTAGATATAATAAGGGTGCAAGTGCCTTAAAGGAAGCCCTTGAGGAAATCCAAAAGGCCCATCATGGACCATTTGTGTTTGGTGCACCAACCCCAACACTCAAGATTAAGGAGGCAGTCTTCTCTCAGGAACTCCAAACCCACTATCAGTACAAGGGCAAGTCTGTAAGCAAACCTGACTTGGGTATATCTGAGGCTATCAAAAGTATGTCTTCTAAATGGAAGACTACTGCTGGTAGGAAACAAGATATTCCAAGTACCTCTACTACTAGACATATCCCAAGTCAGACTGTGGCTAGGAGATATAAGAAAAAGGCTGCTGCTGTACATTTTGGATTGAGAGGTTTTGTCAGCACAACTACAAGACCAGCTCTAAGAAGAATGTACAATATCCATGAGTGCTGGTGTTGTGGTAAGGTGGGCTACTATGCTATTTATTGATAAACCAATCCTAGTACGCCAAGAGCAAGAGTGAGCTTACCTGTCAGAAGAACTGCAAGTAGGCAGGTTCACTATCAGACTAACTTGCACCTAGGACCAAATTAGAATTAGGGTCCTAAGGTTAACTAATTTATGTCTTGCAGGTTATTCCAAGTGACCATAGTCCTATATGGTACTTGGACAGTGGATGTTTCAGGCACGTGATTGGAACAAGGAGATTGTTGATGGATTACTCTCCATTAAAGAATGGATCCAAAGTCATCTTTGGTGGATCAGATAGGGCAGTGAAAAGAGGTTATGGTAAGATCTCTAATGACATAGTCACTATCACAAAAGTAGCCTATGTGGAAGGGTTTCAACACAACCTGATAAGCATTAGTCAACTCTGTGATCTTGGCTATGACATAGTTTTCCACAAGGATGAGTGCCACATTAAGAGGATAAGTGACAAAGAGGTCATCTTAACAGGCACTAGTAGTGGAAATGTTTATTGCTTAAATTTCCTATTCTTAGATAAGGACTCTCATATATTCCTAGTGGATAATGAAAAAATCTCATATTATATACAATAGAACAAGAGATTAGCTCATTTGAACTACAAGATCATTGGGAAGCTCTTTACTGAAGAGCTAGTTAGAAATGGTCCCAAGTTGAAATGCTCTAAGAAGGGTATCAGCTCTGTATGCCGAAAGGGAAAACATACCAAGACTTCTTTAAAGATCATTGGGACCAAAGACATAGTGAGGTGCTTATTCCTCCTGCATATGGACCTGTTTGGTCCTATGCAAGTTCCTAGTCTTGGTAGGAAAGTATATACCCTGGTGGTGGTAGATGACAATTCTAGGTTTGCCTAGGTGTTCTTTCTTAAGAGAAAGGATGATACCCTTGATTTCTTCAAGACCTTTGTCCAGCAGATATAGAATGAACTAGACTGTTTTGTGGTCAAAATTAGGAGTGACCATTAAATTGAATTTTAGTCTGCAAGCATGACAAGGTTCTATATGTAGCGCCCCGAAACTCAAAAGGGTGACGGGTGGCATTTTGAGCCAAATTTGGGATTTGGTAGAGGTGACACGGCCTGGGACACGGGCGTGTCCCAGGGCGTGTCGTGCTCTGGCTCGCCGTTGGTCGCGTGGTCGACGATTTTGGAGTCAACGGTCGTCGGGGGTGAATACGGCCAGGGACACAGGCGTGTCCCAGGGAATGTCAGCCACTCAAAGGTTTCCACTCAACGATCGTTGAGTGAGGGTGCACGGCCTGAGCCCAGGCGTGTTCGGGTCTGACACGGGCGTGTAGAATTCAACACGGGCGTGTAGAATACCCGTGTCCTCCTCTGATCATTTGGCAAGTTGAGCTAAGGCAACTACATGGCCTGGGACACGAACGTGTCCCAGGGTGTGTCTGTTACACGGTATGTGACACGGGCATGTCACATGACCGTGTCGTGCTCTGATTGTTTTGGACCTGTGTCGTTGGAGGAACACGCCGAGCTACACGGGCGTGTACTGGGTGATACGGGCGTGTCAAGCTTGACATGGGCGCGCCGAGTTCCATGTTCTTTTTGGGATGTGACGGTTTTGATGGCGAATGTGTGACATGGACTTGGACACGGCCGGGTCGGAACCCGTGTTCGGCCCAAGTTTTGGATTTTCAGGCTAAATTGTTGTCGTTCGTTTCCTTATTTTGAGATCTGACGGCTGGGGGTTGTTTCCTCAGGGATATGCCAGAGTTTAGGGTTTAGAAAACCTCATTTGCTTAGGTTCACTCTCTTTCTAAGATCTAGAGAGAGGAGAGAGCAAGGAGGAAGAAGGAGGGCTAGATCTGGTCACTGGCGGAGTTTCGGAGCTCCAAATCGCGAGCCGACTTCGGATCTACGGAGGTAAGGAGATTGTAGTGCTTTTCATCTGCATAGATTTCCATGGAGCCAAGGAAAAATGCTAGGGTAATGA
This sequence comes from Platanthera zijinensis, assembly GCA_039513925.1. Taxonomy (NCBI): domain Eukaryota; kingdom Viridiplantae; phylum Streptophyta; class Magnoliopsida; order Asparagales; family Orchidaceae; genus Platanthera; species Platanthera zijinensis. The sequence continues at coordinate 172,275,831 of CM077081.1, read as the reverse complement.
TTCTCATCCTAGGACATGTGAAGTCCTCTTTTCCTTTACATAGGAAGCCCTCTCTCGCGAGTGTGCGGTTAGTTTGTGACGTTCCTTGAGGTAGATATGTAAAGTCCCCCTTGTGTAGAGTCCGCATACGAGAACGGACATAGGCATGATATGTGAAGCCTACCCGGACAAGTTGGTCTGGATCGGTGATGTTGCATTGCATAAATGGCCGGAGAAGACTCCGTGCGAATGTTTGTTTTTCGGGTTTTCGATGAGGAAGATTACAACAGGGAGCCTTGGGGACTAACTCGAAGGTACACCCGAAAAACTCAGAAAATGTGTGGTTTTGCCAACATTGTGGCCGGAGAGCCAACTTGTACATAACCGGGCTATGTTTACTATGTGTTAGAAACAGGACTCGGGGAGTCTTGACCCGCGCATATGTCTTAAATTGACGTTGCGGTATGAGCACGGGTCAGGCGGAACCGTACCTGCTCTATGTCGTTCGGCAGAACCGTTGGCATAGATGAGGGTCTTCGGTGGTCTCTTGCTTAAATTGACGTGACACATGCCAGGAAGACAAATTGCTGATTAGGTTTGTCGTCTAAGGGGCGGTGGTGAGATGGAAACGTTTATGGCTTTAATTTAAGTGACGTTGGCCGGATCGCTGTGAATGTGCCCTGAGTGCACGGGGTGTGTGGCCGTACGTGCCTACGCCTGTGATGAAGTGTGTTTACACTATACTTTTTGGTTATGCTAATAAAGAGCAGGGAAAGTGCATCGCCGCCCCGAGTTGGGGGCGAGGTTGTTATAATTTGGTCAGCATGGCAGACTGTTGCTTTTGTTTGCTACCGTGCGGTGGATTGTTGCTTGCAGGTGTTTCAGAGCCAAGCGGTAAATAGCGGGCTAAAGTCCAAGTTGCTGAGCCGGCCCACGAAGGTCTAATTTTGAGTGTTTTCTTGTAGTCTCATGTATGACCGGCCAACGTGCCGAAGTTTGGAAGACACTTATTTTTGAGCAAACTATTGTAAGGCCATAAGGCCAGTTCTTATGTATTGAACACTCCTGTTGGTTTGAGTACTGGACATTCATACTTGGCTGGGTTCTTTATTCTTTGCAAATAAATAAATTGCTTCAGCTAGATGCTCTTTGTAGAACATTGTGAATGGTTGATTGGTTTCAATGAGTAATCCACCGGTCTGTCTGTGGTATATGGCAACGGGCCCCGACCGGACCAACTGCTATATGCTATGTGACAGATAGGGGTGTTACAATTTGGTATCAGACTACCGGTTTCGGTCAAGCTTAAATGAATTCGTGGACGAATTAACTTTAAGGGGTGGTCAGCACATGTGTGTGCGTCATCGTTATAACATGAATAGAACCCATGAATGTCCACTTAGGAATGAAAATACACATGTTTGAGGAAACTGCGTGTTCCTATAATTGCTTTTTGCAATGTTGTTTGGTCACTTATCGGTGTTTTGCACGATTATAGGTGACCAGGAGTGCTGCAAGGCCTTCGGAACGGTGAGTTTCTGAGGCGAGCAGTGCACCAAAGGTTGCGCCTGCAACACCTCCTTCATCCGATACCATTTGATTGGTAGCGGAGGCTGTGTTTGCGATGATCAATGCGCAGCCTACGAGGCAGGTGCAGCAGCCTGCTTCTACTGTGGAGCAAGTACCACTCCAAGCGGCAGAGCCAAGGAGGGTGGAAAAGGTGGTTTTGGAGGCGGTGTTGCCGAGGAGAGCAACGGAGAAGCAGCTGAAACATGTGATGGGCTTTAATCTTCTTGTGTTATCGGGGATTGGAACCCCAACTCAAGTAGAGGATTGGCTCTCTAGAGTTAACAGAGTGTTGACAGCTGCTGAGACTGAAGAGTGGCAGAAGACCACGATTGCGACGTTCTTGCTGGACGGGGACGCAAGGCTATGGTGGGAAGGCTTGGAGTTACACCATCTGAGGGGTAGGCAGTTGGCTGATGTCTCAATGGAGGAGTTTTCAAGGTTGTTCTTGGCTCGATACCTCCCCTCAGCTTAGAGGATTGCTTTGGATAATGAGTTACAGAAGTTGGTTCTAGGAGACAATATCGTGGATGAGTATCTCCACGAGTTTACTCGTTTAGGATGATACACAAGCGCTACCTTTGCAGATGAGGAGCGCGAGATGAACTGATTCTATGAAGGCTTGAGAGATTACTTGAGATTGTTACTTTTGGGGCCTATGGCACAGGGTTTCATGACCTTGGTCAACTCATCCCGGTCCTTGGAAAAGGATATGAAGAATGTTCAGTGGCAGGAAATCGGAGTTCAAATTGCAGACTACTTTGAAGTCTGGATATCGCAGATTCTACAAGAAGGCTAGGACGTCGGGTCCAGCCCCTTCTTTAGGTGCCTCGGGGGCAACTACCAACCGAACCCCGGGCGCTTGTTTTACATGTGGGAAGACGGGGCATTTTGCCCGTGATTATTGGAACGGACGTTCAAAGTCCGAGAGAAAGCAAGGAGCAACTTATGAAGAAAAGGGCAAGGTGGTGGAGTCAACCGCGTCCCACTATGCTCCGACTAAACTGAGAGTCTATAATTTGGGCCAGCAGGAGGCCATTAAACAGGCAGACGTGGTGACAGGTACAGTTTAATTTATAGCAAGTTAGCTTTAAATACTATTACCTAGTGCCTGTTAGCTTTATACTATTTGTGTAGGCTTTGTTCTGATAGGCGATAGTCCGGCACGAGCACTATTTGATAAGAGAGCTTCACACTCCTTTTTGTCCGAAACTTTCATAAGGCGCATCGGAGTCCCTTCTTCGATGGCGAAAGAAAAATTGTGTTGGTACCCTAATTTGATTTTAGTTTAGTCCTCTCCTTTTGTCCCTTGACCCAAGAAATATCTATGGTCAATGGTTAGTGGTCTAGCTGTAGAGTCCTCGCTTTTCCAGATGAAGAATTTGGTTAAGTAGTTTTTCGTTCGACTATAGTCGAACGCCGCTCGACTATTGTCGACCAACTGTTCGACGATCGTCTATCAGTTGCTTGATGTTCTGTCTGCGAGGATAGTTCGACTATCTGTTGATAGTTCGACTATCTGTTTGTTTGATAGTTCGACTATCTGCTTGGATAGTTCAACTATCTGATAGCTCGACTATCTGTTTGATAGGTCGACTATATTGCGTTGTTTGATAGCTCGACTATCTGCTGATAGATCGACTATCTGTTTTCCCTTGGTAGTTCGACTATCTGCCTTGATAGTTCAACTATCTGATAGCTCGACTATCTGTTGATAGTTCGACTATCTGTCGTTCTCTGATAGCTCGACTATCTGTTGATAGTTCGACTATCTGCTCTGCGTTGATAGTTCGACTATCTGTTGATAGGTCGACTATCTGTTCTCGCTTGGTAGTTCAACTATCTGCTTTGATAGTTCGACTATCTGATAGTTCGACTATCTGTTGATAGGTCGACTATCTGTTTGTTTTTGATAGTTCGACTATCTGTTGATAGTTCGACTATCTGTTTCGCTTTGATAGTTCGACTATCTGTTGATAGGTCGACTATCTGATAGCTCGACTATCTTCTGATAGTTCGACTATCTGTTGTGATAGTTCGACTATCTCCTGTGATAGTTCGACTTTCTGGATCGTTCGACTATCTGTCCGATAGTTCGACGATCTCTGTGCGTCGGTCGACGATCTCCGAAGGTCGTTCGACGTTTTCTGTCTGCCTTTTTATTTTGTATTTATTTATTATATGTAATTAATTAATACATTATCTGGCATATTATTTCAGTTGTTTTGTGATAATATTTCCAGGCAATATCTGCTCCATCCCTTATGCCTGAGTAAAATCTTTTCAGATAAAGTTGTTTGCCTTATTAGCTGACATTGTATTTTACTTTATCTGCTGTCAGTCCTTTATAGCCGTTAGACTGAAAAGTCTTTCTTCTGCTATAAAGAGTTTGTTTCTGATGTGACTTTATTTAGTACTTTATTATCAGATTGCTTCCTGCAGCTTCTTTGAAAAAGGTTTATCCCTTTTATAGAATGTTTTTGCTGCAGAGATTGTTTGTCTTTTTGATATTTGCAGCCCAGGTCTCAAGTTTCAGAAGAAGACAAACAATTCAAATTGAAGAGAGTCGTTGCTTGTTGCTGCTATAAAAGCAATCATTTGGAGAAGGATTTCAGCTAGCTACCCAGTTATTCATTTAAGCATTCAAGCCTTCATCAAGATCAAGTTCACTGCTCTCAGCAATACTCATTCAACTGAGAAGTGTTAAGCTCTTCTGCTCTTCTTCAACCTGAGTTCTCCTGCTTCCAGGAAGTTCAGACTCAGAGTTCTTTTAAAGAAGAAGAAGAAGAAGACAGCTGCTTGAAGATTTCTAATTTTATTATTTATTATCTTCTTGTAGTTTTTCCTTCAGATCTTTCTGAAGAGTTTTCTGCACTGAAGCAAGACTTCACCTGGACATCTTTGAGCCAGGGGGAGCCTTGATTCTTTAGAGATTTCTAGCTCAGTGCAAGTCTTTGTGCTTCTCTAATCTTTTGTAAAATAGAGAAGACATCTTAACTTTCTTTCCCCCTCCTGTATAGGGTTATTACTCCCTTCAAAAGTATCCCTTGGTGGCAGGGCACCTGATCAAAAACCTGTGTTCGGTTTTTAGACACCTGATCAAAAGTCTAAAGGGTTTCTGTATCTACCTGAAGCAGATCATGTTGGTGGCAGGGCACCTGATCAAAAACCTGAGTGGATTCCTACCTTGTTGGTAGAAGAGTGGACGTACCCAAGTTGTTTGGGGAACCACTATAAATTCCTTGTGTCGTCTGGATTGTCTTGTTTAATTCCTGCATTGTGGCTGTGAATAGATATTACTAGGTTGCTAGTTGCTGATTAGGTTTTCCAAGCCTTAACTGTAATTACAGTTAGCTTGAGTTTGTGCACAAAACTTGTGTTAGGCTTTAGGGTTATTTCCATATCTATAATCTTTTAATTCCGCATTTCACTCCAAGGGAGTTGGGTAGACTATTAAGTTTTGTCTAGTGCAAAATCTGATAACTCTATTCACCCCCCCTCTAGAGGAGTATCTATCCCTTCACTTTCAATTGGTATCAGAGGGAGTTTGACTGACTGAATAGGCTAACACCTAAGTCACAAGATCCTGATAGATACCAAAGTTTATAGATATTCACTATCACTATCATGGCCCAGTCCAAGAATTATTCTAGCACCAGACCTCCAGCATGCAACTTAGCTAAGTTTTGCATCTGGAAGGCAAGGATAAAATTATATATGAATTCTATTGATGAAAACATCTTTGCTTCTATTTTGTCAGGACCCCCAAGAGCACCTGCTGCTGCCACTTCCTCATCATCTGATATGAGTGCAGTGCCTCCTCCAGATTACAATGACGAGTACAAGAAGGCAAAGATAGCAGATGCCAAGGCGATGAACATTCTGGCTCAGACAATGTCTGATGAGGTATTCCAGAAGGTTGCTGACTGCTCCTCAACAAAAGCTATGTGGGATACACTGAACCAGATTATAGCTGGTTCAGCTGATGAAAGGAAGGACAGAAGGTCCAACCTAATCTCATAATATGAAAACTTCAAGAAAACTGATGCTGAATCAGTTGAAGCCATGTATACCAGGCTCAGCTCAATCATCAATGAGCTGAGGACCCTTGACAAGGACATATCATTGACAGAGGTCAATGATAAGATTCTTATGTGCTTCCCTAGCACATGGGATCTAAGGATCTGGCCCATCAAGGAAGCCAGAAGTACAAATGAGATCTCAACTGAATCCCTTCTCGGCAAGCTCAAGTCTTTTGAGCAAGTGCTGAAGACAAGGGAAGCAGAAGCTGAAGCAAAGACTCCCACTCCAACAAGAAAAGAGCAATCTCTAGCTCTTAAGGCTGCTGATGCTTCTGAAGGCAGCCAATCAAATGAGGAACTAATGGCATTGTTTGCCAAGAGGTTTCTCAAGATGGGGAGAAAGGAATTCAGAAAGAAGTCTTCACGCTATGAAGACAAACCAAGGTATGACCGTTCACCTGCTAAAGAAATTATATGTTATGGTTGCAGGAAGCCTGGACACATCTTACCAGATTGTCCAGAGGAGAAGAACAAAGATAAGAGGAAAGAAAAGGAACAGCACAGGAAGCACTCCAAGCCATCCTCCTACAAGAACAAGAAAAAGGAGAGAGGTTTCATTGCTGAAACCTGGAGTGTGTCTGATGAAGAATCTTCCTCCTCCAGCTCCAGTGAGGATGAGGAAGAGAAGAAGGTAAAAGAAGTTTGCCTCATGGCAATAGATGCCTGCAGCAATCACTCAGCTGCAGAGAGTTCAGATTCAGAAGAAGAAATGCCAATAGAAGATGAGGTACTATCTTCTTATGACTTCACTTCTGAAGAATTTAAATTAGATTTTAAATCCTTATGCTTAGACTTAATTAGCTCAGAAAAGGAGATAAAAGAACTTAGAAATAAGTTAGCTGAATCAGAATTAATTGCTACAGAAAATATTAAGCTAAAGGAAGATCTCACTACTTGTAGTGAAGAAATTAAATTTCTTAAAATAGAGTTAGCTAAGTCTAAAAGGTTAGAGGAATCTCTAAATGGTAGAAGCCTTAAGCTGTTAGAGATTACCAGCATGACAAACACTAGGTCAGGGAATAACAAACTAGGCTTAGGAGCTTCTCCCAGTGAACCACCAATTATTCTTAAAAATAATCTTTCAACTCCAGTGAACTTCATTTCAGCTAATAGAATGAAGAACACTGAGCAAGTAAACCAAGTTAATAAAACTTTAAATAAAGCTAAGAGAGAGAAAAGAAAGAAATTTTTTAAAGAAATGCAAAGAGCGTCGAACGCCGCTCGACGACCGGAAGCTCAATGGTCGAACGAAGCTCGACGATCTGAGCGCCCATCGTCGAACGTCGATCGACGTTTTCAACATGATTTTCAAAATCATCATCAGTATCATAGAAACCTAAATGAAAATAGAAACCCTAGGTTTGTTGACCCACCATCTGCATGGAGAATCCCACCTAGGAGATCTCACCCATTAGGTTATCACCCTCAGCCTGCATTTTCATTTATTTCTAGCTTTTCTTATGTGAAAAACAAGGGACCCAAGGTTACCTGGGTCCACTCTGTCTAAATAAATGTCTTGCGGGTGAAGGCCTATCCTATCACTCAAAATAAGTGGTATTTGGATAGTGGATGCTCCAAGCATATGACAGGAAATAATAATCATCTGTCAAAATTCAAAGCTAAGCTCGGCCCAAAGGTTATCTTTGGAGATTCCAGCTGTGGTTAGACAGAAGGCTATGGCAGGATCACAATTGGAGATGTTACTTTCAAGAGAGTTGCATAAGTGACAGGACTGAAGCACAATTTGATTTCAGTCAGCCAGCTATGTGATGCTGGCTACCAGGTTTCATTTTCTAACTCTTCTTGTAATATTACTTTAAATAATAATGTTGTTTTAGTAGGCATTAGAATAGGTAATATTTATTTAGTAGATTTCAATTCATCTCATTCTAAAATCTGTCTATTTAATGAAGTAACAATTAATAATAACTCTTTGTGGCATAAGAGGCTTAGTCATGTTAACCTTAAAAATATATCTAGGTTATCTAAACACAACCTTGTTAGAGGCTTACCTTCTTGCCCCTACAAGAAGGAGAGCCTATGCAAGGCTTGTCAGCTAGGCAAGCAAACCAAGAATTCTTTTAAATCTGTAAATAAAAGTGATTCTCCTAGAATCCTGTATCTATTACATTTGGACCTTTTTGGCCCAATAAATGTACAGAGTTTAGGAGGGAAGTATTACACCTTAGTAATTGCTCTAGGTTCAGTTGGGTTTTCTTTTTGAGAACTAAGGCTGATAACTTCAAAGCCCTTACAGACTTTCTACTATGTGTGCAGACTGAGTACTCTACTCATGTGGCCTTGATCAGAAGTGATCATGGTACTGAGTTTGACTCTCTTCTCATGCAAGAATTCTGTGAGAGAGAAGGTATCAAACATAGCTTCTCAGCTACTAGAACTCCTCAACAAAATGGGATAGTTGAAAGGAAGAACAGAACACTCATTGAAGCAGCTAGCACATTGTTGGCAGATGCTAATATGCCTCTCTCCTATTGGGCAGAAGATGTTAGTACAGCCAATTATGTCTTGAATAGAAGTCTGATACACAAGCTTAAGTGTAAAACTCCTTATGAGTTGCTTAAAGGAAAGAAACCTAAAATTAATTATTTTAGAGTATTTGGTTGTGTAGTGTATATTCATAATAACAATAAAGAATATCTTAGAAAATTTGAAGCAAAAACTTCAATGGGAATTATGCTTGGATATTCCCAAGTAAGCAAAGCTTATAGGGTTTATAACAAATCAACCTGTAAAATTGAAGAATCTATGCATGTATCTTTTGATGAGTCTCAGATGTTTTACAAGGAGAAGGAAAATTCTCCTTCCTCTAGTTCATTGCAGGTACCTGATGCCACTCAAGAGATTCTTCAACTATCAACTCTTCAGATCACTGAATCAGACAGTGATGAAGACATTGCAGAAGTTGTTGTTGTACCACCAATAGTAGATCAAATTCCTCTTGAGGAATTAATCCCAACTATTGATGAAGATCACATCCCACCTGCTGATATTGTCACACTTAGAGATAACCCTACATCTCAAGTGATTGGAGACATATCAGCTGGTGTGCAAACAAGACACCATTTAAGACAGGATGTGATGCACGCTTGTTTCTTCTCACAGGTTGAGCCCCTCACCTTTAAAGATGCAGAGCTAGATCCCCACTGGATCATTGCTATGCAAGAGGAACTCAATCAGTTTGAGAGATGTAAAGTTTGGACTTTAGTTCCTAGACCTAAAGGCCAACTGATCATAGGCACCAAGTGGGTGTATAGAAACAAGTTGGATGCAAATGGAATTATTTTAAGGAATAAATCAAGGCTTGTAGCTCAGGGCTACAAACAGGAGGAAGGCATAGATAATGACTAAAACTTTGCTCCTGTTGCAAGGCTAGAAGCAATAAGGATCTTCTTGGCCTATGCAGCCTATATGAAGTTTAAGGTGTTCCAGATGGATGTCAAAAGTGTATTCCTGAATGGTGAGCTTAAGGAAGAGGTGTTTGTTGAACAACCACCAGGGTTTGTTTCTTCAACTCAGCCCTCTCATGTTTTTAAGTTGCAGAAAGCTCTTTATGGACTAAAACAAGCTCCCAGAGCCTGGTATGAGACTCTACCTAGTTTCCTTTTAAAGCACAACTTTACTAGGGGAGTAGTTGATAGAACCCTTTTCGTCAAGCATCACAAGGACACAATCCTGTTAGTTCAAGTGTATGTAGATGATATTATATTTGGCTCCACTGATCCCAAACTTTGCAAAAGGTTCTCTGACCTGATGCACTCTAAGTTTGAGATGAGTAGTATGGGTGTGCTGTCTTACTTTCTTGGTCTCCAAGTTAAGCAAGATGCTGATGGTATCTTCATCTCCCAATCCAAATATGCCAAGGAATTGGTTAAGAAATTTGGGATGGCTGATGCTTTAGCAATGCCTACACCTATGGCTACTAATGTAGTTATTGATTCTGATGATCACGGCAAGCTAGTTGGTCAAAAGAATTATAGGGCTATTGTTGGTTCCCTATTATATTTAACTGCAAGTAGGCCTGATATAATGTTTGCTACATGCCTCTGTGCTAGATTCCAGGTCAACCCCAAGGAATCTCATCTGATTCTTCTAAAGGGAATCTTGAGATACCTGAAGGGATGTCCAAATCTAGGACTTTGGTACCCAGCAGAATCAAAATTTGAGTTAATTGGATACTCTGATTCTGACTATGCTGGTTGCAGAGTTGACAGGAAGAGAACCTCAGGAACTTGCCAGTTCCTGGGAGAGAGATTGGTCTCTTGGTTCTGTAAGAAGCAGGCTTCTTTCTCAACTTCAACTGCAGAGGCTGAATATATAGCAGCTGCTAGTTGTTGTTCACAGATCCTGTGGATTCAAAACCAGCTTGTGGATTATGGTTACTCACACAAGAACACCAAAATCATGTGTGACAGTACCAGTGCTATCTCCATTGCACAAAATCCAGTGCACCACTCTAGAACGAAGCACATTGAGATTCGGCACCATTTCCTGAGAGATTGTGTGGAAAAGAACAAGATTTGTCTTGAGTTCATATCCACAGAGTTTCAGAGAGGTGATATATTCACCAAGCCCTTAGATTAACAGAAGCATCTGTTCTTTTTAGTTCAACTAGGCATGATCAATGGACGAGACTAAGTGTGACTATATCTGCCTATGTTGAAACCTGCTTGAAGATCGTCGAACGATGATCGAAGATTGTCGAACGGATCAAGCCTATCGTCGACCTCTGGTTAATGATAGCTTATTTGTTTGAAGATCGTCGACCGGCGTTCGAAGATCGTCGAACAGGTCGAGCTTATCGTCGATCTCTGGATGACGACAGCTTGTTGTTTGAGAAGCCAGAATTAGTCGAACGATTGATCGACTACTCTGCTTCTGGGCCGATCGTCGAACGGCCGTTCGACCATCGGGTCCAGTATCTTTTAAATAGATCGACTATCTCCGGTCTAATATAAAGCCGATAGTCGACCTAGGTTAAAAGATCTTTTGTTTTATTGTCGACGGAGCGTGACTTTTCGCATTCTGTCTTCCCGCTTGCGATTTTCTGCCGCTTCGTCTCCTTCGTCTTCTCCGTCTTTCTCGCGCATTCTCCAGCAATTCAATGGCGATTTCTCCCGCAGTGCTAGCTGTTGTAAAGTTCGATGCAGGTTTCAGCGTTGATTTTGACGCATTCAGTTGCTGTGAAGCAGGGATTGTGGAAATTCTCCAGTTGTGCCGAGATCAAGGTCTAGAAAGATTAATGTCTACAAGGATAAAGTTAAATATTCCCGAGATTAAGGAATGGGCTTTCTCTTCGTCCTCCTCTAACGATTCGATGACTGGCACTATTGGCGGAGAAGAGGTTATTTTAACTCCCGCTATTCTGACTGATGTTTTTGGATTAATAAATGGGGAAGAAGATTATGAGCAAGATGCTCAAGAGTTTGGAAGAATGCTTACTGAGCTGGGACATGCGGAGGGCATTCCCACGAAGCTGCTCAAGGTCAATTTCCCATTTAAGATTAAATTTCTTGCTGAGATAGTTGGAAAAGTGCTCCTTGGGAAGCACTCTGCTCATGACAACATTACAAAGCAATAATTTGCACTGATGTGTGCAATTGTTAATCAGAAAAAGATTGATTGGGCAGGAGTAATGTTCGATTTGATAAGGAAAAAGAATAGTAAGAAAGAGGTTACCCTAGGCAGGGTTATTGGAATTTTCCTGAAGGAAAAATATCCTCAGCTGCTGGTCTCCGTTGCAACAACCATAAATGCGAGTAAGAAGATGGACCCGAATCTATTCTCCAAGTGGAAGAGGACTTTTGTGAAGCCCGCTCTCACAGGGGTTGCTCCAGCGACATCAGAGAGCACTAGGACTGATACAGTCGCTCCTCACCCTCATGAAGCTGGCTCAGCTCATCTTTCCCTTCCCTCATCTTCTTCTGCTATGCAGTCTGCTTCAGTTGAAGTTCCATCAACTTCAGCTGAAGTACGACTTCCTCCTTCTCCTGTTCGAGATACAACAACGGTTGTTCTTCCCTCTCCTCCTGCATCTCCTATTCCTTCTCATCTGGCTAGGATATCTGCTCCTAGTTTCGATCTGTTAGGATCTGAGAGGATTCCAACACCTCCTCAGTCTCCTATTCAGTCCCCTATTCATTCTCCACATCTTTCTCCATCTCCTATTCGATCTCCAGTCCACACCACTTTTCATCCTAACACTACAACCATCTCTGCTGCATCTCCATCCACTGCAATTCCATCATCTTTTGAGATAACCCCAGAATTCATTTCCAGCATTTTGGATTTGATTACCCCTTCAATCAAAATCATGATTGAAGAGGCAATTGCTCCACTTGCTTCCTCCATTTCTACCTTGACTGCTTCCATCCAATCGTTCTCTAAATCTGCTGAGCCCTCTTCTTTCAGGGGCCTGGTTTCAGTTCCCACTGAAATCAGGCAGGGGGAGATGTTCTGTGAAGATGTCTCAGAGCCTCCAGCCTCCCTTCCAGCAGTTCTTCCAGAGTTCAAGAAGAGACTGCTCAAGCTCCAGCTCAAGATGAATCAGGTTCAGTGTTATCTGACAAAGAAATATCTGATGCAGTCATGTTATCTGAATTTGCTGTAAAAGTTTGCTTAGAAGATCTCACCACTCCCTTGGTTGCCCATTACCTAGAAGGGATTATTACATTCTATCTAGATGAATCCTGGGAGTTGGTAAAATATGAAGGTAATTCACTCATTCGTTTTATTGACGAGTCAATTGATTTGCTAGCTTGTGAATACCTAGAAGGAATGATTTTAGCTTATTTAGTAGATTTGTGTTCATGAATCTACAGATTATATTAAAGAAGATATATCTGCTCAGGTTATAGTAGTTGTTTCAGAAGCTGCTCCAGATGTTCCTGATGTTCAAGTAGATCCAGAACTGGATTCCTTTTTAGATGATATAGAAGATGTGTCTGAAAATCAAGAAGAAAAAGCTAGAGCTGCTTGGCAATTAAGAGTTCAATCTTTGTTAAAAGAGAAAGAGAAAGATTTGCAAGTTGAAAAGTCAACTGTTTGGGATGATTCCCCAGGGTTGGATTTGGATTTCCTTCTGGCTCAGGATGCCATAGAAGAGGAAAAAGTGAAAGCTGCTTTAAAGGAAAAGGCTGTTTCTAAAGCCTATGACCCATATGACAATCCTCCATCATCTCACTCTGAAGATGAAGAGGATTCAGATTTATCTGAGAATTCAAAGAAAAAGAAAGCTGCTCAGAAGAAAAGAAAAGCTGTTGCTCCTCCTCCTCTCAATCGTGATAATGATACTCCATATTATATTCTGAAAGGAATTGACCCCAAGTCAAAAGAGTTTCAACATTGGATGTGGTTCTCCAAGAACCAGCAAAAAGAGAGAAAGAAAGCTAAGAGATATGATAGTCCTGCTTCCAGATGGACACCCAGAGGTCCTCCTCCTCCACCTCCTGGTGCAGGAGCCTCTGGGAGTTTATCTGCTAATCCTTCTGCTCCGTCAGCAAAATCTGCTCCTTCTCAGTCTTATTCAAGGAAAAGCTCTCAAGGTTTTCAAGGTAAATCATATTCTGGCTATCAAAGAACTGATACAGTGAGAGAACAAGTGAAGGAGGTTGTGTATCAAAGACCAACTTTTTCCCCTCCTCCTTCTCCAAAGAAAAGGGTTTCATCTCCAATGCCAGTGCATTCTGAAAAAGTTGTTTCAAAAGGTAAGTAGTTTATTTTGTTTAAAAATTCTAGCAAGAACTTTGCTAAGTCTGCTCCCCTGTCTTATCTAGTTAATCAAGATAAAGAACCAGATGATACTCCTTCTGAGACTGTTTATGAAAGTCCTGAGCTTGATCCTAACTTTAGGATGGCTCGTTTTCTCGAATTGGTTGGAGCAGCTCAAATCAGGAAAGCAAAAGCTGAAGGAAAGGACACTATTGGATTAACCACAATGTCTACATTCAGAAAGAAGGAGTTCGAAAAGTTCCAGGTTAGCCCTGAGGTCTTTGACCCTTCTAAATATATGGAAAAGCACCCAGAAGCAGTTGTTCCAAGGGCTACAGAATTAAAGATTATTGGCATGCAAGACTTGAAGATGTCTAAGAAAGAGGCAATTGATCCTTTGCGGAAAGTTTCCTTTGTTCCTAGCTCTTCTAACCCTAAGCCAGACTCTGTAGATCCTTAGTTTTGTTTGACTGTTGTTATTTATCTGATTGACTGTTAATGGTTTATCTATCTCCTGTATTAATTTTATTGCTCTATAGCTAGTTCTATGTTTTAGTTTTTGAGAGACTTAACTCAAATAGGGGGAGATTGTTGGTACCCTAGTTTGATTTGAGTTTAGTCCTCTCCTTTTGTCCCTTGACCCAAGAAATATCTATGGTCAATGGTTAGTGGTCTAGCTGCAGAGTCCTCGCTTTTCCAGATGAAGAATTTGGTTAAGTAGTTTTTTGTTCGACTATAGTCGAACGCCGCTCGACTATCGTCGACCAACTGTTCGACGATCATCTATCAGTTGCTCGATGTTCTGTCTGCGAGGATTGTTCGACTATCTATTGATAGTTCGACTATCTGTTTGTTTGATAGTTCGACTATCTGCTTGGATAGTTCAACTATCTGATAGCTCGACTATCTGTTTGATAGGTCGACTATATGCGTTGTTTGATAGCTCGATTATCTGCTGATAGATCGACTATCTGCCTTGATAGTTCAACTATCTGATAGCTCGACTATCTGTTGATAGTTCGACTATCTGTCATTCTCTGATAGCTCGACTATCTGTTGATTGTTCGACTATCTGCTCTGCGTTGATAGTTCGACTATCTGTTGATAGGTCGACTATCTGTTCTCGCTTGGTAGTTCGACTATCTGCTTTGATAGTTCGACTATCTGATAGTTCGACTATCTGTTGATAGGTCGACTATCTGTTTGTTTTTGATAGTTCGACTATCTGTTGATAGTTCGACTATCTGTTTCGCTTTGATAGTTCGACTATCTGTTGATAGGTCGACTATCTGATAGCTCGACTATCTTCTGATAGTTCGATTATCTGTTGTGATAGTTCGACTATCTCCTGTGATTGTTCGACTATCTGGATCGTTCGACTATCTGTCCGATAGTTCGACGATCTCCGTGCGTCGGTCGACGATCTCCGAAGGTCGTTCGACGTTTTCTGTCTGCCTTTTTATTTTGTATTTATTTATTATATTTAATTAATTAATACATTATCTGGCATATTATTTCAGTTGTTTTGTGATAATATTTCCAGGCAATATCTGCTCCATCCCTTATGCCTGAGTAAAATCTTTTCAGATAAAGTTGTTTGTCTTATTAGCTGACATTGTATTTTACTTTATCTGCTGTCAGTCCTTTATAGCCGTTAGACTGAAAAGTCTTTCTTCTGCTATAAAGAGTTTGTTTCTGATGTGACTTTATTTAGTACTTTATTATCAGATTGCTTCCTGCAGCTTCTTTGAAAAAGGTTTATCCCTTTTATAAAATGTTTTTACTGTAGAGATTGTTTGTCTTTTTGATATTTGCAGCCCAGGTCTCAAGTTTCAGAAGAAGACAAACAATTCAAATTGAAGAGAGTCGTTGCTTGTTGCTGCTATAAAAGCAATCCTTTGGAGAAGGATTTCAGCTAGCTACCCAGTTATTCATTTAAGCATTCAAGCCTTCATCAAGATCAAGTTCACTGCTCTCAGCAATACTCATTCAACTGAGAAGTGTTAAGCTCTTCTGCTCTTCTTCAACCTGAGTTCTCCTGCTTCCAGGAAGTTCAGACTCAGAGTTCTTTTGAAGAAGAAGAAGAAGAAGACAGCTGCTTGAAGATTTCTAATTTTATTATTTATTATCTTCTTGTAGTTTTTCCTTCAGATCTTTCTGAAGAGTTTTCTGCACTGAAGCAAGACTTCACCTGGACATCTTTGAGCCAGGGGGAGCCTTGATTCTTTGGAGCTTTCTAGCTCAGTGCAAGTCTTTGTGCTTCTCTAATCTTTTGTAAAATAGAGAAGACATCTTAACTTTCTTTCCCCCTCCTGTATAGGGTTATTACTCCCTTCAAAAGTATCCCTTGGTGGCAGGGCACCTGATCAAAAACCTGTGTTCGGTTTTTAAACACCTGATCAAAAGTCTAAAGGGTTTCTGGATCTACCTGAAGCAGATCCTGTTGGTGGCAGGGCACCTGATCAAAAACCTGAGTGGATTCCTACCTTGTTGGTAGAAGAGTGGACATACCCAAGTTGTTTGGGGAACCACTATAAATTCCTTGTGTCGTCTGGATTGCCTTGTTTAATTCCTGCATTGTGGCTGTGAATAGATACAACTAGGTAGCTAGTTGCTGATTAGGTTTTCCAAGCCTTAACTGTAATTACAGTTAGCTTGAGTTTGTGCACAACACTTGTGTTAGGCTTTAGGGTTATTTCAATATCTATAATCTTTTAATTCCGCATTTCACTCCAAGGGAGTTGGGTAGACTATTAAGTTTTGTCTAGTGCAAAATCTGATAACTCTATTCACCCCCCCCCCTCTAGAGTAGTATCTATCCCTTCACTTTCAAATTGGATGTGCTGCTGCCGAATGGCTGTTCAATGAGCACGGACAGAGTATGTGCCATAAAGGGTCATATTGGAAGCCAAGAGTTTGATTTGCTAGCGTCGTTTCTGCTGCTAGTAGAGTTCGACGTCATCTTTGGTATGGACTAGCTTTCGGAGCAGAAGTGTAACACCCCAGAAATCTCAAAAAGCCAAAGTAGGATTCAGGTTTGCTGACACGGTCTGAGACACGGGCGTGTCTCAGGGCGTGTAAGGTGTACACGGCCTGGGACATGGGCGTGTCCCTATGCTCGACGAGTACTCGAGCCCTGATCGTCGAGTGTAGAACACGGACTGTGACACGGGCGTGTCACAGGGGCGTGTTTGGCATACGGCTAGGGACACGGGCGTGTTCCTTAGCCGTGTCCTGCTCGGGTAATTTTGGAGATTGTTTTACAGGGGTGACATGGCCGGGTACAGGGAAGTGTACCGTGTGACACGGGCGTGTCAGGTTTGAAACTGGAGTGTCAATGCCAGTGTTCTAGTTTATTTTCAGTCGGTTGTGCACCGCTTCAGTAACTCGGCCTGTGACACGGGCGTGTCACAACCCGTGTTCGGCCTAGGAAATCAAATTCAGGGCTGATCAGAGCCGTTCATTTTCTTTGACCTAGATCGAATGGTCTGGGCTCTTCCCTGGGTTGATAAGGCCGGGATTGAAGAGGAGAAAGCTCATTTGAGATTCATCTTTCTCTTTCTAAAGTTAAGAGAGAGGGGAGAGCAAAGCAAGGAAGAAGAAGAGGAATCCAGCCGCTGGTGGTGCTACGGTGGTCCAAATCGCGAGCCGAGTTCGGATTTACGAAGGCAAGGCTGCTGCGAAGGCTTTCATCCGTCTCAATTCTCTCCATGGCTCCGAGGAGAATTCCAAGGGTAACGATTTCCGTCCTGGACATTTGAAGTCCTACTTTCCTGCATTTGCATAGGGAAAATCCATCCCCGCGAGTGTGCGGTGGGTTGTGGTGTCCCTGAGGGTAGATATGTGAAGTCCCCCTTGTTAGAGTCCGGAATTGGAGTATGGATCTAGGCATGCTGTGTGAAGCCCATCTGGACGTGTTGGTATGGATTGGTGATGCTTGTTTGCATTCGGAGGAATCTCTGAGAATTTGATTGTTTGTGTGCAATCTGTGGTGCATTCCTGTTGCTTGGTGCAGCAGGAAGTACTGGAGGAAGTCCAGGAAATTGTGCGAGTTGGGTTCAACTCTTGTGGTGGACGGGCAAGTTGAAGCTGTACCCGCGTCAGTCAAGTCTTGAGTCTGACGATGTGAGCAACGTGATAGGCGGATCTGTACCCGCGTTATTGTTGTCTAACCTTGGGTGCTTAAGACCCTGTTAGAATCACATAGCGAGAGTCGACAGCTTGCGTGTCGATCAAGACTAGAATGTTCATTGGTGGGATCCGGTGTTTCCGGTACACCAAAATGTGCCCTGAGTATACGGAGCGTCAGGCCATCGTGCCGACATTTGTGATATGTATTGACTGTGCGGTCGTGCACGTCTTGCATGGTTTGCTATATATATATCATATTGGAAAATGCTATGCAAGGATGGAATTCCGCTGCCCCGTACCAGGGGCAGGGTCGTTATAATAGGTCAGCTTAATGATGACTGTTGCCCTATTTGCCACCGCTTTGTGGATTGGTTCTTTCAGTTGCTGGAGGTGCTGGTCCGAGCGGGACTTAGCGGGCTTGAAAGTGAGGGTAAATCTATCTAACTCTAGAGGGGGGTGAATAGAGTTTGTTCAAATAAGTTTCACAGGTTTTTAAAATATCAACATATATAAAATTTAATTTATACTATAGTATAGAGTGCTAGAAAATAATTAAAGAAGCAAGAAACTAAGAGCACAGCACACAGCAACAATCAAACAAACAATCCAGAAGACACAAGGAAATATAGTGGTTCCCCAAAACCTGGGTACATCCACTCTTCTACCACCCTTGGTAGGAATCCACTCAGGATGAGTTGATCAGGTGTCCTGACACCAATGAGCTTTTGTTAAGGTGCTCAAAAACCAAAACTGGATTTTTTGATAAGGTGTCTTGCCACCACTGAGTTTTGACAAGGTTCTCAGAACCAGACTCAAAGCTTTTGAAGGGAGTTTTGAAAACCCTTTTACAGCAGGAAAATAAAAAGGAAAAGGAAATAAAGTTGTCTTCTCTGTTCTCAAATCAAATGAGAGAAGACTAGTGGATCTTTGTTGTCAAAGCTCCCCCTGAGATGTAGACTGGTTCAGGAAAAGAAGCTTTGCTCTAGGGTGATAGGTCTTCAGAATTTTGATCTCCAGCAAAAGATTGTTTCAGCAAGAAGGCTGAAGGATGAGGTGTCTAGAGTTCTTGAGATGAAGTTGTGAACACTTTTCAGTAAGCAAGAAGATTTTTTTGTGTCACAGTTCATCTGTTGTTATTTTGCTATCATTGTTCTGTATTCTGTATGTTCTCCTTGTGATTGAAAAAGGAAGATCTTATTCTCTGAGAAATTCTTTGTCCAAAGTAGCCGTTGGCAGTCATAAATGTCTTCCATAAAGAGTCTTGTCTTCTAGAGGAAAGTCCAGCAAACATTCTCTGAATAATACCTTGAAACTTGCTCCAGAATAAAGACAAACGGCTGGCAGATCTTCTTATCATAAATGCTGATAATATTCAAAAACATTCCAAAGAATAACAGCATTTGAATCCTTAAAAGCGTCGATCTCTCAGAAGAATCGTCGATCTGAGCTCTACGATCGTCGAACTGAGCTCAGAGATGAAATGAGATAAAGCAGACAGAAAACGTCGAACTGACCTCGAAGATCGTCGACCGGAGTTCGACGATTAAGCAGAACGGGCTGAAGGCAAATAGTCGATCTGAGCTCGAAGTTCGTCGACCTGAGTTCGACGATTTATCGAAGTTGAGCTCAGAGAGCGTCGAATGGAGTTTGACGATTCGTCGACCTGAGCTCGACGAAAATGGCCTTAGACTTAGCTCTTCAACCTTGATCTTGGAATGGTCCTGGGGGCAGCTTCAAACCTAAGTTCTAAGCCATAGACTCACTCTAGTGTTGACCTTCACAACTATACAACTAGGTCAACCTGGTTTCCTAAGACAACCATAGTGATCCTTACCCAAATTAGTAATAGGGTGTTCCAACAATCTCCCCCTATTTGGGTTAGGATTACTATTTACAAATAACATTAGGAAATGAATAAGCATTCATACAAAAATAAGAGCTAACCAAGCAAAGATATAGCAGAAAGCAGATCACAGAGAAAATAGCAGCAATTATCCAGATGAGGATGAAAGTTCAGCTTACACAATTTACTTCTTCTCAGTTCCCTTTCTAAACAAAATTTCTCTGTTAGGATTCAGGGTTTCTTTCTTTGATCTTCTGTCATCCTCTGCACCTAGAGAAGTTTGAGATCTTGGCCTTGGAACTACAGCCTCTGGGTGCAGCTTCATGTAGTCTTCTGGGTTGAAAAACTTTCTTGAAGCATATCTTTCCAATTCTTTCTTCCTTTGATCTGATAAAGTTGTTATATTGGAAATGTCCATGCCTTCCTCTCTGGATTTCTTTAGTTGATCAAGAGCAGCTAGCTCTTTCATTCTTGCTGTCCAGGATAGAGGATTGTTCTCAGGATCCTCAAAAGGAACAGGAGGTTCATACCTGTTGAGAGATTCAGAAGCAGGAGGAGTACTGGAAACAATTGTGTCTTTCATCCTGTAAGGGAAAGGACCTGAAGAGGAGTCAGTGTGGCCTTGTCCTTCCCTTTGATAAGATCTTTGTCCTCTCTAATTTCCTCTGTAATGACCCCTTCTGGATTGATATCCTCTTTGATGTTGTCCCCTTTGATAGTATCTTGGATAAGATTGGGAGGAGCTTCGCCTTGAAGCTGGAGCTTGAGGGGCTGAGCCTGATCCAGAATCTGGAGGAGGAGGAGGAGGAGGCTAATATTATGAAGATCCTTTTTCATATTTATCAAGCTTCCTTCTCTTCTTCATAGCTTTTTGTTGATTCTTGGAGTATTGCATCCATGGCTCAGAAATGGGGCAATCATGCAGAATGTAGTAGGGAATATCATTGGAGTCTTTTGCTGTAGCTGGAGGAACTGACATCATGGCTTTGCTTCTAGCTTTCCTCTTCTTGGCAATGGTATGGGCAGAGTCATCTGATTCAGTCTGGAATTGGTCACTATTTGAGCTTTGTGGTCTGTCATACAGATCATCAATGCTTTTCAAGTACTTTTCTTGTAGCTTTAACTGATCAGAGGTCAGAGCAGGAGCAACAGCAGTAGCAGACACTTGAGCAGGAGCAGGCATAACAGCAGGTGTGGGATCTTCTAGGTAGGAAGCAAGTTCTTCATCAGCATTTTCATAAGCAACAGTTACTGGAATCATCACTATATCTTCAGCAGCAGCAGCAGCAGTTTCAACAACAGGAGGCACAATGGCCTTAGTAGCAGCATCAGGAATATCCATAGCCTTCTAGGAATTGATATAGGATTCAATGTGGCTGGGATCACAAACAGATACAGGCACAATGGCCTTAGACAGATCTTCAGTGAGAGGTACTGGAAGAAAGCTGAAATGAACTGTATCAAATTGAGATAGTAAGCTCTTAAGATTTAGTGCAAAAGCACATCCACTGCTTTCTGAGTGAGCAGGAGCTGGAGCTGGAGCAAAAACAGGAGCATCCACTGGCACATCCACTTCTTCATAAAGCATCCCCCCTGCCTTGGTTCAAGGAGGGCTGAATCAAGACACCCAGTAGAAGGGATTGCCTGGGAGGAGGAAAAGGAGGAAAGCTTGGTAGACAGCTCCTGAACTTGTTTCAGGAGTGGAGCCAGGGAAGTCTCCAACAGAGATGTCAGCCTGGGAGCTAGCAACTCATAAAGTCTGTCTGCTAACCTTGGAAGATCTACATGCTCAAGTGGGGCTTGAGCAGAGGTAGGAGTAAAAGTAGATGTAGGGATGTTAGCTGGAGCTGAAGGTGTGGAGGTAGGAATGGATGGCTCTGAGGATAGAATTGTGGAGATAGAAAAGGTTGAGGTGGAGATGGGTGAAGCAAGAGAGGGTGTGAAGGATGGTTGGGAAAGGATGTCATGAAGCATTTGTTGAAAAGAGGAGGTAGAGGGTGGCTCAGGAGGAGTGGAGGGAGAATTATCCATGAAGGAATCATCTACAAGGGAAAAGGATGTTAGGGTGAAGGTTGAATAAGAGAAGAGAGGATGAAATTCCTCTGAGGTGGATACTGGAGGGGATGAAACTGGTGAGGAAATGGTAATGGGGGATGATATGGTTATGGTTGTGACGGGTGGTGAGGAGGAAATGGCTAGGGTAGATACAGCTGGGGGAGGAAGAGAGGCAGACAACACTTCTGCTGGTGGAGTGACTGAAGCAGTCCTTGTGCCTGAAGGAAGTGGTGCAGTAGCTCTTGTAGGGTTGATGATTTGCCTGTCCCATTTGCTGAATAGGGCACAGGAGAGCCTCTTGGATGCATTGATGAACATCCTAGAGGAGGTTAACAGTTCAGGGCATCTGTAGTGCAGATAGACCCCTAAGATTCTCCCAAAACTCACAACAGTCTTATTGATCTTCTTCTTAATTAAGTTGAAGAAGATGGATCCCCAATCAAGGTGTTTCTTATCGACTAAAGCTCCCATCAAGCAAAGTTGATATCTAGAGATGGTGTCATGAGCTGAGTGCTTGGCCAACAACACTTTCCCAACTACATCAGCCAGGAATTGATATTCCAGAGACAGATTTTTCTTTAAAAGTTTGTTAGGGTTGACAGCATGGTGACCCATTCGATTAAGCATTGAATCATAATCTTCTCCAGATAATTCAATAGAATCTTCTCCAGTACTAAGTTGAAAGACATCTGTTAAGAGAGCCGGTGATAGACTTACCTGAGTCCCTTTAATGATGCCGACGACAGAGTTCTCAGTCTCGTCTGTCGCTGTAAACCACCACTCTTTGATCTCTTCTGAAGCAATTTTCATCCGTTTAGTCATTATTTGAGTCAACTGTTGTTCTATGAACAGATTTAGAATGTCCTTGAAGCGCTGGTCGCTTCCATCAAACGAGTTCATGTCTATATCGAATCCTGTATCAAATTTCATCTTAGAGATAACAGCACTGGATTCAGCCATTTGCACCTGCAACAGAAAGCCAAACGCGACCAAATGTAGAGGATTTGGAGGGAAAATGAAGAAAGTTGCAGAGTATGAAAGCGCAAAAGGAGAACGACGGCTGAAGAAATGATTTTATATTAGGGTTCGACGGCGAAACGGAAAATCGTGGAGCTCAGTTCAAAGAAGCGTCGAACTCAGCTCGACGATTTGGGCTGCAGAAGGAATCTGAAGAGACGTCAATATCGTCGATCTCCGTTCGACGATGTTGAAAAGCGTCGAGCTCCGCTCGACGGCCTCTGAACAGAAGGAGAGAAAGCCTAGTTCTAACGAAGGCTCTGAACTCAGATCGACGACTTTGGGAACGTCGATCTCTGGTCGACGATTTTTGGAAAATCGTCGATCTTCGTTCAATGATTTCTGGGAAAACGTCGAGCACAGTTCAGAGACAAAACCTATTCTACAGACACAAAAGGAACTGATTTTTTAGCCTAGTCTTGGTCTGTTTTAGCTTTTCAAAATCGTGTAATTTAATTTAGGCTTCCTCCATCTAACATGCCTAACTGATTTAGGAAGAAACTGTGTTTCTTTTCATGCAAAGGTTTGGTGAAAATATCTCCCCTTTGGAAATCAGTAGGAATATATTGAAGTTCAATTTTATTTTTCTCTACATTATCTCTTAGAAAGTGATGCCTAATTTCTATGTGTTTTGTCCTACTATGGAGGACTGGATTTTGTGCTATAGAGATAGCACTAGTATTATCACAGAAAATTTTTTACTTCTCTAAGTTGTAACCATAGTCTAAGAGCTGATTTTGTATCCACAATATTTGTGAACAGCAACTGCCTGCAGCCATATACTCAGCTTCAGCAGTTGAGGTTGACACAAATGTTTGCTTCTTACAAAACCAGGAGACAAGTCTGTCACCAAGAAACTGACATGTTCCACTGGTGCTTTTCCTGTCTATTCTGCATCCAGCATAATCAGCATCTGAGAATCCAGTTAATTCAAATCCTGAGTCTTTTGGATAACAGAGTCCTAGATTTGGACAACTTTTTACATACCTAAGAATCCTTTTAACTAGAGTTAGGTGTGACTCTCTAGGGCTAACTTGTAATCTAGCACATATGCATGTAGCAAACATTATATCTGGCCTACTGGCTGTAAGGTACAATAGAGAGCCAATCATTGCTCTATATGTTGTCTGATCAACTGGTTTCCCATGTTCATCAGCATCCAATACAGCATTGGTAGGCATGGGTGTTTTCATACAAGATACCTCAGACATACCAAATCTCTTAACCAATTCTTTAGCATACTTGGTTTGGGAAATAAATATGCCCTCAGCATGCTGTTTTACTTGCAATCCTAAGAAGAAGGAGTGCTCACCCATGCTACTCATTTCAAATTTGGAATGCATTAGGTTGGAAAACTTTCTGCACAAGTTTGAATTAGTAGATCCAAATATGATATCATCTACATAAATTTGTACTAGTAGGGTGTGGGACTTATGGGTTCTAAAAAAAAGAGTTTGGTCTACACTCCCTCTAACAAAATCATTTTCCAGAAGAAAGCATGCTAGGGTCTCATACCATGCTCTAGGAGCTTGCTTGAGACCATATAATGCTTTATGCAATTTGAAAACATAATCAGGGTGAGTTAGAGAGATAAAACCTGGAGGTTGTCTAACATATACTTCCTCTTTGATGTCCCCATTGAGAAATGCACTCTTCACATCCATCTGATAGACCTTGAAGCCTTTGTGAGCAGCATAAGCAAGAAATATTCTGATGGCCTCTAACCTTGCAACTGGTGCAAAGGTCTGGTCATAGTCTATTCCTTCTTGTTGAGAGTAGCCTTGAGCAACTAGTCTTGCCTTGTTTCTGACAATAATCCCTTGATCATCAAGCTTGTTTCTGAACACCCACTTTGTTCCAACAATGGAATGATCCTTTGGCTTAGGCACTAGTTCCCAAACCTTATTCCTTTCAAATTGATGCAACTCCTCTTGCATTGCAATGATCCAGTGTGGATCTTGCTCTGCATCTTGAATGGATTGAGGCTCAACTTGAGATAAGAAGCATGTGTGCATCAGGTTCTGGTTGAGCTGATTTCTAGTTTGCACACCAGCTGAGATGTTTCCAATTACTTGGGTGATTGGATGATCTCTTGTTGTTACTAAATCAACAGGGGGTGTTGATTGTTCACCAGCCTGTGTTGTTGTCTCCTCTAGTGGAACAACAACTGGCTCTTCAGGATGATTTTCTTCAAGATGTTGCACTTCTTCATCATCACTGCTTTCATTCTTTTGCTGAATAGGTTGAGAGGTTGTGTACTCTTCTTTAACCTGTAATCTGTCCATACTTTCTGATATAGATTGTACCTGCAAGGGTTCTTTGGTAGAAGTAGACTTCTCCTTATAACACATGTTAGTCTCATCAAAGATAATATGAACAGATTCTTCAATTTTACAGGATGATTTATTATATACCCTATAGGCCTTGCTGATCATGGAGTATCCCAGAAACACTCCTTCATTAGCTTTAGCTTGGAATTTTGCAAGATGTTTCTTGTCATTATTATGAATATAACAAATACAGCCAAATATTTTAAAATAATTTACCTTAGGTTTCTTCCCTTTGAGCAATTCATAGGGAGTCTTGCCCTTTAGTTTATGTATCAGGCTTCTATTTAATACATAGTTGGAGGTGTTAACTGCCTCAGCCCAAAAGGATAGAGGTAGGTGAGCATCTGTCAACAATGTAGTAGCAGATTCAATTAGGGTTCTATTTTTCCTTTCAGCTACCCCATTTTGTTGAGGAGTTCTAGGAGCTGAGAAAGTGTGCCTGATCCCTTCACTCTGATAGAACTCTTATATAAGAAGAGAATCAAACTCTGTCCCATGATCACTTCTGATCAGGGCAATGTGAGTGTTGAACTCAATCTGTATGCATTTGAGAAACTCTGTCAAACATTTAAAGTTATCAGACTTCTTCCTCAGAAAGAATACCCAAGTGAATCTTGAGAAGTCATCTACAACTACTAAAGTATAGTACTTCCCTCCTAGACTTTGTACTGATATGGGTCCAAAAAGATCCATGTGCAACAGATACAAAATCCTAGGTGAATAACTCTTATTAAGTGACTTAAAGCTACTTTTAGTTTGCTTGCCTAATTGACAAGCCTTGCAGAGTCCTTCCTTCTTGTAGGAGCCAGAAGGTAGTCCTCTAACAAGGTTGTCCTTGGAGAGCCTAGCAATGGTTCTAAGGTTAAGATGTCCTAGTCTCTTATGCCACAAAATATTAGGCTTAGATATGGAATTGAATAAACAGATATCTACTTTAGAAGGAAGAAAATCTACTAAGTAAATGTTACTTGTCCTTTTACCTGTTAACACTGTTGTGTTGTCCTCTGATTTGATCTTGCACAGGGATTTATTGAATGTCACCTTGTATCCTTCATCACATAGTTGACTGATACTTATCAGATTATGCTTCAGTCCTTCTACATATGCCACCTTTTTAAAAGTTACTGAGCCTATCTGAGCAGCACCACATCCTTTGGTTTGGCCAAAATTTGAATCACCAAAAATCACTTTGGGTCCAAGTTTGGTTATGAAGGATGATAGGTTCTCCCTGTTCCCTGTCATGTGCTTTGAGCACCCACTATCCAGATACCATTGTTGGTTAGATACTGAATAGGTCTTTACCTGCATATGAGCAGCTTACTTGTTTTTGACCCAGTTAACCTTGGGCCTAGGCTGATATCCCTTGAATTCAGAAATAAAAGACATCCCAGGTTGACTCTTATAGTCTTCAGGATGGTATCTCCTAGGAGGTACTATCCATTCAGTATAGGGGTTAAAGCCTTGGGATGTGGGACTTCTAGGATTGAATCTAGATGTGCCATTGAAAGAATGTTCACAGACCTTATCTCTGTTCGACGATCGTCGAGCTGAGGTCGACGATCTTGGGTCAGATCGTCGATCTCTGTTCGAAGATCGATTATACTGAAGTTCAGAGTTTGGATATCGTCGAGCTGAGGTCGACGATCTGTGGTTAGATCATCGAGCTCCGTTCGACGATCGTCGAGCTCTGCTCGACGCAATCTGTTGAACTGAATTTTTCTCTGACAGATCTGCATTCTTCCTAGCTACCTCTATTACTCCCTTTCCTTTGTCAGAGACAAATTTGATTGGAGTTGTTAATATTATAGGTTGGCTGGATGAGGCACCTAAGCCCAGTGTACTGTTGAATCTAGAGTTCACTGTGCTTGTGATGTCCATCAGTCTGATACTTCTCCCATTTAGGGATTCTTCAAACTTTTTAGCTCTTGACAGTTCACTTTTCAGTGAAGCTATCTCCTCCCTATAGCATTCTAACTCCTCAGAGAGTTTGAGGTTATTTGAGTTTAGGACATTGTATTCAGATAATTTATTTCTGAGAGAGATTATCTCTTTTTCAGATCTAAGTAAATCCAAGCACAATGTCTTAAATTCATTTTTGAAGTCCTCAAAATTAAAATCAAAAGAGCTAATTACCTGATCTTCCTCTGGTTGATTTTCCGAATCTGAATCTAATTCTTCATCAGAGTTTTGCTGTGAGGCATTGATAGCCATCATGCAGAATTCTTTCTCATCAGCATCATCTTCATCATCACTGGAGCTAGATGAAGTTTCAGAATCTTCTTCTGTCTCACTCCATGTCTCAGCAACAAAACCCTTCCTTGTATTTTTGTTCCTGCTAGAGGAGGCTTTGTCTGAGCTGTTCTTTTTGAAATCTTTTTCTTTTCTTCTTTCTCTTCTATCCTTTCTGTCCTTGTTCTTGTTCTCTGGACAATCAGGCACAATGTGGCCTGGTTTCCTGCAACCAAAGCATATGATTTCTTTGTTATTATTATTTGACTTATCATACCTTGGTTTGTCATGTCCTTTGTATGGCCTTTTTCTGAAGTCCTTTCTGGCTAGCTTGTAAAATCTTTTGGCCAGTAGGCTGACCAATTCCTCATTGCCTGTGAGTTTTCTTCAGGCTGATCTTCAATAGCTTTGAAAGCTATTGACTTCTCTTTCCTTGAGGCTGGTGAAGCAGCCTTCTGTTCTTCCTCTCTGTTCTTGATAAGCAGCTCATAAGATTTGAGCTTGCCTAGGAGAGTTTCAGTAGTGATTTCATTTAGACTTCTGGCATCTTTGATTGGCCAGATTCTTGAATCCCAAGTACTGGGGAAGCACATTAGGATCTTATCATTAAGCTCAGTCAATGAGATTTCTTTATCCAAGGTCCTTAGCTCATTGACAATCAGACTCAATCTGTTGTACATATCTGCCACTGACTCAGTCTTTCCTTTCTTGAAATTCTCATATTGGGTTATGAGGTGAGATCTCCTGTCTTTCCTTTCATCAGCAGACCCTGAGACAATTTCAGAGAGCTTGTCCCAAATTCCTTTGGCTGAGTTGCAGTCAGCTACTTTCTGAAATATCTCATCAGACATTATCTGAGCTAAGATGTTCATGGCCTTTGCATCTGCAGTTTTCCATTTCTGTATGTCTGCATCTGTTCCTGAGGGAGGTGGAACAGCATTTGTGCTTGAGCTTGCTGGTGGACTTGGACAAACTGTCAAGACAGAATTGAAAATATCTTCATCAATAGAGTTCATGTATAATTTAATCCTTGCCTTCCAAAGTGCAAACTTAGATAGATTGCACACTGGAGGTCTGGTGCTTGCATAATCCTTGTTCTGTGCCATGTCTTAGAGTAATATATATATAAGAAGAAATAACCCTCTTAAAAGATAGATTTTACCAAGGATCACTTGGTTCAGGTGTTAGCCTGTATGAGCAACCAACCTCCCTCTAATACCAATTGAAAGTGAGGGTAAATCTATCTAACTCTAGAGGGGGGTGAATAGAGTTTGTTCAAATAAGTTTCACAGGTTTTTAAAATATCAGCATATATAAAATTTAATTTATACTATAGTGTAGAGTGCTAGAAAATAATTAAAGAAGCAAGAAACTAAGAGCACAGCACACAGCAACAATCAAACAGACAATCCAGAAGACACAAGGAAATATAGTGGTTCCCCAAAACCCGGGTACATCTACTCTTCTACCACCCTTGGTAGGAATCCACTCAGGATGAGTTGATCAGGTGTCCTGACACCAATGAGCTTTTGTTAAGGTGCTCAAAAACCAAAACTGGATTTTTTGATAAGGTGTCTTGCCACCACTGAGTTTTGACAAGGTTCTCAGAACCAGACTCAAAGCTTTTGAAGGGAGTTTTGAAAACCCTTTTACAGCAGGAAAATAAAAAGGAAAAGGAAATGAAGTTGTCTTCTCTGTTCTCAAATCAAATGAGAGAAGACTAGAGGATCTTTGTTGTCAAAGCTCCCCCTGAGATCTAGACTGGTTCAGGAAAAGAAGCTTTGCTCTAGGGTGATAGGTCTTCAGAATTTTGATCTCCAGCAAAAGATTGTTTCAGCAAGAAGGCTTAAGGATGAGGTGTCTGGAGTTCTTGAAATGAAGTTGTGAACACTTTTCAGTAAGCAAGAAGATTTTTTTTGTGTCACAGTTCTTCTGTTGTTATTTTGCTATCAATGTTCTGTATTCTGTATGTTCTCCTTGTGATTGAAAAAGGAAGATCTTATTCTCTGAGAAATTCTTTGTCCAAAGTAGCCGTTGGCAGTCATAAATGTCTTCCTTAAAGAGTCTTGTCTTCTAAAGGAAAGTCCAGCAAACATTCTCTGAATAATACCTTGAAACTTGCTCCAGAATAAAGACAAACGGCTGGCAGATCTTCTTATCATAAATGCTGATAATATTCAAAAACATTCCAAAAAATAACAGCATTTGAATCCTTAAAAGCGTCGATCTCTCAGAAGAATCGTCGATCTGAGCTCTACGATCGTCGAACTGAGCTCAGAGATGAAATGAGATAAAGCAGACAGAAAACGTCGAACTGAGCTCGAAGATCGTCGACCGGAGTTCGACGATTAAGCAGAACGGGCTGAAGGCAAATAGTCGATCTGAGCTCGAAGATCGTCGACCTGAGTTCGACGATTTATCGAAGTTGAGCTCAGAGAGCGTCGAATGGAGTTCGACGATTCGTCGACCTGAGCTCGACGAAAATGGCCTTAGACTTAGGTCTTCAACCTTGATCTTGGAATGGTCCTGGGGGCAGCTTCAAACCTAAGTTCTATGCCCTAGACTCACTCTAGTGTTGACCTTCACAACTATACAACTAGGTCAACCTGGTTTCCTAAGACAACCATAGTGATCCTTACCCAAATTAGTAATAGGGTGTTCTAACAGGGCTGAAGCCCAAGCTGCATTGCTGCCCTCGAAGGCTTTGTTTTGTTTCTTCTTGTTCATGTGTGGCCGGCCTGCGTGCCGATGTCTGTAAACCACACCTTGTTAAGAGAAATTTGTAAGGCCTTAAGGCTTGATTCTTTGGTTGTATACATTCCTATGCTTTAGTGGACATTTCTTGTTTTGCTTGAGTTCAAGTTTTTCAACATATCTTCGACATTCACTAGGGGATTATACCTTTGACATTCACTATGTTCCCGGAAAGGGAAATGTGGTCGTTGATTCCTTGAGTCGTCGGACTCCGGTGCGGGCAAGTTGGTTGCAGATACATGATGAGCGTCTAATCTAGGAGCTGGAAGCATTGGAGATATCTTGTGTGGAAAGGGATTCTTCGGTTGATGCATGCTTGAACTGGATGGAAGTTCAATATGACCTTGCGGACAGGGTTCAGCGGGCAACGGAGTTTGATGAAAGTCTCTAGCGCTATGCAAAAGGAGGGGTCTGGTGACCAATTCTCCTAGAATGATGGTTTATAACGGAAGGATGGTCGATTGTGCATCCCTTGTGCGGGTAAATTGCGAGAAGAATCGTTATATGAAGCACACTTTACAATGTACTACATTCACCCTGGGAGCACAAAGATGTACAAGTACATGAAGAAATTGTTCTGATGGCCCGGTTTAAAGAAGGACATAGCCGAGTATGTGGCTAAGTGTCGTACTTGTGCTTTGGTAAAGGCAGAGTGTCAACGACCTACTGGTTTCCTGAAATCATTGCCAGTTCTGCAGTGGAAGTTTGAGGATATTTCTATGGATTTCGTGCATGGATTGTCGAAATCTCAATGTGGGAATGACTCAATCTGGGTGATTGTAGACCGGTTGACAAAGGCGGCTCACTTCCTACCAAACAAGCGGGACGATTCAGTGGAAACATTGGAAATGATTTATGTGGAGCAGATTGTTCGATTGCATGGTATTCCCCGAAGCATTGTCAGTGCCTGTGATGGGTGATTTACTTCAAAGGATTGGAGGCTAATTCATTAGCTGTTGCGCACAAAGTTAGCATTCAGTACGACCTTTCATCCGCAAACGGATGACCAAACTGAACGAACCAACAGAACAATGGAGGATATGCTCCGTATGTGCGCCCTGGACTTCGGTAAGAAATGGGAAGATCATCTTGTTATGGTGGAAATTGCCTACAATAATAGCTACCAAGCGAGCATCGACATGGCACCGTTTGAAGCTCTGTATGGTCGCAAGTGCCGTACACCGTTAGCTTGGGCAGAAACTGGCGAATCCAAACTTTTGGGACAAAAGGCAGTCGAGGATGCTAACTCAACAATACGCTCTATTCGAGAAAGTTTACTAATATCCCAGGATCGACAAGCCAAGTATTACATTGCTAAGCACCGGAACGTGGAGTTCGCGGTGGGTGACTACGTCTATTTAAAGATTAAACCCTTCAAAGGCATATCTCGGATTCAGTGGTTGAAAAAGCAAAGTCCGCGATACCTTGGTCCGTTTGAAGTGATGGAGCGAGATGGGGAAGCTGCCTATCGGCTAGCTCTTTCATTGGACTTGGGTGGACTGCATGATGTGTTCCACATCTCGGTACTACAAAAAGCAGTCAAGGATCCAGCTCAAGTAATTGAGAATGATCGGGTGCCGGTTGAGTATGGGATAACGACAAAGGTGAGACCCATTTGGATCGAGGATCGAGCCGAGAAACAGTTGCGGAACAAAATGATCGGGATGGTCAAAGTACGGTGGGACAATTGTGGCCGATAAGAGCTAATATGGGAGCGGGAGCAGACCATGCGAGCCGAGTTTCCCGAGTTATTTTCGTAACCTGTTCGCTCGTTTGTATATGTGATAGAAACATATATGTCTCTAATTGTGTTGTGTTGTTATCTCCCTGCTGTCTTCAAATTTCGGGATGAAATTTTATTAAGGAGGGGAGGATTGTAACACCCCAGAAATCTAAAAAAGCCAAAGTGGGATTCAGGTTGGCTGACACGGCCTGAGACACGGGCGTGTCTCAGGGCGTGTCTCAGGGCGTGTCGGGTGTACACGACCTGGGACACGGGCGTGTCCCAGGGCGTGTCCCTATGCTCGACGAGTACTCGAGCCCTGATAGTCGAGTGTGGAACACTGCCTATGACACAGGCATGTCCCAGGGGCGTGTTTAACACACGGCAAGGTACACGGGCGTGTGCCTTAGCCGTGTCCTGCTCGGGTAATTTTGGAGATCGTGTTACAGGGGTGACACAATCGGGTATACGGCCGTGTACTGTGTGACACGGGCGTGTCAGGCTTGACACGGGCGTGTCAATACCCGTGTTCTGGTTTATTTTCAATCGGTTGTGCACCGCTTCAGGAACACGGCTTGTGACACGGGCGTGTCACAACCCGTATTCGGCCCATGAAATCAAATTCAGGGCTGATCAGAGCCATTCATTTTCTTTGACCAAGATCCAATGGTCTGGGCTCTTCCCTGGGTTTATAAGGTCGGGATTGAAGAGGAGAAAGCTCATTTGAGTTTTATATTTCTCTTTCTAAAGTTAAGAGAGAGGGGAGATCAAAGCAAGGAAGAAGAAGAGGAATCCAGCCGTCGGTGGTGCTGTGGTGGTCCAAATCGCGAGCCGAGTTCGGATTTATGAAGTCAAGGCTGCTACGAAGGCTTTCATCCGTATCAATTCTCTCCATGGCTCCGAGGTGAATTCCAAGGGTAACGATTTCCGTCTTAGACATGTGAAGTCCTACTTTCCTGCATTTGCATAGGGAAAATCCGTCCCCGCGAGTGTGCGGTGGGTTGTGGTGTCCCTTGGGGTAGATATGTAAAGTCCCCCTTGTTAGAGTCTAGAATTGGAGTACGGATCTAGGCATGCTGTGTCAAGCCAACCTGGACGTGTTGGTCTAGATTGGTGATGCTTGTTTGCATTTGGAGGAATCTCCGAGAATTTTATTGTTTGTGTGAAATCTGTGGTGCATACCTGTTGCTTGGTGCAGCAGGAAGTACTAGAGGAAGTCTAGGAAATTGTGCGAGTTGGGTTCAACTCTTGTGATGGACGAGCAAGGTGAAGCTATACCCGTGTCAGTCCAGTCTTGAGTTTAACGATGTGAGCAACGGGATAGACGGATCTGTACCCGCGTTATGGTTGTCTAACCTTGGGTGCTTAAGGCCCTGTTAGGATCACATAGCGAGAGTCGACGGCTTGCGTGCCGATCAAGACTAGAATGCTCAATGGTGGGATCCGGTGTTTCTGGTACACCCGAATGTGCCCTGGGTGCACGGAGCGTCGGGCCGTCGGGCCGACGTTTGTGATATATATTGACTGTGCGGTCGTGCACGTCTTGCGTGGTTTGCTATATATATCATATTGGAAAATGCTATGCAGGGATAGAATTCCGCTGCCCCGTGCCAGGGGCAGGGTTGTTATAATTGGTCAGCTGAATGCTGATCGTTGCCCTATTTTCCACCGCTTGGTGGATTGGTTCTTGCAGGTGCTGGAGGTGCTGGTCCGAGCGGGACTTAGCGGGCTGAAGCCCAAGCTGCGTTGCTGCCCTCGAAGGCTTTATTTTGTTTCTTCTTGTTCATGTGTGGCCGGCCTGCGTGCCTATGTCTGTAAACCACACCTTGTTAAGAGAAATTTGTAAGGCCTTAAGGCCAGATTCTTTGGTTGTATACATTCCTATATTTTAGTGGACAGTTCTTGTTTTGCTTGAGTTCAAGTTTTTCAACCGTGAAGCTTCTGCTAGAATTCTCTGTGTTAGGATGCGTTGGTTTTGATATTATTTCGTAGCGTCTCCTCCTGTTTGTGGAATATGGTGTGGGGCCCCGGCCGGACCCTCTATTATATTCTTCTTAACCGGTAGAGGTGTTACAAGAAGGCTTTTATAGATTGCAACCGTAAAGAGGTCAAGCTGGGTGTGGGGCAGCAGATAACGTTTGCGGGATTGAAGGGGTCGAGAAAGATGCTGATGTCTGCTCTTCAGGTGGTGAAGGAGGTTCGTGTTGGAGCAGAGCTGTTCTTCACGTTATTTTAGGCTGTAAAGCCTAAGACCACTTTGGATGGTATCCTAGTGGTATGTGAGTACCCCGACGTGTTCCCGAGCGATCTTCCCGTAGCCCCACCGCAGCGAGAGATCGATTTAAAGATCGAGCTTGTGCCAGGTGCCAAACCTGTGTCACATTCTCCTTATAGGTTGGCGCCTAAGCAGATGGCGAAGTTAAACGTTCAACTAGAAAAGTTGATTGAGCAAGGGTATGTGCGTCCAAGCTCGTCGCCTTTGAGCGCACCGGTCCTCTTTGTTAAGAAGAAGGACGAGAGCTTGTGGTGTTGTATCGACTAGAGGGAGTTGAACAAGCTAACGGAAAAGAATAAAAACCCGGTCCCAAGAATTGATGATCTTTTTGATAAGTTAGTTGGGTCGTCGGTATATTCAAAGTTGGATCTGAAGTCTGGTTATTATCAGCTAAGGATAAGGGAGAGTGATATCCCGAAGACAGCGTTCAACATAAGGTATGGGCATTTCGAGTTCACGGTCATGCCATTTGGGTTGACTAATGCGCCATCGGTGTTCATAGATCTGATGAACAGGACGTTCAGAGAGTACCTAGACCGTTTTGTGATCGTCTTCATTGACGACATATTGGTGTACTCGCAGTGCGAGGAAGATCACTTCAAGCATCTGCATCTGGTGTTGAAGACGCTGAGGAGGAACAAACTATATGCAAAGTTCTCCAAGTGCGAGTTTTGGTTATCCTCAGTGGCGTTCCTTGGGCATATACTCAGTGGAGAAGGGATAGCAGTAGATCTAGCGAAGATTGTTGCAATACATGAGTGGCCTGTGTTGTCTACGGTAACGGAAGTCTGTAGTTTTCTTGGGCTTGCCAGCTATTACAGGCGCTTCGTAGAGAACTTCTCGCGGATAGCGCTACCTCTCACGAAGTTGACAAGGAAAGATCAGACGTTCTTATGGACGCAGGAGTGTGTGAAGGCATTTGAGGAGTTGAAGAGTCGGTTGACCACGACGCAAGTGCTAAGTTTTCCAAGTGGGATCGAGGGCTTCGAGATTTAAAGTGATGCATCAGGTAGTGGTTTGGGCAGTGTGCTTCGCAGCATGGAAGTGTTATTGTGTATGGATCGCGCCAGCTGAAAGTGCATGAAAGAAATTATTCGTTCCACGACTTGGAGTTGGCGTCAGTGATATTTGCGCTTAAGTTGTGGAGACATTATTTGTACGGCGTAAAGGTCGATATTTATACCAACCATAAGAGCCTGAAGTACCTGTTGGATCAGAAGGATCTGAACATGAGGCAGCGAAGATGGATGGAGTTCCAAGGGGACTATAAGTTCAAGATTCATTATGTACCCGGAAAAGGAAATGCAGTTGCGGATGCGTTGAGTCGCAGGGCTCCCGCCCAAGCCAACTGGTTGTCGGTTCATGATGAGAGGTTAATTCAGGAGTTGGAGGCGTTAGAGATCTGTTGTGTGGACAAGCAGACTAGCGCAAAAGCAATGTTGAACTGGATGGAAGCTCAGTATGACCTGGCTGATCGCATTCGACAGGCTATGGAGTTGGATGGCACCATGAAGGAGCTCATGGATGCATTATTGGATGGGTCAAATTCCCAGTTTTTAGTTGAGGTTGGGCTTCTAAGGAAGGGCACTCGTTTGTGCATCCCAAATGGGGGAAATTTACGGGCGGAGTTGATGTACGAGGCTCATCATAGCAAGTACTCAATAAACTTAGGGAGCACGAAGATGTACCGGGACCTAAAGAAGTTATTCTGGTGGCCGGGACTCAAGAAGGATGTGGCACTATTTGTGGCTAAGTTCCAGACTTGCGCCTTAATGAAGGCGGAGTGCCAAAAGCAAGGGGGATTCTTGAAATCCTTGCCTACTCCGGAGTGGAAGTTCGACGACATTTCGATGGACTTTGTGCATGGCTTGCAAAGGTTGCATAAGGGAAACAACGCCATCTAGGTGATCGTAGACCGGTTAAAAAAGTGTCGTACTTCATTCCGCATAT
This sequence comes from Platanthera zijinensis, assembly GCA_039513925.1. Classification (NCBI taxonomy): domain Eukaryota; kingdom Viridiplantae; phylum Streptophyta; class Magnoliopsida; order Asparagales; family Orchidaceae; genus Platanthera; species Platanthera zijinensis. The sequence continues at coordinate 172,240,169 of CM077081.1, read as the reverse complement.
GAAGGATGATTCTTTGGAGAAACTAGAGAAGTTATATGTGGATAATATTGTGCGGCTTCACGGTGTGCCCCGCAGCATCGTGAGTGGCCGATATGGGCGGTTCACGTCAAATGATTGGAGGTTGGTGCAATAGATGCTCGGAACTAAGTTGAAGTTCAGCACAGCCTTCCATCCGCAGACGGATGGGTAGACCGAGAGGGTCAACAAAACTATGGAGGACATGCTTCACATATGTGTTCTAGACTTCGGAAAGCATTGGGAAGACCACCTATATTTGGTGGAGTTTGCGTACAACAATAGCTACCAGGCAAGTATTCAAATGGCGCCCTTCGAGGCCCTTTATGGTAGAAAGTGTCGCACATCGTTGTCGTGGCTAGAAACGGGTGAGACAAGGTTGTACAAAAAGCAAGAGGTAGAAAGCACTACTTCTTTGGTGCGGATCATTCGAGAGCGTTTGCTGATCGATCAGGATAGACAAGCTAAGTACTACAATGCCAAGCATCAGAACGTGGAGTTCACGGTTGGCAATTGGGTGTACTTGAAGATAAAGCCGTTCAAGGGTGTTTCACGGGTACGACGCTTGAAGAAGTTGAGCCCGAGGTACCATGGACCATTTGTGATTCTGGAGCGGATCGGTGAAGCGGCTTATTATCTGAGGCTATCAGTAGAGTTGAGAGGTCTACATGATGTATTCCACATTTCAGTGTTGCGGAAGGCAGTGCAACAGCCTTCACAGGTGATCGCATTTGATCAAGTGCCAATGGACGAAGGGTTGACTACTAGGGTCAAGCCCGTTCGTATTGAAGACTTTAAAGTTAAGCGACTCTGTAACAAGGAGATCAGGATGGTCAAGGTACGGTGGGACAATTGCGGTCGGGAGGAGCTCTCTTGGGAATGGGATCAAACCATGCTGGAGGAGTACCCGGAGTTATTCCGCTCATGTACCGCTTTTGGTTTTCTGTTTTCTTTTCCTTTGGTAATTTCGTGGACGAAATTCTTTTAAGAGGGAGAGAGTTGTAACACCCTGAAACTCAAAAGGGTGACGGGTGGCGTTTTGAGCCAAATCTGGGATTTTGTAGAGGTGACATGGCCTGGGACACGGGCGTGTCCCATGGCGTGTCGTGCTCGGGCTCGGCGTTTGTCGCGTGGTCGATGATTTTGGAGTCAACGGTCGTCAAGGGTGAACACGGCCTGGGACACGGGAGTGTCCCAGGGCGTGTTAGCCACTCAAAGCTTTCCACTCAACGATCGTGAGTGAGGGCGCACGACCTGAGCCCAGGCGTGTTCGGGTCCGACACGGGGGTGTGGAATTCGATACGGGCATTTCGAATACCCGTGTCCTCCTCTGGTCATTTGGCGAGTTGTGCTAAGGCAACTACATGGTTTGGGACACGGGCATGTCCCAGGGCGTGTCTGGTACACGGCATGTGACACGGGCGTGTCATATGGCCGTGTCGTGCTCTGGTTGTTTTGGACCTATGTCGTTGGAGGAACACACCCAGCTACACGGGCATGTACTGGGTGACATGGTTGTGTCAAGCCTGACACGGGCGTGTCGAGTGCCGTGTTCTTTTTGGGATGCAATGGTTTTGACGGAGAATGAGTGACACGGCCTTGTACATGGCAGTGTCACAACCAGTGTTCGGCCCAGGTTTTGGATTTTTGGGCTAAATCGCAGCCGTTCGTTTCCATGTTTTGAGATCCTACGGCTGGGGGTTATTTCCTCAGGGATATACCAAAGTTTAGGGTTTCAAAAACCTCATTTTCTTGGGTTCACTCTCTTTCTAAGATCTAGAGAGAGGAGAGAGAGAGGAGGAAGAAGGAGGGCTAAATCTGGTCACCAACGGAGTTTCGGAGATCCAAATCGCGAGCAGACTTCGGATCTACGGAGGCAAGGAGATTGCGGTGCTTTTCATCCACATAGATCTCCATGGCGCCAAGGAAAAATGCTAGGGTAATGATTCTCATCCTAGGACATGTGAAGTCCTCATTTCCTTTGCATTGGAAGCCCTCTCTCGCGAGTGTGCAGTGAGTTTGTGGCGTTCCTTGGGGTATATATGTAAAGTCCCCCTTGTGTAGAGTCCGCATACGAGAACGGACATAGGCATGATGTGTGAAGCCTACCCGGACAAGTTGGTCTGGATTGGTGATATTGCATTGCATAAATGGCTGGAGAAGACTCCGTGCGAATGTTTGTTTTTTCGGGTTTTCTACGAGGTAATTGCAGCAGGGAGCCTTGGGGACTAACTCCAAGGTGCACCCGGAAAACTGGGCAAACACGTGGTTTTGCCAACATGGTGGCCGGGGAGCCAACTTGAAAATAACCGGGTTATGTGAACTGTGTGTTGGAAACAGGACTCGGGGAGTCTTGACCCGCGCATATGTCTTAAATTGACGTTGCGGTATGAGCACGGGTCAGGCGGAACCGTAACTGCTCTATATCATTCGGCAGAACCGTTGGCATAGATGAGGGTCTTCGATGGTCTATGGATTAAATTGACGTGACCCATGCCAGGAAGACAAATTGATCATAAGGTTGGCCGTCCTAGTGGCAGTGGTGAGATGGAAACGTTTATGGCTTAAATTGACGTGACGTTGGCCGGATCGCCGTGAATGTACCCTGAGTGCACGGGGTATGTGGTCGTGCTTGCCTATGCCTGTGATGAAGTGTGTTTACACTATATTGTTTGGTTATGCTAACAAAGTGCAGGGAAAGTGCATCGCTGCACCAAGTTGGGGGCGGAGTCGTTATAATTTTGTCAGTATGGCTGACAGTTGATTTTGTTTACCACTGTGCGATTGATTGTTGCTTGCAGGTGCTGCGGAGCCGAGCGATAAATATCGGGCTAAAGCCCAAGTTGCTGAGCCGGCCCACGAAGGCTAAATTTTGAGTGTTTTCTTATAGTCTCATGTATGACCGGCCTGCGTGCCGAAGTGTGAAAACACTTATTTTTGAGCAAACTATTGTAAGGCCATAAGGCCAGTTCTTGTGTATTAAACATTCCTGTTGGTTTGAGTAGTGGATAGTCATGCTTTGCTGGGTTCTTTATTCTTTGCAACTAAATAAATTGCTTCTGCTAGATTCTCTGTGTAGGACGTTGTGAATGGTTGATTGGTTTCAATGAGTAACCCACTGGTCTGTCCGTGATATGTGGCGTCGGGCCCCGGCCGGACCTACTGCAATATGCTATGTGACGGATAGGGGTGTTACAATTTGGTATCAGACTACCGGTTTCGGTCAAGCTTAAATTAATTCGTGGATGAATTCACTTTAAGGGGTGGTGAGCACATGTGTGTGCGTCATCGTTATAACATGAAAATAACCCATGAATGTCCACTTAGGAATGAAAATACACATGTTTAAGGAACCTATTTGTTCCTATAATTGCTTTTTGCAATGTTGTTTGGTCTCTTATCGGTGTTTTGCACGATTATAGGTGATCAGAAGTGGTGTTGGGCCGTCGGAACGGCCAGTTTCTGAGGCGAGCAGTGCACTAAATGATGCGCCTGCAACACCTCCTTCAGCCGAGACCATTCGAATGGTAGTTGCAGCAGTGCACTAAATGATGCGAGGTAGTTGCAGCAGACTGCTCCTGCTATGGAGCAAGTACCGCTCCAAGCGGCAGAGCCAAGGAGGGTGGAACAGGTGGTTTTGGAGCCGGTGTTGCTGGGGAGAGCAATGGAGAAGCAGCTGAAGCACGTGATGGGCTTCAATCCTCCTGTGTTCTCGGGGACGAGAACCCCAACTCAAGAAGAGGATTGACTCTCTAGAGTTAATAGAGTTGAGTGAAACCAGTTCACTCAAAACCATATGACAGAAGCGTTGAGACAACCTCAAGCAGTCAAAGAGAGAAGGAGAGACAGGATTTGACTAATCAAGAAGTGTTGAGTGAAGCCAGTTCACTCAACGTCTAGTCAAAAGATGAGGCTGAGGGAAGAAGCATTGAGTGAAGTCAACACACTCAATGCCTCCATTCCGAAGAAAAGTTTCTAAGTACAAAAGTTTTGAGTGAAGCCAGTTCACTCAACGACTCAGCAGCTGGCAGTGTTCAGAAGGAGCTAAGGCAAAATAGCGTTGAGTGAAGGCCAACCACTCAACGCTCTCATCTCCATGGATGTAGAAAGAGCTGAAGAATAAGTTAAGTACAGAATTGTTGAGTCAAACCAGTTCACTCAAAGCACTCATTTCCTGGAATGATTATGTGAATTTGGCAAAATCCAGAATTACAGACATCAGCAAATGTCAACAAAGTCAACGCAGTTCAAATTCTTTGTAGGAAACTTACATTATGCATTTAATGGCGCTGGAGGACAGCTATTGTCATTTTCTGCAAATGGAAGGTGGTAAGTCATCCTTTTTAGACTGGGCCAATAGTACATAGAGTCGTTGATCAACTAACTATAAAAGGATAAGATTGGCTGAATGGAAAGAAGCTTTTTAGGGTTTTCTAATGATGCATTGCGGTCGAACGTCATCGTATTCCTTACAATTATTGTCGAGCTTGAAGGTTTTGTTCTGATCAATGAACCTAAATGCGACAAGAGTTGGCTGTTACAATCTTCATAAGTGACAACAGTTCAAAAAAAACTTTTTGATATATAAGAGTAGTAGAGCCGTCTGATTCTGCAAGTTCTGTTATTGATTGAAGAAGAAAAGTACTGTCAATTCTATAGTCTTCAACAGCAGTTACTTCCAGCACAAGCTGCAATCTTTCTGAAGATATTTTTTCATCTAGTTGCTGAGAAGAAGTTGGGCAGATAGTTGTTTTGATTCTCATCAGTGACATCAAGTTCAGAATCGATTTCTGATTTAGAAAAAGTTGGGCAGATTCAGTCTCAGACTAGGAAGCAGACATAAAGAAATATCTCTGGTGTCAAATCATCTAAACCAAATTCCTTATGTAGGATCCAGTCTTGGATCTGAGTGTAGGATCTTTTAGATCTGAGATTGTAGGCTTGTGTTATAAAGGCCGAGTGTAGGATCTCTGTTATAGATCTAAGGTAGGGACATTGGCCTGTGCTGTAGGAGAGTTATCTCTCTGAGTTTGTGGGGCTGTCCTTCCAGCCAGAGTTGTAGGGCTTTTGAGCCTGAGTTTGGTCATTATTGAATCACTGAGTTGTAGGGCCTTCGGGCTGAGTTGTAGGTCTTGAAGGAGACTGAGGAGTCCTGTGGGATCGAGTTGTAAGCTCTTAAGGAGCTGAGTATTGGGGAAGAGCATTATCTAAGACACTGTTAGAAAGGCGGAGAGGGACATTAGACGTACCCATAATCTGGGGAACAACTATAAAACAAATGTGTCATTTGTGATTAATCTTGAAAGCATAAAAAAACCTAACCACTTACTACAACACAATCGGGTAAAGGTCTACAAGATTTAAAGAAATACAAAAAACCGATTCACCCCCCCCCCCCTCTTGGTATTTAGCTGACCTTGAAAACAAAGACTTTCAATAAGACCTATTACCAGTACTCTTTAATTTATGTCATGTGGACCTTTATTTGGATATTTATACATATCTATAATGTGATGCGTAGCCTTGTTTTATTTCTTTTTTCATTAGCTGTGTGAATGATCGTGCTTGCCGGCAGAGTTGTTATCCTATGGTGACATCTAACTCGTAGTTGGTGTCATTGTAAGGTGACGGTCCTGGGCATAAAATCTCTCCTCAGCCATGCCCAATTCCCGGGAGGAGGGATTTTACAGCTGCATGGTAATCACTTATATGTCAGATGGCTTTAGGTTTCTGTATAATTGGGTTTGGACTAGGTAGAAGAAACATAGCAAGATGTTATTGAGGTTTGGATGAGTCTAGTTATATGTAGTCGAGATATTCAAATGGTTGGAGGAATTTAATAAACAAATGGTTTGGGGAAATTAGTGACAAATGATTTGATAAGATTTGATTGTACAAATGGCTACTTGTGAAATCCGGTAAGGATGCGCGCGTTTGTAATCCAATGAATGATAAAAGTTTTGAAAGAGGGTGTGGTGCCTAATAATTAAATGTGTAATCTATACTTACGATATCTTGCATTATGGATATGTGGGAGTTAATATATTGTTGTGATAAATACATGAACACATAATTGTTGTGAATGCTTGACTATATGAAAGGAATCAGATTAGGTAAATCTCATGGCCATGAAATGTGTTGAATCGTGATCTTAACTATTGGATGGGATAGTTTGTATAGTCCGCTGCTTAGAGTGTGTCTCCCTACGGGTAGTAGTGTGCGATTGGTATGTTGTTCACGTTGGCTTGCAACCGTGTTAATATGAATGCTTGGGAGAACGAAAATGTGAACGGGTGTACGTGCGTGAGTATTTCACCGCATAGGATTGGCAATGATAAAAAGGGACTCGATTGAATCCCTTGGATGATTGATGGCAAGGCCATGTGAATTTGCATGTAGTGTTGGTTGACAAGAGGTGTCATAATCCTTGGTTAAGTATAGTATGGCAGGTCTACAGGCTCGCCAGTCATCACACCGATGGGAGTTGACAGATAGACATTGGATGGTTGGGCTTGGTCCTCGGTGCTCATTCTTGGGGATGCTTCCATGTCCAACCAAGGATTGCTAGCTCCACCTCCCTCAAAAGAGGACAAATAGTACTTTCCGATGCTATTGTTTCTTTCCCACAACGGCATGAAATACTTTGTCTGCGTTCGACGAATGGTGTGCTAAGATCGTCGAATTCTGAACTGAGCTCGACGAACTCAGAATCTTCAAACTTTAACATTAGCTCGACGAAAGGTGAGCTATGATCGACGAATTCTGAAATCTGTTCGACGAATTATGAACTGGGCTCGATGAACTCAGAATCTCAAACTTTAACTTTAGCTCGAGGAAAGGTGAGCTGAGATAGATGAATTCATAAATCTGTTCGACGAATTCTGAACTTAGCTCGATGAACTCAGAATCTCCAACTTTAACTTTATCTCGACGAAAACTGAGCTAAGCTCGACGAACTCAGAATTCAGTTCGATTATTTCTGAACTGAGCTCTTCTTTAGAGGCATTGAGTGAGCCTGCTTCACTCAATGCTCCTGGACTAAGAGAATTTCTGCTGTCTTTGTCTCAGCGGTTCCTTCTCAACTATGTCAGCAGTTTCTTCATCACAGCTGTGACTATTTTTTATATCATTGGTTTCTTCTCAACTGTCTCAATGGTTTATTATTTACAGTTAAGACTATCTCCTGTCTCAGCGGTTTTGCTGAGACTAACACTTTTCTGAACGTTTTGTATTGAGCTTCTCAGCTGTCTCAGCGATTATGCTGAGACATTCTTCTTAGCTATCTCAGCTTTCTCGATGCTTTTGCCTTAGTCAAATTGTCTGACTTCCAGCATACTCTTTTTGTTCACCTATCCAATCACGAACAACCTGCATGCAACAACTCAAGCACACATCAAATACAACTATATGTGCATGTCATTGACTAGTTTGACTTCCTACAAATCTGGAACAATGGGGTTAATGGACCCAATACCCACCTTCCATTGCACTAACACTCGTCTACTAGACTTCTCGAATAAAAAAGCAAGACTGTCGGTTGATCACAGCTCAAAACTTTGTTCCCTCTGATACCATGTAAAAATTTGTAAACTGCGGAAAATTGGAAACTAGGCGCAAGAACACTCAACCAATACCAAGTCCAAAAAATCAGATGCAATTAGAAGAGCAAGAAAAACTTGTACTATCAAAAATCTTGACAAGGCGTGGTATACATAGCCAGACATGTTTTGTCGATGTACCCGATGGAAGCAAAAAAATACAAGGCAATGAACTAGCTGTGCGGACTCAAGAAGAAACCGCTGACTTTGTCGAGCTATACTACGGAGTCTGGCCAAGCTGCCAAGTTGCCAGACTGCAACCTAATCACGCAGACAACCCATTATTCCAATACTCAACTCTTTCCACAATCTACTAGCCGCCTAACCACGAGGTCACATAGCTGCTAGATTAACACAAATAGCTGCTGCCGAACTGAACAAGCCGCCAGAAGCGGACAACTTATTGAACTAGGAAAGATTTTCCAAAGAGAAGACCGCCTAGTCACAAACCACGACCTGCTTCTAATAACCGATTGCAACCACTGAGTCCGCACTGATCCCTGACCAAAGTCAGAGCCAAGTAACTTGCTTCTCAGCACTGTCTACACAATTGTTCATTCGGTTGTATAATTGATTTGATAGTGGGTCCTATTTATATACGCGGAGAGGAGTATGATCACATCCCTAGCCGATAGGATCACCAATCAATCTCGCGGCGAGCACTGGGTGAATCCGCACAACTGAGGACATAGAGCTAGTATGCCTAATCGCTGCAACTAGGCTAGATAGAAGTATTATCCTCTTTGTCGCAACTAAGCCTATCCAAGACTTGTCTGTCACAACAGCTGTAACATCCCTGAAACTACTAGACCCTTAAGAGTGGTTTTGTCATGACTAGGTCATGACAAAATCCTAGGAATCCCAAGAAGACCAAGTGAACTTAGGAATAAAGGTGAGATTACCATGGTTTACAATTAGCTCATTCTTTGAACCACCTATAGAGTTTGACCTTAGGGACTCAACATGACTCCAGGACCACACCAAAACACTCCTAACCCTTAATGGAGGTCAATGGTTCACCAAGGACCCATTGGAGTCAACCAAAAGGGTCAAGTTGACCAAAGTCAACCCAAACCCTAATTAGGTCAAACTAGCTCACACATAGTCAATTCCCCCCCCCCCCCGTAGCTAAGGGACCCACCTAGACCTTCCAAATCCCAATCTGACCCTTCCTAGATCTGAAAGGAGGCCAGTGGGTCACCAAGGACACATTGGGGTCAACGCAAAAGGTCATTTTTACCAAGGTCAACTCAACCCTAAGATTAGGTCAAATTAGCCTAAGTGGACCTAACCAAGCCCAACTCACTTAGGCTAAGCCCAATTAGAGTGGCCAATAATCTTTAGGAGGAAGGAATTAACCTAGATTGCCATTAAAATGCTGGAAATAGTGACTAGGAGAGATAAATCTCCACTTCCCCTTTAATTGAGGAGAGAGAATGTGAGACAAAGAGGCCATTCATGGACATGGGAGGCCAAGGGCCTATCTATTCATTCCCAATTACTGGATTCATCTCCCTTGATAAATTAGGAGAAGATCAAGAGGCTTTCCAGGAAGTACAAAGGCTTGATTTAGTGGGTTCTACATTGGCCGAAAATCTCCTTCATGACCATTAATCGTGAAATCATGATTGACCCTCCATCTTCCCTATTTGGCAATCTTAAAAGCTTCCTTAGGTATAGAGAAGTCAGTTCCACACTTTCCTTGAAGTAGCCATTCAATTTGGTAGTGCAATTGCAAAAAACCAAGTAGCTCCACCACCGTCAATGGCGAAACGACGATCGGCTTGACTCCAACCCTCTAAAAAGGTCCTATCCCTCTCCTCTTTCTCAATGGATAAATCTTTATCCATTGGTCGCAAGGTTTGGGCCAATTGCCTCTAGATCGTGTAGGCCGAAAACTCCAGCTTTGGAGATTTAAATTCCATGCCTAAAACCCGATTCCGGCCACCTTCGACCAGACTACCACCGCCTATCGCCGGCCACCACCTCAACAAAGGTGGTGGTGGCATTGGCTGGCCGGGGAGGCGCTCTGGTGGCCGGGAAATCTCCTCCAAAAACTGCCCAGGACGGGCTGATGTGAGCCGTTGGTTTCACAGGGACGATGAAAGGATTCTTTCCATTCTTGCATCAAGATTCGTTCAGCCGGTTTAATATAATTAGTATTAATATTTTTATTTCATTTCTATCACAGTTATTGTGGTGTTTTGAATTAAATATTAAAAATACTTATAGCTAAAAATAGAGCAAATATTTTATATGAAAGTTATTGCCATTAAAGTCTAGTTTATTTTTAAATTAGATTCAACCAATTTGGGTCACTGTTCTTACAACAGCTCACAAAATGGTGAAAGCTAACCTAGGGCAAACAAGAAAAAAAGTAGTGTGCCCCCACTGAATCACTCATCCAAATAATTTTAAATTTAGGTCATAGTTTAGCCTCACTTATTTCTTTGACATATCCAAAAATGGGAGTTTTTGGGAAAAAATTTTCTATAGTTTTTGTAAAAATTTAATAAAATAGGTAAGAATTAATTAAGGGGTCTAAGAACCCAAAAACCAACAAAAATTTTCATGGTTGTCAAATATAGTCATTATATTACCATGGTAAGAATATCAACCTATTAGGGGTTGATTTGAATAGGTATAGGTATGACCAAAGTTTGGTCCCTTAAGGGTAAATTATGGCAAAAGGGTGCTTGGGGCATGGAGGGGCCAATTCTCACCCAAAGGGGATGGGGCTTTGGACAGGACCTCAAGGACAGTTTAAACACCCACACTTGGAGTTTGGAGAAGATTGGGGTGCATTTGCCTTAGGACCCTAGTTCAAACCCTAAGGTTGAACTTTGGGGATTTGTGAAGGACATGGGGTGGTATGTCCTTGTATGGACTTGGAGTATAGTCCATGTGTTCTTAGGGTGGTGAATAGCCCTCGGAAGAAATATGGTGACATTTGGGCACTTGCACACAAGCTTAATCAATTAGAAATTATTTAGGCCTATACCTCTATATGTAAAAAATGAAAGGTCATATGACCTTGGATCTTTATGAAATTTTGGCAGAAGAGTTTTTATAACAATATGAGCCTCTGGAATTTATTATAGGTTGTTTGGAAGATAATAGCTCATACATATAGTTATAACCTTCACGTAGAACTTTTGATGATTTTTAAGAAATCATGGTTAAATTAACTTAGAATGATGTGAAACGCTGGCAATGTTGATTAAATATCATTTATATGTATTAGTCAGTAATTTGAAATGATTGGACATTATCTCATAGTACTTCATGTGTTAAGTGAACTAGTGAACCTTGACTTGATGAATAGATAATAAATACTATATTTTGAAGTAGAATAAAGTTTCTTGGCCAGAGAGCCTTTTAGGTCATATTAAAGCTTGAGAACTTATTACATGTTGTTTGGAAGAGGTTATAAGTATGTTTCTTCATAAGGTGCCCTATTAGGGTTTTATTTGAAGTATATTTATATATAACTTGCTGACATTGAAATTATATGAAACTTAGAAGATAATGTTTTATGGTCATATTAAAGCTCTGGTAAATTTTGTGTAATTTTTGGATAATGTGGTGGTACTACCTTTTTTACCTTTATTTATTAGAATTATATTGAATTAATTAATTAGGGGCTAATACATTTATGAATATTTGTGAAACTTGGTATTCTCTGATATTTTTGCATCATATAGTATTTATAATTTTTAGGGTGGCCATAACTTAAGGAAATCCAGTACTTCTTGTTAAAAACCACCAATGTTCTAATTTTTGGGAAAATTTAATAAATGCTAAACTAATTAGAAAAATTACAATTTTCTTGATTTAAACTAAATATATCTTGATAGACCCACAATAATAATCCTAGGGGATTTGGATGATTATTTGAAGGGGTCACCACTCATGCTCATCATATATCTTAGGTTGGTCTGCATATAAAAAAATTGCAGAATTGTGATAGCATGTTGGATGGTCATAGGGAGTTGGGGTTAATAATATACCGATTTGGTAAGGTGAAAATGAGTTTATCATTAGGATTCATGATGGGGAGGATGTTGGGATGACTAGTGTTAAGTGGTGTTCGGGATCGACGAAAGTTCATCTTTCCTATGGAGGGAAAAAGAGTCAAAATACACTAGGATTAGATTAAGTACGACATTAAATGGGATTGGCTACGGGTAGATACCAACAATAATTAGTACCTTGCGAAACGGAGTTTTGGGCTTCAGCCCATCATAGTTCCTAGTGCCCCCGAGAGCCTTTCACAGGGAATGCCCTGGGCAGTCCAAGGTAACCTTACACCGTAAGAATAAATATTAAAGAGCAACTAGTAAACCTAGGGTATCACTTTCACTCACCCCAACGTCTCGGGGGGGGGGGGGGGGTTGCTTGGTTGGGCTATCCGAGCTGTAGGCTCGGTGGTTGTGGAAATGGGTAGGTTAGCACGACGAGCTATAGGCTCGAAAGGTCGTTGTAATGGACAGGATAGTCCGGGGAGTCGATGGCTCAAGAATTCATGGCTGCATGTGCATAAGGTGGTGGGTCTTCGGTATTTGACAGTTGTTCACACCGACATCGATACGATGACTCAGCAGGAGTGGTTTTTACTTAGCCATTGAAAAGACTGGCACGTTTTAGTCAGCATTAGTATGTGGTAACTCTGGTGTGTCCTTTAGAGACCTACGTAAGGGCTAGGCCTGGTAGTATGGATACCTACCTAGGAGTGGGGTGGCCCGACCAACTGTCTCCGTTGGACACAACGGAGGCTCTTGGGAGTGAAGCTAGCTTCCAAAATTAGGGAACTAAAGGTTTGTGCGCACAGAGTCGTGTGTGTGTGTTACACATGCATGAATAATGGCATAACATATCACTACTCACATACCGGCATATAACATGACACCCCATAGTATAAACTAGTATGGGACTTATATGATGGGAGCCTTGCAAAAGACCCCTTAACTTATAAGTTTGGATGAGCATTCATATAAGTTATGGTTACTTAATCCATAGTTTACTTTACATATACTTACTGTTCTACTTTACTTGTTTACATTACTGCTTCCTGATTATAGAACTACTAGCTTGCATTTCATTTTATAGCACTATAAATGTTACAATATACTTGCTAGATAGCTCCACCGTCACCTGCCTTGTTCCTACTCTCCACCATCATGCTTTCCTATCATTCCTCCCACACGATGCCTAGGAGTCAATGGGGGAGGGGTGGGGGAATTCAGGCTTAGTATTTTGACTAATGGTCGGTGGACCAAACATTTAAGGGACTCCGGATGGGGGATACGGAGCAGCAGCAGGAGATTCAGCACCAGTGGAATACGGTGCACTTGGAGGTGGGACAGTCTAGTACTGGAGCACAAGCCTCCGGCTCTGTGAGTGATTTTTTTTACTTAGCCTCTGTGAGAGTGTTGTAGTTAGGATCTGATGTACCGGGCATTTCCCGTTTATGTTTCTAGTTTACTAATTTGTTTCAGTACTTTTATGATCATATGGACATTGCTGTGATTTCTATATCATATATCATATGTGATTGTGGACTTGACTTAATAGTCTTTTATATATAAACTTCTATTCTTCGTGGTCCTTAAGGCCGGCAGGATCTGCGTTTTGTACTGGCGACCTTCCCGAATGATGTTGTCACCGCAAACTGGTAATTCCTGGCATAAGACCCCGGTAGTGAAGCAAACAAATGGGGTCTTACAAACTAGTATTAGAGGAAACATCGATCTGAAGAGAAGAAGTCCACAAAATCCCTAGGCCACCCCGCACGGGCCTAGTTTTAGGGAAAACTAGCAGCGAAAGCAAAGGTGTTCCCATAAGTAGAATCATATGCAAAAGTCCACTTGTAATTAGTTTTACTTATACATTAAGTAACAATTGGAATTTTCCTTTATAGCCTACGCGAACCCTACTCCAAAGCAGGGTACACCTCGGGCACAAAACATGGTTCCACGACCGCTGGCTTCGACTCCGTTCCAGCAGACGAAAATGGGGCAGACACTGACGGCTATTCTGGAAACCTTCAGGGCTTAGCATGCTCCAGCTCCATAGCCAAATCTCCGGGCCAACTGGCTGAGTGCCTTCAAGGGGCTCTCTCCTCCATCCTACCTCGGGATAGAGTAAGTAGTCCGTACAAAGGAGTGGCTGGACATTATTTACGAGATGTTGGCTGGAATTCGATGCCCGACGGAGGAGGCTGTAGCCTTGGCAGTTTCCTGCCTAAAGTCACATGCAAAGAGATGATAGAAGTCAATATTAGACACCACCTTTGCTGAATTGGATTGCGTAGACATCTCCTTGGAGGATTTCAGAGTAGCTTTATTGGAGCATTTTGTACCTCAGTCAGCGAGGGACGAATTACAGGACAGGTTCCTACAGCTGATGCAGGGCAGCAGGAAGGTGTTGGAATACTACAAGGAATTCACACACCCAGCCCGCTTTGCGGACTCATATAAGCTGGATGGAGCGAGCTACGAAAAGAGGTTCTACAAGTGCCTTTATGTTGATATGAGGCAGTCCCTCCTCTTTATTTTTGACGGAATCATGGCCAGGATTTTAGTGATGGCAAAGAAGCTGGTGCCAAACCAGCTTATTGTTCGAGTCGGAAGAGACCGCTAATGACTCAGGGTTTTGTGGAAGGCGATACCAAACAGAAGTTCATGTCATTGGGGAAAGGAGGAATTGGGATCAACCCCTCTAGGAGGACAGGAAGGAGCAAAGGAACCCGGTGGTGTTAGTTCCTCAGTAGTTGAAAATGCGGGAGATGTCGAGGCCTATGGAGTAGGCACCGACATTCTGTTGGTGCAACCAATCAGGGCATATTCGGAGGAACTTCCCCATGAGGGAAGCACCTCCACTAGCACCACAGTATGCCCTACCTGCTCGGCAGTTTGGTGGCCGAGGACACGACCGAGGACGTGGACTTCAGGACGGAGACCGCAGACAGGATAGAGGGCAGGTTTATGCCTTGGACCTAGCTTAGCCCCGAAACCCAGAGCGGGTGATAGCAGGTACGCTGGTGAATTAAGTTTTCTTTTCTTTCCAAGAAGCTAGACTACAAGGATATAGAATTACTAGAAATAGGAAGGAAAACTATAACTGGACATTTAACAATCCTAGGGGTAGTGATGGTATACGGCAAGCCTGCCTATACCTTGATCGACACGTGGGAATCACACAACTTCTTCTTGGAGGACTTTATCAAGGACCTGGAAGGCATTAGATGTAACAAGGGAGTCACCAGGAGGGTGCATATCCCTAATGGGATGGAAGTCCACTTGACGACAAAATGCCTTCTAAGGGTGACCATTGATAGGTTAACCCTCGAGGCTCCGACCACGATCTTAAGCTTGGCAGACTTTGACGTCATATTTGGAATGACATGGCTTACACTGAACCATGCTCAGATTGACTGCCCAGCAAGGAAGGTCATACTCAGATACGACAACACATATGCGACCTTTGAGGGTATTATCCCAGTTTCTCGCCTCCTACTCTCTTCTTTTCTGGCCATCAAGTCCCATATGCAGGGAGACGCGGTCTACCAAGGTTTATTCGAGATGATCGAGGCCCAGGACCCTGTAGCTAGCATTCTGGTGGTGTGGGACTTTGCAGATGTATTTCCGGAGAAGTTTTCGGGGCTATCAACACATCGAGAGAAGGATTTTTAGATACAGCTTGTGTCGGGAGCTAAGCCGGCATTTAGATTTCCTTACCGGATGGCCCCGATGGAGTTGGTTGAATTTTGAAGCAAGTCGTAGGAGCTAATGGAAGCTGGATTTGTCCGGCAAGGCTATTCACCATGGGGATCTCCAAAGCTATTCATAAAGAAGAATGATGGGACACTTCGACTGTGCATTGATTACAGGGCATTGAACAGGTTGACAGTCCAGAACACGTATCCTCTACAGAGGATTGAAGAGCTGTTTGACCAGTTGGAGGGAGCTCACTTGGTTTCAAAGCTTGATCTAAGGTCAGGATACTACCAACTGTGGATTTAGGAGGACATCCCAAAAACCTCTTTCAGCAGTATATACGGGTTATATGAGTTCACCGTAATGCCCTTCGAGCTCATGAATGCAACATCCACATTCATAAGTTTGAAGAACCTGGTATTCGAGGCCTAATTGGATGTTTTCGTCAAATTGTTTATTGATGACATCCTTATCTATTCAAGGACCGAGGAGGAGCATGCACGTCATCTTGCAATGACTTTGTAGAGGCTCCGAGAGTACAGGTTGTATGCTAAGTTCAGCAAGTGCCAATTTTGGCTGAACAAGGTGGCCTTCTGGGGCCATATTATCTGTGTAGCAGGACTGACAGTGGATCCAACAAAGGTTTAGGATGTACGGGATTGGCCACCACTGAAAATTACCATCGATGTGAGCAGTTTCCTAGGTCTTGCTAGTTACTACCGGAAGTTCATTGATGGATTCTCTCAGATTGCCCTCCCGCTCACATCTCTGATTAAAAAGGAGATAACATTTGTTTGTATGCCGCAGTGTGGGGATGCCTTCCTAGAGCTGAAGGGTCTTCTTACCTTATCCCCTATCCTTTCCCTTCCATCAGGGAAGGAAGGATTTCAGGTTTATACGGATGCATCGTATTAGGGGATGGGTGTCGTTCTGATACAGAATGGGCACGTGATAGCTTATGCCTCCCTCTAGATGAAGAAGCATGAACAAAATTACCTAGTACACAATTTGGAGATGGGAGTGGTTATCTTTGCTCTAAAGATCTAGCGACACTATCTCTATGGTGTACACTGTAATATCTTCTCAGACTACAAGAACTTTAAATACGTGGATACGCATAAGGAGATGAATATCCAACAGAGATGCTGGGTAGAGTTTTTGTCAGACTACCAGTATACCACAGACTATCATCCCGGGAAGGCCAACATGGTAGCAGATTCCCTGAGCCGGAGAGCCACCACATCAAGGGCTGAGCCTCAGTTGATGGCTATGAAGTTGGTTTAGATGTTCGAGGAGATGCAGATATCTCTGGTATCCGAGGATGCTCCAGAGCTTTACAAGGAGTACCTGGCATCGATGAGTACCACCGACGACATTCGGGATCGCATCAGGGACGGGCAGAGGCTTGATGCAAGGAAGGAGCTGATTTTTAGGACCTTGGAGGAAGGCACTATAGGGGATTACTCTCTGAAAATGGGCTGCTATTCTTTAGAGGATGAGTATATATACTAATAGGAGGCCAAATTCGGGAAGATATCATGACAGAGGAACACTACAGCAGATATTCAGTGCACTTGGGGATCACGAAGATGGTAGCGAATCTGAAGAGCATGATGTATTGGCCGAGCATGAAAAATGATATTACATACTTTGTGATGCATTGTGAGTCTTGCCAGCTTGGAAAGGCAGAGTGCAAAAAACTGCCCGGATTATTGCAGCCACTTCCGATGCCAGAGTGGAAGTTTGAGGATATAGCCATGGATTTTATACATGGGCTACCCCGATCTTATGCGAGGAATGATTCGATTTCGGTGATCGTTGATAGATTGACGAAAGTGGCTAGGTTTATTCCAATCAGGAAGGACGCTCCGGTCGATGATCTGGTACAGAATTTTGTGGAGCAGTTTGTACGCTACCATGGAGTGCCCATGACAATCGTGTTAGATCGAAATGGACGGTTTATGTCCAAGGAGTGGAGGTCAGTTCAGGCCTACCTAGGCTCTCGGTTGACTTTCAGCACGACTTTCCACCCTCAGACGGACGGGCAGACAGAGCGCACCAACCGGACACTGGGGGATCTTCTACGGTTATGTATTTTGGACCGCGGAGAGCCCTAGGAGAAACTATTTCCACTAATCGAGTTCTCCTACAACAACAGTCATCAATCCATCATAGGCATGGCCCCTTACGAGGCATGGTCGGAGATGCAGGACCCCACTATCTTGGATCCAGGATGAGGATCCAAAGGCACTTGGCTCGGAGTTCATGGAGGACACAGATGCTCAAGTGAGATTGAATCGAGATATGATGCAGGAGGACCAGAGCAGACAGGCCAAATACTACAATGCGCAACATCGTCGGGTGGATTTCCAGGTAGGAGACCGAGTTTTCTTGAAGATACTGCCAATGCAAGGAGTCTCACGGGTTCGCGGATGGAAGAAGCCCAATCCGAGATACATGGGGCCTTACAGGATCCTGGAGCGGATTTGTCCCTTGGCTTACAGATTGGAGCTACTTCCTGAGTTAGCGTGATTGCAAAACATCTCCACATCTCTTCACTTTGGAGGGCTCTACTATGACCTAAGCAGCTGATTTCCACTACCGATGGCCCGGTGGATTCAGATCAATTAGTTAGCATAGAGTCGCTCAAGATTGATGATACATTAGTACGGGTCTTGTGGCGCAAGAAGGTTCCCCTAGTCAAGGTCATGTGGAGGAACTATGGGAAGGAGGAACACACCTGGGAGCCACGTGACCTAATGTAGCATAGGTACCCGGATCTCTTTGAGTCAGGTATACCTTCAAATTCCTAGGAATGTTACATACATTTATATTAGTAGAAACCCCGTAGGCCCGACCTTAATTTCGTGGACAAGATTTTTATTTGTATATATTGGGATTTGTAATATCCCTCAAACTAATAGACCCCTGAGAATGGTTTTGTCATGACAAAGCCCTAGGAAGCCCAAGAAGATCAAGTGAACCTAGTAATAAAGGTGAGATCACCTTGGTCTGCAATTAGCTCATTCTTTTGACCACCTCTAGGGTTTGACCTTAGGGCTTTAACTTAACTCCATGACCACACGAAAACACTCCTAACCCTTAAAGGAGGTCAAGGGGTCACCAAGGACCCATTGGGGTCAACCAAAATGGGCAAGTTGACCAAAGTCAACGCAAACCCTAATTAGGTCAAACTAGCTCACACATGGTCAGTTAACCCCCACCCCCCCTCCCATAGCCAATGGACCCACCTAGACCTTCCTAAGCCCTAAGGGAGGTCAATGGGTCACCAAGGACCCTTTGGGGTCAACCAAAGAGGCTAAGTTGACCAAAATCAACCCTAGCCCCAAAATGGTCAAAGTGCCTTAACTAAGGGTCAAGTCTCCTCCAAGGTGCCAAAACAACCATACCCAACACTTCCTAGAACATAGGGGAGGACAATGGGTCCCCAAAGACCCATTGGGGTCATCCCAAATGGACAATTTGACCAAGGTCAACTCAAACCTAAGATTAGGTCAAATTAGCCTAAGTGGACCAAACCAACCCCAACTAACTTGGCCTAAGCCCAATCAGAGTGGACCATTAGCTTTAGGAGGCAGGAATTTACCTAAATTGCCATTAAAATGCTGGAAATAGTGTCTAGGAGAGAGAAATCACCACATCCCCTTTAATGGAGGAGAGAGAATGTTAGAAAGAGAGGCCATTCATGGCCAAGGGAGGCCAAGGGCCTCTCTATTCATTCCCAATTGCTGGATTCATCTCCCTTGATGAATTAGGAGAAGTTCAAGAGGCTTTCTGACTATATAGAACCTGGGTTCAGTGGGTTCTACATTGGCCAAAAAGCTCCTTCATGATGTTTATGTAACACCCCTATTCGTCGCATTGCATATAGCAGTAGGTCCGGCCGGGGCCCGACGCCATATACTACGGACAGACCGGTTGGTTACGCATTGAAACCATACAACTAATCAGAGCGTCCTACACAACACCTAGCGGAAGCAAATTTAATTAAGTTGCAAAAGAATAAGAACCCTGCCAAAAAGCATGAATGTCCACTACAACCCAGGAATGAGTACATACACAAAAGAGAACTGGCCTTAAGGCCTTACAATGTTCACTTAACAAAGTAGTGTCTTCCAAACCTCGGCACGCAGGCCGGCCACACATGAGTACAAGAGGTAAAACACTCAAAACAAGGCCTTCGAGGGCCAGCACAGCAACTTGGGCTTTAGCCCGCTATTTACCTCTCGGCTCCGCAGCACCTGCAAGCAACAACCCACCGCACGGTGGTAGACAAAGGCAACGGTCAGCAATGCTGACCAAATTATAACGATTCCGCCCCCAAACCGGGGCGACAAAGCTTCTTCCCTGCACTTGTTAGCAAAACACACAACACAGCCAAACAAGCATCTCAACATAGGTGCACGCTCTCACGGCCGTACACCCCGTGCTCTCAGGGCACTTACTCGGCGAAGCCAGTCCGAACCCCGTCCGGTCCTCGACTCCACCACCACCCCCAGGATGGCAATCTTTGTGAGCATTTAGTCTTCTCAGCCGCAGCCTAGACTCGATCTCCAAATCTCAGTAAGTCCCACGTAAACTTTAGGTCGCATTAACCGAGCAGGTGGAGCGGGTAGAGGGCTACTAGTCCGTTGCTCACTCCGCCACTGCCATTTGGCCCTTTGGCGCGGACTAAGCTTTCCCCAGTCCCAAATAACGATCAAACACGGTACTTAGCCCTGCTAAGTACCCGGTTGGCTCCCAGGCCACCGATATGACAGAACTACATTTCCGTCCAAGATTTCTGGGTGCACCTCGGGTTTCATCCCCAAGGCTCCCTTCCGCAATCAAACATGATACATAGCCCCGCTATGTTCCCGGCTGGCACCCAGGCCACCGAGATGGCAGAACTTCGTTTCCGCCCAGATTTCCGGGTGCACCTCGGGGTTAATCCCCAAGATTCCCTGATGCATTCTACCGCATAGCAACCCGAAAACAACCACAACGCTCGGAGTCTTCTCCGGCTAAAATATGCATAGCAAAACATCACCGATCCGGAACACACGTCCGGGTAGGCTTCACACAACATGCCTATGTCCGTACTACGATTCCGGACTCTAACAAGGGGGACTTTACTTATCTACCCCAAGGAATACCACGATCTCGCCACACACTCGCGGGAGAGGGGTTTTCCCATGCAAAGGAAGAAGAGCTTCACATGCTCAAGAAGAGAATCGTTACCCTCACATTTTTCCGCGGCGCCATGAAGATGTAGCCGGATGGAAAGCTTCGCCTCGCCCTTGCCTTCGAGGATCCGGACTCGGATCGCGAATCGGTGCTCCGGTGCTCCGCCGGCGGCCGGAATTTGGGCTCACACCACCAAAGGAGTTCTCCCCTCTCTCTAAGATGAAGAAAGAGAAACTCAAAGTGAAAATGAGGGTTTCTCCCCCCATTTCCCGACTAATAACCCCCCAGGAGCATCCCCCACCGTCGGATCCAGATCCAAGGGAACGAACGGCCGAGATTAGATCCAAAATCCCAAAAACTGGGCCGAACACGGCTTGACACACGGCCGTGTGTCTGGCCGTGTAGCTCATTCGCCGATCGACACGGGTCTTGACACGCTGTGTTCGAGGCCGTGTGCCCCACACACGGCTTGAGACACGGCCGTGTGTCTCAGGCCGTGTCCTTCTCTGACTCGAGACTGCACAAAAACGCATTCGACCACTGAACACGGGTAGGCACACGGCCGTGTGCCTGGCCGTGTGCCCCTGAGATGACCTCAAATCGAAAAGTGGTCAACATGAAAGTTGTAGATCTCGTCGAGACGAACAAAATTCATGTTGACCATTTTTCCACCCGACACCGTTTTGACTCTCAAAACGGTGTCCGAACGCGATCATCTCCGAGGTTGGGGTCTTACAACTCCCTCCCCCTTAAGAGAATTTCGTCCCGAAATTAAGAACAGAGACTACACAAAATAAACATAACGAGTACCTGAGGGGAACAACTCGGGGTACTCCTCGCGCATTGCCTTCTCTCGCTCCCAAGAGAGCTCCTCGCGTCCGCAGTTATCCCAACGGACCTTCACCATTCTGATTTCCTTGTTCCGAAGCCGCTTGACTTCGAAATCCTCAATAGATATGGGCTTGACTTTCGTTGTCAACCCTTCCTCAACCGGCACCTGATCAACCGCGATCACTTACGAAGGCTCTTGCACCGCCTTCCGCAACACAGAAATGTGGAACACATCATGTAAACCACCCAATTCCTCCGATAGCCTCAAACGGTAAGCCGCTTCGCCGACTCGCTCCAGAACCTCAAAAGGTCCAAGGTATCTTGGGCTCAGCTTCTTCAAGCGTCTCACCCGCGAAACCCCCTTGAACGGCTTCACTTTCAGATATACCCAATCGCCTACCGCGAACTCCACGTTCCGGTGCTTGGCATTGTAATACTTCGCTTGCCGGTCCTGAGCGATCAACAAGCGCTCCCGAATGATCCGCACTAACGAGGTAGCACTCTCCACCTCCTGCTTCTTGTACAACCTTGCCTCACCCGTTTCAAGCCATGATAACGGCGTGCAACACTTCCTACCATACAGGGCCTCGAAGGGCGCCATTTGTATACTCGCTTGGTAGCTGTTGTTGTACGCGAACTCCACCAAATAAAGGTGGTCTTCCCAATGCTTACCGAAATCCAGAACACACATGCGTAGCATGTCCTCCATCGTTCTATTGACCCTCTCGGTCTGCCCATCCGTCTGCGGATGGAAAGCTGTACTGAACTTTAACTTTGTCCCTAGCATCTGCTGCACCAACCTCCAATCATTTGACGTGAACCGCCCATCGCGATCACTCACAATGCTACGAGGCACTCCATGCAGCCTGACAATATTGTCAACGTACAACTTTGCCAATTTCTCCACTGGATCATCCTTCCTATGCGGAATGAAATGCGACACCTTAGTTAGCCGATCTACGATCACCCAGATGGCGTTGTTCCCCTTCTGCGATCTTGGCAACCCGTGCACAAAGTCCATGGATATATCGTCGAATTTCCACTCCGGTATAGGCAAGGACTTCAGAAATCCTCCCGGCTTTTGGCACTCCGCCTTCACCAAGGCGCACGTTTGGCATTTAGCCACATACAACGCCACATCTTTCTTAAGCCCCGGCCACCAAAACAACTTTTTGAGATCACGATACATCTTCGTGCTCCCTGGGTGGATTGAGTACTTGGTATGATGAGCCTCATACATCAACTCCGCCCGGAGGTTACCCCCACTTGGGACGCACAAACGATGATCCTTCCTTAATAACCCATATTCTACCGAGAACTGGGAATTTGACCCATCCAAAGCGGCCTCCAAAAGCTCTTTCATGGAGTCATCTAACTCCAATGCCTGCCGAACCCGGTCAGCCAGGTCATACTGCACCTCTGTCCAGTTTTACATTGCTTTGGCACTCGTCTGCTTGTCCACGCAATAGATCTCAAGCTCCTCCAACTCCCGCACTAGCCGCTTATCATGCACCGACAACCAGTTGGCTCGGGCGGGAGCCCTGCGGCTCAGCGCATCCGCAACTGCGTTGCCCTTCCCGGGTACATAATGTATTTTGAAGGTGTAGTCCCCCAGGAACTCCATCCACCTCCTCTGCCTCAAATTGAGATCCTTTTGATCCAACAAGTATTTTAGGCTCTTGTGATCGGTGTATATGTCGACCCTTACTCCGTATAGGTAGTGCCTCCACAACTTGAGTGCAAATATCACGGCCGCCAACTCCAAGTCGTGCACCGGATAATTTCTTTCATGCACCTTTAGCTGACGCGATCCATACGCTATCACGCTACCATGCTGCAACAACACGCAGCCCAAACCGCTACCCGAAGCATCGCTATACACCTCAAAGCCCTCGGTCCCACTCGACGAACTAAGCACTGGCGCCGTGGTCAACCGACTTTTCAGCTTTTCAAAAGCTTGCGCACACACATGCGCTCACACAAAACTTCGATCTTTCCTTGTCAAAGTCGTGAGAGGTAGTGCCATCCGCGAGAAGTTCTCCACGAAGTGCCTGTAATAGACGGCAAGCCCCAGCAACTCCGGACTTCCTCTACCAAAGACAACACAGGCCACTCTCGTATCACAACAATCTACGCCGGATACACCGCAACACCTTCCCCACTAACTACGTGACCAAGGAATGCCACTGAGGATAACCAAAACTCGCCTTTGGAGAACTTTACGTATAGCTCGTTCCTCCTTAGCGTCTCCAAAACCAAACACAGGTGCTTGAGGCGATCTTCTTCGCACTGCGAGCACACCAATAGGTCGTCAATAAAGACGATCCCAACATGGTCTAAGTACTCCCTGAACGTTTTGTTCATCAAATCCATGAACACCGATGGCGCATTAGTCAGCCCGAACGGCATGACCGTAAACTCGAAATGCCCATATCTTGTGTTGAACGCTATCTTTGGGATAACACTTCCCTTGATTCTCATCTGATAGTAACCAGACATAAGTTCCAACTTTAAGTACACCGATGACCCACCCAAATGATCAAACAGATCGCCAATACTTGGGATCGGGTACTTGATCTCTTTTAACGACTTGCTCAGTTCTTCATAAACGATTCAGAGCCGCAAACTCCCGTCCTTCTTCTACACGAAGAGGGCCGGTGTGCTCCAGGACGACAAACTTGGACGCACAAAACCTTGATCCATACGCTCTTCAAATTGAACTTTCAGTTCTGCCAACTCATTAGGCGTTAGCCTATGAGGAGAGCATGACCCAGATTTGGCACCTGGCGCCAGCTCACTCACGACATCGATTGCTCGCTACGGAGGGACTCCAGGGAAACACATCAGGAATATACCCGAGATACTACCCAATGTAGGCTCAGGCTTCAAAGCCTCCCATGATGGCAGTAACGACGCTTGCACGTCGAATCCCTGACCCCTAAACCGTAACCTTGCAACACAGAATCTCTTTTCGCGCGCATCGAACATCCGTAACGCCACAACGCATCCAATTTGTCCTTTGCCATCGAAGAAGGTACTTCAATACATGATATAAACCCCTTGGACAAAAGGTGCGCGAATCTCCCGTATCGAACAATGCTCTCGCCAGATTGCTAATAATCCAAACAAAGCCTAGAACCTCCAGTCCTAAGCTAACACGCAAAAGGGTGGCAGGTATAAGAAGCTAAATTGCTATCAATTACACCATACCTGTCTTCCCGACGGTTGACCATACGGCCTCCTGCTGGCCAAGGCTGTCCATTCCCAGTTGGACCGGAGTAAACAGCGGTGTGACGAACGCCACCGCCTTTCCCTTCTCCTCAGATATTGCCCCTGACTTCTCTTTGGACATTGGGCGTCCAAACCAACAATCCCGGGCATAGTGCCCCGGCTTTCCACACACAAAGCATTCATCCAGGGTTTGGACTGTAGTCGCTCCGGATGTGCTAGAGGAAGGGACTAGACCCGACCTCCTAGCCTTCTTGTAACACCTACGGTACCCAGATTTTGAAGTTGTCCGCTTCACCACCGAATCTTTTGCCACAGGATCTCCGACTGTTCCTGCCAAAACTTTCCTTGCCTTCTGAGCACTCTCCCAACACTCTCTAGCGAGGTGCCCTTTCTTGCCACAAGAATAACATTTGACGGTAGTTTGGGTAGTAGATGACCCAGCCTCTTCTCTCGTCATCTTTCGATACGCAGTCCTTATAGGATCTGTAAGGTTTGGTACCCTATTCACCGGTACTCGGTGGGTTTCCCCCAACTCCACTTCCAAAGCTCTGGCTGATTCCACCAAAGCTCGGAATCCCAATAACTTTGGTCCTAGTAGTAGGATACGCAACTCGCTGCGCAGACCGTTATAAAATCTATCCACTATAGATTGCTCGCTTTCCCATTCAAAGCCTGGGTACCGCCTTACCATGAGGAACGTCTGCAAATATGCGTCCACCGAATGCGCTCCCTGCGCCACAGTTAGGCTCCTCTGCTGCTCTACATGACCCCCAAATGCCCTTTGCTCCAACATACCACCCGATGTTGGGGCCACCTCAGGGACAAATGGTTGCACATTACTCCCATGATGTGCATTGGTCACAGCGAACACCGCTTCAACCACCCTTCTTATGGTTTCCAAAGACGTAGGGGTCTCCGGCACGTCGCTGGGTGCAGTACTTTTCCCAGAAAGTGTGCATTCAGACTGCCACGCGCCACACTTGTACACCTACAATCGTACAGAACACCAATAAGGGACCGAACAAAATTGCAAAAAGCAATTATAGGAACACGCAGGTTCCCCAAACATGTGTATTTTCATTCCTAAGTGGACATTCATGGGTTCTTTTCATGTTATAACGATGACGCACATACATGTGCTCACCACCCCTTAAAGTGAATTCGTCCACGAATTCATTTAAGCTTGACCGAAACCAGTAGTCTGATACCAATTTGTAACACCCCTATTCGTCGCATTGCATATAGCAGTAGGTCCGGCCGGGGCCCGACGCCATATACTACGGACAGACCGGTTGGTTACGCATTGAAACCATACAACTAATCAAAGCGTCCTACACAACACCTAGCGGAAGCAAATTTAATTAAGTTGCAAAAGAATAAGAACCCTGCCAAAAAGCATGAATGTCCACTACAACCCAGGAATGAGTACATACACAAAAGAGAACTGGCCTTAAGGCCTTACAATGTTCACTTAACAAAGTAGTGTCTTCCAAACCTCGGCACGCAGGCCGGCCACACATGAGTACAAGAGGTAAAACACTCAAAACAAGGCCTTCGAGGGCCAGCACAGCAACTTGGGCTTTAGCCCGCTATTTACCTCTCGGCTCCGCAGCACCTGCAAGCAACAACCCACCGCACGGTGGTAGACAAAGGCAACGGTCAGCAATGCTGACCAAATTATAACGATTCCGCCCCCAAACCGGGGAGGCAAAGCTTCTTCCCTGCACTTGTTAGCAAAACACACAACACAGCCAAACAAGCATCTCAACATAGGTGCACGCTCTCACGGCCGTACACCCCGTGCTCTCAGGGCACTTACTCGGTGAAGCCAGTCCGAACCCCGTCCGGTCCTCGACTCCACCACCACCCCCAGGATGGCAATCTTTGTGAGCATTTAGTCTTCTCAGCCGCAGCCTAGACTCGATCTCCAAATCTCAGTAAGTCCCACGTAAACTTTAGGTCGCTTTAACCGAGCAGGTGGAGCGGGTAGAGGGCTACTAGTCCGTTGCTCACTCCGCCACTGCCATTTGGCCCTTTGGCACGGACTAAGCTTTCCCCAGTCCCAAATAACGATCAAACATGATACTTAGCCCTGCTAAGTACCCGGTTGGCTCCCAGGCCACCGATATGACAGAACTACATTTCCGTCCAAGATTTCCGGGTGCACCTCGGGTTTCATCCCCAAGGCTCCCTGCCGCAATCAAACATGATACATAGCCCCGCTATGTTCCCGGCTGGCACCCAGGCCACCGAGATGGCAGAACTTTGTTTTCGCCCAGATTTCCGGGTGCACCTCGGGGTTAATCCCCAAGATTCCCTGATGCATTCTACCGCATAGCAACCCGAAAACAACCACAACGCTCGGAGTCTTCTCCGGCTAAAATATGCATAGCAAAACATCACCGATCCGGAACACACGTCCGGGTAGGCTTCACACAACATGCCTATGTCTGTACTACGATTCCGGACTCTAACAAGGGGGACTTTACTTATCTACCCCAAGGAATACCACGATCTCGCCACACACTCGCGGGAGAGGGGTTTTCCCATGCAAAGGAAGAAGAGCTTCACATGCTCAAGAAGAGAATCGTTACCCTCGCATTTTTCCGTGGCGCCATGAAGATGTAGCCGGATGGAAAGCTTCGCCTCGCCCTTGCCTTCGAGGATCCGGACTCGGATCGCGAATCGGTGCTCCGGTGCTCCGCCGGCGGCCGGAATATGGGCTCACACCACCAAAGGAGTTCTCCCCTCTCTCTAAGATGAAGAAAGAGAAACTCAAAGTGAAAATGAGGGTTTCTCCCCCCATTTCCCGACTAATAACCCCCCAGGAGCATCCCCCACCGTCGGATCCAGATCCAAGGGAACGAACGGCCGAGATTAGATCCAAAATCCCAAAAACTGGGCCGAACACGGCTTGACACACGGCCGTGTGTCTGGCCGTGTAGCTCATTCGCCGATCGACACGGGTCTTGACACGCCGTGTTCGAGGCCGTGTGCCCCACACACGGCTTGAGACACGGCCGTGTGTCTCAGGCCGTGTCCTTCTCTGACTCGAGACTGCACAAAAACGCATTCGACCACTGAACACGGGTAGGCACACGGCCGTGTGCCTGGCCGTGTGCCCCTGAGATGACCTCAAATCGAAAAGTGGTCAACATGAAAGTTGTAGATCTCGTCGAGACAAACAAAATTCATGTTGACCATTTTTCCACCCGACACCGTTTTGACTCTCAAAACGGTGCCCGAACGCAATCATCTCCGAGGTTGGGGTCTTACAGTTTAATCGTGAAATCATGATTGACCCTCCCTCTTCCCCTATTTGACAATATTAAAAGCTTCCTTAAGTCTAGAGAAGTCGGTTCCACACTTTCCCTGAAGCAGTCGAGCCATTTGGTAGTGTAGTTGAAGAACACCAAGCGGAACAAACACCGTCAATGGCGACACGACGATCGGCCCGACACCAACCCACTGAAAACAACATATCCCTCTCCTCTTTCTCAGTGGATAGATCTCTATCCATTGGCTGCAAGTTTTTGGGCCAATTGGCTCTAGATCGGGTATGCTGGAATCTCCAGCTTTGGAGCTTTAAATTCAATGCCTAAAATCAGATTCCAGCCACCTCCGGTCGGCCAACCACCACCTATCGCAGACCACCACCTATCGCCGACCACCACCTCAATTAAGGTGATGGTGGCATTGGCCGGCCGGGGAGGTGCTTAGGTGGCCAGGAAATCTCCTCCCAAAACTTCCCAAGATGAGCTGCTATGAGCCTCGATTTCACAAGGATGAAGAAAGGATTCTGGGAAGGCCAACATGGCAGCAGACGCTGTGAGCCGGGGAGCCACCACATCAGGAGCAGAGCCTCAGTTGATGGCTATGGAGCTGGTGCAGATGTTGGAGGAGATGAAAATATCTCTGGTATTCGAGGATGATCCAGAGCTTTACGAGGAGTACCTAGCATCAATGAGTACCACCGACGACATTCGGGATCGCATCAGGGATGGGCAGAGGCTGGATGCGAGGATGGAGCCAATTATTAGGGCCTTGGAGGAAGGCACAGCTGAGGATTACTCTCTGAAAGATGGGCTTCTATGCTTTAGAGGCCGAGTCTATATACCAACAGGAGGCCAAATTTGGGAAGATATCATGATAGAGGCACACTACAACAGATATTCAGTGCACCCGGGTATCACGAAGATGGTAGCGGATCTGAAGAGGACTATGTATTGGCAGGGCATGAAGAAGGATATTACATACTTTGTGATGCATTGCGAGTCTTGCCAGCTCGTAAAGGCGAAGTACAAGAGTCCGGCCGGATTATTGCACCCACTTCAGGTGCCAGAGTGGATATTTAAGGACATAGCCATGGATTTTATACTTGCGCTACCCCGATCTCATGCAGGGAATGATTCGATTTGGGTGATCGATGATAGAAATTCGAAGGTGGCAAGGTTTATTCCAATCAGGAAGGACGCTCCTGTTAGTGATTTGGTACGGAAATTTGTGGAGCAGTTTGTCTGCTACCATGGAGTGCCCAGGACGATCCTGTCAGATCGGGATGGATGGTTTATGTCCTAGGAATGGAGGTCAGTTCAGGCCTACCTAGGATCTCGGTTGAATTTCAGCATGACTTTCCACCCTCAGACGGACGGGCAGACAGAGCGCACAAACCGGACACTGGAGGATCCTCTACACTTATGCATTTTGGACCACGGAGAGCCCTAAGAGAGACTATTGTCGTTGATCGAGTTCTCCTACAACAAAAGTCACAGTCCAGCATAGGCATGGACCATTACGAGGCATTGTACGATCGGAGATGTAGGACACCACTATCTTGGATCCAGGATGAGGATCTGAAGACACAAAGCTCGGAGTTCATAGAGGAAACGGATGCTCATGTGAGATTTGATTCGGGATAGGATGATGGAGGCCCAGAGAAGGCATGCCAAATAATACGATGTGCGACATTGTCGGGTGGAGTTCCAGGTGGTAGACTGAGTTTTCATGAAGATACAGCTGATGCATGGAATATCGCGGGTTCGCGGGCGGAAGAAGCTCAGTCCGGGATGCATGGGGACTTACAGGATCCTGGAGCGGATCGGTCCCTTGGCTTACAGATTGGAGCTGCCACTAGAGTTAGATGTATTGCACGATGTCTTCCATGTCTCTTCACTTAGGAGGGCTCTACTATGACCTGAGCAGCTGATTTTCACTACCGATGACACGGTGGCTTCGGATCAATCTGTCAGCATTAAGACGGTCAGGATCGATGATACAGTAACGTGTCTTGCGGCGCAAGAAGGTTCCGCTAGTCAAGGTCATGTGGAGGAACCATGGGCAGGAGTAGCACATATGGGAGCCACGGGACCTAATGCAGCAGAGGTACCCGGATCTCTTCGTGTTAGGTATACCTTCAAATTTCAAGGAATGTTACATACATTTACTTTAGTACAAACCCCGTAGGCCCGACCTTAATTTTGGGGATGAAAGTTTTATTTTTATATATTTGGATTTGTAACATCCCACAAACTACTAGACTCCTAAGAGTGGTTTTTTCATGACTACGTCATGACAAAACCATAGGAAGCCCAAGAAGACTAAGTGAACCTTGGATTTAAGGTGACATCACCTTAGTCTACAATTAGCTCATTCTTTTAACCACCTCTAGGGTTTGACCATAGGGCTTCAACTTGACTCCAGGACCCCACCACAACACTTCTAACCCTTAAAGGAGGTCAATGGGTCACCAAGGACCCATTGGGGTCAACCAAAAGTGTCAAGTTGAACAAAGTCAACCCAAACCTTAATTAGGTCAAACTTGCTCACACATGGTCAATTGACCCCCCCCCCCCCCCCCCCGCCTTAGCCAAGGCACCCACCTAGACCTTCTTAAGCCCTAAGGGAGGTCAATGGTCACCATGGTCCCATTGGGGTCAACCAAAGAGGCTAAGTTGACCAAAGTCAACCCAAGTCCCAAAATGGTCAAAGTGCCCTAACTAAGGGTCAAGTGGACACTAAGGTGCCTAACCCACCCTACCCATCCCTTCATATGCCTTAGGGGAGTCAAATGGGTCACCAAGGACCCATTAGGGTCAACCCAAAAGGTCAATTTGACCAAGGTCAACTAAACCCTATGTTTTTGTCAAATTAGCCTAAGTGGACCTAACTAAGCCCAACTCACATGGGCTATGCCCAAATAGAGTGGCCCATTAGCTTTAGGAGGAAGGAATTTACCTAAATTGCCATTAAAATGGTGGAAATAGTGACTAGGAGAGAGAAAGCTCCACTTCCCCTTTAATGGAGGAGAGAGAATGTGAGAAAGAGAGGTCATTCATGGCCGAGGGAGGCCAAAGGCCTCACTTTTCATTCCCAATTGCTGGATTCATCTCCCTTGATGAATTAGGAGAAGATGAAGAGGCTTTCCAGGCTGTACAAAGGCTGGGTTCACTAGGTTCTACATTGGCCGAAATGCTCCTTCATGACCATTAATGGTTAATTCAAGATTGACCCTCCCTCTTCCCCATTTGGCAATCTTAAAAGATTTCTTAGGTCTTGAGAACTCGGTTCCACACTTTCCCTTAAGCAGCTGACCCCTTTGGTAGTGCAGTTACAGAACACCAAGCGGTGCCACCACCGTCACTAGCGATACGATGATCGGCCTGACTCCAACCCTCTAAAAAGGTCCTATCCCTCTCCTCTTTCTTAGTGGATAGATCTCTATCCATTGGCTGCAATGTTTGGGGCCAATTGGCTCTAGATCGGGTAGGTCGAAAACTACAATTTTGGAGCTTTAAATTCCATTCCTAAAACCCGATTCCGTCCACCTCCGTCCGGCCTACCAACGTCTATCGTCGGCCACCACCTCAACTAAGGTGATTGTGATATTGGCCGACCAAGGAGGCGCTCAGGGGGCTGGGAAATGTCCTCCCAAAACTGCCCAGGATGGGATGCTGTGAGCCGTCGATTTCACGGGGACGATGAAAGGATTCTGTCCATCCTTACGCCAAGATTCGTGTCGCTGGTTTAATATAATTAGTATTAATATTTTTATTTCATTTCTATCACAGTTATTGTGGTGTTTTTAATTAAATATTAAAAATACTTTGATGTAAAATAA
This sequence comes from Platanthera zijinensis, assembly GCA_039513925.1. Lineage (NCBI taxonomy): Eukaryota > Viridiplantae > Streptophyta > Magnoliopsida > Asparagales > Orchidaceae > Platanthera > Platanthera zijinensis. The sequence continues at coordinate 172,208,472 of CM077081.1, read as the reverse complement.
GAGGTAATGTTCTATATGAAGTTATAGCCCTTGAAGTATAGTTTATTTTAAAATTAGTTTCAACCAATTTGAGTCACTTGTCTAACAACACCACACCAAATGGTGAAAGCTATACCTAGGGTAAAGCAGACACAAAGTTTTGTGCCCCTACTAAACCACTCATCCAAATGCTTTGAAATTGGGTCATACATTAGTCTCATCTATGTCTTTGACAAATCCAAAAATGGGAATTTTTGGAAAACATTTTTTTATAGTTTATGTAAAAATTTAATAAAATAGGTAATAATTAATTAAGGGGTCTAAGTACCACAAAACCAACCAAAATTTTGGTGGTTTTCCAATAAAGTCGTGATAAGAGCTTGGTAAAAATATCAGCCCATTAGGGGTCACTACAAGAAAAGTGGGTTTTTGTGACCAAATTTTAGTGAGGACAAATATTTCGTCACCAAAGGCAGGACTTTAGTGACAAAATTAAGTTTGGTTAGTAAAGATTTCATCTTTAGTGACAAAAGTAATCTCGATCACTAAAGAGACGTCTTTAGTGACAAAATTAACGTTCGATCACTAAACACAAGACTATAGTGACAAAATTAATGTTCGGTTACTAAATATATGTCTTAAGTGACAGAGATTTTGTGATTAAATATATTTTGTCACTAAATGCATGTTTTTAGTTTCATAATATAAATTTGTCACTATAATTCTTTTTAATTGAAAACATGTTTTTGTGACAAAATAATTGACTTAGGCTTCGTTTGGGGGGACTTATTTTCACCGGTCAAGCCGTAATGAACCCAATGAACCCATGAAAATAAGTCCTTCCAAACAAAGACTTAGTAATCAAAATAATTATAGTAAAAATATATATTTATCCAACTCTATTAGAATGTTGACATCTCTATAATTATTTATATAACATTACTATACAATTTGACTTTCATTTTCGCAAGCACAAAATTTTGACTTTGTCGCAATTTAGGTTACGGCTGAACAACATTGTACAACCTCGGTCTCGCGGAAGCGAAAGGCCCAAGCTGTAACCGTCTCGCTAGGCGAGCGGATCCCAGGGAAAGGGACATTCACGGGGCAAAAGGGACCTAGGAGAGAGGGGCCCAGGCGAAAGGGGCCCAGGAGAGATGGGCCCAGGCAAGAGGGGCCCAGGCAAGAGGGGCCCAGGCGAGAGGGGCCCAGGCGAGAGCCGTGCCATGGTCCGGGCGAGCGGATGCCCGAGAAGGGGCACTCACAAGGCGAGCGCCAACTCGCTAGGTGAGAGGACTCCAGGGTAAGCTCTCTCCCGCGAGACGGCGCTCTCGCCAAACGCCGGTTCAGCGAGAGGCCTAGTACCGGTTCGGCGTTCTGTCAAGGGCTGGTTCAGGTAGGGTTGGGTTTATCTTTTTAGCCCCATGTGATTTTACGCTTTTATCCTGCGGGGTCTGCATATAACCCTTCAGAACAGCAGAGTTTTGTTGTTGGCACACCAGACTAAGGGTATTCTGGTAACTTCAGGTAAGTTCTATTTGGTTAATGACAGTTCAGGTTCAGAGGCCTATAAATAGACCGGTAAGGTCCCTTGTAGAAGCAAGCTGACCCTTCTTCTTTTCCACTAAGGCACCTAGCTCAGCATTGGCTAGGGAGGGGAAGAATCTCCGATTCTTCCGGGTAAGAGGTGGGACCTCCACGCTGAAGTCCATGGTCTTTTTCTTTCGAGAATCTCATCAAGAGAGAGGTCCAAGGAGAGTAAGTGTGAGCTGTAATTTTAGATCCGAGCTTTAGTAGGGACCGACTTTATTGGTTCCAACATTTTTGTGGCGGTGATCGTGGATTCGCAGCCTACACAGAAGAACTTTGGGCTACCTCATGGCAGGAGATCTAGAAGGAGGAGATGAAGGCAGTTCCCAGAACCCGGGGGGATATATTGGGAGGGAGGAGTTCATGGAATCCATCGGGGGATCAAGGACATGCTGAAGCAGATCTCGCAGCGAGGAGATTACAAGACCCCTCCACCCCAAATGTATGGTCTCACGCCCAACGAAGGGATCGTCCCGGCAAGGATAGGATAGGACATGCCAGGGAGGCGACCAGGAAAGGAGGTAGCGGCGGAAGGAAGTCGGCGAGACCATTGAGGGAAGGGAACTCTTCGCCAGTCTCGCGAGTTCCGTATCGCCAGGGGAGATGGTCACACGAGTGGAGGTGGCGAGACCCCTAGCGAGAGGGTCACCTTTTTGCGAGCTGATTCTTTCAGCTCCCGTCCCAGAGGGGTTACGTGAGCCTGAGATGACCTATTACGTGGGAAAAGATGACCCCCTCCAGCACTTGTAGTGGTTCGAGGACGCGGTCTCCATCAGACCAATGACAGACGCATTCAAGTGCCACATCTTTGCCATCACTCTGAAGGACAAAGCCCGGGACTTGTTCCATCAACTCCCAACATGGTCGATATATGGTTTCGAAGACTTTAGCAGGAGTTTCCAATTACGCTTTTCGACCTCAAAGAAGAGGAAGAAGAATCCGGAATCCATTTTTCTTATCAAGCAGAAGGCCGACGAATCGTTAGCCTAGTACGTGGATCGCTTCCACGAGGAAATCCTGGATATTCAGGAGGTGCCGGGATTTTCTTTCCAGATGGCATTCATAGTGGGATTGAGGGAAGGCTTCTTCGAGATGATCCTGACTAGGAAGGCGCTGTTATCATTCGAAGGGTTGATGGAGAAGGCAGCAAAAGAGATAGCGATGGAGGCAGCAAACCCGGCGTTTGCTAATAAGTTGGCAAGGTTAATGGAGGTGGAGTCAAGGGAACCTGGAGGAGCGAGGCAGCAGGAAGGAAGTAGGAGGGAAGAGCCAAGAGGGCCGATGCATCAGGAGTTGGGTTGGAGACAGCCGGGAGGCCCTGTTCATGGGCATGGAAGAGGTTTCCACCAGGGGGGAAGGAACTACTACCAGGGAGGACAAAGGAGGTTCCATCAGCTGGGGTTGGGACATGGTCCTAGACAGCTCCCACCCCCACCTCAGCAAGCTATTGCCATTGGCCAGGGAAGAGGAAGACAGAGAGGAAGAGCATGAGTAGGAGCAGGGAGAAGGAGGAACACCCAAGAGGGGAGGTAGGATGGGGAGGTAGCCTTGCCGTATTGTGAACTCCACGAGGAGGAAGGACACGCGACAATTACCTACCAAAGTTTTTGGAATTGAAGGGCAGAAGAGGGGCGGGTGAGCAACAGCTACCAGTACAGATTGTAGAGGTGACTAGAACTGGAGAAGAGGATCGTTGCGTGGACCGATCGGACGTTGGAGATCGAGGATGGATCGGGGTGATCCATAGGGGGTAGGGATTGAGGCTACCCGCAAGGCCAGCCTTCATACCATATACCGTCAGAGCGTTGCCTTGACCTCGCAAGTCCCTCCCCGGATGAGAAGATCACTTTTTCCAGGAAGGACCTGCCGGATCACGAGGATCCCTTTTGTGATGCGTTGGTGATTCAGACTGCCATTGAGAACTTCACGGTGTCAAGGATCTTGGTATATAATGGGAGCTCTGTGAATGTCATCTTCAAAGAGGCATTCAACAAGATGAGAGTGGAAGCCAGGAGGGTGTTGGCAGCAGACGGACCGTTGTTCGGGTTCTTAGGAGAGCGGAAGGAGGTTGAGGGAGGAGTAGGGCTCCAGGTAACTCTGGGGGGGGGGGCTGTCCAGGAATTGTCGTTTTATGATAGTGGATGTCCCCAGCACTTACAATGCATTGTTTTGGCGCCCTTTGATCAGCGGCTTCATATGTGGGCCGTCTTCTTTCCATCAGTGCTTGAAGCTCAACTCAGGGATGACTAAGATCAGAGTGCGGGGAGATCCAAAGGCAGCTAGAGAGTGCTATGTGATGGCAGTAAACACCATTTCATTGAAGGGTGACGCGGAAGAGCTCGAGAAGAGGATGGAGCGAAGGGAGCAGGAGGAGAGAGAGGTGGCAGAAGTGGAAAGAGGCATTGCGGTTGAGCCAGAAATGGTTGGAGAGCAGGTGGATGGAGGTGAGAAGCAGGAGGAAAGAGAGGTGGCAGAAGTGGAGAGAGACATTGCGGTGGAGCCAGAAATGGCGGGAGAGAAGGTGGATGGAGGTAAGGAGCAGGAGGAGAGAGAGGTAGCTTGAGTGGAGAGAGTCATTGCGGTGGAGCCTGGAATGGCGGGAGAGCAGGAGGATAGGGGGGAGGAAGAAGAGGCCGGAGGAAGGAAAAGGAAGATAGGGAAATGGGGGATTCGACCGGAATGGAGGCTCAGCCGGAAGGAAGAGGGGGATCATTGCTGGGAAAGGATCCCGAGAAAGAGAGGGAGCAGGATGAGAGTCTAAGGGAGTAGGAGGAGAGCCATAGGGATCAGGAGGGAGAAGGGGAGCCCTCGAGGCTGAGGGCAACAGTGGAGATTCTTGAGATGGACATCCTAATGAAGGATGGGAAAAAGAAGATCAAGGTCAGCGGGGAGCTCACCCCTGAGGACCAGGAAGAGATCCGGAGGTGCGTGCAAGGGAACATTGAGGTCTTCGCTTGGAGAGCAGCTAATATGTCGGGGGTCGACGCGGACGTTCCGTGCCATCGTCTCAACCTTGACCCCAAGGTACGTCCCATTCAACAGAAGAAGAGGGCCATCGCTTCCAAGATGGCACGGCCCATCATAGAAGAGGTGGAGAAGCTGCTCCAAGAGGGGTTTATATTTGCAAATAGGTATCCGGAGTGGGTAAGCAATGTTGTAATGGTGAAAAAAGGGGAAGGAAAAAGGAGAATGTGTATCGATTTCTCTCTTTTGAATAAAGCGTGCCCTAAGGATTGTTACCCTCTGCCTCGAATCGACGCGCTGGTCGATTAAGCCGCCGGTTTTCCACTAATGAGTTTTTTAGATGCCTTTTCAGGGTACCACCAAATACGCATGCACCCCCCGGACATCAAGGATGTCACCTTTGACACTTTGGATGGGTGTTTCAGCTACAATATGATGGCCTTCAGGTTGAAGAATGCGGGGGAAACATACGAGAGGATGATGGATAGGGTATTTCAGTAACAGAAGGGGCGAAACCTCGAGGTCTACCTAGACGACCTGATAATTAAGAGTCGGGATCTAGAGTCCCACATTTTCGATCAAGAGGAAACCTTTAGAACCATAAGGAAGTATAAGATGGGGCTCAACCTTCTAAAATGCGTATTCGGGGACAGCAGGGGAAGTCTTTAGGACACCTCCTCACCCCATCAGGAGTGGAACCTAATCCAGACAAAGTAAAAGCGATCTTTGAGTTGGAATCTCCGAAGGATGCCAAGGAGGTCCAACATCTCACCTGTAAGTTGGGTGGGTTTAGCAGGTTCCTTTCCATGGCGGGAGAGAGGTGCTCCCCCTTCTTTTGAATTCTGAGGGGAGGGAAGAAATTTGAATGGACCCCTGAACGTGAGAGGGCCTTTCTAGCTTTGAAGCAACAGATTACCCGGATGTCTCTACTTCAAGGGCTGCGAGAGGGAGAGAGTCTGTTCCTTTACTTAGGAGTAGGGACGGGGGCGGTAAGTTTGGTCCTCATACGAGAAGAGGGTAAGAAGAAGTTCCCACTATATTACGTGAGCAGGGTCCTCAAAAAGGCAGAGCTAAAATACCCTATCCTTGAAAATCTATCCTTCGCCCTCATCATCTCAGCTCAGAAGCTCAAGCCGTACTTCAAAGCCCATTCTATCCAGGTCGTGACAGATCACCCTCTTCGCCACATTCTAAAGGGGGTGGAGCATTCAGGGAGGTTAGCCAAGTGGTCGATAGAGCTCAGCGAGTTCAACTCGACTTCGTCCCCCGAGTGGCCATCAAGGCACAGGTGATAGATGATTTCTTGGCAGATTACGTGGTCGAGGTCGAGGAGACGGAAGCACCTCCTATGATGGATTGGGAAATACTCGTGGATGGGGCCTCGATAAGAAGTTCTTTCGGAGGAGGGGTAATCTTAATGAGTCTTGAGGGGACCAGGATCGAGCAGGCTTTGAAGATCCACTTCGCTCTCACGAACAATCAGACAGAGTATAAAGCCATCATTGAAGGGCTCAGGATGGCTCGTGAACTTGGTGTACAGGACGTCAGGGTCTCCACGGATTCTATGGTGGTCGCGGGGCATATCAACGGGGAGTTTGAAGTGAGGGAGCCCACCCTTCAACTGTACCTAGTAAAGGCAAAGGGTATCATCGGGCAGTTCCGCAGCTTCTCAATTCGACATGTTCCAAGGGAAGAGAACACTCGGGCAGATCTTCTTTCTAAACACGGACCTCAGGCCAGAGGGACAATGACAGAGCTCTTCAGGCAATCCATAGAGGAGGGAGAATTGATGGAAATTGACCTAGAGGGGTCCTGGATGGACCCATTTGTGACTTTCTTGACATCAGGACGTCTACCCGAAGGGGACCTTGAGAGGAAGCGGGTCAGGTACAAGTCGGTGTATTACCTATTGAAAGAAGGAATTCTCTACCGAAAGATGTTATCTGGCCTACTAGCTCGATGCATGTCCGAGAAGGAGTCCTCGAGGGTACTGGAAGAAGTTCACTCGGGAGAATGTGGAAGCCATTCAGGGAGTCGGACCTTGGAAGGGAGGGTGCTGAGGCAGGGATACTTCTGGCTTACCCTCAAGAGGGATGCTGAAGAATTTGCAAGGAGATGTAGAAAATGCCAGGAGTTCGCCCCACTTCAACTCCTACCGGCTCAGAGATTGCGCATAATTACGGCTCAATGGCCCTATGTCATATGGGGTCATGATCTGGTGGGCCCGTTTCCCCAAGCAAATAGCCAGAGAAATTTCCTGCTGGTCATGGTGGATTAATTTTAAAAATGGTTAGAAGTGAAGGCATTAGCAAAGGTGACGTCGCAGGTAGTCAAAAACTTTGTGTGGGGAGATATCATCTACCGACATGGGCTCCCTTTGGCTATTGTCACGGATAACGGACCACAGTTTGCTAGTAGAGAATTTGTAGACTTCTGTGTCTAGCTTGGCATAGATCTTCCGTTCGCCTTGGTTCATCACCCGCGAAGCAATGGATAGGTAGAATTCGCGAACAAGATCATCGTGAACCTCTTAAAGAAGAAGGTAGAGAACTTGAGGGGAAGTTGGGTGGTGTAGCTCCCCTCCAATCTATAGGCTCTGAGGACTACACCAAATACTGCCATGGGAAAGACGCCCTTCAAACTCTTCCATGGCTCGGAGGCCGTCATACCTATAGAATTCGTGGTTGAATCCCTAGGGTGGCAGCAGCAAGTAGGGGAGATGAAGGGTAGCAAGAGGACAACAGAGAGGAGCAGAGGCTCTCTCTCGACCTGGTAGTGGAGCTCAGGGAGCTAGCATCAATCTGGCATGAGGAAGTCAAGCGCCGAATGTCCAAGTACTTTGATAAGCACATCAGGAATAAGCAATTCCAGAAGGGGAAGCTCAACCCCAACTTGGAGGGTCCCTTTATAATACAGGAGGTCTTGAAGTCAGGAGTGTACCACCTCCAAGATGTGGATGGGATACCCCTCGTTCGCGCCCGAAGCGGTGATGATTTGAAGCGATTATACCACTAATGTTGTCCTTTTTTATACTTATTTGAACATGCCTCTAATGATCTTCCTATTTGTAAGCGTGGCACGATTTTCTAATACAATGCATTTCTGGGTGACTTTCATGAGATGAGATTGCTGCGGTTGAGAAGAGGAGACCCCGAGAAGACCCGCTGACTAGACTCTCATAAACCTACCAGGGTTGTAGGCTCACTCGGTGGTTGGAGTTGGTTGAGGAGAGGAGACCCTGAGAAGACCCGCTGACCAGGCTCTCATGAAGCTGGCAAGGCTGTAGGCTCACTCGGTGGTTAGAGTTGGTTGAGGAGAGGAGACCCCAAGAAGACCCGCTGACCAGGCTCTCATCAAGCTAGTAGGGCTGTAGGATCACTCGGTGGATGGAGTTGGTTGAGGAGAGGAGACCCCGAGAAGACCCGCTGACCAGGCTCTCATCAAGCTGGCAGGGCTATAGGCTCACTCGGTGGTTTGAGTTGGTTGGGGGAGGAGACCACAAGAAGACACACTGACCAGGCTATCATCAATCTGGCAGGGTTGTAGGCTTACTTGGTGGTTGGAGTTGGTTGAGGAGAGAAGACCCCAAGAAGACCCGCTGACCAGGCTCTCATCAAGTTGGAAGGGTTGTAGGCTCACTGAGTGGTTGGAGTTGGTTGAGGAGAGGAGACCCCGAGAAGACCTGCTGATCAGGCTCTCATCAAGCTGGCAGGGCTGTAGGCTCACTCGGTGGTTGGATTTGGTTGAGGAGAGGAGACTCCGAGAAGACTCGCGGACCAGGCTCTCATCAAGCTGGCAAGGCTATAGGCTTACTCAGTGGTTGGAGATGGTTCAGGAGAGGATACCCCGAGAAGACCCGCTGACTAGGCTCTCATCAAGCTGTCAGGGTTGTAGGCTCACTCGGTGGTTGGAGTTTGTTGAGGAGAGGAGACCCCGAGAAGACCCGCTGAACAGTCTCTCATCAAGCTGGCAGGGATGTAGGCTCACTAGGTGGTTAGAGTTGGTTGAGGAGAGGAGACCCCAAGAAGACCCACTGACCAGGCTCTCATCAAGCTAGCAGGGCTTTAGGCTCACTCGGTGGTTGGAGTTGGTTGAGGAGAGGAGACCCTGAGAAGACCCGCTGACCAGGCTCTTATCAAGCTGGCAGGGATGTAGGCTCACTCGGTGGTTGGAGTTTGTTGGGAGAGGAGACCCCGAGAAGAACCGCTGACAAGGCTCTCATCAAGTTGGCAGGGTGGTAGGCTCACTCTGTTGTTGGAGTTTGTTGAGGAGAGGAGACCCCGAGAAGACCCGCTAACCAGTCTCTCATAAAGCTGGCAGGGCTGCAGGCTCACTCAGTGGTTGGAGTTGGTTGAGGAGAGGAGACCCCGAGAAGTCCAGCTGACCAGGCTCTCATCAAGCTTGTAGGGCTGTAGGCTCACTCGATTGTTGGAGTTGGTTGAGGAGAGGAGACCCCGAGAAGACCCGCTGACCAGGCTCTCATGAAGCTGACAGAGTTGTAGGCTCACTCGGTGGTTGGAGCTGGTTAAGGAGAGGAGACCCCGAGAATACCTGCTGACCAGGCTTTCATCAAGCAAGTAGGGCTGTAGGCTCACTCGGTGGTTGGAGTTGGTTGAGGAGGGGAGACCCCAGTCATGATAGGTAGGGTAAGGAAGTTTCCTGCCTAAAGAAAAAGAAGAGGGGAAATCGACCCCTCGATGCCACTCGCGCTGGGAGGTATCCGGAAAAGAGGAAAGAAGAAATGAGACGGTCTCACATGCAAGAGTGATGGGAGTACGATGACTCGCGCTCTGGGCAAGGTTTATACCCCAGCCAGGGGGCGAGACAAGGGGTTACCCCGTCTCACAAATACGAGGTGATCTTCATATTATCCCACAAATAACCAGAACGCAAAGGTATAACTTATCTAGGAGCGTGACACGTTATCCAAATATATATATATATATACATAACATCCAATAAATATAATGTCCAGTATAAAATAAGATCCAGAACTGGAATGAAAGGTACACTGGCAAGATGGTGAGAAAATAGTAATATCATGTTCTAGAAGCCTTCTACTCCTCGCTGGAGGACGAGCCCCTTTCCTCCTCGCCATAAATCTTCGGTACGAGGTCGCGGGAGGTGACGTCCTCGCAGCCTTCCTTAAAGACTCCCATGTCCTTCATCATCTTCAAGATCAACTCAGCAGTCCAGATGTTAGCATCTCAGCAGAGTTCTTTGACCTCCTCATGAGAATAATGAGGAGGTAGGGGAATCGCCGAGCAAGAGAGTGAGGGAGCAGTGTCCCAAAGCTGGGTGATATGGGACATCAGATCTTTTACCTCCGCCTCCAGCTCTGCTATGCGCGAGTGAAATTTATCCGCCGTCTTGGCATCCTGTAGAAACCATTTTTTAAGTCGGTATCAAGTATGCGGGAAATGAACTAAGTGGGGGAGGAAACTCACCACGCTGCCCCGAGCCTTGGCAAAAAGGTTTTTGGCTATAGCCAGCCTCTTTGCGAGGTCTCTAGACTTCTCGCGTTCCGCTGCAAGATTTACTTCAGATTCTTTCCAGTTTTGGTTGTTGAAGATCAGGAGGTGCGAGAGCCGATGCGAAAGCTCCAGGGTGCGTAGTTGGGAGTGTGCATCCTTTAGAACTAAGTCTCCTGAGGATGCCTTGTCGACAGGATCTATCTCGGTGCCCCCGTAAAGGCCAAAGCCCAAAGAGAAGGCATGACCCGTGGGCTGGTCCTGCTCTTTCCAGGAGGAAAGGAGGGTGGAAATTGATACTTGATTCTCCCCCTTGTCCCATATCAGAGTCGGGCCGTTAACTGCATCTAGAACCACAAGGCCCATATTGATATTTTGATGGGCAGAGGGGGCTTGGTGATTGAAAGAGCCCACCTCGCAAGATGGAGACTTGGATAGTTGACACGAGGTGCTAGCTTGCTGGGCGAGCAGTGCCGCCTCTCCAGTTTGTGAAACGGCCCGTTGGGGAGATGCCTGAGGTGATCGGGGAGACTAAGACCCTGGGAAGATAGTGCTCAGAGACCCCGACACCACCACCATCTCCCGGGGGGCCTTCCTCGTCTTCTCGATTGGGAGGGACACCACTTTCTTCATCGTCATCTTCATATTTTTGGGGGGGCTGAGGTGAGACAGAGCAGATCCTTCAACAGGCATTTTCTTTAGGGAGGGGGTCAAGGATTCCTTAGCCGCCTAGGCCGCCATATTGGCGAGAGTGATATCTTTAGATGGTTAGAAGTTGCTTTTGAAGGGAGGATGAGCGGGCACGTTCCTCTCTCCTAATAAAGGAGATACGAAGGGTTAAAGGCGAGAAACGACGAGATGAAAATAGTAAAGGTGAGATCAAAGGGGGAGGGGGCGAGCATACCTTGGCTAGGAAGTACGGTGATCAGGGAGTCGAGGCCGCGCCTCAGGAGCTGAACATCAATGTTCTTTCCGGCAATGTAGTCACAGAGAAGCTTATCTGTGCCGCCAACTTAGGGAGTTATGTAGAACTCTTCAGTAGGCGAGACGGGCGCGAGCGGGACGCACCCCAAGTTGCTGCGGACAAATACAAAGCGCGTGAGCCAGTGGTGGTTTTTGTTGGGCGTCTCGCAGACCTTGAGACCTTGCCCCGTGAAGTACGACACCCCATCATGGTTGGCGTGGTAGATGAACAGCTTATGGAAAACGGTCAAGCTAAACTCGATTCGCTCTTGCAGCATGTAACTGGCAAAGGCGACCAGTACCGAGATTGCGTTGGAGTTTAGCGGTGCGGGAAATATGCAAAAGTATATCAGGACTTGTTTTACCTCCGGCCAGCGAGGCAGTCACAACCCTGCCTCGAAGTGCGAGACGGGGAAGGCGAGTTCCCCGGAGTAAAACGTATTGATGGACTCGCTGTCTTTAGATAGACGTGACTCGAATCCCTCCGTTAGAAACTCTCGTGTGAAGGCGTCATATTCTTCTGCGGAAATGCGGCCGCGGGTGGGGGGGGAGTCGTGATTGGCGAATCACCTCCCGCATCGGCTGCGCCCCTTGCCCTCCTCAAATCTCTTCTTTCCTATGATTATGCGAGACGACTGGGGCAGGAGACGGAGAGGACCAACGAGACTGTCTATGGTTGAGGAGTGAGATTGCAGAGAGAAAATCGGTACGCGAGATGGATAGGAAACGAGGATGAGTACTGGGGCGAAGCGGTGGATGAGAGCGCAAGATTGACCCGGGTAAGGGGATATTTATAGCAAGCATATGATTTGGAGAGAATGAACATGCAGAAAAAATTTATGCGGAGGAAGGCGAAGAGGCGGATGACTTTTTCTCTCTCTAGGCCTCGATTTGCGCAGCCCCACATGGGCCCTTAGCATGGCGAAGCGGTGGAAACAGAGGAATCAGAATTTAAAAACTGAGAAAAATTAGCATAAATATATGATCTAAGTGTTGTGTTATGATGAATCAAATAGTCACAAAAGTGCAAATAATTATTAAATTAATAAAGCCTTCATCCCGCGCGAAGCGGACAGCTAGTTTGCAGGACACATAGTTTGGGCGAGACGGAAGCATAGAACATATTATTACGAAGCCATGAATAAAGGAGAGAGAGGCGAGACGGGATGAGAGTTATTCAATTCTTGTTCCACCTCCAGCGTCCTCCGATGCGAGACCTCGCAGAGGGAGGCCGGCTGGGGAGGTGAAAGGCGCGAGCTGCATCAACACCACGGCGTGCAAGACAGAGCTGCTAATCGACATCATTTAGAATCGCCTGGGGGTCAGTCTCGTCTATTTCAATATCAGCGTCAATCTCTGAAGTAAGGCGGGCGCACTCCACTTCCATCCAGTCAATCCGATGGTCAGCAACTTGCTTGTCCTTTTCCAACTCATGGATGATGCGCGAGTGCTTCCAAAACATCTCGGCTACCCTGCGTTTCATCTCCAGCAGATCCATGGGATCACCCAAATAATTCTCGATCTCATCAAGGGGAGGAGGGGGCGAGGCGACTATTTGTTTGGAGTAATCCTCAGCAGGCAAGTCCTCGGATGGCGAGTCCTCAGTATGCGAGCCATGCATACCTGTGTGGAAAGCTGAGGGGGTGAAATAGAGATGGTCCTGGCAGTGGAATAGAAAAGAGGTAAGCGGGGGAGGAGGCCGGAAATGGAAGGTTTCTTACTAGGATGGCGAGAGGTCCCTGCGGTATTGGAAAAGTCGTCCCTCTTCGCAGCAGGAGTAGACGGAGGGGTAGATGGTTGAGGCGAGACAGACTGCTGGCGGTGCTCGGCGGTGTTGATTTGCATACTCTCGGGGAGATGAGAAGGCGCTAGATCCTTCTAAAAATAGGCAGTAAATGAGATGGCGAACGAGGTAGGAATAAAGGGAGATTAGTGGCAGGGGTTCTACCTCCTTTTCTCTAGGAGGTGCAGGGGGAGGAGGGATACGCCTCTCTAGGAAGGTGCGGGAGGGTTCCTCCGCTGAGGGAGCAAGATCTGCTGCTTTTTCCTTCTTCGGGGGAGAAGATGACGGTAAGGAGGGTGGAACACGGGTCGGAATCTTGTTCAGGGCCGCATCGGTCACCTTATTCCTTTGACGCACTGTCGCGATGTGGTCACGGAAACTCTAGCTGAGAGACATGTGGGTCGAGGCTAGAAGAGGATAGAATGGGGAAGGAAAGGGCCACTACAAGTTGGTGGAAATCTCAAATTTATATATTCAGGTAAGGGGCCTACCAAAAGATTCTGTCATAAATTAACTTTAATGACGCGAGCCTCGGTTGAACTTTCTTTTCGAGTTTGGGACAACCTCGAAAAGAGCGGGGATTGTGTAAACCTCGGGCTTGAGGAAGCGAAAGGCCCAAGCTGTAACCATCGCACAAGGCGAGCGGATCCCAGGGAAAGGTACATTCACGGGGAGAAAGGGGACAAGGCAAAAGGGGCCTAGGCAAAAGGGGCCTTGGAGAGAGGGGTCCAGGAAGGAGGGGCCCAGGCAAGAGGGTCCCATATGAGAGGGGCCCAAGAGAGAGCTGCGCCATGGTCCGAGCGAGCCGATGCGCGAGAATGGGCACTCGAAAGGCGGGCGCCAACTCGCTAGGCGAGGGGACTCAAGGGGGAGCTCTCGCCCGCGAGACGGCGGGCTCGCCAAACGCCGGTTCAGCGAGAGACATTGTACCGGTTCGGTGTTCTGTCAAGGGCCGGTTCAGGTAGGGCTGGGTTTATCTTTTTAGCCCCATGGGATTTTATGCTTTTAAACTGCGGGGTTTGCATATAGCCCTTCAGAACAACGGAGTTTGGCTGTTAGAAGACCAGACTAAGGGTATTCTGGTAACTTCTGGTCAGTTCAATTTGGTTATTGATAGTTAAGGTTCAGAGGCCTATAAATGGACTGGTAAGGTGCCTTGTAGAAGCAAGCTGACCCTTCTTTTCCACTAAGGCACCTAGCTCAGCATTGGCTAGGGAGGAAAAGAATCTTCGATTCTTCCGGGTAAGAGGTGGGACCTCCACGCTGAAGCCCACAGTCTTTTTCTTTCGAGAATCTTGCCAAGAGAGAGGTCCAAGGAGAGTAAGTGTGAGCAGCAATTTTAGATCTGAGCTTTAGGAGTGACCGACTTTGTTGGTTCCAACAAACACCAGCTATGAGCCGATAAAGGATGCATCGACATGCTAGGTGCACCTTCAAGAGTCCCGTCCACGCCATCAACTTTGAGTGTACGAGATCTGATTTTAGTCAACCATAAGTCTGCCAAGCAAGATCTTTCATAGAAAGATTGATGCTATATAAATGGAATTTATGGGGGCAAGATGGTGAGGAGTAGGATAATATGTTAATTTTGGGGTTGAGTTGTGCACTTATGAGATCAAATTTTGTAATTTTTAACTAACACCATTAATATATACGAGTCATGGTTCGGTCTAATGTATTTTTGCATTAGATCCACGATCTCAATAATTTCAACTAACATCATATTGTAACTTCTCTCACCCTAACCCGCACCCGGAACAAAACTACCGCCTCATAAACGACACAGAAAACCCTCACAACCCATTTCATTTCCTCTCAGAAAACCTTTGCAACTCCCGCGCATCCCCTTTGCCTCCCCAGCACCGACGCACACGTATCGAAACCCGTCGACTCTAGCCACCACTCGAAGCCCTCGCCGCTGCCTCTCCTCCTCCACCACACCCACCGTTGTCGCTCCTTTTAAAGGAAACCCTAGTTCCTCGCACCTCGCTCGCTCCTCTCCTGCATCCGTCAGCCACCACTCGAAGCCCCTGCCGCTCATCTTCCAGTTTAAGGTTTTTCTCCATCATACAAAATTTTGGAATTTTTTCATTCACTGCTACCCTATCCTTAATGTAATTCATTAATTACTTTTGTATTAATAGTAATTAACATCTAAGTAATTACTAAAATTTATCTGAACTAATCATTAAGTAATAATTACAATCTTTATAATTCTTAAAATGACTTTTAACAGTTTGGGTATCAGTAACATTAAATAATCTATTGGGTCAATCGTAATACCACTAAATTGTTACCAGATACTTTTGTGCAAATTTCAAATTAATTACTATTGTTAAATCCCATTAGATAATATTATCCCGTAGTAATTTTGCAAACCTGCTATTATAGATAATTAACTCCATCTCCTAATCCCGTAATGACTGCATATACCAAATTCACTCGTTTATAAAGTTTTAGTTCGATCTGCTTTGTTGCTATTTATTTATTATCTGCTGCTCATTTTCCTATTACAAATCTCCAGTTCCTCCTCTACTAAGAATAATATCGATAGGTCAGAATGTTTTTGAAGATCAACTAACATCCTATGTAGCAGAGGAATAAATATAGAGCATAAGAAAAATTTAAAGAATGCGTTTAACTATTACATAATTTCAATATGAGAAGCAAATAGTAAACCCATATAATACAATGATAAGAGAAAAGAGGGAAATCTTAAAATAAAATATATCATGAAGACCCCAATGTTGCAGCAGCCCACCCCTATTGGAATTTTTAGTTAAGAACACCATAACAGTAATTTGGATGTAGAAAAACATAGATATCTATAGTTAACAACAACATCCACTTTTGAATTTGAAAAAATATTAACCATCCTAAGTTTATGCACATGAAAAAAGCCGATCATCATTTATTTAAATGTAATTTGATACTTTCATACTTTATATGATATCATTGGAAAAATTCATATAGACATATAAAGATGGGAGCAAATGAGCCCTTCAAAAGGTTTGAGAGCGATTCAACATGATTTGATCTTATCTTTTTTTTGTTCTTTATTGGTTATTTAATGTTAACTTGTTAATTTCATGACATTTGTTTTTGTTATAGCAATTTTATTTTTTTATTTATTGATGTATAGTTCAATTGTTGAAAGTTGGATGGATATCAGTGATCGACGACAACCTTTATACATCAACGGAGTGAATTCTTTTCCTGATTTTTCTTTCACTCATTCTGCTAGAGGAAACACAAATCGTTGCCCTTGTTATAGATGTGGAAATAATATGAAAGGAGGGTGTTAGATCTGATTACTCCAGAGGGGGGGGGGGGGTGAATAGAGTATTAAAACTTTGGCTCTTTTCTAGATTATATCAGAGTAAATATAATGATACCATATATTAGTTAAAGAATAATAATACTAAGCTAAAAATTCCAGCAATCACAAGCACAACAAAAACAAATGAAAAGGAGCAACCAGACGACATAAGAAGTTTATAGTGGTTTTGTTGGAACCCCATGATTGATTTAGTCTAGGTTCATGTTGAAGTATGAGACCGGGCGGTCTGGCAGTTTAAGCCTGGCGGGTTGTGACCTCGCGGTCTAGTGGTTACTCTCTAGCAGTTTGATATCCAGGCTGTTGCTGTTTGTAGTCCGACAGTCTGGCGGTTTATCTCTGGTGGCTTGGAAACCGAGCGGTCTAGCGGTCTCGTACTGCATCTCCCTCTCTTGCTTCTGGTATTACTGAGCGGTTAGCCCATTGTCTAACCGCGCGGCCTGTTCGGTATGTTGTTCTAGCCGCTCAGATTCTGTATAGCTTTAGTCCTACATTGTTAATTTGTACTCTCTCTTCTCTCCATTCTATAAAAGGGAGGTCATACCTTTGTAAATGATATCTTTTTGAATAATAATAATTTAAATTATTCAAGTTTCCGGCTTGTTTTTTCATCGTTTGTTCGCTACTTTCACATGGTATCAGAGGACTCGATCTCCTCCTTATTCTATGTGGCCTCTCTAACCGCATGTCCTGTCCACGTTGCTTGCTTCTTATTTTCGCGACCTGTCCTTACGACTTGTTTCTTCTGCCGACTTGTGGCCTGTTCGCACAGCTTCCTTCTCTCCTTGTCGTTGCCATTTGTGTGCGCGACTTCTTTGATTCCCCGCCTTCTCGCCGCGACCTGTGCTTAGTCGCCGCGACCTGTTGTCGCGACCTATTGCCGTGAACTGTTTGCCTTGTTTGTCTCCAAGCGGATCGTTCCTCTGTTCGCGCGGGCTACCTTCTAGCCGCTCGACTTCTTTCCCTCTACTTGGTTCTTCGGCTTGGTCGTGGCTTTTCTGGCCGTTGTTGTCTGACATCGTGACCGCTGTAGAGCTCCTGTTTCCTAACCCCACGACTTGTCTCCTAACTGCGCGGCTTACCATTGCTTTCTCCTATGGCTCCTTCTGAGACTTAACCTACCACCACTCCTGTCGCCAATCCGGCTTCGCCTCCTCCTCCTACTCCTTTCGGAAACCTTGGCACAGTTTCTAAACTTGTTAGTTCCAATTATATGGATTGGATCATTTCTTTAAACATTCTCCTTCTCTCTCAGCGCAAATGTCATCACCTCACCGATGACCCTGCCCCTCAAGACTCTGCTCAATTTGAGCACTGGGATGTGAGTGATCCCCTTGTCCGCACTTGGCTGGCAAACAGCCTCTCTGATGAATGCCTTTCCATCATACGCCATGATGAGACGGTCAATGCCGCATGGCTTCACCTTGCTGCTCTCTACTCGAAGGGGGCCCAGACCTCTCGCATTTATACTCTATATGCGGACCTCTTCGCTCGTCCTTCCATGTCTCCTACTGCGGCTTATCAGCAAGTTCAGGCTCTTGGCACCGAGATCCTCCAAAATCGCCTCTTCTCCGCAGACTTGGCCGAGCAGCACAAACACTTCCAGGAACTCTGGGTTGTTTGTTATCTTCTCCGACTCCCCGAGTCTTTTGATATGATCCGCCAGCAGATCTTGGGCGAAGGAGAGTCTCCCACTTTGGATGACACTGCGGCTCACAACACCACTATTACTTCGCTGCTCCAGCATCCTCTATTGTCCTCCCCTCCTCCACAGGACTCCTATACTCACCAAGCTTAGAAGCGTGGCTCAAGTGGCCACAACTAGTGTAGCGGGCGCGGTTCGTCCAGGTTCCTCTGCTCTCACTGTGGTCGTACCGACCATTCTGTTGACCACTGCTTGCAGAAACATCCTCGTCTTTGCCCTTCTGGTCACACATCTTCCTCAACCTCTGCCTCCTTTCGGACATCTGCCTCTATGGCAACGACCTCAGGTAGTGCTCACGTTGTTACCCAAGTTAAATGGCTGATTGACTCTGGTGCTACAAATCACATGACCGACAATCCTCAATGCTTCTCTCTCCTAGAAACGCATTATCGGTTCCCCCCGATTCTCATTGCGGATGGTTCACCTTCCCAGGTTCATGGGACGGGCACGGTTCAAGTCACCCCGTCGCTTCACTTAGAGGACACCCTCTATGTCCCGAAGTTCTCTTGCAACTTATTATCCGTTACTACTTTATCCAAGCAACTTCAGTGCTCTATCTTATTCACTCCTACTTCTTATTGTTTTAAGGACGCGAGGACCCAACGGACGATTGCTACTAGGATTAAGAGCGGCGACCTCTACTTCCTCGATAACGTTTCCGCTCTGTCCGCCTTCTCTTCCTCTTCTACCGGTCTGCTTCAATGCCATCTTCTCCTTGGACATCCTCCTCCTCGGATTCTTTATCAGCTTCTGCCCAGCTTACCTCACACCAGTCCTCCGCTCAACTGTGATGCGTGTCATCTTGGCAAACATCACCGCTCCTCCTTCCCACCGAAGCAAGGCCATGGTTCCTCTCGCCCGTTTGATCTCATGAATTCTGATGTCTGGGGTCCTGCTCCTACTCTCACCGTTGGTCGGGGTAGTTTGTACATTGTAACTTTTATTGATGATTTCTCTATATGTACCTGGGTGTATCTATTAAAAGATCGCTCTGAACTACTTTCTGTATGGCAATCTTTTTATTATATGATTAAAACTCAGTTTGATATTTCTATTAAAGTACTTCGCTTTGATAATACTAAAGAGTATCTCAGTCATGAGTTTTTCTCTTTTTGTATGCAACATGGTCTTATTCATCAAACCAGTTGTGTTTATACCTCCCAGCAAAATGGGGTGGCGGAGCGTAAAAACTGTCATCTTCTTGATGTCGCTCGCACCCTCATGATGCATATACAGGTGCCTTGCTCCTACTGGGGCTATGTTGTTAACCTCGCATGTTATCTCATCAATCGCATTCCCTCCACGGTTCTTCACGGCAAGACCCCCTTCTCCATTCTCTACCCGGGCAAGGAACCCTTTCCTCTCCCTCTCCGTATCTTTGGGTGTATGACTTTTGTGCATGCTCCATCCGCTACCCATGATAAGCTTCCCCCCATTCCACAAAATGTGTCTTTTTGGGTTACTCGACCACTCAAAAAGGCTATTGTTGCTTTGACCCTATTTTGCGCAAACAGTTTGTCTCCGCGAATGTCACCTTCTCCGAGAATATGTCCTACTTCTCTTCTCAATCCCCCCTTCCTCCTGATGTCTCAGACTCTCCACCATCACTCTTTGTTCCTTCCATGTATATCGACATCTCCCCTCCTATATCATCTCCTCCGCTATCTCCTCCTCTCTCTATTATACCCCCTTCTCCGCAGCCGTCTCTCTACTCCCGGGCCAGCTTTCTCCACCATGGATGCTCCAGTACCTGAGACATGAGTCGACCAGGATCTTCCCATTGCTCTTCGCAAAGGGGTACGGGAGTGTAACCAACACCCGCTTGCTGCTGTTGTTTCCTATGATCGGCTTACTCCTTCTCGCAGGTGTTTTGCTTTGGCTATCTCGGCTATTACCACTCCACTCACTTACCAGGAAGCTCTTGTTATTCCTCATTGGAAATCTGCCATGGATGAGGAAATCACCACTCTTACTGAAAGGGGTACCTGGACCGTTGTTCCTCCACTGGTAGGTACTGATGTGGTTTGATTTCGCTGGGTGTTTGTTGTGAAGTTTCGCCCAGACGGCACTGTGGAATGCTACAAGGCCCGGCAGGGGGGCAAAGGATTTACTCAGACTTATGGAGTTGTCTACTTTGATACTTTCTCCCCAGTTGCTCGCCTCAGCACCATCCGGGTTCTTCTCTCTGTGGCTGTCAACAGGGATTGGTCTATTTCCCAGCTTGATGTCAAGAATGCCTTTCTCTATGGGGATCTTCAGGAGGACATCTACATGGAGCAACCTCCTGGGTATGTTGCTCAGGGGGATACATGAGTATGCCAGTTTAAGAAGTCCATCTACGGCCTAAAACAGAGCCCTCAGGCATGGTTCGATAAGTTCAGTGGCATTGTGGCTGCCATTTACTTTACAAGAAGTTTGGCCGATCACTCATTGTTTATTCGCAAAACCGCATCCGGACTTGTGGTTTTGGCGGTGTATGTGGATGATATTCTTCTTACCGGCAATGACCAGGCTGGGGTTGACTTGACAAAGAAACACCTCCGTCAATACCTAGTCACAAAGGATATGGGCTTCCCGAAATATTTTTTGGGGATAGAAATCTCTCGGAAGCCCGACTCATTGGTTCTCTTCCAACGGAAGTATGATCTTGATCTTCTACAAGAGGTAGGATTGACCGGTGCCAAATCGGCCCGTATACCATGGCCACTGGAGAAGACAAAACATGGACAGATGACTCACCTCTTATATCCGATTCCACGAGGTATAGACGTCTAGTGGGCAAACTCATTTATCTCAC
Source organism: Platanthera zijinensis (assembly GCA_039513925.1). NCBI lineage: Eukaryota > Viridiplantae > Streptophyta > Magnoliopsida > Asparagales > Orchidaceae > Platanthera > Platanthera zijinensis. Next base: position 172,187,883 of record CM077081.1, on the reverse strand, counting down.
GGTGACTAGACTCGACATCGCCTATGTTGTAGGCAAGGTTAGTCAGTTTATGCAAGCTCCAAGGGAATGTCATCTTCAATCTGCCTTGAAGATATTAGAGTATGTCAAAGCAGCACCGGGAAAAGGGCTACTCTTTCAGAAGCATGGTCATCTGAGAGTTGAAGCCTACTCAGACTCAAGCTATGCGGATGATAAAGGTGACCGTAAATCTACATCAGGTTTTTGCACATTTATTGGAGGTAATCTTGTGAGCTGGAAGAGCAAGAAGCAGTATGTTGTCTCAAGGTCCAGTGCAGAAGCCGAATACCGGAGTATGGCGTCAACCACTTGTGAGTTAAAATGGTTGCGGGCTCTCATGCTTGACCTAGGAGAGGTCTATGACTATCCTCTGCCTATGTTCTGTGACAATAAGGCCGCTATATACATATCCAAAAATCCGGTCTTCTATGAGAGAACGAAACATATAGAAGTCGACTACCATTTCTTCCGAGAAGAGGTCATGAAGAGAAAGATTTGCACTCCGTTCGTCACCTCCGACAAAGAGTTGGTGGATATCTTCACCAAACCGGTTTCTACTTCCTTCTTCCATATTTGTGACAACCTTGACATGATTGATATCTATGCTCCAGCTTGAGGGGGAGTGTTGAAGTATGAGACGGGGTGGTCTGGCGGTTTAAGCCTGGCAGGTTGTAGACCGTGCGGTCTAGAAATTACTCTCAAGCGGTTTGATATCCAGGCTATTGCTGTTTGTAGTCCGGTCGTCTGGCGGTTTATCTCTGGTGGCTTGGAAACCGGGCGGTCTTGCAGTCTCCTACTACATCTCCCTCTCTTGCTTCTGGTATTGCAGAGCGGTTAGCCCATTGTCTAACTACACATCCTGTTCGGTCTGTTGTTCTAGCCGCTCAGATTCTGTATAGCTTTAGTCCCACATTGTTAATTTGTACTCTCTCATCTCTCCTCCATTTTATAAAAGGGAGGTCATACCTTTGTAAATGACATCTTTTTGAATAATAAAAATTTCAATTATTCAAGTTTCCGGCTTGTGTTTTAGTCGTTCGTTTGCTACTTTCACAGTTCACTCCTAGGTTATTTGACCCACTTGTATAGTCAGGGTCAAAGCCTAGGTCTAAGTTAGTCTTAGTAGAGCAGACCTCATAAAGACCAACATTGGACATCATTTCAAAGACCAAGACTCAGAAGTAATCTGGGAATCTGATATTAGTTCGACTTTTGTCGAACTCAGCTCGAAGATCGTTGATCCCCGATCGATGATCGCAGAGGTAAAATCTCTGAGCTGAGCCCGACGATCTCAGAACTCAGATCGATGATTTCCAGTCTCAGCTCGACGATCTTCTATCTCAGCTCTGTGATTATTTATCAGTGTTCGACTACCATATTGCGCAACTATCTTGAAGATTTCATTCTTATTTTGTCAAGGCTATTTATGGAATCAAATCTCTGGTAGTTAAAGCTGATGTAATCAAGGCTTATAGTCGTTTCTATAGCAGCATTAACTATAGGTTTTCACAGAGTTATTATATTGTCTTATATGCCAAAGACATTTGAGGAATTCATTTATTGCTGATATTGTAGCCGTTTTCTCTCCTCGATTCCTGTAGAATAATTAAAGGAATGTTTTTGAAATTCAAGTCAGGAATTTATTATCCTACAAAAAGAAGAAGGTTGTCGATTCCATTTCAGAAAGAGACACACAAAGAAAGATAGAAAATCATTCCTGCTAACATCCTAAAAACATTCTGAAGCAGATCTTCATCAGTTTTCTCATTCTGTCAGTGCTCTGAAGAAGAAGCAAGAAGAACAACTTTTACAAATCAAGAGTCTTTTTGTTCTTCACTTCTAGGACCTTGCTAAGACATTCTAGCACCATCTGTCGAAAGCTCATGGACCAAGTCTCTCAGTTGATGACCTACTCACCCTATGCAAAGCTTCCCAGCCTGAACCCTTCTACATCTCAGGGGGAGCTTTGACAACATCTTTGAATCCACAGTCTTCTCATTGTTTTGAGAAAAGAAGACTTTCATCACTCTCTCATCCCCACTTCTGTACAGGGTTTTAATTCCCTTCAAAATTATTCTAGTTCACACGTCTCTTTCCAAAAGACTTGGGTTTGTTTTCGGGCACCTGATCAAAATTTCATTGGTGGCAGTCACCTGATCAAAAACTGCAGTGGATTCCTACCAAGGGTGGTAGAAGTGAGGATGTACCCAGTTGGGGAACCACTATAAAATTTTTGTGTTGTCTGTTTGTGCTTTCTGTGTTCTTGTGTGCTTGTGATGTGGTTAGATTAGCTTAGTTTTTTACTTTTATATTTACTGTAAAAATTAATTTTTATAAGTCTATTCCCCCCCCATAGAGTTATTCAGAGTTTATCACACTCTTTTTTCTTTCAATTGATATCAGAGGAAGGTTAGCTATTCTTATACAGGCTAACACCTGAAATAACCAAGACCTCTAGATAAGCTCTGAATAATTATTTTTGTGTTTTTTAATTTATCTGATACCATGACACAAAATAAGGAATACACCAGCACTAGACCTCCAGTGTGTAACTTGTCAAAGTTCACTATCTGGAAGGTAAGAATCAAGTTGTACATGAACTCTATTGATGAAGATATTTTCAATTCTATCTTAATAAACCACCATCAACAGGATCTTCAACTCCCTCCACATAATCAGATCTGAGTGCAGTCCCACCCCCTGGCTTGATAGATGCTCAGAAGAAAGCCAAGATTGCTGATGCCAAAGCAATGAACATATTGGCTCAGAATATATCAGATGACATATTTCAGAAGGTGGCTGAGTGCACCTCTGCAAAAGTAATCTGGGATTCACTCAACTAGATTGTTGCTGGCTCAGAAGATGAGAGAAAAGATAGAAGATCAACTCTCATCTCAAAAAATGAGAATTTCAAGAAAGATGAAGCTGAATCTGTTGGTGACATGTACAATAGACTAAGCTCCATCATCAGTGAGCTGAAGAAATTTGATAAAGAAATATCTCTCACAGATGTAATTGACAAGATTCTAATGTGCTTCCCAAGCTCATGGGACACCAGGATCTGGCCAATCAAAGAGGCAAGAAGCTTGAATGAGATTTCAACTGAATCTCTCCTAGGAAAGCTCAAATCTTATGAGCAGTTAATCAAGTCCAGAGAAGCTGTAGAACAAAGGACTCCTCCTTCAGCAAGGAAAGAACAATCCATTGCATTCAAGGCTGCTAAAGAGACTGAAGCTCCAATAGTCAATGAAGAGCTAATGAGTCTCTTTGCCAAGAGATTCTTTAAAATGACTAGGAAGGACTTCAGGAGGAAGTCATCCAGAAATTACAGCATGCCCAAATATGACAAAACCCCCACTAAAGAAGTAGTGTGTTTTGGATGTAGGAAACCAGGGCACTTCATGTCTGAATGTCCTGAAAATCAAAAGTAGGAAAGAAGAAGAGAGAAGGAATCTAGAAGCAAGCATTACAGCAAGCCCTCTTCCAGCAAGCACAAAAAGAAGGAAAAAGGATTTGTGGCTGACACATGGAGTGACACAGAAGATGAATCCACATCGTCCTGATACAGTGAAAAAGAAGAGGAGGAAAAGGCAAAGGAAGTTTGCCTCATGGCAATTGATGCTAGCAGTACCAGATCAGATACAGATGAACCTGAAAATGAAGAAAACCTATCAGCTGAAGATCAGGTATTAGCATCTTATGATTTTGAATCTTATGAATTAAAATTTGAGTTTAAAAATTTATGCTTAGATTTTATAAGCTCTGAGAAGGAAATCAAACTTTTTAGAGAAAAATTAAATGATCTAGAAAAAATCACTTCTGAAAATGCTAATCTATCTAATGAACTAAATTCTGCAAATGAACCAATCATCTTTCTGAAATCTAAACTTAGCAAAGCTAAGATATTAGAAGAATCATTGAATGGCATAAGTTTAAAATTGCTAGATATAACCAGCACATTAAATGCTAGAACTAAAAACTGCAGACTAGGATTAGGAGCTTCTTCGAGTGAACCAACCTTAATCCAAAAGAATCATCTTTCTAAACTTATAAATTTTGTTTCTGATAAAGGAAAGAAAATCACTGAACAGGTTAATAAGGTTAATGAATTTCTTGAACAAATTGAAACTAAGAACAAACTTAAAAACCAGAAGAATAATAAAAGTAACAATGCTCAGCAGTTATTGTCGAACTCAGATCGACGATATATGAACAGATCGTCGACCTCAGAACGACGATCTCTGAACGCAAATTTCAATAATAATCATTCTTCGATCTATGATCGACGATACCAGTATGGTTCGTCGATCAGAGATCGACGATTTTGGTACCCCAAGAATGAATATCTTCCTTCTTCGAGCAGAGATCGAAGATCTCATCCAACATCGCCGAGCTCAGGTCGACGATCTAACCAGAAATCGTCGATCCTAGATCCTAACAATAGAAACCTAAATTCTAATAGCAACATTAATCCTTTTAATCAATAGATAATATCACCAAGAAGATATCATACCAAAGATTACAAAAATCAACCTGAATATTCTTACATTTCCAGTTACAGTTATGTTAATCAACAAGGACCCAAGGTAACCTGGGTCAAGAAAAACTAACTATCATCCTTGCAGGTAAAGAGCTATCCAACATTTAATCAACAATGGTATTTGGACAGTGGTTGCTCCAAGCATATGACAGGCAGCAAGGACAACTTAAGTGATTACAAGTCAAAGCTGGGACCAAAGGTTATCTTTGGTGATTCAAATTGTGGCCAGACCAAAGGCTATGGTAAAGTCAAGATTGGAGCAGTGACGTTCAAGAAGGTTGCTTATGTAAGTGGTTTGAAGCATAACCTCATCTCAATAAGTCAACTTTATGATGATGGTTATCAGATAACGTTTAACTCTAGTTCTTGTATTATTTCATCTAAAGAAAACAAAACAGTTTTAATTGGGAATAGATAAGGAAACATTTACTTAGTAAATTTTCAATCTGCATCTTCTAACATATGCCTACTTAATATAGTTAGTAATAAAAGTATTTTATGGCATAAGAGACTAGGTCATATTAATCTGAAATACATTGATAGGCTATCTAAATACAACCTTGTTAGAGGGTTACCTTCTGGTTCCTACAAGAAGGAAGGCCTATACAGGGCTTGTCAATTAGGCATGCAAACTAAATCTATTTTTAAGTCAATTATTAAGAGTGACTCACCTAGGATCTTATACCTGCTACACATAGACCTTTTTAGTCCTATTGTTATATAAAGACTAGGAGGGAAATCTTATACTCTAGTTGTTGTAGATGACTTCTCTAGATTCACCTGGGTGTTCTTTTAGAGCTAAGTCAGGTACCTTTAAGATTCTTACAAATTTTCACAAGACCATATAGATTGAGTACTCTACTCAAGTTACATTGATCAGAAGTGATCATGGCACTGAGTTTGACTCTCTTCTTTTGCATGAGATCTGTGAGAAGGAAGGTATCAGGCAGTGTTTCTTAGCTCCTAGAACTCCTCAACTAAATTGGGTAGCTGAAAGGAAAAATAGAACACACATTGAAGATGCACGTACATTAATTACAGATGCTTACATGTCTCTATCCTATTGGTCAGAGGCAGTGAGCACATTAAACTATGTCCTGAATAGAAGTTTGATACATAAACATAAGCATAAGACTCCCTATGAATTACTCAAAGGGAAGAAACCTATAATCACCTATGTTATATTCACAATAATGACAAGAAAAACACTAGAAAATTTGAAGCAAAGGATGTAGTGAGAATCTTTCTAGGATATTCCCAAGTCAGCAAAGCTTATAGGGTGTTTAATAAATCTACATTAAAAATTGAAGAATCTATGCATGTTTCATTTGATGAAGCTAACATATTTTATAAGGAGAAATAGATTTCTACCAATAACTCTTTGCAGGTACCTCACTTGTGTGAGAAATTGGATGACATAAACCTTACTCCAAAGGTTGTATCACATCCCTCTCCATAAGCTAATGAAGATAGTGAAGAAGAAACTATGGAAGTAGTTGAACTTCCCCCAATAGCAGAAGTAATTCCACAAGAAGAATTCACTCCAATTGCTATTTCTGAACCAACTCCACCATCTGATTTTGTCACACTTAGGGATCACCCTAGATCCCAAGTAATTGGAGACATGTCAGTAGGTGTAAACACAAGGCATCAACTCAACCATTATGTGATGCATGCCTGTTTCCTCTCTCAAATTTAGCCTCAATCCATAACTGATGCTGAGAAAGATCCCCATTGGATCATTATAATACAAGAGGAAATAAATAAATTTGAGAGATATAGAGTTTGGGACTTGGTTCCAAGGCCTAAAGGCTATCATGTAATTGGAACTAAGTGGGCTTTTCAGGAATAAGCTTGATGCCCAAAGTGTGATTGTGAGGAACAAGGCTAGGCTTGTTGCTCAAGGATATAGGCAAGAGGAAGGAATTGACTATGATCAAAAATTTGCCCCTGTTGCCAGGCTAGAAGCTATAAGGATATTTCTTGCTTATGCTGCATTCAAGAAGTTCAAAGTCTACCAAATGGATGTCAAGAGTGTGTTCTTAAATGGAGAACTTAAAGAAGAGGTCTATGTTGAACAATCTCCAGTTTTGTTTCTCCAACTCATTCCTCCTTTGTTTTCAAATTGCATAAGGCTCTCTATGGATTAAAGAAAACTCCAAGAGCTTGGTATGAGACCTTAGCCAGCTTTCTTTTATAGCATGGTTTTTCAAGAGGCATGGTAGATAGAACTCTTTTAGCAAAATTGCATCATGATAAAATTTTAGTAGTACAAATATATGTAGATGACATTATATTTGGTTATACTGATCCCAAATTGTGCAAAAGATTTTCTAATCTAATGCATTCCAAATTTGAGATGAGTAGCATGGGAGGACTATCTTATTTCCTAGGTCTCCAAGTGAAAAAATCTCCTGATGGAATCTTCATTTTCCAATCTAAATATGCTAATGAGCTTATTAAGAAGTTTGGAATGGATGAGTCCTCACCTATGAAGACTCCCATGGATGCCAATGCTATATTAGACTCTGATTAACATGGAAAACCTGTGTATCAGACCAGGTATAGGGCCATTGTTGGATCCTTACTATATCTAACAACAAACAGATCAGATATCATGTTTGCTACATGTTTATGTGCTAGGTTCCAGGTGAACCCTGAAGAATCTCATCTTATTTTTATAAAAAGGATTTTAAGATATATAAAGGGTTGTCCTAATCTAGGACTTTGGTATCCAACATAGTCAGAGTTTGAGTTGACTGGATTTTCAGATGCTAACTATGTTGGATGTAGAGTGGACAGAAAGAGCACTTCAGGAACTTGCCAGTTCCTGGGTGATAGACTTGTGTCCTGGTTTTGCAAGAAGCAAACTTCTGTATTAACATCAACTACTGAAGCTGAATATATGGCTGCTGGCAGTCGTTGTTCACATATTTTGTGGATACAAAACCAACTCTTAGATTATGGTTTCAATCAAAATAATTCAACCATTTTATGTGATAGTACAAGTGATATATCTATATCACATAATCCAGTGCATCATTCAAGAACAAAACATATAGATATAAAACATCATTTTATTAGAGATAATGTAGACAAAAAGAAAATTAATCTTGACTTTATGTCTGCTGATTTTTAAAGAGCAGACATTTTCACCAAACCCCTAGATGAAAAGAAGCACTTGTTCTTCCTGAATCAGCTTTGAATGATCAATGGGAAGGATTAATTTAATTTTTCTGTCTTAGGTTTTGGATCTGTTCCAAAATCGACTAACGGAGATCGACGATCTTCGAACTGATCTTGAGCTAAATCGTCGACCTGAGATCGGCAACAGCTTTGTGAAGTAAAAATCATTGACCAGAGATCGATGCCTTTACTGAAGAAGATAAATCGTCGACGTAAGATCGACGATCTATTTTCCCTCTTCAATCTGAGACCGACGATAATATTTAATTAAAAATATATCGTCGACCTGAGATTGAAGTTTTTCTTTATTTATCGTAGGAGCGATCCCGACTCTTCACATTCTGAAAAACTTATATTAAGGTTTTATCATCATGCTCTATCCCGCGCTTTCCAATTTCACCTCATGTACTTGATCTTGTGTTTTCCCTTGCAGGTTTCTAATGGTGATTCCGGTGGCTATCCTGTCAGCAATGAAATTTGACGCAGGGTTCGACATCGATTTCGATTCCTTCAGCCATTGCGATCAGATATTCAAGGATATGTTGCAGCTCTATGAAGTTCAAAGTCTGAGGAAGTTTATGTCAAAGAGAATCAAGTTACCAACTGTTGAAATTAAAGAATGGGTTTACTCTTCAACATGTCCAGATGAATCAACCATGGTTGGAACTATTTCTGGAAATTAGGTTATTCTTAATCCAGTCATTATTTCTAAATTGTTTGACTTGGTGAATGGAGATGATAGTTGGATCAAGACAGTTTTGAATATAGAACTATGCTAGGAAGGATGGGTCATCCTGATAAAGTGCCAGCAAAACTGTTGAAGAAGAACTTATCTATTCAATAAAAGTTCTTGGTTGATATTGTCGGGAAAGTGCTGCTGGGAAAGCACTCTGCCCATGATAACATTAACAGGCAGCAATTTGCTATTATGTCTGCTCTGGTTAATGGTAAATCAGTCAACTTGGCTGATTTATTCTTTGAATTGATTAGAAGGAAAAGCTCTAAGAAAGAGGTTTGGTTTGGGAGAATTTTGGGCATATTTCTCCAGGAAAAAGCTCCTGAATTGCTGGTATCCCAAACGCAATTCATCAATGCCAGTAAAAGGTTGGACTCCTCTTTGTTTGGAATATGGGAAAGGACCATTGCTAGGTCTTCAAATGCCTCCAGGACTTCTGAGGATACAAGAGCTGATGCAACTACTTCCCCAACCCTAGAAGATATTCCTCTCTCTGTCTCCTCCTCAGTTCCCTCCCAAATACAATCCTCTCCAATTCCTTCACCTCCACCCCCTGCTTCACCCATCCTCATCCAGACCTATGCAGATAATCATGCATCTCCTCATCAAGATCATTCTGCATCTCCTTATACAGATAATCCTGTATCTCCTCATGAAGATCATCCTGAAGATCCTCATGTCTCCTCTCAGCACATTACTTCCCCCATCATTTCTCCATCCTTATCCTCTCAAATTCCCTCTGAACCCATCCAAGAGGATGTTCCATCAACATCTTTTCCCTCAGCTATCCCTCCAACCTCATCTTTTCCTGAATTCACTCATACAGATTTCCCTTCTGCATTCTCAGTTTGCTCAAACTGTGGACATAAAACTCCTTACACAGCCTCTAAGCCTAAACCCCTTTACCTCAATTTCTCAGATATAGCCAAAGATCTTCTACAATTCATTTCTCCTTCCTTAGATCTCCTTATAGCACAAGCTATAGCTCCTCCAACTTCCTCCATCAACACTCTTACACATAGAGTTACTGTACTTTCCTCTATCCCTTCTCTTGGGGGCCTGGCTACAGATGCCTCTACAGCCAGGCAGGGGAGATATCCAATGAAGAAGCTCCCATGCCTTCTCTAACAGTAGCAATTTCAGCAGATATGCAGGTGGATGTCTCCCCAGATGATCAGATGGCTCTATATACAGAAATTTTTTATATTGATACTGATACAGAAGCAGTTCATCTAGAAGTTTTGACTGTTGGTGATTGTTGCATCAATCCCACAGTGGATATCTTTGAGTTGTTGAGTTCCTTCTTCACACTCTTTCTAGATTGTCTTCATAATTTCATGCCATCCTCTTTAGCTATTGTGTGTTTTACTCCCTCCCTAAGTACTGAAGTTTTTAGACAACAAAAGGCAAGTTTTGTAGTTCCTCTGGCAGAACAGTCTGATGATCAGATGTAAAAATATCCTGGTCCTTCCTATATTTTCGATGATAGCCCCATTCCAAGTCTTAATGATCTCATTGCTCAAGATATTGCTATGGAAACTTAAGCAATTCCTGCTGAAGTTATCCTTCCTCCAGCTGAAAAGGAAGTTCCAAAGGAAGTGATCAGAGAGATTGATGTACTGTATGCTTTTCCCCAAAGCTCATCTGAAGATGATCAAGATAATAATTCTGATTCTGATAACAGCAAGAAGAAAGTGTCTAAGAAAAGAAAGGCTCATCTTAAGATAGTGTAACATCCTGATTCACTCTAGGCCCCTTGTGCGCACTTTTGAGTCAGGAGAGATGATTTAGGCTCAGAGAGTGCAGGCGATAAGGTGCACACTCGTGGAAAAAAAACAAAGTTGGTCCTGTATAGGACACGGGTAGAGATACGGGCGTGTCTCTATGCATGTGTCGTGGCTTTGAGTGCCATGACTTTGAGTGATAAGAAAATGGCATTGAGTGGCTTGTCCCGAGAAGGACACAGGTAGAGACACGGGCATGTCCCTACCCGTGTGTCGTTGCGTTGAGTGGCATGGCATTGAGTGTCTATTTTGGGTATGACATGGGTAGAGACACGGGTGTGTCCCTACCCGTGTGCCATGGCGTTGAGTGGCATGGCGTTGAGTGTTAAGCAGTCATTGCCCTAAGAGGACACGGGTAGAGACACGGGCGTGTACCAACCCGTGTGCGTCAAGTCAAGCTCGACGAAATATGTACAGAGCAGGACACGGGTATAGACACAGGAAGAACCACGGCCATGTCACTTTGACAAGGGTACAGACACGGGCGTGTCAGTACCCATGTATGTGCACGAAGCGGCAGTCGAACCGTTGACGCCGTTTCACCCGAGAAGGACACGGGTAAGGACACGGGCGTGTCGCTACCCGTGTCACCTCTGAATAAAAAGGGCAAAATGAAAACCAAGCCATTTTCATTCTCTTCCAAGCCATATCTTCTGGAGAAACTTCTAGAGGAGGGAAGAACTGCTGGAGACAACAAATCTCAGAGAGGAATCGTCACCGCCGCCAAGGAAAAGGGATGCCGACGAGAAGAATGATAAGATCAAAGGCAAGAAATGGTGGAACCGCTGGAAATGAGGTGAGCATCCTCCCCACTCCCTTGGTGCTAGATCTGTAGTTATCCTTAGGCGATATATCGACTCAAAAGAGTCTTATGTGTGAGATGAAGATTTCTTGTAGGGCCATACTAGAACTTGTGTTCTAATATTTAGTCATCTTCAACCTCCCCTTCCTTCAAAGTGATGATGAGGGTGGTTTCGTGAAGAGGAATGTCCTTAAGAGGGTGAATAAGGGTGGAGGAACTTCTGGTTGTGATTTGGGAGGATCGGCTTGAGGAGGAAGATGAACCGATGTCGTTCATTTCGCCTCAAGATGCGTGCAGAAATCTGTGTTCTTCACGCAGCAAACTTATGGGCTATCTTCAGATAAGATATTGCCAGATCTGGGCTTCTGACTAAAAACGAGAGTCGTAACCCTTAGAATTACCTTTCCGACGAGTGGTTACACGCCTTCAGGTGAAGTCGGTAGCCACGGTAATGTCTGATCAAAGTAGAGGGATGTTAGACTAAGCGTGCCGAAACTGTATTCTGTATGCAGCAGGATTTGGATCCAATTTCATGTATGATACACTCTGATCTGGGTTGCAGACTGAACATGAAAGTTGTAGCCCTTGAAAAGACATTTCCATCGAGGGGTTACCCACACTCACCAGATTCCTGTAGCCACGGGTGTAACATCCCATTTCTGGCTAGACACTTAGGAGTCGGTTGGTCGTGATAGAACCCTAGGAAGCCCAAAAATTGAAATAAATCGACCAAGATTTCAGGTCACGGGTTGGTCACGCCCGTGACCGACCCGTCACTCCCGTGACCTAGGGCATGACTCCTTCGACGATCGTCGATCTCAGGGAGACGATCGTCGGGCACAGAATTTTTAACCCGGCCCTGTCACGCCCGTGACCAAGGTGTCACGCCCGTGACCTAGGGCGTGACCACCCTTCGTCGACCGTCGATCTCAGTTCGACGGTCGTCGACCTCAGAATTTGCCATTCGGGCATGTCATGCCCGTGACCAAGGTGTCACGCCCGTGACCTAGGGCGTGACCACCCTTCGACGACCATCGATCTCAGTTCGACGATCGTCGACCCCACAATTGGCCACCCGGGCCTGTCACGCCCGTGACCTATGTGTCACACCCGTGACATTGACCGAAACGACGGTTCAGGCCCGAAATTATTCTAACACGCGTGGTAATAAGTGCTGGTGTGGGAAGTTACACCAGGAGTAATTATGGGCCGTTTTTCCTTCTATAATTATATAATAAAGGAGGAAGTGCTGGTCCAATAGGAATCGCCACCTGGCAAACACCTATTCATCTTCCAACATTTCTTATCCCTTCACTGTAACCGAAAGGTTATTAAGAGGTGGCACCCCGTCGTTCATCTCGCCTCCAAACCGCGAACAAGGTCCTCCTCTGCTTCTTCTTTCATGGGTAGATCTTAGGATTCTTAGAAAGGAAGTTCGTGTTCAACGGAGCCGGACCAATCTCTCGTTTTCATGAAAAACCATGAAAAATGTATTTTTGAGTTCGCCGGAAACCGCCACCTCCGGCGGCCATACCACCGCCGACCGCTAGCCTTCGCCTCAACAGAGGTGGTGGTGGTGGTGGCTGGCCAGGGAAGTGATCGGGCGACCGGTGACGGATCGCAAAGAGCTACAGGAAATAAGAGTTTCTGTGTTCTGGTTTTCGGGTTCTGTAGAAGATGAACAGTAAAAGCTGTTTATAATATATAAATTATGTAAATAATTTATAAGGAAAATATGCTTAGATAAGCACATTTTGATGCTGCAAAACGAGGCACTTAGAAGCCGTTTTAGGAAACATGACCAGTCACGAAAGTTGTAACCCTTTGAGTCTAGTTTAATTTAAAATTGATTTCAACTCGTTTGGGTAAGTAGTTTGACCGCAGAACCCGTTTTAGTGGGGGCTGTACCTAGAGTTGGGCAGAAATTAAAATGGATGCCCACTCTTCGTCCCTTGTCCAAATGACCTGAAATTTGGGCAGGGGGTTAACCTTAGCTATTCCTAAAGGCAGACCAAAAATGGGAATTTTTGGAGATACTTTGCCTAATGTTTTTGTTTTAATTTAATTAAGTTAGAGAAATTTGTTTGAGTGGTCAAATGACCTCCAAACCCTCCCAAATTTTGGTGAGTGGTCCCTGGCTATAAAATCTAGATCTGTACAAAATTCCAACTTGTTTGGAGGAGTTTTGGGTAGGAAATCATCTACCCTTAACTAGGCATTAGTGAGACATCTTTTAGTAAAAAGTGCACTAAGAGTTTGGAAAGGTCAAATCACCTCAACAGAGGCTAATATTCTGACCTCTGACTTAGAAGGGTGTTATAACCTGCTTGGAGAAAAATGGTGAGGTTTAGGGTTGATTTACCCTATGATCCAAGTTCAAACCCTAAATGAAGGGTTTGAGGGTTGTGAAGGACATGGGGGCAATTGCTCTTGTATTGCCTTGAAACTCTGTAGAGTTGATATTAGAACGATAATAATCGTCTGGATGGAACCTTGGAGAATTTGGAGACAAGTAGATGCCTCAAAACCTTAATCTTAGCTTTAGATTAAAATACTAATTAAGCACCTTCCATCACTAATGATTATCTAAAGGCTGTGAAACTCGGGTAGAGTTAGTTTTGAAGTAGGTAGAGTTTATAGAAATTTTACTGGAATTTTATGATATTTATTTCCATCACTTCGTTTGTAAAGTTGATTTTAACCCCCATTGATGTTTTGAATATTTGTACCTTTCTGTTCAAGAGAATCTCATGAAATCTTGGAAATATATATTTTAGGACAGAATGATTACCCCTGAATTTTTATATAATTTTTAGTTGAGTACAACCAGTACTTCCTTCACAAAAGTTAAAAAGGGGTTCTATGCTTGAAAAATTATTTAGGGATGATTTTATTACCGAAAAATTATGAAACTGGGTTAGTGCTAATTTTAGGCCTTTATCTGCTTGTCATAAATTATTTATAATTTTTGGAAGAATATTCCCAGTACTTGGTTCATAAATAATGGGAGATAGTAATTATTGCTAAAATAGTTTTAGTGCCCTTTTGATGATAGAAAAATTATGATACTTTGGATTTACCCTATTGAGATAACCTACTAATTATTATAAAATTTTCTGGACATCTTGCATGAGAACTTAGGGTAGTTCATGTTCAAACAGGTAGCCCTTGGGATTTTTGGGAAAATTAATTAAATGTCAGATAAATTAGGAAAATTACCACATTCTGGATTTAGGCCATTTACATCCTGATAAGTCTCCAGTAAATAATTAAGGGCATTTGGATGAGTTTGGGATCGTTGCATAACCAGTTCGTCATATAGTCTAGGTCGGTCTGCATATAGCAAATTTGTGAATTGCAATAGGACATGATCCGAGAAAGTCATTGGAGTTAATCATTTTGTCTGGGTGGACAATTGTGGAGGAAATCACAATAGGAAGATATGAAGAGTAGAGAGAAGTAGTGGTAGCTAGAGATAAGAGGTGCTCGGGTACGACGAAAGATCGTCCACCCCGGTGGGAATGGAAGAGTCTTAATACTCTAGGGTTAGATCTAAAGTAACTAAAAGGGGATCGGGTTAAGGGAGATCAACCAATAACAATAAGTGTCTTGCGAAAGGGAACTTCGGGCCGTAATGACGCCGTCTTGGTTCCTAGTGCCGCTTGAGAGCCCTTCACGGGGTATGCCAGGGGCAGTCCTGGGCTAACGTAAACTGTAATAACAAACCGACAAGAGTAACTTAGTAACTAGGGCTGCACCTTTCACAAACACTGTTGCCACAGGAAGATTGATGAGAGCTTCGACTCGGTTGGTTAAGAGATGGACGGGATGGTCCGGGGAGCTTCGGCTCGGTTGGTTTGGAGACGGACGTTTTGGTCCTGGGAGCTTCGGCTCGGCTTTTGTGTGTTTACGATTAAACTTGCATGTGCATAAAAAGGAATGAAAATTAAGGTGGTGGGTCTTCGGTATTGGAGGGTCGATGCACCGACGCCAATACGCTGACTCGGCAAGTGTGGTTAGCACTTTGCCAACAGAAGTCCGGTGCGCCAGCCGGCAAGAGTACGCAGGCGTCCGCTTAGTGCACCAAGCGTTGAGGCGTACGATAGGTCTGACCGGTAGTGCTTTACTGGTTTAGAGGTGGGCGAGGCCCTACCCACCGCTTCCGTCTGCCACTACGGAGGTATCCTGGGAGGTAACAGCTCCGAAAGGGGGAACTAAAGGTCTGTGTGCACAGAGTCGGGTGTCATGTTTCATCATACCCACTTGCATGTCATAGCATAATCAATTCATTTAACCCTGACACCTAAAGTCTAAGTGGTATGAGACGCTTATATGTTAGGACCTGCAAAACGACCCCTTGGTCTATAAGCTTGTGTGGGCAAGTTTATAAATCAAAGGTTAATTTCAATATATATAGATGCTGTTGTTTGATAACTGACACCCCAACGTATAAGTGGTATGGGACACTCTATACGACGGGAGCCTTGCAGAAGATCCCTTGGCTTATGCGCTTTCGCACATAAGTTAAGGTTATCTTTCTTACTTTCTGTTTCTGTCATATTATTATAGAATTGCTAGGTTAGTTCCGCTGCCATTTGTTTCTTGATTAAATCTCCACCTTCATGTCCTTCCCTTTCTTCCTCTCCGCTCGGTACTTAAGAGCCATGAGGGAAGGGGTAGGGGATGATAGGGCTTAGTCTTTATGACTAACGGTTTTCGAACCGCATCATTTAGGGGATCGTGGAGCCCAGCATGGAGGAGCGGCCCCAGAGACCAGTGCGCTTGGAGATGGGGCAGTCTAGCTCTGGAGTTCATACAGCCGGGACCGTGAATCTCGACCCTGAGTAGTTTCTGTTTTAGCTTCCGCATGAGAGGTTGTAGTGAGGACATGATGTATCGGGCATAAGCCCGCATTTATAGTACTCTGATTATTGTTATTCTGTGGACACTCCCTTCATGGAGATTTTATATTATATATGTGATTTACTTTCTGTGGACTTGCTCTTACTTCAATTATTGTGCTACCTTTCTGTGATCGAATTGGCCGGCAGAATCAGCGCCTTGTGGTGATGACCCTTCAGGACATGAAGGTGTCACCGCAAAGCGGCGACTCTGGGCCTAAGACCCCGGGTCTTAAAAAAAAAAGGGGGGTCTTACAAGTGGTATCAGAGGGAAACATCGATCTGAAAAAGATAGCAGTTCACTATCCCTGGGTCACCCCCGCTCGAGTTTAGTTTGGGGACAAACTAAGCAGCAGATGCAGTGGTGTGCTCAAATGGGGATCACATATAAATTGTCCACTTTTATTTAAGATTGAACGTTTTCTCAGTATGGGTTTTTGGTTACGCAGCCTCCAGCACAACCTACACCACAAGGCGGAGTTCAGCAGGCTCAGGGTGTTGCACCACCTCCATCAGTACCCACTCCTTTCCTTCAATCAGACATGGGATAGACTCTGACTGCCATCCTGGATGCCTTCAGGGCCCAGCAGGTTCCGGCCCCTCAGCCAAATCCGGGGGCCAACTGGCTAAGCATCTTCCGAGGACTGTCTCCCCCATCCTACTTCGGGACAGAGTCGGCAGTTCGGACGGAAGAGTGGCTGGATATCATGTACGAGATGCTGACCGGGATACAGTGTCCCTGGGAGGAGAGGGTGGCTCTGGTTGTCTCTTGCCTGGAGTCCCATGCAAAGAGGTGGTGGAAGACGCTGTTGGACACGACATTTGCCGATAGGGAGGTTGCGGAGGTTACCTGGGAGGAGTTCAGGGCCGCACTGCTGGAGCATTTCGTTCCGCAGTCGGCCAGGGATGATTTGGAGGAGCGGTTCTTACAGCTGAAGCAGGGCACCCGGACCGTGGTGGAGTACCATCGAGAGTTCGACCATCTGGCTCGATACGCAGATTCCTACCAGCTAGACGAAGCAGGGTATATCAGGAGGTTCTATAAGGGCCTGCGGGAGGACTTGAGGGAGGCTTTGTTGTTTGTATCTGACAGGCCTATCTCCCGAATTTTGGAGATGGCAAAAAGGATTGAGGCAGATTGGCACGCCACTAGGGGCCGGAAGCGGCCAGCAGAGGATCAGGGACGGAGAGGTAGAAATGACCAGCGGCGAGGTGTTGTACCAGAGGGGAGGAGGACAGAGGACCAGCCTCGTCAGGACGTGAGGCAGGAGCCGAGGGAACAGGTGATATTGGCCCCTCAACCTCTTCGGATGCAGGAGATGCCGAGACCCGGGGGAATGGCGTATCCCCCACCAGAGTGCTTCCTTTGTCATCAGATTGGGCACATTCAGAGGAACTGCCCCATGAGGGGGGCACCACCTCCAGCACTACAGGGCGGCTCACCATCTCAGCATTACGGAGGCCGAGGACGCGGCCGCGGTCGTGGATACCAGGGGGGAGATCGTAGACAGGAAAGGGAGCAGGTATATGCCTTGGACCTTGCGCAGCCTCGGAATCCAGAGCAGGTCATAGCAGGTACGCTGCAATGCCTCTTTATTTTCATAGAATTTCCCTTTCAATGGTTAGAACTTTGAATCGCACTAGATAGATTAGCAAGGAAAGTAAAACTCACTATAGAACCCTAAGACATCTAATCACCCCAGGTATAGTCTTCATTAGTGGCAAGCCGGCCCGCACGCTGTTCGATACTGGAGCTACTCACTCCTTTGTGTCGGAGACGTTCATAGAAGGATTGGAAGGCGTAGAGCGTTTCACAGGCTCGAGGAGGAGGGTGCGACTACCGGATGGATCTGAGCTCCTTACCACGGATCACTGCAATATGGAGGCAGAAATTAGTGGAAAGGCATTCGAGACTCCAGTGACGATTTTGAGGCTGACAGACTACGACTTGATCCTGGGTATGGTATGGCTGCACTGGAACCATGCCCAGATTGACTGCCAGGCAAAGAGGATCACCGTGAGACACGGGGACTCTTTCATTGTCATCGAAGGTATAAGACCTGCCTCTTGTATACTCTTATCTTCGGTACAGGCCGTTAAGGCCCATCTGCAGGGAGATGAGGTCTATCAGATTCTTTTTGAGATGACGGAAGTTAAGGAGTCAGTGACAGACATTCCGGTGGTGCGAGATTTCGCTGACATATTTCCAGAGAAACTGCCAGGACTACCTCCACACCGAGAGCAGGACTTCCAGATACAGCTTTTGCCGGGGGCCAAGCCGGCATCTAGGGACCCTAATCGGATGGCACCAAAGGAGTTGGCAGAGTTTCGGACTCAGTTACAGGAATTAGTTGAGGCAGGATTTGTTAGACCGAGTTCCTCGCCATGGGGAGCCCTGGTCCTATTCGTGAAGAAGAAGGATGAGACACTTCGCCTGTGTATCGATTATCGAGCACTAAACAGGCTGACCTTCCGGAATACCTACCCACTCCCACAGATAGACGAATTGTACGACCAGCTGGAGGGAGCCCATTATTTCTCGAAGCTGGACTTGAGGTCAGGATACTACCAGCTACGGATCCAGGAGGAGGATATCCCGAAGACGGCCTTCAGTAGCAGATATGGCCTGTATGAGTTCACTGTGATACCCTTCGGGCTCACGAATGCTCCGTCGGCGTTCATGAGTCTCATGAACCGGGTTTTCGAGGCCTACTTGGATGTGTTCGTCATAGTATTCATAGACGACATCCTGATCTACTCTTAGACGGAGGAGGAGCACACTCGGCATCTGACACTGACTTTGGAAAGGTTGCGGGAGCATCGCATTTATGCGAAATTCAGCAAGTGTCAGTTTTGGTTGAAGGAGGTGGCTTTCCTAGGCCACATTATCAGCGGAGCCGGGTTGGCGGTGGATCCGGCAAAGATTCAGGCAGTCCGTGATTGGCCGCAGTTAAAGACAGCCACCAATGTACGAAGTTTCTTGGGACTTGCCGGGTATTATCGGAAGTTCGTGGAGGGGTTCTCTCAAATTTCCCTCCCACTCACGTCTTTGACGAAGACGGAGACACCTTTCGTTTGGACCCCGCAGTGCTAGGCGGCTTTCCAGGAGTTGAAGGACCGACTCATCTCAGCCCCTATTCTGGCCCTTCCATCTGGAAAGGAAGGATTCCTGGTGTATACCAACGCATCATACCAGGGGATGGGAGTAGTGCTGATGCAGAACGAACACGTCATAGCATATGCCTCCCGCCAGCTAAAGACCCATGAGAAGAACTACCCAGTGCACGACCTTGAGATGGGAGCGGTCGTTTTTGCTCTGAAGGTCTGGCGCCATTATCTTTATGGAGTCCACTGCGACATCTACTCCGACCACAAGAACCTGAAATACGTGGACACTCAGAAGGAGCTGAATATCAGGCAGAGGCGCTGGGTGGAGTTCTTAGCAGACTATCAGTATGAGATGCACTACCATCCAGGGAAGGCAAACGTGGTGGCTGACGCGTTGAGCCGGCGAGCTGCCACTTCCAAAGCTGGGCCCCAGGTTATGTCCATGGAGCTAGTCCGGTCATTCAGAGATATGCAGATATCCCTAGTGTCCGAGGATGATCCAGAGCTGTATAGGGAGTATCTGACATCGATGGTGGCCATAGACGATATTCGGGATCGCATTCGGGATGGACAGAGGACAGATGCGTGGGCAGAGCCGATGTTCCGAGCCTTGGAGGGGGTTCGACAGGAGATTATTCCCTGAGAGATGGATTGCTACATTTCAGAGGCAGAGTATATATACCCGCAGGAGGCCAGATCCGAGAGGATATTATGACGGAGGCGCATTGCAGCCGGTACTCTGTGCACCCGGGGATCATAAAGATGACCGCTGATCTGAAGAAGACGATGTTTTGGCCGGGCATGAAGAAAGACATTACGTACTTCGTGACCCATTGCGAGGCATGTCAGTTGGTGAAGGCGGAGTGCAGGAACCCCGCAGGGTTGTTGCAGCCACTCCCGGTGCCGGAGTGGAAGTTTGATGATATAGCTATGGATTTTATACATGGTATTCCCCGGTCTCGGACGGGGAACGACTCGATCTGGGTGATTGTTGATCGGTTGTCGAAGGTGGCCCGCTTTATACCAATCAGGAAAGATGACTCGGTGGGAGTGCTGGTACGGAAGTTCGTGGAGCAGTATCTCCGATATCATGGCGTACCCCGGATGATAGTGTCGGACCGCGATGGACGGTTTACATCCAGGGAGTGGCGGTCAGTGCAGGCATATTTGGGCACCCGATTGACTTTTAGCACGGCCTTCCACCCTTAGAAGGACGGGCAGACAGGGAGCACCAACCGGACCTTGGAGGATTTACTACGACTGTGTATACTGGACCGAGGGGAGCCGTGGGAGAAGATGTTACCGTTGGTCGTGTTCTCCTATAACAATAGCTACTAGTCCAGCATCAGGATGGCGCCTTATGAAGCCTTGTATGGAAGAAAATGTAGGACCCCGCTTTCTTGGGTTCAAGACGAGGACCCGAAGGTGTTGGGATCGGATTTTGTTGAAGACACCGAGGCACAGGTGAGACTGATCAGAGATAGGATGTTGGAGGAGCAGAGCAGACAAGCTAAGTACTATGACGCCCGACATCGTCAGGTGGAGTTCCAGATAGGGGACCGAGTGTTCTTGAAGATCCGGCCCATGCACGGAGTCTCACGAGTGCGCGGTCGGAGGAAGATGCTCAGCCCTAGGTATATGGGCCCTTACCGGATCCTGGAACGGATTGGACCCCTAGCCTACAGGCTAGAGTTGCCACCAAAGTTGGCAGCTCTACACGACGTCTTCCACATTTCTTCGCTGAGAAGGGCTCTACTACGCCCGGAGCAGCAGATTTTGACCACCGAAGGGCCGGTAGCTTCAGACCGATCTGTTCACTTAGAGCCGGTCCGGATCGACGAAAAAGGAGTACGGATCTTGCGCCGCAAGAAAATCCCCTTAGTCAAGGTTCTGTGGAGAAACCACGGTCAGGAGGAGCACACTTGGGAACCGCAGGACCTGATAAGGCAAAAATACCCGGAGTTGTTCAGTCAGGTATACCTCACCACCTCTTGGTATACTATAAATTACCTTCTTGTACAAAACCGGTAAGATTAGATAAGGAAAATTGAGAACCTAGGCATGCGCAGGAATGTAGGGGCTAATCTTTTGTTTATTGGGGAGATTGCCTTCGTTTATCAAACAAGTAGTCGCTTGAACCCGATAGAAAAATCGTATGGGATGTTACAAGTTCAAATTATTCCGATAGAAATCCCCGTAGGCTCAACCTCATATTCGGGGACGAAATTTTTGTTTTGTTTATTGGGATTTGTAACATCCCATTTCCGGCTAGACCCCTAGGAGTCGGTTGGTCGTGACAGAACCCTAGGAAGCCCAAAAATTGAAATAAATCGACCAAGATTTCGGGTCACGGGTTGGTCACGCCCGTGACCGACCCATCACGCCCGTGACCTAGGGCGTGACTCCTTCGACGATCGTCTATCTCAGGGAGACGATTGTCGGGCGCAGAATTTTCAACCCGGCCCTGTCACGCCCGTGACCAAGGTGTCACGCCCGTAACCTAGGGCGTGACCACCCTTCGACGACCGTCGATCTCAGTTCGACGGTCGTCGACCTCTGCAACCCGGGGAAAATGCAAGTTTGAAAGTTTGGATTCTCGTTTAGGAAAGGATAAGTGATTGAAAAATCCCGGGAATTTGCCATTCGGGCATGTCATGCCCGTGACCAAGGTGTCACGCCCGTGACCTAGGGCGTGACCACCCTTCGACGACCGTCGATCTCAGTTCGACGATCGTCGACCCCAGAATTGGCCACCCGGGCCTGTCACGCCCGTGACCTATGTGTCACGCCCGTGACATTGACCGAAATGACGGTTCAGCCCCGAAATTATTCTAACACGCGTGCTAATAAGTGCTGGTGTGGGAAGTTACACCAGGAGTAATTACGGTCTGTTTTTCCTTCTATAATTATATAATAAAGGAGGAAGTGCTGGTCCAATAGGAATCGCCACCTGGCAAACACCTATTCATCTTCCACCGTTTCTTATCCCTTCACTGTAACCGAAAGGTTATTAAGAGGAGCCTTCATGACCATTAAGGCTTTACCCTTTCACCTCCCCACTTGCTGACTTATAAAAGACCCCTTAGAGCAAGATGAGAAGGTTGCACTCTTGACCAAACGGACTCAGATCTTTGTACCTTGCTGCAGGAGAAGTTCAGCAATGCCACCACCGCGCCATGGCACCCCGTCGTTCATCTCGCCTCCAAACCGCGAACAAGGTCCTCCTCTGCTTCTTCTTTCATGGGTAGATCTTAGGATTCTTAGAAAGGAAGTTCGTGCTCAACGGAGCCGGACCAATCTCTCGTTTTCATGAAAAACCATGAAAAATGTATTTTTGAGTTCGCCGGAAATCGCCACCTCCGGCGGCCATACCACCGCCGACCGCTAGCCTTCGCCTCAACAGAGGTGGTGGTGGTGGTGGCTGGCCAGGGAAGTGATCGGGCGACCGGTGACGGATCGCAAAGAGCTACAGGAAATAAGAGTTTCTGTGTTCTGGTTTTCGGGTTCTGTAGAAGATGAACAGTAAAAGCTGTTTATAATATATAAATTATGTAAATAATTTATAAGGAAAATATGCTTAGATGAGCACATTTTGATGCTGCAAAACGAGGCACTTAGAAGCCGTTTTAGGAAACATGACCAGTCACGAAAGTTGTAACCCTTTGAATCTAGTTTAATTTAAAATTGATTTCAACTCGTTTGGGTAAGTAGTTTGACCGCAGAACCCGTTTTAGTGGGGGCTGTACCTAGAGTTGGGCAGAAATTAAAATGGATGCCCACTCTTCGTCCCTTGTCCAAATGACCTGAAATTTGGGCAGGGGGTTAACCTTAGCTATTCCTAAAGGCAGACCAAAAATGGGAATTTTTGGAGATACTTTGCCTAATGTTTTTGTTTTAATTTAATTAAGTTAGAGAAATTTGTTTGAGTGGTCAAATGACCTCCAAACCCTCCCAAATTTTGGTGAGTGGTCCCTGGCTATAAAACCTAGATCTGTACAAAATTCCAACTAGTTTGGAGGAGTTTAGGGTAGGAATTCTTCTACCCTTAACTAGGCATTAGTGAGACATCTTTTAGTAAAAAGTGCACTAAGAGTTTGGAAAGGTCAAATCACCTCAACAGAGGCTGATATTCTGACCTCTGACTTAGAAGGGTGTTATAACCTGCTTGGAGAAAAACGGTGAGGTTTAGGGTTGATTTACCCTAGGATCCAAGCTCAAACCCTAAATGAAGGGTTTGAGGGTTGTGAAGGACATGGGGGCAATTGCTCTTGTATTGCCTTGTGTTGCGCGCTAGGGTTCGAAGAAAATAAACGCAACCGAACTAGCAACCTAATGAGGCAAGTATAACTATCAAATTGTAGCTTGGGGACACAAGTGTCGTATTGAAATCCGGGAACTGTTGGCTATGCTTACTCACACGAACGCTATTATCTTATCGACGGAAAAAACTAGGGTTTTAGAAAATCTAAGTGCAAGGGAGAAAGTAAAGCTACACTAGAAAGAGAAACACCGCAATTAAGTAAAGCTATTAAGTAAAACAATTACTACGAAGGGTAGAAAATATGAAATGGAAATGCACTCGATCAAGATTCACCTCGGCTAAAGACGATTAAGAAAATGCGATAAAAATCTAAACTTAATAGGATAAAGGTCCTTGACCGTGGAGGTTCCTAAAGCTTGAACACGCTTCTCTCGAAGTCGTGCCCAACTGAGTTTAGGAAGGTCCGACCGACTCTCGTCTAAATCGGAGGCCTAAAACTCGCTTTACGCGGTGAACCCCACTATTGGATTTTACTCCAATCCGGGAGATTTGGACGTCTGCCTCTCTCGAGGGGTGCGTACAACTCCCTTTACTCTTGAATGCTCACTTCATTCTTTCGGCCTCTCGGCTAGCCTAGAATGAAAGCAAAGGCGGAGAGTATATATCGAAAATATACCTCCAACCCGTGATTAATCAAGAGTAATTCAAAGCCCTAACCTAAAAAGAAAAGATTAATTAAAACAACATAACTTAATCGCTCTAACCTCGGATCATCAAGATCGAGTACAAGGAGGATTAGTTAATCATAATGGAGTGGAGGAGGGGGATGAGTAGTAAAGCATAAAAAGAACACAAGCTAAACAAATAACACTTCTATTAATAAAAAGGGGCAAGTTACACTATTGAAAATTAAAATTACAAGTGCATGAAATTGAAATCCTATTCTAGCACTACAAGTAGCACTAAGCAAGAGCAATATTACAATAAAAGCTAAAACAAACTAAGATTAAACTAGGGTTAAACAAAAATTACAGAGAGAGAGAGAGAAAGAGAGAGAAAGCATGAAAAAAACTAAAGAACCAAAGGGGCAGCACCTCCCCCTCTCAACCAAAGCTTGCTGAAATGGAGAGGGGGGGTCTCAATTTATAGAATTTTTATCGGGTTGGTCACGCCCTCCGACACGCCCTAGGGGGGGCATGTCAGGGGGCGTGACAGTACTATGTTGACCTCAGGCTCTGGATTCTGGCGTGAGGGATGATTGCTTTGGTACGTCGGTGGTCACGCCCTAGGTCACGCCCGTGTAGGGGGGGCGTGACAGGCACGTCATGTCCAAATCATTGGTCGGAAATCCGTCAGTCACCGAAAAAAGGAGGGTGTCACGCCCATGTCACGGGCATGACATGGGGCGTGACAGTACATTTTGCGTGCTGTGGAGAAACGGCATTTAATGCGGCGGCAGGCTTTGCGGCAGAGGGCGACACGCCCATAGCCACGCCGGGTGACACGCCCAGGTAGGCGTGTCAGGGGGCGTGACAGCAGTTTTGTTCGTTTTCCTGTCCCTTCCAGCAAAATTCCTCGGGATCGGGTGACACGCCCTAGGTCACGCTCAGGGAGTGCGTGATAGGGGGGCGTGTCAGGTCATTTTGGCCAATTTTCTGGAAACCTGCAAAAAGACAAGAAAAAGTCAGCGGCAATAATATTTACATAAAAATGATACAAATAAACTAATAATAGACATGATTTGTACACTATAAAATAGAAAATACGATAATAGTTTAGGCTACAAAACGTATTATCAAATTCCCCCAAGCTTAAGCTTTGCTTGTGCCCAAGCAAAAATATAAAAACTAGATATTTATAAAAAGGACTAATCAAAAAGTTCTAATTATGCCTACACAAGTACTATGCGAAATTCTTAGTAGGGAAAAGGTGAAATGTAAGTCTAAAACAATTATTTAGGTATGGTAAAACTTTTATAAACTTTACTTAATAAAAACAAATCATCAAAAATTTTAACGAGATTTTTTTAAATAGACTTAAGCAAAGCAACGAAAAAGAAAAACACGCATTGAGTTGTTACTGGATCAAAGCAACGCATTATAATTATATCAATTTAATTAACAAAAATCTAGGTTTAAATCCAAAACTAAAACTGATTTACTGTTTTTCTTTTCTTAGTTGTTAAATAAAAATCAAAAAGCGTGAATCAAAAGGACTTAAATAGGACAGAAACGTTTGGTTTAGGAATATGATTAGGAGTGGAATTCAAAGATAAACGTGAAGGTTTTAAAATCACACTAAACCAAAGCAAAGAGTTTCAAAAACTTTCATAAAAATATATACACATTTTTTCTTTCTTTTTCTTCTTTTTTTTCATTTTTTTTTCTTTTTTCTAAACAAAGGCCATAAATATTTTTATTTTCCTTTTTGAATTGGCCAAACAAAAATAAACATCACTTTTGAACATACTTCTTTTTTTTTCGAAAACCTTTCTCCAACAAAAATCACAAAATACCCTATCAAAATCGTCAAAATAATTTATGAAACTAAAAAAGGCTAGTGCGATTCGATAGGTTGGAATTTTTTGGCTTTGGTGAAACTGAAATGAAAGGAGGAGCTATCAAATGAAATCGGAAAAAGGCTCAAAAACGGCTAACTAGCGGTAAAAGTTTTTAGGTTGGCAGGAAAGCTCAAACGAAAACAAAAACGGCCTAAATCATTTTCACACGTTTGAATTTATTTAAAACAAAGGTTTGAAAATTTTCAAAAAGCGAGTCCTAGATAATAAAAGAAGATTGATGAAATTAACTTGAAAATAAAAATAATAGGTGACTTGGATCGTTCACATCTACTACGTTATTCAAAACTTGACTTTACAAAAAGTATTCAAAAACAAAAAAGAAAATAGTGGATGATGAATTTTTGAGAAAGTAAAGGAAATAAACAACAACAAAACATAATAGAAATGTGAGTTTTAGAAAAATATTTCACCTTAACATGCTACCGTGAATTAGAAACACAGCATGGCCAACATTTTACTTGTGAAACATAATTAAAAAGGACGATTAGAAATATTATAATTAACTAAGTTGTTTATAGGAGATTTTGAGTAAAACAAAACTAAAAACTAGGGGTACTATTGAAATACCAAAATGTCTAAACTATTCAAAAACACATATATTTTTTTTTAATTTAATTTTTGTGAAATATTCTCTTTTTTGGATTTTGGATTTTTTTCTCTTTTTTTTGGAATTTTAAGATATTTATTTTTTGGAAATATTTACAATATATACAAAAAGAAAATTATTTACACTAAGAAAAAATGAAGGAGGAAATCCTCCCCCAAGCTTAAAACAGTCATTGTCCTCAATGGCTAAAGAAGGGGATTAGAGAAGGAGAGAAAAATAAAGTACAGAATTGAAAGACAGAATTGAAATACAGGTACTTCCCCGGATTTATTTGCTGCGAAAGCTGAGTGATGCCGCCCCCCGAATGTCTTCTTTGGACTTCGTGATAAATTCAGCAATGTTGGAGCAGGCGATCGCAGAAGCTTCAGCTTGTCGGAGCCGTCCGAGGCAAAATTGTAAAATAAAGAAAACAGAAAAAGATAACTTGGGTTGCCTCCCAAGAGCGCCCTTTGGTTAAAGCGTCGTTGAGCTCGACGCATCAAAAAAAATAATATTGTCCAAAAAAATATTGTTGTCCAGAAATAAAATTGTTTTTTTAACAAAAATTTAAGAGTTCAAAGTTAGAGTTCGTGAAGCAGAAACTTAATAATGTCTGGACTGACATCATCATCCCCAGAAAAGTAGAGTTTAAGACGCTGACCATTCACTTTGAAATTTCCCTAATCAGGGTGAGAAATTTAAATAGTTCCATAAGGAAATACTTCTAAAACAGAAAACGGGCCAAGCCAGCGAGATTTTAATTTGCCCGGAAATAAACGTAAACGAGAATTATATAAAAGGACTTGGTCGCCCGGCTTAAAGTTTTTAGGGTGCCTTAAGTGTTTATCGTGTAAACGCTTCGTCCGCTCTTTATAAAGTTTATTATTTTCATAAGCATAAGAGCGCCACTCGTCGAGTTCATTTAGTTGAAATTTTCGAAGGTCACCGACTGAGTGGGGATCAAAGATTAAAAATTTTAAGGCCCAAAAGGCGCGATGTTCTAACTCTACGGGCAGATGACACGATTTTCCATAGACCATCCGATACGGCGTACATCCGAGGGTGGTTTTGTACGCTGTTCGGTAGGCCCATAAGGCATCGTCAAGTTTGGCTGACCAGTCTTTTCTAGAAGTTGAAACAGTCTTTTCTAAAATTCTTTTTATTTCTCTATTAACTACTTCGACTTGTCCGTTAGTTTGGTGGTGGTAGGCAGTGGAAAGCTTATGCGTAACGCTGTATTTGGAAGGATTTTTGAAAATTGCGCGTTATAGAAATGGGAACCCCTATCGCTAACGATTGCGCGAGGCGTACCGAATCTAGAAAATAATTTTTTAAAAAACGTGACTACAACTCGGGAGTCGTTCGTAGGAAGAGCTTGGGCCTCAGCCCATCGTGAAACATAATCAACAACAACTAAAATATATTTGTTTTCGAAGCTAGAAGGAAGGGGGCCAACAAAATCAATTCCCCAGAGGTCGAAAATTTCGCACTCTAAGAAATAATTTTGCGGCATTTCATTTTTATTAGAGATGTTGCCCGACCGTTGGTAACTATCACACCTGCTCACAAAGGCTTGCGCGTCCTTAAACAGGCTAGGCCAGTAAAAACCCGCGCAAAGCACCTTATGAGCGGTGCGAGCAGCTTGATAGTGCCCACCTGTCGGACCTTCATGCAAATGTTTTATAATATCAATTCCTTCATCATAAGAAACACATCTCCTTATCACTTGATCCGCACAAATTTTGAAAAGATGTGGGTCTTCCCAAAAGTAGTTCTTCAGCTCAGAAAAGAATTTCTTCTTTTGCTGAGAGGAGAACTCTTTTGGGAGCACCCGAGCCACTAGATAGTTGGCGATGTGCGCGAACCAAGGAGAAGTAGATGTATTAACTAAAAGCAGCTTCTCATTAGGAAAATAGTCATTAAAAGATTTTTCATTTAATTTTTCTATAAAGGGGTTATCTAATATGGATAGATGGTCGGCGGCCAAGTTCTCGGCTCTTCGCTTATCACGGATCTCTAAGTCAAACTCCTGGAGGAGTAAGACCCAGCGAATCAAGCGAGGCTTGACATCCGTTTTGGAAAGAAGGTACTTGAGGGCCAAGTGGTCCGTAAAAACAATGATTTTTGAAAGTGTAATGTAAGGGAGGAATTTATCAAAGGCGAATACTACAGCTAATAGCTCCTTCTCGGTTGTGGTGTAATTTTCTTGTGCAGATGTGAGGGTTTTACTAGCGTAATAGATGGGGTGGAAGTTTTTAGATATGCGTTGACCTAAAACGGCTCCCACCGCAAAACTACTCGCATCGCACATAATCTCGAATGTAAGGTCCCACACCGGAGCTATCATAATCGGTGCGTTAATTAACTTTTCTTTAATTGATTCAAAGGCAGAAATACAAGAGTCATCAAAAATGAATGGAGTGTCTTTTTCTAAGAGATGGGTTAGGGGCTTTGTGATCTTGGAGAAGTCCTTTATAAAACGACGATAAAAACCAGCGTGGCCTAGGAAACTTCTTATAGCTTTTATGTTTGTAGGCGGCGGCAACTTCTCAATAACTTCTATCTTGGCAACGTCTACCTCAATACCTTTAGCAGAAATTTTATGACCCAAAACTAACCCTTCCCTCACCATAAAATGGCATTTTTCCCAATTTAGGGCAAGGTTTGTTTCTTCGCATTGTTCTAAGACTTTTTCGAGGTTTTCTAAACATCTATCGAAGGAATCGCCGAAAACGGAGAAATCGTCCATGAATACCTCCATAATGCTTTCTACGTACTTGTCAAATATTGCGAGCATACATCGCTGGAATGTAGCTGGCGCATTGCACAATCCAAACGGCATTCTTCGGTATGCGAAGGTGCCGAAGGGACAAGTAAACGTAGTTTTCTCTTGGTCCTCGGGAGAGATGGGTATTTGAAAGTACCCCGAGAGGCCATCGAGAAAACAATAAAAGCTATGGCCGGAGAGACGTTCTAAAATCTGGTCGATAAACGGTAAAGGAAAGTGGTCCTTGCGGGTGGCGTCATTTAACTTACGGTAATCTATGCACATACGCCAACCCGTCACCGTCCGTGTCGGGATTAATTCATTATTCTCATTACTAACTACGGTTATCCCTCCCTTCTTTGGAACTACCTGAACGGGGCTAACCCACTTACTGTCCGAAATAGGGTAGATAATTCCTGCGTCTAATAGTTTCATAACCTCGCCCTTGACTACTTCTTTCATGTTCGGGTTTATACGGTGCTGAGGTTGGATAGAGTTACGCGAATTATCTTCCATTAAAATTTTATGGGTACAGAAAGATGGGCTTATGCCCTTGATATCAGAAATTTGCCAAGCAATAGCCCGGCGATGCTTACGTAGAACTAGAAGAAGTTTATCGTTTTGCGTATCCGTGAGGTAGGCCGAAACGATAACTGGTAACTTCGAATCTTTTTCTAAGAAAGCATACTTAAGGTGTTCGGGAAGTTCTTTAAGTTCTAGGGTAGGGGGTTCTTCATAAGATGATTTTGAGATTCTTTCTTTTTCAAAAATAATTTCTTCATAAACTTTTTTATAAGGAACGTAACAAGGGGTGGGGCTAGCAGCCAAGACGGCTTCTTGTAGCGATTCAGTGGGAAGAAAAGAGGAAGAACAAAAATCAGAAAATTCTTTTTCAAACTCAGAAAGACAATAAGAAGATTCACCACTTCCTTGCAGTGATTCAGTTGTAAGAGAAGAGGAGCAAAAAGTAGAAAATTCTTTTTCAAAGTCGGAGAGGCAGTAGGAAGAATCATCACTCACGGCGTCTACGAAAAAGCATGAGTCATCGTTTGCCAAGGTGTTCTTCATCGAAGGGGTGATAGAAAATGTGACTTCGTCGTCGCCTACTCGAAGGAAGAGCTTACCATTGCTTACATTAATGATGGCTCGGGAGGTGGCAAGGAAGGGTGAGGCCAAGGATCAGGGGAACCTCGACGTCTTCTTCGATGTCCAAAATGACAAAGTCCACCGGGAAGATGAACTTGTCGACTTTCACAAGAACGTCCTCCACTATTCCTAACGGGTACTTGACGGATCTATCGGCTAGCTGGATACTCATACGCGTGGGGTTAAGGCTACCAATCCCTAACTTTTTGAACAATGAAAAGGGCATCAGGTTTATACTCGCGCCTAAGTCGGCTAACGCGTGTTTAACAAAAAGATCACCGAAGACATACGGGATAGAGAAACTACCCGGGTCACTGATTTTCTTCGGCAAACTGTTTGTTAAAATAGCGGAGCACTCGGCGTTTAGCGTGATGTGCGAAAGATTCTCTAACTTCTTCTTGTTTGTGAGGAGGTCTTTAAGATATTTAGCGTATTTCGGCATCTGCGAAATAGCCTCGTGGAAGGGAAGATTAATGTGGATTTGTTTGAAGATTTCTAAGAAGCGGGAGTACTGATCATCTTGACGTTGTCTATTAAGTTCAGAGGGGTATGGAGGAGTTGAATTATTTTTGAAGATGGGTGGTGGAATGAGATTATTTTCTAAAGCGGGGGTGATTACTTCTTCAGCAGAGGGTGGAAGCGGAGCGGAGCTTTGATTTTTAAAAGCGGGAGCGGAGCTTTGATTTTTAAAAGCGGGAGCGGAGCTTTGATTTTTAAAAGCTGGAGCGGAGCTTGCCTCGGGATCTTCACTTACCATACCGGAGACTTGCTTCCCACTCCGAAGAGTTATAGCTTTCGCTTGCTCTCTCAGGTTGGGTTCGATATTGGAAGGAAGAGACCCTGCGGGTCGCTCAGAAATTATTTTCGCGAGCTGTCCTACCTGATTTTCTAGACTTTTTACGCTTCCGGTTAAAGTTCTTATGGTAGCGTCATTTATAGTGATATATTTAGAAAGTAATTCCTCCAAGCTTGGAGGTTTTGGGTAATTTTGAAGAAGTGGTGGTGGTGGTGCAGAAAAATCAATTTGCGGGGGTGGGCGCATCGCATTCGATGGATTACTCCATGAAAAGTTCGGATGATTTCTTAAAGCAGGGTTATAACTATTCGGAAAATTAAAAACAGGCGGATGAAAATTCGCAGCAGAAAAATTATTAAAAGCAGTTCTAGGCATATTATTAACATAATCTAAATGTTCTGGAGTAGGGGTTGCAGATTCCAATACCTGAGGGGTGGAGGCAGCAGTCATCTCCGTGATTTTTTTGCTTAGGATTTCTACTTGCAGAGCGAGTTGGGAGACGTTGTCCACTTCATAGATACCTACAGGCTTTTTTGGGCGGGACCTAGGCACATTCCACTGATAAGTGTTCATGGCCATGTTCTCGAAAAGATCAAGAGCTGCTTTCGGGGTCTTATGATTTAAAGTACCGCCAGAGGCTGCGTCTATCATTTGCTTTGTATTTTGATTTAGCCCGTTGTAGAACGTCTGCACTTGTAACCATATAGGCAGCGCGTGATGTGGGCATCGTCTTAATAATTCTTTAAATCTCTCCCAGGTTTCATATAGGGTTTCAGAGTCTATTTGTCCGAAGGCAGAGATGTCGTTCTTATGTTTTGCAGTTTTAGCTGGCGGAAAATACTTTGCCAAAAATTTTTCAGTTAATTCATTCCAAGTGGTTATGCTATTCTTCGGAAGTGTGTTCAGCCACTGCTTAGCTTTAGTTCTTAAAGAGACGGGGAAGAGCCTTAGCCTGATCGCATCATTTGTGACACCATTTATCTTGAAGGTGTCGCAAATTTCAAGAAAGCTAGCTATATGTGTGTTCGGATCTTCATCTTGAAGTCCGTCAAATTGCACATATTGCTGCACCATTTGAATTATGCTAGGCTTTAGTTCGAAGTTATTATTTTCTATAGCAGGGCAGACTATACTTGATTCTGTTCCCTCGAGGTTCGGTCGTGCATAATAGGACATAGTCTTTTGCACGGCCTCATCTACGTTGGGTTCTTCCATTCTTAAAGTAGCAAATGAATCGGAGTCCTCAACCAGCACTTGGATAGTAGGACCTTGAAATCGCGATCTTCTCCGAAGAGAACGCTCAATTTCGTGGTCCAAGTCCAAAATAACCGACGGACTCCCGCGGGTCATGCACTAAAAGAACAGAAAAGAAGAAGAGAAAGAGAAAAAGGATAAACTAGAAAACAAATTTTTTTTTCTTTTTGAAATAGATTTTTTTTTATAGATTAACTCCCGAACTTCCCAAGGACTACCCCATGAAGGGTTCGCAAGGTACTAGACAAGATAGTGGCGCTTAAAGCCCTTTGCCCTTTTCGAGAGAATTAGGTGGCGTAGAAAAATTGCGAAGTTGGTTACTATTAAGAGCGGTGATAATTTTTTTTGATTTTTAAAACTTTAAAGAAAGAGGATGAGAAAGAGATGAGATAAAATTAATAGGTTCGTGTTTTCAAGATATCAATGGAAGTTGGTTCCCCGGCAACGGCGCCAAAAACTTGTTGCGTGCTAGGGTTCGAAGAAAATAAACGCAACCGAACTAGCAACCTAATGAGGCAAGTATACCTATCGAATTGTAGCTAGGGGACACAAGTGTCGTATTGAAATCCGGGAACTGTTGGCTATGCTTACTCACACGAACGCTATTATCTTATCGACGGAAAAAACAAGAGTTTTAGAAAATCTAAGTGCAAGGTAGAAAGTAAAGCTATACTAGAAAGAGAAACGCCGCAATTAAGTAATGCTATTAAGTAAAAAGATTACTACGAAGGGTAGAAAATATGAAATGGAAATGCACTCGATCAAGATTCACCTCGGCTAAAGACGATTAAGAAAATGCGATAAAAATCTAAACTTAATAGGATAAAGGTCCTTGATCGTAGAGGTTCCGAAAGCTTGAACACGCTTCTCTCGAAGTCGTGCCCAACTGAGTTTAGGAAGGTCCGACCGACTCTCGTGTAAATCGGAGGCCTAAAACTCGCTTTACGCGGTGAACCCCACTATTAGATTTTACTCCAATCCGGGAGATTTGGACGTCTGCCTCTCTCGAGGGGTGCGTACAACTCTCTTTACTCTTGAATGCTCACTTCATTCTTTCGGCCTCTCGGCTAGCCCAGAATGAAAGCAAAGGCGGAGAGTATATATCGAAAATATACCTCCAACCCGTGATTAATCAAGAGTAATTCAAAGCCCTAACCTAAAAAGAAAAGATTAATTAAAACATCATAACTTAATCGCTCTAACCTCGGATCATCAAGATCGAGTACAAGGAGGATTAGTTAATCATAATGGAGTGGAGGAGGGGGGATGAGTAGTAAAGCATAAAAGAACACAAGCTAAACAAATAACACTTCTATTAATAAAAACGGGCAAGTTACACTATTGAAAATTAAAATTACAAGTGCATGAAATTGAAATCCTATTCTAGCCCTACAAGTAGCACTAAGCAAGAGCAATATTACAATAAAAGCTAAAACAAACTAAGATTAAACTAGGGTTAAACAAAAATTACAAAGAGAGAGAGAGAGAGAGAGAAAGCATGAAAAAAACTCAAGAACCAAAGGGGCAACACCTCCCCCTCTCAACCAAAGCTTGCTGAAATGGAGAGGGGGGTCTCAATTTATAGAATTTTTCTCGGGTCTGTCACGCCCTCCGACACGCCCTAGGGGGGGCGTGTCAGGGGGAGTGACAGTACTATGTTGACCTCGGGCTCTGGATTCTGGCGGGAGGGATAATTGCTTCGGTACGTCGGTGGTCACGCCCTAGGTCACACCCGTGTAGGGGGGGCATGACAGGCACGTCATGTCCAAATCATTGGGCGGAAATCCGTCAGTCACCGAAAAAAGGAGGGTGTCACGCCCATGTCACAGGCGTGACATGGGGCGTGACAGTACATTTTGCGTACTGTGGAGAAACGACATTTAATGCGGCGACAGGCTTTGCGGTAGAGGGCGACACGCCCATAGCCACGCCTGGTGACACGCCCAGGTAGGGCATGTCAGGGGGCATGACAGCAGTTTTGTTCATTTTCCTGTCCCTTCGAGCAGAAGTCCTCAGGATCGGGTGACACGCCCTAGGTCACGCCCAGGGAGGGCGTGATAGGGGGGCGTGTCAGGTCATTTTGGCCAATTTTCTGGAAACCTGCAAAAAGACAAGAAAAAGTCAGCGGCAATAATATTTACATAAAAATGATACAAATAAACTAATAATAGACATGATTTGTACACTATAAAATAGAAAATACGATAATAGTTTAGGCTACAAAACGTATTATCACCTTGAAACTCTGTAGAGTTGATATTAGCACGATAATAATCGTCTGGATGGAACCTTGGAGAATTTGGAGACAAGTAGATGCCTCAAAACCTTAATCTTAGCTTTAGGTTAAAATACTAATTAAGCACCTTCCCTCACTAATAATTATCTAAAGGCTGTGAAACTCGGGTAGATTTAGTTTTGAAGTGGGTAGAGTTTATAGAAATTTTACTGGAATTTTATGATGTTTATTTCCATCACTTCGTTTGTAAAGTTGATTTTAACCCCCATTGATGTTTTGATTATTTGTACCTTTCTGTTCAAGAGAATCTCATGAAATCTTGGAAATATATATTTTAGGACAGAAAGATTACCCCTGAATTTTTATATAATTTTTAGTTTAGTACATCCAGTACTTCCTTCACAAAAGTTAAAAAGGGGTTCTATGCTTGAAAAATTATTTAGGGATGATTTTATTACCGAAAAATTATGAAACTGGGCCTGTGCTAATTTTAGGCCTTTATCTGCATGTCATAAATTATTTATTATTTTTGGAAGAATATTCCCAGTACTTGGTTCATAAATAATGGGAGATAGTAATTATTGCTAAAATAGTTTTAGTGCCCTTTTGATGATAGAAAAATTATGATACTTTGGATTTACCCTATTGAGATAACCTACTAATTATTATAAAATTTGCTGGACATCTTGCATGAGAACTTAGGGTAGTTCATGTTCAAACTGGTAGCCCTTGGGATTTTTGGGAAAATTAATTAAATGTCAGATAAATTAGGAAAATTACCACATTCTGGATTTAGGCCATTTATATTCTGATAAGTCTCCAGTAAATAATTAAGGGCATTTGGATGAGTTTGGGATCGTTGCATAACCAGTTCGTCATATAGTCTAGGTCGGTCTGCATATAGCAAATTTGTGATTTGCAATAGGACATGATCCGAGAAAGTCATTGGAGTTAATCATTTTGTCTGGGTGGACAATTGTGGAGGAAATCACAGTAGGAAGATATGAAGAGTAGAGAGAAGTAGTGGTTGCTAGAGATAAGAGGTGCTCGGGTATCACGAAAGATCGTCCACCCTAGTGGGAATGGAAGAGTCTTAATACTCTAGGGTTAGATCTAAAGTAACTAAAAGGGGATAGGCTTAAGGGAGATCAACCAATAACAATAAGTGCCTTGCGAAAGGGAACTTCGGGCCGTAATGTCGCCGTCTTGGTTCTTATTGCCCCTTGAGAGCCCTTCACGGGGTATGCCGGGGGCAGTCCTGAGCTAACTTAAACTGTAATAACAAACCGACAAGAGTAACTTTATAACTAGGGCTACACCTTTCACAAACACTGTTGGCACAGGAAGATTGATGAGAGCTTCGGCTCGGTTGGTTAAGAGACGGACGGGATGGTCCGGGGAGCTTCGACTCGGTTGGTTTAGAGAAGGACGTTTTGGTCTGGGGAGCTTCGGCTCGGCTTTTGTGTGTTTACAATTAAACTTGCATGTGCATAAAAAGGAATGAAAATTAAGGTGGTGGGTCTTCGGTATTGGAGGGTCGATGCACCGACGCAAATACGTTGACTCGGCAAGTGGGGTTAGCACTTTGCCAACAGAAGTCCGGTGCGCCAGCCGACAAGAGTACGCAGGCGTCCGCTTAGTGCACCAAGCGTTAAGGCGTACGATAGGTCTGACCGGTAGTGCTTTACTGGTTTAGAGGTGGGCGAGGCCCAACCCACCGCTTCTGTCTGCCACTACGGAGGTATCCTGGGAGGTAACGGCTCCGAATGGGGGAACTAAAGGTCTGTGTGCACAAAGTCGGGTGTGTGAGTTGCACTTGCATGTTTCATCATACCCAGTTGCATGTCATAGCATAATCGATTCATTTAACCCTGACACCTAAAGTATAAGTGGTATGGGACGCTTATACGTTAGGACCTGCAAAATGACCCCTTGGTCTATAAGCTTGTGTGGGCAAGTTTATAAATCAAAGGTTAATTTCAATATATATAGATGCTGTTGTTTGATAACCGACACCCCAACGTATAAGTGGTATGGGACACTTTATACGACGGGAGCCTTGCAGAAGATCCCTTGGCTTATGCGCTTTCGCACATAAGTTAAGATTACCTTTCTTATTTTCTGTTTCTGTCATATTATTATAGAATTGCTAGATTAGTTCCGTTGCCATTTGTTTCTTGATTAAATCTCCACCTTCATGTCCTTCCCTTTCTTCCTCTCCGCTCGGTACTTAGGAGCCATGGGGGAAGGGGTAGGGGATGATAGGGCTTAGTCTTTATGACTAACGGTTTTCGTACCACATCATTTAGGGGATCATGGAGCCCAGCATGGAGGAGCGGCCCCAGAGACCGGTGCGCTTGGAGATGGGGCAATCTAGCTCCGGAGTTCATACAGCCCGGACCGTGAGTCTCGACCCTGAGTAGTTTCTGTTTTAGCTTCCGCATGAGAGGTTGTAGTGAGGACATGATGTATCGGGCATAAGCCCGCATTTATAGTACTCTGATTATTGTTATTCTGTGGACACTCCCTTCGTGGAGATTTTATTTTATATATATGATTTACTTTCTGTGGACTTGCTCTTACTTCAATTATTGTGCTACCTTTCTGTGATCGAATTGGCCGGCAGAATCGGCACCTTGTGGTGATGACCCTTCAGGACGTCAAGGTGTCACCGCAAAGCGGCGACTCTGGGCCTATGACCCCGGGTCTTAAAAAGAAAAAAGGGTGGGGGGTCTTATAACGGGAATCTACGGTTGATGGTGCTAACCAGTAGGTGTTCTGCACCTGAAATTCTTGGGAATGTGTAAAGTTGGGTTTGGACTCAGAAGAGATTTGGTAACAATCCGACGTTAAGTTCTAGGCAAATGATAATATGCTTAATTGTGATAATTTAACGCATAATGAAATTATTTGATAGACCGCACGTAAACAAATGGTGAAATGGTATGTGGTTGAATGAAAAGACTTAGTGGGGGTTAGTGAATAAAGGGTAATTATAACAAGATTCACTAGAGTTTGGGTAATTGATTCGGTGTTGGTTGTATAAACAAGTGAGGTGTTAAATAGGTGGTTAACTCATGTGTACACAAATGATTGATTTTGGGTAAAGGAGTTGTAGGTGGTGATGTTAAAGTTATGTGACCATAACATTATACATAATCATGATCTTGAGGCTTTTCATATAAGAGTGTCTAAAATGGTCCAATGTTTGAGGTGTTTCACCGCCTGTGTTTGTGGTAAATTCTTGAGGTGCCTTGGGTACCGGATAGTGAAGGGAGTGAGTGCGGATAACTGATCACACTTGTTGGTAACGTTGGGAAGAATCATAAATGGACAGTTGGGCTTGGTCCTCAGTGTTCATGTCTCGAGACTCCTTCCGTGCCAACTGGTCGGTTTGGTTTGGTCCTCGTGCTCGTTTTCGAGGCTCCTTCCATACCACGAAGTGGTTGTATTAAATGTGGTGTGACTCGACATGCAGTGTCGTAATCCCGGGTTAAGGATAGTGTCGCAGGTCTACGGGCTCGCCAATCGTCACACTGATGCGAGTTGACGGAAAGACCTTGGGTGGTTGAGCTTGGTCCTCGGTGTTCAAGTCCCGAGGCTCCTTCCGTGCCAAGTGAACGGTTGGGCTTGGTCCTCATTCTCATTTCTGAAGCTCCTTCCGTATCACACCTTAGGACAGTTCGGGGCTAAGATCTCGGTGCACATCTACCCGAGACACCCGCTGAGCCGTAGTACGCATGTGAGCTCCGCTATTGTGTTCTAAGCATTGAGGCATACGAAGGCCTAGGCCAGGTAATGTGGGGACCAGCCTAGTAGTGGAGATGCCCACTCTACTGTCACCATCTGGCCACGACGGATGATGCCTGAGAGGTTAGCTACCTGCTCGAAAAGTGGGAACTTCAAGTCTGTGTCGACATAGAGATTCCATGTGCGTGATCATGGGTGAGTCATTGCATTACATACATGTCATTACACTTCATTGCATACACAAAGATCCTCATCATATATGTTTGTATGGGCACTCCTATACGATGAGTTACTTACTACTGAACGATTTTCAACTTATATGCTTGTATGGGCATTCATATAAGTTGAGTTACTTACTGTTATAATATTATACTCTCATGGTATTGTAGATGATAGAATTGCTAGAATAAGGTGTTGCTCATTTATTTCACTGCTTTACACTCATAGTGATATACCACCTTCTTGTACCTATGTTTATATATATTGTACCTTATTCCTTTCTCCGCCCGGTGCCGAGGAGTCGCTGGTGGAACAGATGTGAAGCCACTTAGTCTTTAGGACAAACGGTTGCTATGTCTTCCTTTTTAGGAGGAAACCCCGGAGGTGGAGCAGCAGGTTATGCCGCCGGACAGCCAGGCTAGGACGATAGGACCTGAGGGGACGGTTCCGTCACTACCGTGGGTTACTGATGTGAGTGTGAGAGGTTTTTGTTGCACCCTTTTGGGAAAACTATTTACGTACTCTTTTATTAAAAGCTCGTTGCCGCTTCTTAACATATGTATTTTATGTATTATATGCATGGTTGGGTTGGCAATGTGTGATATTAGTTGTGGCTGGCAGAATAGGCGTCTTGTGGTACAGGCTAACCCGAGTGTTAGTGCTACCGCAAGGCGGTTGTTCTAGGCATAAGACCCTCTCGTATCGTGTTCTTTGTTCCGGGAGGGGGCTCTTACAAATGGTATCAGCTTGCTATGATCCTGAGCTAAAGAAGTCATTCAACAATGGTACCACCCCCCGTTCATTTAGTCAGTTTGAGGACAAACTGACTTAGTGGAAGCAGTGGTGTGCTCATTTGTAATTCACACTATGTTTGTCCATCTTTGACCTTAGATTAGTCGACCTAACCTTAAGTTTGTACCATGCATGTAGATCCCAGTACATGTTGAGCCGGTGAGGGGCACCCCTGCCCCGTCCGTACCTACACAATTCCAACAATCAGAGCTTGGGCAGACGCTTACAGCTATCCTGGACTCCTTCAGGTCCCAATCCTAGCAAGCCCCTGTACAACAGTAGGGTCCGGGATCCACTTGGTTAAGCACTTTCTGAGCTCTCTCCCCTCCCGCTTACCTTGGGACGGAGTCAGAAGTGCGTACGGAAGAATGGATCGACACTGTACAAGAACTGTTGGCAAGAATAAGGTGCCCAAACAACATGGCAGTGCCCTTTGTAGTGACACTCTTAGAGCTGCATGCCAAAAGTTGGTGGAAGTCCCTCATGGGCTCCACTTTTCAAGGACGAGTGTACACGGATATCAGTTGGAGCGAATTCTCTGAAGCTTTTTTAGAGCATTTCATCCCCTCGGCCGCTCGGGATAATCTTAAAGAGATATTTTTCAACCTGAAGCAAGGGTCCAAGTCGGTGACAGAATACCAACGGGAGTTTCAGCACCTGGCTAGATTTGCTGACTCTTATGAGTTTGATGATAGAGGATACGCAAAACAATTCTACAAAGGCTTGTGAGACCCCCTGAGGCATTCCCTTTGGTTTATAGTGGACTCCAGTCTAGCTGAGATTATTGACATGGCGAAGAGGTTTGAAGCGGACCACTTGGGAAGTGGTAAGAGGCCAGCCGAAGGCATGATGGAAGCTGGCCCCAACAATAGAAGGAGATTTGATAATAGAGGAGGAAGAGGATATCGAAGAGGTGTCAGACGTTTCCCCCAGATTTTTAGAATGGAACGTCGGTTCCCCAACTGCCAGCATTGCCTCCACCTCAACAATTTCAGCAACCCAGTCGGCGGCAGGAGCGAGTGTGCTTCGAATGCAACCAACCGGGCCACATTCTACGCTACTGCCCTCAACTATTTGGAAATGCGCCTCTCGCTTTCCCTCCAGCAGCTCCTCGATGGCGGGGGCACATGCGTGGTCGAGGGCGAGGACAACGAAGAGGAAACCCCGAGCCCGCTCGGGATCAGATGTATGCATTGGACATGACTCAAGAGCGGAACCCTCAGGAGGTGATTGCAGGTATGATTACAGTTAGTCATTTTATTTTCATTAATATCCTCAAGTTGCTTAAGATATACTAGATGCCTAGCTTGAGAATTATTATTGACACTTAGGCACCGTGATGGTTGGCGGGAAACCGGACTATACGTTATTCGACACCGGTTTCTCGCACTCTTTTGTGTCTGAATACTTCATAGAAGATATAGATGGAGTGCAATACTTCACTGGTATTGCTCGAAGGGTGCGCCTTCCAGACGGATCGGAGATGACGGCAACCGCAAAGTGCGAGTTTGAGGTTCTCCTTGAAGGAAAGCTCTTCAACACCCCTGCCACAGTCTTGGGAATGCCAGAGTTCGAGTTTATTTTGGGCATGGTAAAGTTGGATCAATACTATGCGAAGATTTACTGCGCGTAGAAGAGGATCTCGTTGAGACATGGAGATTCGAAGGTCATCTTTCAAGGTATTAACTTCGCGCCCCGTATGATGTTATCTTCAGTACAGGCTTTAAAAGCCCACATGAAGGGGGATGAAGTGTTCATGATTTACTTCGAACTGAAGGAGTTGGCGTTGGATATCAGGGATGTGCTGGTGGTGCGCGATTTCCCTAAAGTATTTCCGGACAAACTGGCAGGATTACCCCCCCCCCCCCCCCCACAGAGAAGTAGATTTTCAAATCAAGTTAGTACTGCTTGCCAAGCCTATCTCCAGGAATCCTTACCGAATGCCCCCGAAGGAACTCGCTGAGTTTAGAGTTCAGCTGCAGGAGTTGGTAGAATCATGGTTTGTTCTCCCGAGCTCATCACCTTGGGGAGCCCCTGTTATATTCGTTAAGAAGAAAGATGGAACCCAGCGATTATGCATAGACTATTGGGAGCTCAACCGACTGATGGTACGGAACACCTATCTATTACCTCGGATCGATGAGTTGTTCGATCAAATGGTGGGAGCGCATTGGTTTTCCAAGCTAGATTTGCGCTCGGGTATGAGTTCACAGTGATGTCGTTTGGGCTCACAAATGCCTCATCAGATTTCATGAGCTTGATGAACAAAGTGTTCGAGCCCTATCTAGATGTCTTCATCATTGTTTTCATCGACGACATCTTGGTCTATTCAAAGACGGAGGAAGAACATGCCGGGCATCTGGCCTTAGTACTGAAGAAGTTAAAATAGAACGCCCTGTTCTCCAAGTTCAGCAAGTGTGAATTCTGTCTTAAGGAGGTTGCTTTCTTGGGTCATGTGATCAGTGGGGTTGGGCTAGCTGTGGATCTGGCCAAAGTGCGTGCCGTGAAGGAGTGGTCGTCTTTGAAGTCAGCGGTCGATGTTCGTAGCTTCCTTGGACTTGTCGGGTACTACTGCAAGTTCATAAAGGGATTATCAAAGATTGCTCTTCCTCTTACTTTCCTAACAAAGAAAGGTGTGCCGTATGAGTGGACACCCCAATGTGAAGCTGCGTTCGAAGAACTAAAGGACAGACTTACATCCCCACCCATCCTAGCCCTTCCATCTAGGAAGGAAGGATTTCAAGTTTACATGGACGCATCATTTCAAGGAATGGGATCGGTATTGATGCAGCACGGGCATGTGATCGCATATGCTTCAAGACAACTGAAGAAGCATGAGATCAATTATCCAGTACATGATTTGGAGTTGGGAGCAGTAGTGTTTGCCTTGAAGATTTGGAGGCACTACCTATACGACGTACACTGCAAAATCTTCTCGGATCATAAGAACTTAAAGTACGTCTATACCCAGAAGGAATTGAATCTAAGACAGTGGCGGTGGTTGGAGTTTTTGTGCGATTATGAATACACCCTTAACTACCACGTCGGAAAAGTAAATTCCGTAGCCGATTCTTTGAGAAGGAAGGTACCAGAAACAATCCCCAAGTCCCGTTTGATGCATATGGAGTTAGCTCGGATGCTTGAGAAGATGGAGATCACTTTGGTGTATAAGGATTAACCGGAGGGGTATACGGAGTACTTGACCATGATGAGTATAGTGTGTGATGTTCGAGACCGGATCCGGGCGGAGCAAGGAAGGGATAAGGCTCTGGCCCCGACAATAAAGTCAATTGAAGATGGGATAACCAACGAGTACTCTCTAAAGGAATTCCTTGTACATTCCGTGGCCGGCTTTACATTCCCAAGGGTGGTAAAATTCGGAAAGATATCTTAAGAGAGGCACACTGCTCTCGATATTCTGTGCATCCTGGGATTACTAAGATGTACGCCGACTTGCGGAAGACCATGTGTTGGTCGGGAATGAAGAAAGACGTGTAACTTCCCGATTCGTGCTAGGCCCGTGGTATGCGCTTTTGAGTCAGGAGAGCTGATTTGGGATTAGAGAGTGCAGACGATCAGGCGCGCATGCGTGGGGAAAAATGAAGTCTGGCCTGTGTAGGACACGGGTAAAGATACGGGCATGTCAAAATACACTTCATCAATACAAAGAAATCTACTATGCTATCAATACAAGAGGAGGTGAGTGTGTGAAATCAACTGGCTCCGAAGTCTTATTGAGGATTAACGGAAGGAATCACCGGGTTATCAATCCGCATCCAAGCTCGGTCCTCAACTGCTTTCGGGGTAGAGAAGGGTTGTCACCACCTTCCAATGTCCCGTCTTCTTTGTGTCACAACCTGGTAGAGAATGGCACAAACTGCTCCCAGCTTGGTGAAAGCTAGGTCGAGATCTTCTTGAAGCTTGTGGATGAAGGAGGAGGCCAAGAGGATGCTCCGACGTTGATTTGGCGTTGTAAGCTTGCCCGGAGTCCCTCCCTATAGTGGGCGGTGGAGAAGGAGGTGAGCCCTGCTGAAAATCGCAGAATACGGCGCTCCCAAAAATCGCTCCTTGACCTAAAATCGCGAGCGGTATTTATAGGCGCGAAACAGAATTGAGCGCGTACGATCAGTGGCGCACGACCACTGGTCGTGCGTGCTGTTCGGTCGATGATCGTGCGCAGCACACCTGGAAACCTGCAGCTTGCCGAAGAAGTCAGAGAAATAAGCGCACGAGCAAAGGCGCACGATCGGTGATCGTGCGAGGCATGGTCAGTGCTCGTGCGATAGCGGAGACAGGGATGGCATAAAATAGGTCGTGAATGCGCACGATCGGCAGCGCACGAGCAGTGATCGTTCACAGTATAGCTGGTGACCGTGCGATATGGCGGGACAGAACTTTTACAAGAGAAGCCAGACTGAGCACGACCGATGATCATGTGCCAAAGAGGTCGATGGTCGTGCGTGGGAAAAAACGCACGACCATTGACTACTTTGCCAAAAAATGGTGAAAGCCCTATCCCGGACGCCCACACGATCCCCGAACCTGCAGGAAAATTGGATGATATGTCGATCATGGCAGTCACAGATATTAATAAAATGCATAGCAAGAGGGAAATACACACACACACACACAGAGAAATAGGCTAATAAAGTGCACAAGATGTGGAATGTCGCAGCGAACCTAAAGGAGTGCTAATGGCGCTAAATGGTAGCGCAAAGACATGCAAATGAGCACAGATGAGTCCGGAATTAAGTATAAAATATGGACTCATCACACCCCCAGACTTAACTGTTTGCGCGTCCCGAGAAAACACAATCTAAGCAGGTAGGGAAAATAATCTAGCTGACATAGAAATTGAAATTCGGAGTACTATGCGAAGTCGCATGCTCGCGTGCATAAAAATACAATAGAAGAAATTCCTATGTATGCAAAATAGTTTATATTTTTCACAATGCGTAACAATATTTTATTACTACTCAAAAATAGAATCACGGTGAATCAACCGGTCACGCATTGGGAGAAAGTAGACTGGCCACTAAGGTGAGCTTTGCAAAAAATCGGGGCTCAGGATCACCTCCAAAGGAAT
The DNA here is from genome assembly GCA_039513925.1 of Platanthera zijinensis. Lineage (NCBI taxonomy): Eukaryota > Viridiplantae > Streptophyta > Magnoliopsida > Asparagales > Orchidaceae > Platanthera > Platanthera zijinensis. The sequence continues at coordinate 172,143,334 of CM077081.1, read as the reverse complement.
CCACCAATGTCGGGGACCATACGCTTGCCCGTTCACACTCTCTCCACGACACAAGTTAGACTTAAGCGCAAATCTGTAGGACTTTAGGATAATCACGGGGCTTGGGTTACGGTGAGGTAAATAATGATAAAAAGAAAGGCTATGCACCTAACCCAAATGAGCTAGCCTAAAAGAATCCCTCAGCAAACCACAATATAACCAGCTGCACCACACCCCCAAACTTGATTTTTGCAACATGGGTGTGTGCACCGCCTACTCCAAATCAAAATCATCTCCAAAAAGATTTTAAATCAAACTTTTTCTTTTCACTTTTCATTTTCACTTTTTTTTAAATCATTTTCTTTTCTTTTTCATCTTTTTATTTTCATGATTTCAGCAGATATAACTTGGAAGAACTTCCACATTTTCACAAAAAAAAAAACACCACATCACAACCCAACATGAAAATATAAAACACTAAGCTCGACTTGGGTGTGCGAATAGGATCGGCTATGAGGCTTTGGTGAAACAATGGTGGAGCTGAATCAAAAGAAGGGTAGGCACAACGGGGCTTAGCGAGGATATGATGTTAGGAATGGTACAAAGCTCAACCGGGCCAAAATGATGGCCTACATCACTCTCACGCTAGACTAACCATTCACCAATGCTTCAAAAGTAGCTTGCGGCAAGTTCTTAGGCACCGAAAAAGATAATCCTTCCTCTCGACTCGAGCAAAACGAGTCTAGTGACGGCTACACACATCCCTACACTACCATTTGATTCACACCGGATTCACAACTTTTGAGTAGAATAAAAAGATCTTCACGTAAATAGAAAAAAAATAAAGCTATAAGCATAAAGAAAAATTAATTCTACATGAATTTCTACACAAGACGAGAGCAGTTGACTAGAAACACAGCAAGGTCAACATTTTACTCCGTCTCACAATCCTAAGCCAGCACCATAATTTTCCCAAATCTAACAAAAACAAAAGTTTAACTCGCGGCACGGTAACAGCTAAGCACGCGCTCATGTGGGTGCAGTGGTGTGCAATGTAGTTAACTAATCAAAATAAAACAATAAAAGCTTCTAGTATGCACATGAAATGTGCATGTGCAAAAGGTAACAAACAATAGCTCTCCCCCAGACTTAAACTAAGCAGTATAGCATACGATATAGAAATTTTAATCAAAAAGAGCTAAGGGAAGAGGTTACATAAATCTCAGCTAGTGAGCATACCAGAAGATGCATGAAAAGTAGAAGCAGGCTCGCCAAACGAAGAATCACAACCCCACGAATGCGTAGTTTCCATGAATACCTGTAGGTGTGAGCACCGCAAAAACAAAAGAAAAATATACAAACAGAAATACTAAAACTAAAACGAGACATGAAAAATAAAATGCAGAAAATATAGGATAACTACTTGGGTTACTGTCATCCCAGCACGACTTATTAAATTCTATACAGTTCTAGCTAATGGGCCTATGAAAAGAAAATGAACATGCAACTGTCCTAATATCCATGTCGGTAACGGGTACCGATACGGTGATAGAAAAGTAACCCCTCTGCCTTAATAATAATACTTGCAAACTGCAAGTTGAGGAAACAGAATATAAGATCTGGTGGAGGCCTTGTCCTCACTCGACTCACACAAAAAATCCTTGCCCTGTAAGGTATCATCCACTACAGGGAGACGGCAGGTTGAGAAAGGAGTGAATGGAGCTTCCTTAACAGAGGAGGAATCACCCTCCTCGTGAAAGAGGATGCAATAATCCACGACTCGAGTAAAAAGCTCCAAGTCCTCCTGAGGCACCTGCGAAGACTAAACTCGCACTGGCTCAGATATAGAAAGGGGATCAAGAAATAAAAGAGACGAAGAACATAAGGAACTAATCGGTGGAGTGGTCCTGGTCTCACTCCCAGCAGGCTCCGAACAATGATCATCGTCAGCGTCATATGAGTCATGATGATGGGGATCTAAGAATAGGAGGTCCTCGGTGGTGGTTTGGATCCCCTCATCCAACAAGGAAGTGGAAACTTCCTCATCAGAAAGGATCTCCTCATCAACACACCTCGGTGTGTCATTATGTTCCAAGACGTAATACTCTTCATTAATGAGAATAATGTCCTCGTCACACCATGACGCAACCTCAGACTCAACATCACCATCGAGCATAACATCATCAACCAACTCACAAGAAAATGGAGTAGATAATTCTTGCAAAGAAGACGAAGGAACAACAGCATCAGAGAAAACATGTTCGGGTTCCTCCGGTGGTGACTCAAAAAGTGGGGAAAAAGGAATAGGGGGAGACGGTACCACAATGTCATCAAACCGATCTGTAGCACCACCAAAATAACATGGTGGTACTGCGAAATCATCGTCCGAATCAGCAGGAGCAACCGATTTAGAGGTGGATGGAACGATTAGGATATCCGGCTCGTCATCCTCCTCCAATTGGCGCTTAAATTCTGCGCAATCCTTCAACTCATGATCGGTGTTGTGACAACACAAACATCGTTTTCCAGTACTCCTCGGTCCAGGTTGAACCGAAGATGAATAAGAAAAAGATGAATGCGTAGAAGAGGATTGACCATAAGACCTGGGTTGGGTGTATGAAGTACCATAGGAAGACGGTGCTCCATACACAGAACCACGAGAATCATGCTCCCAATCTTCAGTGGGGCACTCATCACTATCATGTCTATAATCCCCGCACCATCGTCAACGGATATTCAAATAATAATACATGATGCAGCAAGAAAGAATTCACCACAAGAATTTTCTAAGCAAAGAATTAACTACACACTAGCAAATAAAAGGAAAGGAATGCCTGCTACTGAAATATTAAAACTAGAAGAGGAACAAAGAAAAATAAATAGTAAATTTTAAAAAAAACTAAAACAAAGAAAAAGAAAACATGGAATAAACAAATGGAAAAAGGGCTTCGATCTACTATCTCCCTCTCCAAAAACTCACACGACTGTGTTCCCCGGCAACGACGCCAAAAACTTGATGCAAAAGATCACGGCAGTGAACCGGTCGCACAAGTAATATAAAATGGGCGAGTTTTCCCAAGTATCGATCTCACAAGTAACACAGTAAGGTGGAGTTAATTTCGAGGAGGACATGAGATTGAAGTCCTTAGGTCGGAGGTAATGAAATGGGGGGGTTTTGGTGGTTGCAATAAAAGAAAATAAAACACTATCAACTACTCCTATGCAACACTGCTATGTGAAGCTTCGCTAGGCAGGATGGAAGACTAGTCGGGCCGCTATGCACCGAATCGCTAGACCGATGGGCGAGTAGGCTATCGGATGAGGAGGAGAGAATGGCGGAAATCCTACTATGCAAGCCGCTATGCACTGCTTCATGAAGCACGCCACTAGCAATTGCTAGTGCGGCACAAAAAAATCCACACATCACAAGAACACCTCAAATAGATAAGCAGGAATACAAAATCACATAGACATGATTAACTAAACATGCTAACAGTCATAATACACTTCATCAATAAGAATTAATCTACTATGCTATCAATACAAGAGGAGGTGAGTGTGCGAAATCAACTGGCTCCGAAGTCTTATTGAGGATTCACGGAAGGAATCACCGTGTTATCAATCTGCATCCAAGCTCGGTCCTCAATGTCTTTCGGGGTAGAGAAGGGCTGTCACCACCTTCCAATGGCCCGTCTTCTTTGTATCACAACCTGGTGGAGAATGGCACAAACTGCTCCAAGCTTGGTGAAAGCTAGGTCGAGATCTTCTTGAAGCTTGTGGATGAAGGAGGAGGCCAAGAGGATGCTCCTACGTTGATTTGGTGTTGTAAGCTTGCCCGGAGACCCTCCCTATAGTGGGCGGTGGAGAAGGAGGCGATCCCTGCTGAAAATCGCAGAATACGGCACTCCCCAAAATCGCTCCTTGACCTAAAATCGCGAGCGGTATTTATAGGCGCAAAACAGAATTGAGCGCGCACGATCTGTGGCGCACGACCACAGTTCGTGCGCGCTGTTCAGTCGATGATCGTGCGCAACACACCTGGAAACCTGCCGCTTTCCGAAGAAGTCAGAAATAAGCGCACGAGCAAAGGCGCATGATCGGTAATCGTGCGAGGCATGGTCAGTGCTCGTGCGATAGCGAAGATAGGGATGGCATAAAATAGGTCGTGAATGCGCACGATCGGCAGCACACATGCAGTGATCGTGCGCGGTATAGCTGGTGACCGTGCGATATGGCGGGACAGAACTTTTATAAGAGAAGCCAGACTTCGCACGACCGATGATCGTGCGCCAAAGAGGTCGATGGTCGTGCGTGGGAAAAAACGCACGACCATTGACTCCTTTGCCAAAAAATGGTGAAAGCCCAATCCCGCACGCCCATACGATCCCCGAACCTGTAGGAAAACTGGACGAGTTGTCGATCATGGCAGTCACAGATATTAATAAAATGCATAGCAAGAGGGAAATACACACACGCACAGAAATAGGTTAATAAAGTGCACAAGACGTGGAATGTCGCAGCGAACCAGAAGGAGTGCTAATGGTGCTAAATGGTAGCGCAAAGACATGCAAATGAGCCCAGATGAGTCCGGAATTAAGTATAAAATATGGACTCATCAGCGTGTCAGTACCCGTGTATGAGCACGAAACGGCAGTCGAACCGTTGATGACGTTTCACCAGAGCAGAACATGGGTAAGGACACGGCCGTATCCCTACCCGTGTAAATTCTGAATAAAAAGGGGAAATGAAACCCTAGCCGTTTTTCATCCTCTTCCAAGCAACATTTTCTGGAGAAACTTCTGGATGAAGGAGAACTTGTTGGAGCCAACTAAACTCCGTGAGGAATCGCCACCACTGCCAAGGAAAAAGGGATGCCAACGAGGAGAATGACAAGATCCATGGCCGGAAATGGTGGAACCACTGGAAATGAGGTGAGCTTCCTCCCCTCTCACTTGGTGCTAGATACATAGTTATTCTTAGGTGAGACATCGACTCAAATGAGTCTAGATGTGTGAGGTGATGGTTTCTAGGAGGGCCATGCTAGAACTTGTGTTCTAATGGTTAGTCATCTTCTACCTCCCCTTCCTTCAAAGTGATGATGGAGGTGGTTTCGTAAAGAGGAATGGTCTTAAGAGGGTGAATAAGAGTGGAGGATCTTCTGGTTGTTATATTGGAGAATCGGCTTGAGGAGGAAGATGAACCGATGCCGTTCATTATGCCTCAAGGTGCGTGCAGAAATCTTTGTTCTGCACGCAACGACCTTCTTGGCTATCTTCAGGCAAGATATGGTCAGATTTGGGATTCCGACTAAACAAGAAATTCGTAGCCCTTGCGATTAACTTTCCAACGAGTGGTTACACGCCTTTACATAAAGTCTATAGCCACGGGAATGTCTGATCGAAAAAGAGGGCTGTCAAACTAAGCGTGCAGAAATTGTATCTTGTACTCAGCAGGCTTTGAAGCAAATTTAATGTATGATACAGTATGATCTGGGTTGCATACTGAACATGATAATTGTAGCCCATGGAAATACCTTTCCATCGAGGGGTTACAAGCACTTACTGGATTCCTGTAGCCACAGGAATCGCAGGTCGAAGTTGCTGCCCAGCAGGTGTTCTACACCTGAAATTCCTGGGTAAGTGTAAAAGTTGGGTTTGGACTCGGAAGAGGTTTTTTAACAATCTGATGTTAAGTTGTAGGCGGATCATAATATGCCTAATTGTGATAATTCAATGCATGATGAAACTACTGGATAGACCCCACGTAAACAAATGGTAAAATTGTATGTGGTTGAACGAAACGACTTGGTGGGCGTTAATGAACTAAGGGTAATTAGTCGTTTAATACCAAGATTTACTAGAGCTTGGGTAATTGTTCAGTGATAGTTGTATGAACATGTGAGGTGTTAAATTGATAGTTAACTCATGTGCACACAAATGGTTGTTCTTGGTGATGTTAAAGTTATGTGATCATAGCATTGACGAAATCATGGTCTTGAGGCATGTTATATAAGAGAGTCTAAAATGGTCCATTGTATGTGGTGGTTCGCCACCTATGTTTGTGGTAAACCCCTGAGGTGCCTTAGGCACCGGATTGTAAAAAGGGTGAGTGTGGATATTTGATCGCACTGGTTGGTAATGTTGTAAATAATCATAAATGGACGGTTGGGCTTGTTCCTTAGTGTTCATGTCCCGAGGCTCCTTTCGTGCCAAGTGGTCGGTTGGGTTTGGTCCTCGTGCTCATTTTTGAGGCTCCTTCCATATCATGATGTGGATATAATGAATGTAGTGTGAGTAGAAACGCGGTGTCGTAATCCCGGGTTAAGGATAGTGTGGCAGGTCTACGGGCTCGCCAATCGTCACACCGATTGGAGTTGACACCTAGAACTTGGGCGGTTGGGCTTTGTCCTCGGTGTTCACATACCGAGGCTCCTTCCGTGCCAAGTGAACGGTTGGGCTTGGTCCTCATGCTCATTTCCGAGGCTCCTTCTGTATCACACCTTAGGCCAGTTCGGGGCTAGGATCTCGGTGCACATCTACCCGAAACACCCGTTGAGCCGTAGTATGCATGTGAGCTCCGTTGTTGTGTTCTTAGCATTTAGGCGTATGGAGGCCTAGGCCAGGTAGAGTGGAGACCAACCTAGTAGTAGAGATGGCAGCTCTACTATCCCATCCGACCATGACGGTTGACGCCTAAGAGGGTATCTACCTGCTCGAAAAGTGGGAACTACAAGTCTGTGTCGACATAGTAATTGCATGTGCGTGATCATGGGTGAGTCATTGCATTGCATACATGTCATTACAATTCATTGCATACACAAGATCCTCATCGTATAAATTTGTATGGGAACTCCTACACGATGAGTTACTTACTGCCGAACGATCCTCAACTTATATGTTTGTATGGGCATTCATATAAGTTGAGTTACTTACTATTTTAACATTATACTCTCATGCTGCTGTAGATGGTAGAGTTGTTAGAATAAGTGATTGCTCATTTATTACACAGCTTTATTTACATTGTGTTATTAAGATTATACCACCTGCTTGTACCTATGATTTATATATATTGTACCCCATTCCTTTATTCGCCCGGTGCCGAGGATTCGCCAGGGGAGTGGATGAGAAGCCACTTAGTCTTTATGACTAACGATTGTTACGTCTTCCTTTTTAGGAGGAAATCCCGAAGGTGGACCAGCAGGTTTTACAGCTGGACAGCCAGGCCGGGACGATAGGGCCTTAGGGGATGGTACCGTCGCTACCGTCAGTTACAGATGTGAGTGTGAGAGGTTTTTGATGTAGCCCTTTTTGGGAAAACTACTTTTTACGTACTCTGATATTAGAAACTTTTTGTAGCTTCTTTATTTAAAATATTATGGGCTTTATGCTTTGTGTGGATTTGACTTCTTTGTTATATTTTGGTTGGGTTGGCAATGTAAGATATTGGTAATAACCGGCAGAATAGGGGACTTATGGTACATGCTAGCCCGGGTGTTAGTGCCACCGCAAGGCGGATGTTCTGGGCATAAGACTCCTCTCGTACCGTATTTTGGGTTCCGGGAGGGGGGTCTTACAAGACGTCAGACATTTTGTTACGCATTGCGAGGACTGTCAAAGGGTGAAGGCAGAATGCAGGAGCCCTGGTTGATTGTTGCAGTCTTTGCCCATCCTCGAGTGGAAGTTTGAGGATGTCTCCATGGACTTCGTCCATAATTTGCCTCGCTCCCGCTCAGGGAATGATTCGATAGGGGTAATCGTTGATCGCTAGACGAAGGTAGCCCGGTTCAAACCTATGAAGAAAGAAGCACACATGGATGTTTTGGTACACATTTTTGTGGAACAATTCGTACGGTATCATGGCGTGCCGAAGACAATCATTTCTAACTGAGATGGTCGGTTTACCTCTAGGGAATGGAAGGCTGTGCAGGCATATTTGGGTTCGCGCCTTACCTTCAGTACATTATTTCACCCTCAGACCGACGAGCAATCTGAAAGGACCATCAGGACATTGGAAGATTTATTGAGGTTGTGTGTGTTGGATAGAGGAGAGCTGTGGGAAAGGCTCCTACCCTTGGTAGAATTCTCATACAGCAATAGCTATCAAGCTAGCATCGAGATTGCGCCCCATGAAGCCCTATATGGAAGAAGGTGTAGAACACCCTTGACATGGGTGCAGGATGAAAATCTGAAGGCTTTGGGAGTTGAATACATAGATGATACTGATGCGGCTGTGGGGCTAATACGTGACCGCATGCTCGAGGCTCAAAGTCGCCAAGCAAAGTATTATAATGCAAAACGCCGGATGGTGGAATTTCAATTGGGCGACAAGGTATTTTTAAAGATCAGGTTGATGCATGGAGTATCTCGGGTACGTTGTGTGAAGAAGCTCAGCCCAAGGTACGTTGGGCCCTACGTTATATTGGAAAGGATTAGCCCGTTGGCATATTGGTTGGTGTTACCGCCGGAGCTAGAGAATCATCATGACGTATTCCTTGTGTCATCACTCTGAAAGGCGTTGTTGCGGCCCGAACAATATGTCCCAACCACTGACGGAGCAGTTCCAACTGATAGGTCGGTGCGACTAGAGCATATGAGGATAGTAGACAGCGAGACGAGGATTTTGTGTCGCAGAAGTGTTTCTCTAGTAAAAGTGTTGTGGTCCAATCATGGGAAAGAGGAGTATACGTGGGAGCTGGTGGACTTGATGCAAAAGCGCTATCCGGAGCTATTTCATCAAGGTAATCTTTAAAAACATATTTTATTTTATGTCTATTTTATGTTTTTCTCTCCTCGTAGCCTTAACATGATTTCGGGGACGAAATCTTTTATTTTGTTTATAGGATTTGTAATTTCCCGATTCGCGCTAGGTCCCTTATGCGCGCTTTTGTGTCAGGAGAGCTGATTTAGGCTCAGAGAGTACAAGCGATCAGGCGTGCACTCGTGGGGAAAAAACGAAGTTGGGCCTGTGTAGGACACGGGTAGAGACACGGGCTTTTCTCTACCCATGTGCCATGGCTTTGAGTTTCATGGATTTGAGTGATAAGAAAATGGTGTTGAGCGGCTTGTCCCGAGAAGGATATGGGTAGAGACACGAGCGTGTCCCTACTCGTGTGTCGTGGTGTTGAGTGGCATGGCGTTGAGTGTCTGTTTTGGGTATGACACGAGTAGAGACATGGGCGTGTCCCTACCCGTGTGCCATGGCGTTTAGAGTTAAGAAGTCATTGCCCCGAGAAGGACACGGGTAGAGACACCGGCGTGTCCCTACAGATGTGTGTCAAGTTAAGCTCGACGAAATATGTCCAGAGCAGGACATGGGTATAGACACGGGAAGAACCATGGCTATGTCACCTTAACATGGGTACAGACACGGGCATGTCAGTACCTATGTATGTTCACGAAGCGGCAGTCAAACCATTGACGCCGTTTTGCCCGAGCAGGACACGGGTAAGGACACGGGAGTGTCCCTACCCTTGTCACCTCTTAATAAAAAGGGCAAAATGAAACCCTAGAAGTTTTCATTCTCTTCAAAGCCATATCTTCTAGAGAAACTTTTGGAGGAGGGAAGAACTGCTGGAGACAACCAAACTCCGATAGGAATCACCACCGCCGCCAAGGAAAAGGGTTGCCGACGAGAAGAATGACAAGATCCATGGCCGGAAATGGTGGAACCACTGGAAATTAGGTGAGCTTCTTCCCCTCTCACTTGGTGCTAGATATGTAGTTATCCTTAGGAGATATGTCGGCTCAAAAGAGTCTTGATGTGTGAGATTAAGATTTCTAGGAGGGCCATGCTAGAACTTGTGTTATAAGGTTTAGTCATCTTCAACCTCCCCTTCCTTCGAAGTTATGATGGGGGTGGTTTCGTGAAGAGGAATGACCTTAAGAGAGTGAATAAGGGTGGATGAACTTCTGGTTGTGATTTGGGAGGATCGGCTTGAGGAGGAAGATGAACCGATGCCATTCATTTCGCCTCAAGATGCGTGCAGAAATCTATGTTCTGCACGTATCGACCTTCTTGACTATTTTCAGGCAAGATATGTCCCGATTTGGACTTACGACTAAACACGAGAGTCATAGCCCTTAGAATTAACTTTCCGACGAGTGGTTACACGCCTTCAGTGAAGTCGGTACTCATGGGAATGTCTGATCGAAGTAGATTGCTTACAGACTAAGCGTGCAGAAATTATATTCTGTACGCAGAAGGCTTTGGAGCACAATTTCATGTATGATACACTCTGATCTTGGTTGCAGACTGAACATGAAAGTTGTATCCCATGGAAATACCTTTCCATTGAGGGGTTACACACACTCACCGAATTATTGTAACCACGGGAATCTCCGGTTGATGTTGCTGTCCGACAGGTGTTCTGCACATGAAATTCCTGGGTAAGTGTATAGTTGGGTTTGGACTCGGAAGAGATTTTGTAACAATCTGATGTTAAGTTGTAGGTGAATGATAATATGCTTAATTGTGATAATTACACGGATGATGAAATCTTTGGATAGACCCCACATAAACAAATGGTGAAATGGTATGTGGTTGAACGAAACAACTTGGTGGGGGTTAGTGAACAAAGGGTAATTATAACTAGATTCACTAGGGTTTGGTAATTGATTTGGTGTTGGTTGTATGAACATGTGAGGTGTTAAATAGGTGGTTAACTCATGTGTACACAAATGATTGATTTTGGGTAAAGGAGTTATAAGTGGTGATGTTAAAGTTAAGTGACAATAACATTAAACGTAATCATGATCTTGAGGCTTATCATATAAGGGAGTCTAAAATGGTCCATTGTATGAGGTGGTTCGCCGCCAGTGTTTGTGGTAAACTCTTGAGGTGCCTTAGGTACCGGATTGTGAAGGGATTGAGTGCGGATAACTGATCGTACTAGTTGGTAACGTTGGGAAGAATCATAAATGGACGGTTGGGCTTGGTCCTCGGTGTTCATGTCCCGAGGCTCCTTCTGTGCCAATTGGTCGGTTGGGCTTGTTCCTCATGCTCGTTTCCTAGGCTCCTTCCATACCACGATGTGGTTGTATTGCATGCGGTATGAGTCCACATGCGGTGTCGTAATCCCGGGTTAAGGATTGTATGGCAGGTCTACAGGCTCGCCAATCGTCACACCGATGGGAGTTGACGGATAGACCTTGGGCGGTTGGGCTTGGTCCTCGGTGTTCACGTCCCGAGGCTCCTTCTGTGCAAGTGAAAGGTTGGGCTTGGTCCTCGTGCTCATTTTCGAGGCTCCTTTCGTTTCACACCTTAGGCCAGTTCGGGGCTAGGATCTCAGTGCACGTCTACCCGAGACACCCGTTGAGCCGTATTACGCATGTGAACTCTGCTGTTGTGTTCTTAGCATTGAGGCATATGAAGGCCTAGGCTATGTAGTGTGGAGAGCATCCTAGTAGTGGAGATGCCCGCTCTACTGTCACCGTCTGGCCACGACGGATGATGCCTGAGAGGTTAGCTACATACTCAAAAAGTGGGAACTTCAAGTCTGTGTTGACATAGCGATTGCATGTGTGTGGTCATGGGTCAGTCATTGCATTACATACATGTCATTACACTTCATTGCATACACAAAGATCCTCATCGTATAAGTTTGTATGGGCACTTCTTTACGATGAGTTACTTATTGCTGAACGATCCTCAACTTATATGCTTGTATAGGCATTCATATAAGTTGAGTTACTTACTGTTATAATATTATACTCTCATGCTGCTGTAGATAATAGAATTGCTAGAATAAGTTGTTGCTCATTTATTACACTGCTTTACACAAATAGTGATATACTACCTGCTTGTACCTATGTTTATATATTGTACACTTTTCCTTTCTCCGCCCAGTGCCGAAGAGTCACCGGGGGAGCGGATTTGAAGCCACTTAGTCTTTATGACTAACGGTTGCTACGTCTTCCTTTTTAAGAAGAAACCCCGCAGCTGGAGCAACTGGTTATGCAGCTAGACAGCCAGGCCAGGACGACAGGGCCTGAGAGGATGGTACAGTCGCTACCGGTGGTTACTGATATGAGTGTGAGAGGTTTTGTTGTACCCTTTTTGGGAAAACTATTTACGTACTCTGATATTAGAAGCTCGTTGTAGCTTCTTCACATATGTATTTTATGGATTAAATGCTTAGTGTGTATTTGAATTCTGTGTTATATTTTGGTTGGGTTGGCAATGTGTGATATTGGATGTGGCTAGCAGAATAGGCGTCTTGTGGTACAGGAAAACCCGAGTGTTAGTGCTACCGCAAGGCGACTGTTCTGGGCATAAGACCCCTCTCGTGCTGTGTTCTGTGTTTCGGTAGGCGGGTCCTACAAATGGTATCAGCTTGTTATAATCTTGAACTGAAGAAGTCATTCAACAATGGTACCACCCCCGTTCATTTAGTCAGTTTGCGGACAAACTGACGCGGAAGTAGTGGTGTGCCCATATGTAATTCACACTAAGTTTGTCCATCTTTGAAATTAGATTAGGCAACCTAACCTTAAGTTTGTACCTTGCGTGTAGATCCCAGTACATGTTGAGCCGGTGAGGGGCACCCCCGCCCCATTCGTACCTACATAATTCCAACAATCAGAGCTGAGGCGGACGTTCACAACTATCCTGGATGCCTTCAGGTCTTAATCCCAGCAAGCAACTGTACAATAGTAGAGTCCGGGATCCACTTGGTTAAAAACTTTTTGAGCTCTCTCCCCTCCTGCTTACCTTGTGACGGAGTCGGCAGTGCATACGGAAGAATGGATCGAAACTGTATAAAGACTGTTGGCAGGATTAAGGTGCCCAAACAACATGGCGGTGACCCTTATAGTGACACTCTTAGAGCTACACACCAAAAGGTGGTGGAAGTCCCTCATGGGCTCCACTAATCAAGGACGGGTGTACACGGATATCAGTTGGAGCTAATTCTCTGAAGCCTTTTTAGAGCATTTCATCCCCTCGGCCGCTCGGGATAATCTTGAAGAGAGATTTTTGCAACTGAAGCAAGGGTCGAAGTCGGTGACAGAATACTAACAGGAGTTTCAACACTTGGCTAGATTTGCTTATTCTTATGAGTTGGATGATAGAGGATACCCAAAACGATTCTACAAAGGCTTGCGAGACCCCCTGAGGCAAGGCCTTTTGTTTATAGCGGACTCCAGTCTAGCCGAGATTATTGACATGGCAAAGAGGTTGGAAGCGGACCACTTGGGAAGTGGTAAGAGGCCACCTGAAGGAGTGATGGAAGTCGACCCCAGCAATAGAAGGAGATTTGATAATAGAGGAGGAAGAGGATATCAAAGAGGTGGCAGACGTTTCCCCCAGAATTTTAGAATTGAGTGCCCGGTTTCGCAACCGCTAGCATTGCCTCCACCTTAATAATTTCAACAACCCGGTGGGCGGCAGGAGCGAGTGTGCTTCGAATGCATCCAACCGGGCCACATTCGATGCTACTGCCCGCAACTATTTAGAAATGCGCCTCTCGCTTTCCGTCCAGCAGCTCCTCGAGGGCGGGGGCACATGTCTGTTCAAGGATGAGGACCACAAAGAGGAAACCCCAGGCCCGCTCGGGATCAGATGTATGCGTTGGACATGACTCAAGAGCGGAACCCTCAGGAGGTGATTGCAGGTATGATTATAGTTAGTCATTTTATTTTCATTAGTACCCTCAAGTTGCTTAAGATATACTAGATGCCTAGCTTGAGAATTATTATTGACACTTAGGCACCGTAATGGTCGGCGGGAAACCGACCTATACGTTATTCGACACTGGTGCTTCACACTCTTTTGTGTCAGAAGACTTCATCAAAGATATATATGGAGTTAAATACTTCGCTGGTATTGCTTGAAGGGTGCGCCTTCCAGACGAATCGGAGATGACGGCAACCGCGAAGTGCGAGTTTGAGGTTCTCCTTGAAGGAAAGCTCTTCGACACCCCGTCCACATTCTTGGTAATGCCAAAGTTCGACATCATTTTGGGAATGGTATGGCTGGATCAGCACTATGCGAAGACTGACTGCATGCAGAAGAGGATCTCGTTGAGACATGAAGATTCAGAGGTCATCTTTCAATGTATTAACTTCGCTCCCCGTATGATGTTATCTTCAGTCCAGGATTTAAAAGCCCACATGAAGGGGGATGAAGTTTTCATGATCTATTTCGAGCTGAAGGAGTTGGCTTTGGATATCAAGGATGTGTGGGTGGTGCGCAATTTCCTCGAAGTATTTTCGGAGAAATTGTCAGGATTACCCCCACACAGAGAAGTAGATTTTAAAATCAAGTTAGTATTGGGTGCCAAGCCTGTTTCCAGGACTCCTTACCAAATGGCCTCGAAGGAACTCGCCGAGTTTAGAGTTCAACTTCAAGAGTTGGTAGAATCAGGGTTTGTTCGCCCAAACTCATCACCTTGGGGAGCCCGTGTTTTATTCGTTAAGAAGAAAGATGGAACCCTGTGATTGTGCATAGACTATCAGGAGCTCAACCGACTGACGGTACAGAACACCTATCCGTTACCTCGGATCGATAAGTTGATCGATCAACTGGTGGGAGCGCATTGGTTTTCCAAGCAAGATTTGCACTCGGGGTATTAACAATTGAGAATACAAGAGGATGATATTCGGAAAACGGCTTTTAGCTCAAGGTACGACTTGTATGAGTTCACAGTGATGCCATTTGGGGTCACAAATTCCCCATCAGCTTTCATGAGCTTCATGAACAAAGTGCTCGAACCATATTTAGATGTCTTCGTCATTGTTTTCATTAACGACATCTTGGTCTACTCTAAGATAGAAGAAGAACATGTCGTGCATCTGGCCTTAGTACTGAAGAAGTTAAAATAGCATGCCCTGTTTGCCAAGTTCAGCAAGTGTGAATTCTGGCTTACGGAGGTTGCTTTCTTGTGTCATGTGATCAGTGGGGCTTGGCTAGCTGTGGATCCGGCCAAAGTGTGTGCCGTGAAGGAGTGGTCTCCTTTGAAGTTGCGGCCGAATGTGGAGCTTCCTTGGACTTACCGGGTACTACCGTAAGTTCGTAAAGGGATTCTCAAAGATTTCCCTTTCTCTAACTTCCCTAACAAAGAAAGGTGTGTTGTATAAGTGGACACCCCAATGTGAAGCTGCGTTCGAAGAACAAAAGGACAGACTTACATCTGCACCCATCTTATCCCTTCCATCTGGGAAGGAAGGAATTCAAGTTTACACGGACGCATCATATCAAGGAATGGGAGCGGTAATGATGCAGCACGTGCATGTGATCACATATGCTTCAAGACAACTGAAGAATCATGAAATCAATTATCTAGTACATGATTTGGAGTTGGGAGAAGTATTGTTCGCCTTGAATATTTACTACCTATACGGCGTACACTGCAAAATCTTCTCTGATCATAAGAACTTAAAGTACGTCCATACCTAGAAGAAATTGAATCTTAGATAGCGGCGGTGGTTGGAGTTTTTGTGCGATTATGAATACACCCTGAACTACCACCCCGAAAAAGTAAATTCCGTAGCCAATGCTTTGAGCAGGAAGGTACCAGAAACAAGCCCCGAGTCCCGGGTGATGCATATTGAGTTAGCTCGGATGCTTGAGGAGATGGAGATCACATTGGTGTATAAGGATCAACCGGACGGGTATACAGAGTACTTGACCACGATGAGCATAGTGTGCCATGTTTGAGACCGGTTCCGGGCGGAGGAAGGAAGGGATGAGGCTCTGGCCCCGGCAATAAAGTCAATTGAAGATGGGACAACCAACGAGTACTCTCTAAAGGACGGCCTTGTTCATTTCCGTGGCCAGATTTACATTCCCAAGGGCGGTAAAATTCGGGAAGATATCTTTAGAGAGGCACACTACTCTCAGTATTCTATACACCCTAGGATTGCTAAGATGTACGCCGACTTGCGGAAGACCATGTGTTGGTCGGGAATGAAGAAAGACGTCAGACATTTTGTTACGCATTGTGAGGCCTGTCAAAGGGTGAAGGCACAATGCATGAGCCCCGGTTGATTGTTGCAGTCTTTGCCCATCCTCGAGTGGAAGTTTGAGGATGTCTCCATGGACTTCTTCCATAGTTTGCCTCGCTCCCGCTCAGGGAATGATTCGATAGGGGTAATCGTTGATCGCTAGACGAAGGTAGCCCGATTCAAACCTATGAAGAAAGAAGCACACGTGGATGTTTTGGTACACATTTTTGTGGAACAATTCGTACGGTATCATGGCGTGCCGAAGACAATCGTTTCTAACTGAGATGGTCGGTTTACCTTTAGGGAATGGAAGGCTGTGCAGGCATATTTGGGTTCGCGCCTTACCTTTAGTACATCGTTTCATCCTCAGACTGACGGGCAATCTGAAAGGACCATCAGGACATCGGAAGATTTATTGAGGTTGTGTGTGTTGGATAGAGGAGAGCCATGGGAAAGGCTCCTACCCTTGGTAGAATTCTCATACAACAACAGCTATCAAGCTAGCATCGAGATTGCGCCCCATGAAGCCCTATACGGAAGAAGGTGTAGAACACCCTTGTCATGGGTGCAGGATGAAGATCTGAAGGCTTTGGGAGTTGAATACATAGATGATACTGATGCGGCTGTGAGGCTAATACGGGACCGCATGCTCGAGGCTCAAAGTCGCCAAGCAAAGTATTAAAATGCAAAACTCCGGATGGTGGAATTTCAAGTGGGCGACAAGGTATTTTTTAAAGATCAGGTCGATGCATGGAGTATCTCGGGTACGTTGTGTGAAGAAGCTCAGCCCAAGGTACGTTGGGCCCTACGTTATATTGGAAAGGATTGGCACGTTGGCATATTGGTTGGTGTTATCACCGGAGCTAGAGAATCTTCATGACGTATTCCATGTGTCATCACTCCGAAAGGCGTTGTTGCGGCCCGAACAATATGTCCACACCACTGACGGAGCAATTCCAACTGATAGGTCGGTGCAACTAGAGCATGTGCGGATAGTAGACAGTGAGACGAGGATTTTGCGTCGCAAAAGTGTTCCTCTAGTAAAAGTGTTGTGGTCCAATCATGGGAAAGAGGAGTATACGTGGGAGCCAGTGGACCTGATGCAAAAGCGATATCCAGAGCTATTTCATCAAGGTAATATTTAAAAGCATATTTTATTTTATGTATATTTTATGCTTTTCTCTCCCCGTAGCCTTAACCCTATTTCGGGGACGAAATCTTTTATTTTGTTTATAGGATTTGTAACGTCCTGATTCGCGCTAAGCCCCTTGTACACGCTTTTGAGTCAGGAGTGCTGATTTAGGCTCAAAGAGTGCAAGCGATCAGGCGCGCACTCGTGGGAAAAACGAAGGTGGTCGTGTGTAGGACACGGGTAGAGATACGGGCGTGTCTCTACCTGTGTGCCTTGGCTTTGAGTGCCATGGCTTTGAGTGATAAGAAAATGGCGTTGAGTGGCTTGTCCCGAGAAGGACACGGGTAGAGACACGGGCGTGTCCCTACCCGTGTTCCATGGCGTTGAGTGGCATGGCGTTGAGTGTCTGTTTTGGGTATGACACGGGTAGAGACATGGGTGTTTCCCACCCGTGTTCCATGGAGTTGAGTGGAATGGAGTTGAGAGTTAAGCAGTCATTGCCCCGAGAAGGACACGGGTAGAGACACGGGCGTGTCCCTACCCGTGTGCGTCAAGTCAAGCTCGACGAAATATGTCTAGAGAAGGACACGGGTATAGACACGGGCAGAACCACGGTCGTGTCACCTTGACACGGGTACAGACACGGGCGTGTTAGTACCCGTGTATGTGCACGAAGCGGTATTCGAACCATTGATGTCGTTTCGCCCGAGCAGGACACGGGTAATGACACGGGCGTGTCCCTACCCGTGTCACCTTTGAATAAAAAGGGCAAAATGAAACCCTAGCCATTTTCATTCTCTTCCAAGCCATACCTTCTGGAGAAACATCTGGAGGAGGGAAGAACTGCTGGAGATAATCAAACTCTGAGAGGAATAGCCACCTCTGCCAAGGAAAAGGGATGTCGACGAGAAGAATGACAAGATCCATGGCCGGAAATAGTGGAACTGCTGGAAATGATGTGAGCTTCCTCCCCTCTCCCTTGGTGCTTGATCTGTAGATATACTTAGGTGAGATATCGACTCAAAAGAGTCTTGATGTGTGAGATGTAGATTTCTAGGAGGGCCATGGTAGAACTTGTGTTCTAAGGTTTAGTCATCTTCAACCTCCCATTCCTTCAAAGTGATGATGGGGGTGGTTTCATGAAGAGGAATGACCTTAAGAGGGTGAATAAGGTTGGAGGAACTTCTGGTTGTGATTTGGGAGAATTGGATTGAGGAGGAAGATGAACCGATGTTGTACATTTCACCTCAAGATGCGTGAAGAAATCTATGTTCTGCACGCAACGACCTTCTTTGCTATTTTAAGGCAAGATATGGACAGATCTAGGCTTCCGACTAAACACGAGAGTCGTAGCCCATGGAATAACCTTTCAGACGACTGGTTAAACGCCTTCAGGTGATGTCGGTAGCCACGGGAATGTCTGATCAAATTAGAGGGTTGTTAGACTAAGCGTGCAGAAATTGTATTCTGTATGCCACAGGCTTTGGAGCCAATTTCATGTATGATACACTCTGATTTGGGTTGCAGACTGAACATGAAAGTTGTAGCCCATGGAAATACCTTTCCATCGACGGGGTTACAAGCACTCACTGGATTCCTGTATCCACGGGAATCTCCAGTTAATGTTGCTGTCCAGCAGGTGTTCTGCACCTGAAATTCCAGGGAAAGTGTAAAGTTGGGTTTGGACTCGGAAGAGATTTTGTAATAATCCGATGTTAAGTTGTAGGCGAATGATAATATGCTTAATTGTGATAATTCAACGCATGCTAAAATTATTGGATAGACCGCACGTAAACAAATGGTGAAATGGTATGTGGTTGAACGAAACGACTTGGTGGGGGTTAGTGAACAAAGGGTAATTATAACAAGATTCACTAGAGTTTGGGTAATTGATTCGGTGTTGGTTGTATGAACATGTGAGGTGTTAAATAGGTGGTTAACTCATGTGTACACAAATGATTGATTTTGGGTAAAGGAGTTGTAAGTGGTGATGTAAAAGTTATGTGTCTATAAAGTTAGACATAATCATGATCTTGAGGCTTATCATATAAGGGAGTCTAAAAAGGTCCATTGTATGAGGTGGTTCACCACCTTTGTTTGCATGCGGTGTGAGTTGACATGCGGTGTCGTAATCCCGGGTTAAGGATAGTGTGGCAGGTCTACAGGCTCGCAAATCGTCACACCGATGGGAGTTGATGGATAGACCTTGGGCAGTTGGGCTTAGTCCTCGATGTTCACGTCCTGAGGCTCCTTCCGTGCCAGGTGAACGGTTGGGCTTTGTCCTCATGCTCAATTCCTAGGCTCCTTCCATATCATACCTTTGTCCAGTTTGGGGCTAGGATCTCAGTGCAAATCTACCCGAGACACCCGCTGAGCAATAGTACGCATGTGAGCTCCACTGTTATGTTCTCAGCGTTGAAGCGTACGAATGCCTAGGCTAGGTAGTGTGGAGACCAACCTAGTAGTGGAGATGCCTGATCTACTGTCACCTTCTGGCAATTACGGATGACGCCTGAGAGGTTAGCTACCTGCTCGAAAAGTAGGAACTTCAAGTCTGTGTCGATATAGCGATTGCCTGTGCGTGATCATGGGTGAGTCAATGCATTACATACATGTCAACATAGGTATAGATTGGGCGTGATCATGACCGGGGTTAAGGTATGAACGTGATCATGGGTCAGTTGTAAGTGGTCATGACCTGGGTTTGTATGGACATGGCGGGGGTGCCCCTCACCGGCTCAACATGTACTGGGATCTACACGCAAGGTACAAACTTAAGGTTAGGTCGGCTAATCTAAGGTCTGTAAGGCCCCAAAACTCAGAAGAGTGATGGGTTGCATTTTGAGCCATGGGTCTGGTAGAGGTAACACGGCCTGGGACACGGCCTGTCCCAGGGCGTGTTGTGCTTGGTTTCGGCGTTGGTCGCGTGGTTGACGATTTTGGAGTCAACGATCGTCGGGGGGGGGGGGGGGGGTGGTGAACATGGCCTGGGACACGGGCATGTCTTAGGGCGTGTTAGTCACTCATAGCCTTATACTCAACGATCATTGAGTGAGGAGCGCACGGCCTTAGCCCAGGCGTGTTCGGGTCCGACACGGGCGTGTGCAATTCGACACGGGCGTGTCGAATGCCCGTGTTCTCCTCGGGTCGTTCAGCGTTTTGTGCTAAGGCAGTTACACGGCCTGGGACACGGGCGTGTCAAATGGCCGTGTTGTGCTCGGATTATTTTGGACATGTGTCATTGGGGGAACACGCCCAGCGATACGGGCGTGTACTGGTTGACACGGGCGTGTCAAGCCAAACACGGGCATGTTGGGTGCCCGTGTTCTTTTCGGGGCACGTCGGTTTCGACGGTAAATGGGTGACACGGCCCTGATCACGGTCGTGTTGCAACCCGTGTTCGGCCGTGTTGGTGGAGTCGGCCAGAGCTTTGGAAGTGGAGTTGGGGAAAACTCACCAAATGCCAATGAATAGGGTACCAAACCCTGCAGATCCTATAAGGACTGCATACCGAAAAATACTGAGGAAAGATGCTAGATCATCTACTAGCCAAGTCACTTATAATTGTTATTCTTGTGTTAAGAAAGGGAACTTTTCCAGGGATTGTTGGGAGGGTGCTCAGAAGACAATGAAACCAAAGGTAGGAGCAGTTGAAGACTCTAGTGCAAAGGAAATGGTGTAAAAAATGCCAACCTCAAAATCTGGGTATCGTAGGTGGTTCAAGAAGGCTAAGAGGTCGGGTCTAGTCCCTTCCTTTAGCATATCCAGAGCGACTATAGCCCAAACCCCAGATGCATGCTTTGTCTGTGGAAAGCCGGGACACTATGCTCGGGATTGTCGAAGTGGACGCCCAATGTCCGAAAAGAAGCCGGGGGCAATATCTGAGGAGAAGGGCAAGGCGGTGGCGTCCACCGCATCACTGTTTACTCCGTCCCAATCGGGAGTGGACATCCTTGGCCAGCAGGAGGCCATGTTGCCGACCGTCGGGATGTCAGGTATGGTTTTCTTATTAATAAACTAGCTTCTTTTACCGGATACCTTATGCGTATTAGCTTAGGACTGGAGGTTCTAGGCTTTGTTTGGATTGTTAGTAATCCGACGAGAGAATTGTTCGATACGAGAGCTTCGCACTCCTTTTGTCCGAAGGATTTATATCATGCGTAGGAGTTCCTCCTTTGATGGTAAAGGACAAATTGGATGTGTAGTTGCCTAGTGGTTGTTCAATGCGCATGAAGAGAGAGTCCGTGTCATAAAGGTATGCGTTGGGGCTCAGGAGTTCGACTTGCAAGCATCGTTACCTCTACCATGGGAGTCTTCAAAGCCTAAGCCTACATTGGATAGTTTATCGGGTGTATCCGAATATCCTGATGTTTTTCCCTGATGGTCTCCCTGGAGCCCCACCGTAGCGAGAGATCGATTTCACGTTTGAGCTAGTGCCAGGTGCTAAATCTGTGTCACGCTCTACATATCGGCTAACGCCTAAGGAGAAGTCGGAGCTAAAGGCTCAATTGGAAGAGTTGATGGATCAAGGTTATGCGCGTCCAAGTTCGTCGCCTTGGAGTGCGCCGGTCCTCGTTGTTAAGAAGAAGGACGAAAGGTTGCGACTCGGTATCGATTATGGGAAACTGAACAAGTTAATGGAAAAGAGCAAGTACGGGATCCAAAGGGTGGATGATCTTTAGATCAGTCGGTCGGGTCATCGGTATACTTAAAAGTGGACCTTAAGTCCGGTTACCATCAACTGAGGTTAAGGTAAAGCAATGTCCCAAAGACAGCATTCGGCGCAAGGTATGGACATTTCGAGTTTACCGTTGTGCCGTTCGGGCCAACTAATGCACCGTCAGTGTTCATGGATTTGATGAACAGATCGTTCAGGGCGTACCTAGATCATTTTGTGGTCGTCTTCATTGACGACGTATTGATGTGCTCGCAGAGCAAGAGGATCACTTCAAGCATCTGCTTTCAGTGGTGGGAACGCTAAAGAGGAACCAACTCTATGCCTAGTTCTCCAAACGCGAGTTTTGGGGTTATCTTAGGTTGCGTCCCTCGGTCGTAAAGTTTGTAGAGTGGATGTTGCAGTGGATCCAGCGAAGATAGTTATCATACACGAGTGGCATGTGTTGTGTTCGAAAGCAGAAGACCAGAGTTCTTTGGGGTTGAGTGGCTACTACAAGCGCTTCGTAGAGAAATTCTCTCGGATGGCGCTACCTCTTACGAAGTTGACAAGGAAGGATTAGAAGTTCTTATGGATGCAGGAGTGCATGCAAGCATTTGAGGAGTTGAAGAATCGGTTGACCACGGCGCCAGTGCTAAGTTTGCCAAGTGGGACCGAGGGCTTCGAGCCTTATAGTTATGCCTCAGGTAGTGGTTTGGGCTACGTGCTGCTGTAGCATAGAAGTGTTATAGCGTATGGTTCGAGTCAGCTCTAAGTGAACGAAAAGAATTATCCGGTCCACGACTTGGATTTGGCGGCCATGATATTTACGCTTAAGCTGTGGAGACACTACTTGAACGGTGTAAGGGTCGGTATTTATACCAACCACAAGAGCCTGAAGTACCTGTTGGATTAGAAGGATCTCAACATGAGGCAGCAGAGATGGATGGAGCTCCTGGGGGACTACACATTCAAGATTCATTATGTACCCGGGAAGGGAAATATAGTTGTGGATGCGTTGAGTCGCAGGGATCCCGCCCAAGCATACTGGTTGTCGGTTCATGATGAGAGGCTAGTTCAGGAGTTGGAGTCGTTGAAGATCTATTGTGTGGACAAGCAGACTAGCGCTAAAGCATTGTTGAACTAAAAAGAAGTCATGTATGATCTGGTTGATCGCGTTCGACAGGCATTGGAGTTGGACGGTAGCATGAAGGTGCTTATGGATGCAGTGTTGGATGGGTAAAATTCCCAGGTTTGAGTTAAGGATGGGCTGTTAAGGAAGGACCATCGTTTGCGCGTCCTAAGCGGGGGAAATCTACGGGCGGAATTGATATACGAGGCTCATAATACAAAGTATTCAATCCACCCAGGGAGCACGAAAATGTACCGGGACCTAAAGAAGCTGTTTTGCTGACCAGGGCTCAAGAAGAATGTGGCTCAAGAAGGATGTGGCTAAGTGTCAAACGCGTGCCTTGGTAAAGGCGGAGTGCTAAAATCCTGGAGGATTCTTGAAATCTTTGCCTATTCCGGAGTAGAAGTTCGACTGGACCTTGTGCTTGGCTTGCAAAGGTCATAAAAGGGAAACGACGCCATGTGGGTGGTCGTGGTTTGGTTAATAATATTGTCGCACTTCATTCCGCGTAGGAAGGATGATCCGGTGGAGTAACTGGCAAAGTTGTTTATGGATAGCATAGTTAGACTACACGGTTTGCCCCGCAACATCGTTAGCGATCGAGATGGGCATTTTAAGTCCAATGATTGGAAGTTGGTGCAACAAATGCTGGGGACTAAGTATAGTTTAGTACAGTCTTACATCCGCAGACGGTTAGGCAGACCAAGAGGGTCAACAGGACGTTGGAGGACATGCTTCGCATATGCGTTCTGGACTTCGGGAAGCAGTGGGAAGGCCATCTGTTTTTGGTGGAGTTTTCGTACAACAATAGCTACCAAGTGAGTATACAAATAGCGCCCTTCGAGGCCCTATATGGTAGAAAGTGTCGCATGTCGTTGTCGTGGCTAGAAACGGGTAAGACAAGGTTGTACAAAAAGCAGGAGGTGGAGAGTGCCACTTCATTGGTACGAACCATTCGAGAGAAGTTGCTGATCGCTCAAGATAGACAAGCTAAATACTTTAACGCCATGCATCAGAGTGTGGAGTTCGTAGTTGGTGTATTGGGAACTATAGCCGTTCAAGGATGTCTCACGAGAGCAACGCTTAAAGAAGCAGAGCCCGAGATACCTTGGACCATTTGAGATACTGGAGCGGATCGGTGAAGCGGCATATCACCTAAGGCTATCAGTGGAGTTGAGTAGTCTATTTGATGTATTTCGCATAGCAGTGATGCGGAAGGCGGTGCAAGAGCCTTCAAACTTGATCACGGGTGATCAAGTTCCGGTGGATGATGGGTTGACGACAAGAGTCAAGCCCATTCGTATTGAAGACTTTGAGATTAAGTGACTCTGTAGCAAGGAGATCAGGATGGTCAAGGTCCGTTGGGACAATTGCAGTCGTAAGGAGCTCTCTTGGGAACGGGAGCAAACCACATTGGAGGAGTACCCAGAGTTATTTCACTCAAGTAACGCTTTTGGTTTTGCTTATCTTTCCTTTTGTAATTTTGCGGACTAAATTCTTTTAAGAGGGAGAGAGTTATAATGCCCCGAAACTCAAAAGTTTGACGGGTGGCATTTTGAGCCAAATCTTGGGTTTGGTATAGGTGACACGGCCTAGGACACAGGCGTATCCCAGGGCGTGTCGTGCTCGGTTTTAGCGTTGGTCGCGTGGTTGAATATTTTGGAGTCAACGATCGTTAGGGGGGGTGAACACGGCCTGGGACACGGGCATTTTCCAGGGCGTGTTAGTTACTCAGAGCCTTACACTCAACGATCGTTGAGTGAGGGGCGCACGGTTTGTTTCCAAGCGTGTTCGGGTCCGACACGGGCATGTTCAATTCGATACGGGCTTATCGAATGCCCGTGTCCTCCTCGGGTCATTCAGCATTTTGTTCTAAGGCAGTTACACGGGCGTGTCCCAGGGAGTGTCTAGCACACGACATGTGACATGGGAGTGTCAAATGGACGTATTGTGCTCGGATTGTTTTGAACCTGTGTCATTGGGGGAACACGCCCAGCGACACGGGCATATACTGGCTGACACGAGTGTGTCAAGCCTGACACGGGCGTGTCGGGTGCCGGTGTGCTTTTCGGGGCGTGTCGGTTTCGATGACGAATGGGTGACACGGTCCTGATCACGGCCGTGTTGCAACCCGTGTTCGGCCTAGGATTTCCAATTTTGGGCTAAATCAGGGCCATCCGTTTCCTTATTTGAGGATCCGACGGCTAGGGGCTGTTCCTAGTGGGTTATATCCGGTAATAGGGCTTGGAAACCCTCATTCCATTTGAGTTTTATCATTCTAAAAGCTAGAGAGAATGGAAAGCAAGGAGGAAGAAGAAGGAGGTCAACTCCGGCCATTGGTGGAGCTTCGGAGCTCCGATTCCCGATCTGAGTCCAGATCTACGAAGGCGAGGCCGATACGGTGCTTTCCATCCGACTGGATCGTCATGGCACCGAGGAGAAATACTAGGGTAACGATTCTCATCTTGAGCATGTGAAGCTCTTCTTCTTTTGCATGGGAAAACCCTTCTCCCGCGAGTGTGAGGCTAGTTTACGGTATTCCTTGGGGTAGATATGTAAAGTCCCCCATGTTAGAGTCCGAAATTGTGTGAAGCCTACCCAGACATGTTGGTCTGGATCAGTGATGTTTTTCTTTGCATGGTTTGCCGGAGAATACTCTGTGCCTTTGTGTTATTTTCGGGCTTCTACGTTATAGATTGCAATAGAGAGTCTGTGGGATTAACCTCAGGGTGCACCCGGAAATCTGGGCGGAAGCGAATTTCTGCCATATCGGTGGCCTGGGAGCCAACCGGGTACATAGCGGGGCTATGTACCGTGTTTGAACGATAGTGGGACTGGGAAGCTTAGCCCGCGTCAAAGGCCAAATGGCAACGACGGTGTGAGCAACGGGCTGGTGGACCCCTACCCGCTCCATCTACTCGGTTAAAGTGACCTAAAGTTTTACGTGGGACTTGCCGAGGTTTGGAGATCGATTCTAGGCTACGGCTAAAAGGACTAAATGCTCACGAGATTACCGCCCTGGGGGTGGTGGTGGGGTCGAGGACCGGACTGGATTCGGACTGGCTTCGCCGAGTAATTGCCCTGAGAGTACATAGTGTACGGCCGTGTGAGCGTGCACCTATGATGTGATGCTTATTTGCAATGTTGCTTGCTTTGCTAACAAGTGCAGGGAAGAAGCTTTGCTGCCCCAGTTTGGAGGCGGAATCGTTATAATTTAGTCAGCTTTAGCTGGCCATTATTCTTGTTTGCCACCGTTACAGTTATTTGTGCTTGCAAGTGCTGTAGAGCTGAGTGGCAAATAGCGGGCCAAAGCCCAAGTTGCTGAGCCAGCCATCGAAGGCCTTGTTTGTTTACTTATTTAAATCATGTATGGCTTGCCTGCGAGCCGAAGTTTGTAAGGCACTGTTTAATTATTGTAAACTCTTGTGAGGCCATAAGGCCAGTACTTTTGTATATTTTGTACTTCATTCCTACTGTGTTTTCTGTTTGTGGACATTCATGCTTGTTGGCAGGGTTCTTATTATTGCAACTTAATATATTGCTTCCGCTAGATGCTCTGTGTAGGACTTGTGTATTGGTTGAATTGCATCAATAAGTAACCAACCAGTCTGTCCGTAGTATATGGCGTCGGGCCCCGGCCGGACCTACTGTTATATGTTATGTGACGGATAGGGAAGTTACAAGGTCAAAGATTGATAAACTAGCCTGTACCACAGTTGCAAACTCACCCATGATCAAGTCTGTGTCGACATAGCGATTACATGTGCATGATCATAGCGATCACAATGGTGTGGATTTGACTTCTATTGGTATCAGCTTGCTACGATCCTGAACTGAAGAAGTCATTCAACAATGGTACCACCCCCGTTCATTTAGTCAGTTTGCGGACATACTGACTTAGCGGAAGCAGTGGTGTGCCCATATGTAATTCACACTAAGTTTGTCCATCTTTGACCTTAGATTAGCCGACCTAACCTTAAGTTTGTACCTTGCGTGTAGATCCCAGTACATGTTGAGCCGGTGAGGGGCACCCCTGCCCTGTCCATACCTATAGAATTCCAACAATCAGAGCTGGGGAAGACGCTTACAGCTATCCTAGATGGCTTCAGGTCCAAATCCCAACAAGCCCCTGTACAACAGCAGGGTCCGGGATCCACTTGGTTAAGCACTTTTCGAGCTCTCTCCCCTCCTTCTTACCTTGGGACGGAGTCGGCAGTGCATACGAAAGAATGGCTTGACACTGTACAAGAACAGTTGGCAGGAATAGGGTGCCCAAACAACATGGCGGTGACCCTTGTAGTGACAATCTTAGAGCTGCATGCCAAAAGGTGGTGGAAGTCCCTCATGGGCACAACTTTTCAAGGACGGGTGTACACGGATATCAGTTGGAGCGAATTATCTGAAGCCTTTTTAGAGCATTTCATCCCCTCGGCCGCTCGGGATAATCTTGAAGAGATATTTTTGCAACTGAAGCAAGGGTCCAAGTCGGTGACAGAATACTAATGGGAGTTTCGGCACTTGGATAGATTTGTTGACTCTTATTACTTGGATGATAGAGGATACACAAAATGATTCTACAAAGGCTTGCAAGGCCCCCTGAGGCAAGCCCTTTTGTTTATAGCGGACTCCAGTCTAGCTGAGATTATAGACACTTAGGCGCTGTGATGGTCGGCGGGAAACTGGCCTATACGTTATTCAACACCGGTGCCTCGCACACTTTTGTGACTGAATACTTCATCAAAGATATAGATGGATTGCAATACTTCACTGGTATTACTCGAAGGGTGCGCCTTCCCGATGGATCGGAGATGACGGCAACCGCAAAGTGCGAGTTTGAGGTTCTCCGTGAAGAAAAGCTCTTCGACACCCCTGCCACAGTCTTGGGAATGCCAGAGTTCGACCTCATTTTTGGCATGGTATGGCTAGATCAGCACTATGCAAAGATTGACTATGCGCAGAAGAGGATCTCGTTGAGACATGAGGATTCGGAGGTCATCTTTCAAGGTATTAACTTCGCTCCCCGTATGATGTTATCTTCAGTCCAGGCTTTAAAAGCCCACATGAAGGGGGATGAAGTTTTCATGATTTACTTTGAACTGAAGGAGTTGGCGTTGGATATCAAGGATGTGCGGGTGGTGCGCGATTTCCCCGAAGTATTTCCGAATAAATTTCCAGGATTAACCCCACACAGACAAGTAGATTTTCAAATCAAGTTAGTACTGGGTGCCAAGCCTGTCTCCAGGACTCCTTACCAAATGGCCCCGAAGGAACTCGCTGAGTTTAGAGTTCAGCTACAAGATTTGGTAAAATCAGGGTTTGTTTGCCCCAGCTCATCACCTTCGGGAGCCCCTATTCTATTCGTTAAGAAGAAAAATGGAACCCTGCGATAATGCATAGACTATCGGAAGCTCAACCGACTGACGGTACGGAACACCTATCCATTACCTCGGATCGATGAGTTATTCGATAAACTGGAGGGAGCGCATTGGTTTTCCAAGCTAGATTTGTGCTCGGGGTATTATTAATTGAGAAGACAAGAGGATGATATTCAGAAAATGGCTTTCAGCTCAAGGTACGGCCTGTATGAGTTCACAGTAATGCCGTTTGGGCTCACAAATGCCCCCATCAGCTTTCATGAGCTTGATGAACAAAGTGTTCGAACCCTATCTAGATTTCTTCGTCATTGTTTTCATCGATGACATCTTGATTTATTCCAAGATGGAGGAAGAACATGCCGGACATCTGGCCTTAGTACTGAAGAAGTTAAAAGAGCTCGCCCTGTTCGCAAAGTTCAGCAAGTGCGAATTCTGGCTTAAGGAGGTTGTTTTCTTGGGTCATGTGATCAGTGGGGCTGGGCTAGCTGTGGATCCGGCCAAAGTGCGTGTCGTGAAGGAGTGGTCTCCTTTGAAGTTAGTGGCCGACGTGCGGAGCTTCCTTGGACTTGTCGGGTACTACCTCAAGTTCATATAGGGATTCTCAAAGATTGCTCTTCCTCTTACTTTTTCGATTTTCAGTTCTATTATTTTGTTATTTGTTCTTAATAATGCAGGGTTTCCAAACGGGCCTCCCCGAACTCGTTTCTGGGAAGTTTCTACCCGCCCTCTTTATTTTTGTAAATATTGCATTTTATTTCTTTTCGTTTCTCATACTTATCTTGCAACATTGGGGATAATGTTGGAATTAAGTATGGGGGTGTTTTCCTATTTACCTTTATTACACTTTTACATTTTGCACTCATTAAAAAAACAAATATATGCGCAAAATTTAAAAACTCCAAAATTTTTGTTTATTTATCATCAAAAACCCAAAAAAATTCATAAAACAAAAATTTCCCAAAAAAAATTATAAAACAAAAATTCCAAAAAAAATTATTTTGTTTTTACTTTGTAAATCTTTTTTTGTAAATAATCTTTCTCTTTCCTCTCTCTTCTTTGTAAATAACATCTCTTTCTCTTCCCTTTCTTATAAATAAATTGATAAAAATGTTAAAAAACTAAAAAAATATAGAAAATCCAAAAATCTAAAAAGGTAATAAATCTGAAAATAATAAAAAAATAAATAAATAAAAATACAAAAAAGGTTAATAACCCTAAAAAACCAAAAAAAATTGTTTATTATGAAACAAATAAATCGAATATACCATTCTTAACCCTTTTTTTCTTTCCAAAAATCTAGTTGTATGTATATTTATAAGCAAATTTCATTAATTCTTTGTTTACTATTCGTTTATTAATTGGAGATTGATAGATATCTGGGGTTAAGTTTTAAAGAATTTCTTTTGCCTTTATTTTTTTTAGATAAGGGACTTGTTTTCAACACTACTTCTAATTTATCTATAATAGTTGCACGTGTATTTTGTTAAATAATTACAACCTTAAACTTAAATTATGTTTACTCCAAGTTTTTTTTTAAATATCAGGAACATTCAATTTAGAAAAATTTGCTCTCAAATTTTTTTATTAAAATCTAGTTTTCTTATTGAAAAAAATAAACCCATCTCCCATTTTTTTTCATGTCTTACTTGGCTTGATTAAATTTTTATCCTTAGAAGAACCTATGTCAATCGGAATAAGATTTCGTTTCGAAAACATAGCCATCCATTTTTTTAAAAGATTATATATTACGGAGTAAGAGGATAAAATTCATTACTCCTATACATATACATTGGGTTATATGAAGTTGTTCAAAAAAATAAAATGTTATGGAAAATAAGATTTCATTTTCTTAAACACAAAACATCAAAAAAATTTCATTATACGTTTGAGAAAAAATTACCTCACTTCTAAAAGCCAAGCGCTCTTCATAAACCAAAACAAAACCCTTTGCCAATTTCAATGATTCAGGAATTAATTTAAAAATCTTTTTAAGAGCAAAATTTTTAAATTGCATTATTTCCTTTAATTCTTACAAGCTAAAGTTCGTATAATTACAGTTTGTTTTTGTTAACCTAACTAATATAATTTTTTGCTTTCTATTTGAATATATCGAGAAGTTTTTAGCTGAAACTCTTCCTCTATTTAATTTTTTTTCATAATTTAGGACTTAAATTTTATACCCTGGATGTTTATTTTGACCTTTCTTTTAATTAATTTATGCGGCAGCTAAATTTAGGATAATTTTTAATTCCTTATAAGTTCATCTCCAATTTTTGCTCTGGAATAGAAAAAGCTTAAGTATGTTATTTGATAAGTTGAAAATATACATATTTTTCAGTACTTCTATTATGTAATTTTAGTTTAATTTTCGTTGTTTTTAGTTATTTTTCTTCAATAAAATGTTTCTTTTCTTATAAATATTGTTCTAATTTGGCTTTATTTTGTTTTTCTGAATTTTTCCAAAAAAAGCAAAATTTCTCAAAGTACACGCCCGTGTCACTTAGGTCACGCCCGTGACCTAGCGTATTACTTTGATCCTTGTGAAAAAAACACTGCCTGCAAAGAAAAGATGAAGTCACGCCCACCCCCCCCCGACACGCCCGTGTCCAACCGCTCGATGTTCGTCGATTCAAGCTCGACGTTCATTGATCCAAGCATGACTCTTCCAGCAACCCCTCGACACCGCTGACACGCCTGTGCCCCCCCTCCCTGACACACCTGTTTACAACCATTCGACGTTCATTGATCTAATTTTGACGATCGGCGTTCGATGCTCAGCTGAACACGCCCGTATTCTGATTCGACACGCCCGTGTTAATGCTGTTCGACGTTCGATGTTTGACGTTCGTCGATCCCAGCTCGACACTCGATGCATTCACCAGTCATACCTTGCTAACACGCCTGTGACATCCCTATCACGCCCGTGACCAACATGTGTCCCGTTCCAGAAGCTTCTAGAATTCGACCAGTCACAAAAATTTCGCCATCTTCAGCAAGCCAGCCTGACACGCCCCCCTATCACGCCCGTAACTAGGGCGTGTCACCTCCAATTTTTTTCTTATAAATAAACTTCTCTGTATGGTCCATGGGTTCACCTTTTTTGAACCATTTTGCTTAGTGTAGGTGTTGCTAGGTTGCTTTCTATTCTATGTAAGGAGAATTTTCTCCCCCTCTCTTTAGTTTTTTTTAAACTTTTTTGTAACTCCTTTTTGTCCTAATAAAATATGTGTTTTTCTTCTTCTTATATCACATTGGAATGCATCTTAGTGCACCTCCTTAAGTAATCTTATTTGTCTTTTGTTTTTCTTTATTTTTCTAAGTGTGTGTGTATGAGAATAAGTTTAAGCTTTTTTGTTTTTGTTATTTTTTTACTTAGTTTTTTTTAGATTTAAGATTTTGTTTTTTTTATTTCATCCTTATAAATTTATAAAAGTTTATTCAAAGTGGTTCTTATTTTTCTTTAACTTAGATTTTCTTTTTTAGGTTGTAAAACTTTTTGTTCCTTTTTTAACATTATTTCAACTTTTTACAAACTTTTACGAAGTTATAAGAATGGATTTATAATCGTTTTAATTTTCGAGCACTTTGATTTTTGTATTTATTTGAAAACCTTTTCGCTCCTTTAATTTTTACTTCTACTTTTTATGAATTTTGAACATATCGTAAATGGTAGAAATATAGTTTTTTAAATTTTTTCAGTCACTTTGTTTTTCTTATTTTCGTTTGGGTGGGTGCGTGTATGAGTTAGATTTTCATTGATTTTTTCCTTCAATTAGAGTGCGTGTGTGTATGAGATAACATTTTCAGCTTTTCATTTCCCGCCTAATCATTTAAGTAGGACTTGTCATTTTATCGCTTTCATTTTTGGCCTACTCATTCGAGTAGGACTCGCAATTTTTCTTCTTTAATTTCCCGCCTACTCATTTTAGTCGGACTTGTCATTTTATCGCTTTCATTTCCCGCCTACTCGTTTGTGTAGGACTTGCATTTCAATTTTGCAATTTCTTTTATTAATCCCTCCCCATTCCGATAAGTGGCAAATCGCTCTTAGCCCTCAGTATCGAAGAGCATAGGGACAGATAAAATTGCTTTAAATAATTAAAGGTCTTCTTTTTCTCTTTAATTAAAGCACTTAAGGTTTGCCCCGAGTATACGATGCGTAGGACCACATATCAATGTGTGGGATCTATTTCCATTGTCCATACACTAGCTAGCTGAGAGGCCGAGCATATGGACCGATTACCCTTGGGTAAAGAGAATTGTGTCCTTACCCTCGAGAGAGGAGAAGTGTTATTCTACCGGATTGGGTTCCCCACCCAATAGCGGGGCTCTTAGCGTAATGTGGGTATTAAGAGGAATCCTTCGTCAGATGAGAGTTCGGTCGAATAGTCTTAATGTTCAGGTGAGTGATATTTTTAGAGCTAGGTGAGCTCATTCTTTTGGAACCTCCACGGCCAACTCTCCCTTTAATTAATTTGAAATTTACGATCTCTAGTTATTAAAAGTTAATTTAGTTCTAATCGATTCTTTACTGATGCGTTATTTCTCCATCGACTTTTTCAATTTATTCCTTTTTATTATATATTTATAACCGCGCTAGTTGATTATATAACCCGACAAGTTATCTTCAGTAAAATAATAGTCCCTCAAGGGAAGAGTAGAAATAATCAACCCGTCCCCGAGAAAAATATGACCCCAATATTCCCCACCGGAATATCCGATACTACTCGCGATAGGTGCACTTGCCTCCTTTCGTTAAAACTCGGTTTCAATTTTTATATCAAATAAGTCTCCGTACACCGCTATTCAAACTAAATAAACCACAAACCAAAATAAATAAGCCTCGGGGCACCGCTAGTTTTAGCGCATTAGTACGCTAGATAACAAAAGGCATCGTATTCCTTTCGTGTAGCTGTATATGCAAAAGACAGGTTGCAGTTGTCATTTCTACCTTGTCTATACTACACAAAGAGTCGTTGGATGCAGTTCGATAAAAGGAGAGTTCCGAGAAATTAAAAATTGTATTTTTGTCATCTTTTTCCTCGAGACAAAGATATTCAAAGTTTTTCCAGGAACTCATACTTATAGTGTGTTTGTGATCCTCAGACGGGAGTTGGCTATTGAAGAAATAAATCACTGAAGATTAAACTCTTCTTGAACAGGTAAATCAGAAAGTTCTATTCTGAGTTTGAATGGGAAGCAGAGCAAACCAAAGTTACTTGTGTTCTTCAATGCCACTGCAATCAACACAACAACAAAAAAGGCTTGATGTGTTAGTACTTTGTAATTGTATTCTCAGCACCAGCAGATATTTCTTGAATATCCATTCT
Organism: Platanthera zijinensis; assembly: GCA_039513925.1. NCBI lineage: Eukaryota > Viridiplantae > Streptophyta > Magnoliopsida > Asparagales > Orchidaceae > Platanthera > Platanthera zijinensis. The sequence continues at coordinate 172,109,791 of CM077081.1, read as the reverse complement.
TTTGTTATAGTGAAGCAGTTAGGGTTGAGCCTACTCTGTCTAGAAGGAAGACTTAGAGAATCATTTCTCTGGAGTCTTATATCATCAAACTTATACTCATTCTATAGGATCTTAATTGATCTGAGTTGTAAGCCTAGATTATAAAGACTGAGAGGTAAGATTCAGGTGTGAATTTGAGTGCGTAGGGCCTGTGTGCCTGAGGTAGGATCTGAATCAGATCTGTGGTAGGAGAAAACTACTCTAAGTGTCGGGCTATCAATATAGCCTGAGTTGTAGGGCTTTTTATTAGGCTTGAGGTAGGTGATCTGGAGGATCACTAAGCTGTAGGAGTAAAGTCTACTCTGAGTGTGTAGGTCTTAGGCTTGAGGTAGGACTTGATGGAAGTCTGAGAGATCCTGAGGGATCTATGTTATAAGATCATTGAGCTGAGATTTGGTGAAGATTAATTTGTCTAACACACTGTTAGAAAGGAGGGACAGATACTGGATGTACCTATACCTTGGGGAACAACTATAAATACTGTGTGTTGATCAGTTTTCTTGAAAGCTACAATAATAATCTAAATCACAACACACCAAAATAAAAAGTATTACATAAATACTTAAAAAACCTATTCACCCTCCCCACTCTAAGTGTTTATCTTTACTTGAAACAAAGACTTTCAAGTAGTATTAGAGGGAGGTTTTTCAAAAAGGACTTAATAGTCTGAATAGATCTCCAAATATAGCTTAAGATTTACTCTATGGGTTCTAGTGAGAACCACAAGGAGTTGAGCTAGATGAAGCTCCCTATCTACAGTAAAGAAAACTTTGGAATTTGGAAAGAAAGGGTTAGGCTATTCATGGAAGCCTCAGACCCACGGATCTTCATTATAGTCTAAGAAAAACCCTTCTTTCTCATGAAGATTTTAGTCGAGGATGCTAATGTCCAGACTCCAAAGAAGTATACTGAAATGACTAAAGATGAAGTCATCTTGGAAACCATGTATAAGAGAGCACAAAGCATCATTATCATTGTCATAGATGACTCCACCTTCCAAAACCTTGTCCACTGCAAGACAGCCAAATAAATATAGGACTCTCTTATTGTCTACATGGAAGGGATAGAGGAGGTGTGTTATGACAGAAAATCCCTCCTGAATCAACAATATGAAGCTTTCAAACAAGGGAAGAAAGATTCTATAGCTGAATGCTATGAGAAGTTCTTCATAACAGTGCATAGTCTGATCACATATGGTACATAGTTCACTATTTATGAGTTGAATGACAAGTTCTTGAGATCCCTAAATATTGAATGGGATATAAAGATATATGCCATTAAAGAAGTTGACAACATGACTAAAACATTAACTCAGAATCTATTTGGGAAGCTGCTATCCCATGAGATGCAATTGAACTCCAGGAATGCTGAAGAGGATGCTGCCAGATATCTCAACAAAGAGAAGACAGTGGCCTTCAAAGTTGAAGCCACAAGAAGTAGTGAAAAGACTCCTTCTCCACAAAGGAGAATTGCAGATTCAGAAAGCTCAAATCCTAGGTCCTCTGGAAGTGAGCTGTCAGATGGAGAACTAACACTATTCTCCAAGTAGTTCAAGAAGATATTAAGTAGGAGGAGATAGTGGAAGAATAAGGGCACTTCCAGATCCTCATCAAGGAAGCCCTTTCGCAGCAAGGACAAGTAAAGAAAAGACCCCTCTAGGCAAAGGTATGACTGCAAATGGAAAAAATACGTTAAGACTAATATTGTTTGCTACTGTTACAACAGGAGTGGACATGTCATTATTTACTGTCCAGTTAAGAGGAAGGAGCACATGATGTCTGAGGAAAAAAAATCACAAAGACAAGAAGGCTGAAAAGTGCTTCTTGGCCAAGAAGAATATCAGCCTATCAGATAGTGATTTTAGGTCTTCAAAAGCAGTTGAATAGGAGGCGTACATTTGTCTCATAACTATTGAAGAACAGGCTGAACATCTTGCTGCCATATCTTGCATAAGGGCCCCACTGTATTCTGTTGAAAGTGACTATTGATGGCGCGAGACTCGACTCTTATTTAATGGGCACTCTAGGGTCGAATTTCACGGATGATTTAAGTTAAAAACAAGTTTTAATGAAAGGAGGCAAATGCACCTATTGTGATTAGTATAGGATATTCGGGGGGGGGGATTCGAGGTCGTATATTTCACGGGGTGTGTTGCTTATTTTTACTCCTCTATGAGCTACTATTATTTTACCGAAAATATGGTGTCGGATTTTAACTAATTAGAGCGGATATATAAAAGATGAAAAGAGACTTAGAAAATTCAATAAAGGAATAACACTAGGTACTGAATTGAATTAGGACTAAAATAACTTTTAATAACTCTAAAATCTTAATTTCATTTTAATTAAGGGAAACTTGGCTGTGGAGGTTCCACAAATATGAGCTCCCCTTTCTCAAGGAATATCGCTCACCTGAACATTAATACTATTCAACCGAGCTCTCATTCGACAAAGGTTTCCCCCTTAATGCTCGCTTTATGCAAAGAACCCCTCTATTGGGTGGGGAACCCAATCCGGTAGAATTCTGCTCCTCTCTCGAGGTTTAGTGCGCAATTCTCTTTACCCAAGGGTGATCGGTCCATATGCACGGCATCTCTCGGCTAGCTAGCATATGGACAATGGAAATAGAGCCCATACATCGATATATGGTTCTATGCGTCATATACCCGGGGTAAACCTTAAGTTCTTTAATTAAAGTGAGAAAAGACCGTTAGTTATTATTAGTAATTTTTATGTCCCAATGCCCTTTGATATCGAGGGATAAGAGCGATTAGCCACTCATTAGAATGGGGATGGATTTTGAATTTGATGAGGCGAGAGTTTGAAACGAAGCGATAAAGGATTGTAAATAAAAACATAAAATAAAAAACATTAGAAAAATGTTAAACTCACTAAAAAAGAGAACTCACACACTCAACAAAATCATAATAAAAATTAAAAGCTAAGTTACAAAAAAGAAACTTAATTACAAGAAAAAAAATTACACAAAGTAAACTAAGTTACAAAAAGGAAAATTACAAAATTGAAAATGAAAGTCCTACTCGAACAAGTGGGCCGGAAATAAATTCAAATCCTACTAAAACAAGTAGGCTGGAAATAAATAAAAGCCCTACTCAAACATATAGGCGGGAAATAGAAAGCAATAAAAACTGCCTCATACACACACACACACACACACACTCTACATAAATTTAAGAAAGTAATAAACACTACCTCATACACACACACACTCTACATAAAATTGAAGGAAGAAAATAAAGACAAAAACAAAATAAAACTTAACCTCATACACTCACACACTCTACATAAATTAAAGAAAAAAATAAAGTTATCCAAAAATTAAAATAACAACATTTCTACTCTTATAACTTCATAGAAATCAAAAAATGTAAAAAAAATTAAAAGAACAAAAGTTTTACAAAGTTAAGGCAAAAATAAAGTTATCCAAAAATTAAAACAACAACATATTCATTCTTATCACTTCATAAAAATCAGTAAAAAGTGGAAATAAAAATTAAAGAAACAAGAAGGTTACAAAATAAAAAGAAAAACTAAGTTAAAGAAATAAAAAAATTTAATTAACTTTTATAAATCCAGAAGAATGAATAAAAATCACATTAAAATTACATAAGCAAAACAAGGGTAAGGGAAAAAGAGAAGAAAAGCTATGATAAAAACACCTAACTATTAGAGAAAACCTAAAACATAACTAGTAGAAAACTTAGAAAACATTAAAAAAACAAATTTACTCTCTTACACACACACACACACATAAAATAAAGAAAATAAGGAAAAACAAGAGATAAAAAGAGAATAAAATTGTGGCACTCCTATACATTCCATCACAACATAATGATTAAATAACAAACAGATTTTATTAAGGAAAAAGTTGGATTACAAAAGCTAAAATAAACATTAAAGAGGGGGTTGGGGAAATTATCCTTACATAGCAAGACAACCACCCAAGCAACAAACAAACAGAAAAATGGTACCAAAAAAGTGAACCCTTGGCTCTTACATAAAATTTTTATTTATAGACAAAAAAATCAAATTACACGCCCTTATCACGGGCCTGACCTGGGGGCATATAATGTTAGTATGCTGGAGAGGCAAAAAATCTAGTGGCTAGCGAAAATCTAGAAGTTATTGGAAATTCCACGTGGTGGTCACGGGCGTGTATGGTGGCGTGTCTTGACACCAGGCAGAAAATTGATGTTGGCATCAACTATTTTTGAAACGGATTGAAAAACTCATTGACCGACACGAGCGTGTCGGGGATGACATCGGCGTGTTCCACCCCTATTTCATTATTTCATAGTAGGTAGCAGTTTTTTCACTAGCATCAAAGTGAAACGGCCCGGTCATGGGCATGACTGAAGGTCACGGGCGTGTACTTTGAAATTTCAACTTTTTCTATAAAATTTTTAGGAAAAGAAAATAGAGCAAAGTTAGAAGGGAATATATAAAAAGAAACAATTTATTGAATAAGAAAAGCTAAAAAAACAAAAAAAAAATAACCTAAAATGACCTAAATTAAGTACTGAAAAATACGTATATTTACAACTCATCAAATACCCCTATACTTAAGCTTTTGCTATTCCAGAGCAAAAGTTGGAGATAAACTTATAAAGAATTGAAATAATTATAAATTTAGCTAACACTTAAATTAATTGAAAGGGAGATATAAATAAAATCAATAATATAAAGAATTAAGTCTTAAATTATGAAAATGATTTAAATAGAGGACCATTTTTGGCAAAAAAGATTTCTTGATATAACCAAATAGCAAGCAAAAATTGTAATTGTTAGTTAACAGAAATAGATTGAAATTATAGAAACTTTAGCTAATAAAATTTAAAGTAAGTAATGCAATTTAAAAATTATGCTCTCAAAAATATTTTATATTAAGTCTAGAATCATCGAATATGGCTAAGGGGATTATTTTGGTTTATGAAGAGGGCTTTGGTTTAGAGGTGAGTTTTTTTCTCAAACCTCTAATGAATTTTTCCTTGTAGGTGGATGTTTAGGAAAATGAATTTCTTATTTTTCCATGGCATGTAATATTTTGGAACAACTTCATATTAACCCAATGTATATGTATAGGAGTAAAGAATTTTATCCTCTTACTCCGTACCATATAATCATTTTTAAAATTATTGGATGCCTATGTTTTCGAAATGAAATCTTATTCCCATTGACATAGGTTTTTTTAAGGATAAAAATTTAATCATGTCAAGTAATACTTGATAAATATGGGGAGATAGGTTTTTTTCAGAAAGAAAACTAGATTTTAATTAAAAATTTTGAGAGCAAACTTTAATAAATCAACGTTCCTATGTTTCTAAAAGCTTGAAGTAAAAATAATTGAAGTCTAAGGTTTTTATTTCTAACATAATACACATGCCTCTATTTTAGATATATTAGAAGTAGTGTTGAAAAAAATTTCCATATCTTAAGTAAAGATACATAAGAATTTCTTTATAACTTAACCCCAGATATTTAAATATTTCAATATCTAATTAATAAACATTTAGTAAATAAAAAATAAATAAAATTCGCTTATAAATGAACAAGAAACAAGATTTTTGGAGAGAAAAAAGGTTAAGAATGGTCTATTTGATTTTATTTGTTTCATAATAAAAATGGTTTGGATTTTTTTAATAGTTATTATCTTTTTTTGTATTTTTGTGTTTAATTCTTTAATATATACATACTAAAGAAAGAAAACTTCGAAAAAGATTTTTCTTTGGGAAAGTTTTGAGTTTTCTAAAATTATTTTTTGTGTTTTTTTAAAAATTTTATCATACTACTTATAAGAAAGGAAAGGGAAAGAAATTTATTTGCAAAATTAAGAGAGGGGAAAGAGAAGAGAATATTTACAAAAATTGTTTTATTTAAATATTTACAAAGTCAAAAATATTCTTGGAATTTTTGTTTTATAATTTTTTGATTTATTAAATTTTTTGATGATAAAACCCAAAAAAATTTTGGAGTTTTAATTTTTTTGCATATTTTTTCTTTTTTAATTTTTAATAAGTGCAGAAAATAGAAGAGCAAGAAAGAGAAACATGAAAACACCCTCATACTTAATTTCATCATTGTCCCCAATGTTTCAAGATAAGTTTGAGGAACGAAAAGAAAAGAAATTGCACTATATACAAAAATAAAAAGGCAGGGTAGAAACTTCCCTGGAACGTGTTCGGGGAGGCCCATTTACAAACCTTGCGGATCGATCCATTTTGGATCGAATACCTCCTTACCGCTATGGAGGGTTATAACATTGATATTTTCCCAAGGGTTGGGCTCTGTGTTCCCCAGTAGTGCCCCGTGTGCACGTTCGAACATCATCCGCGCCAACTGTCCAACCTGTAATTCGAGGTTTTTTAGCTATTCGGTAATGTTTCGGATATATGACTCGTTAGATGCGATATATCTTGAAAATTTTTCCTCCATCAGAGAAGGTTTCAGAGGAGGAGGCGGAAATCCGGGCACAATAGGTTTAAGCAAGCACTGCACGTTGTTCGCATTACTCTATAAGAAATTGGGGTAGTTCCTCCAACCCGGATTAAAGTTGTTAATATATGGGTAATTATTAGGGTTGAAGGAAGATCGACCCGAATTTCCCACGTAGTTAACGAACTCTTCGTCTACACTATCGTTATTTATATTATTATTATTATTCGCCCAAGGCAAAGTGGAGGAGGAATAAGACTTCTCCGCCACCTTCTTCGTTAGCCTTTCAAATTGAAGAGCTAAGTGAGTTGTGCATCCATTTTGAAAAGGTCGGGCGCCTGCTTTGGACGTCCCCGCGGGACATTCCATTGGTAGGCATTCATGGCCATCTCTTCAATTAAAGCTTGTGCGGCTTCAGGCGTTTTATTATTTAGAGTGCCCCCGACCACCGTGTCAATCATTTGAACCATTAGGTAATTTAAGCCAATGGAAAAAATTTGGACATGCAGCCACACTGGCAGCACATGTTGCGGGCACCTGCGGAGGAATTCTTTAAATCACTCCCAAGTCTCATAGAGAGACTTGGGATCGTTCTGAAGGAACGAAGAAATATCTACCTGCCACTTTGCAGTTTTTGTGGGCAAAAAGTACTTCATCAAGAAGCACTCCGCCAGTTCGGCCCAAGTGGTAATACGTCCTCGCGAGAGGGAATTCAACCATGCCTTTGATTTGGATTTTAAGGAAAAAGGAAATAGGTGCAAGCAAATGACATAATCAGTAATGCTATTATTCTTGAAAGTGTCGTAAATTTCCAAAAATTTAGATAAGTTTACATTCGGTCCTCATCCAGCAGTCCATCGAATTGCACGACATTTTGAACAACTTGAATGAAGCTAGATTTTATTTCAAAATTACTGTTCGCCACTGTCTGGGGAATGATATTAGACCCATTATCATCTAAGTTGGGCCAGGCGTAGTAATACATAGTACACTGCCTAGCTTCATTTGGGTTAGGGTTGGCCATAGTTACGAGCGCAAGTTCTCTGAAGGACTTTTCAAGGCCTAAAGAAAGATTCCGGTGTTGAGATCGAATGCGCCCAAGGGTACATTTGATTTCATGAACCAAATAAAATTTTCGGACTCTGAAGAATATCCACGGGTCATACACCCTTTTAAAATATATATTTACTATAATTAAAAAAAATTAGATTTTCGGAATTAAAATAAAAAAGTTAAGGTAAAGGGGGATTTTTTTAAGTAGTTTTTTTGGGGTTTTTTAAAATATATTAGAGGTAAAAGTAATAGTTTCCTAGATTCAAATTAACAACACCAGATTCCCTGGCAACGACGCCAAAAACATGTTGGCACAGGACTCGACTCTTATTTAATGGGCACATTGGGGTCGAATTTTGCTGATGATTTAAGTTAAAAAAAAGTTTTAACTAAAAGAAGCAAGTGCACCTATCGGGAGTAGTACAGGATATTCAAGGTTAATATCGAGGTCGTATATTTTACGGGGCGTGTTGGTTGTTTCTACTCCTCTAGGAGATACTTTTAGTTTACCGAAAATAAGGTGTCGAATTTTAACTAACTAGAGCAGATATATAAAAGCTGAAAAGAGTCTTAGAAAGTTCGATGAAGGAATAATGCTCCGTACCGAATTGAATTAGGACTAAAATAACTTTTAATAACTATAAAACCAAAATTTCATGTTAATTTAGGGCAACTTGGGCGTGTAGGTTCCACAAATGCGAGCTTACATTCCTAAAGGAATATCGCTAACCTAAACATTAAGACTATTCGACCGAGCTCTCATTCGACGAAATATTTCTCTTAATGTACGATTTATGCTAAGAATCCCGCTATTGGGTGGAGAACCCAATCCGGTAGAATTCCGCTCCTCCTCTCTCGAGGTTTAGTGCGCAATTCTTTTTACCCAAGGGTGATCATTACATACGCATGGTTGATGAGTCCTATTTATTTAGGATTTTTCGGACTCATTCGGGTTAGTTTTCACGCGTTTGCACTTCACTTTTAGTTTTATATCGTTCATATTTCTTCTAGCTTTATTTCCACATGAAGTGCACATTTTGGCTCACTGTGGTGTACAATTGTGGATTATTCTATTGGGGGTAAGAACTTTGTGCTCCCCAAGTCTCTCTTTTAGTTGTTTCTTTCTGCTTTATATATTGGTGGTTTCTGCTCCAGGTTTGGTTTTTACTGTGTAGGTGGTGCGTTTTCCCCAAGGCAGGAATTCTGATTTATTGAAAGCGCACGGTCATGCGTTGCCCTAGCGCACGGTTTCTTCGTAATCGTGTGTTTTACTTGGTCGAGAGGATCTCGACACATTTCGTCAGATGAGCTCGAAGATTTGAAACGCACGGTTAACGCAGGGTTTCAGCCAAACCGTATGAGAAGAAAACGCACGGTTGTCCTTTACCTTTCGTTTTCGTACCATTCTGTGGTTAATCGTGTGATTTGATCACGCATGGGCGGCAGTGCCCGTGTGCGAGTAAAACTCATGGTTCCGCTGTTTTCCCCTATTTTCTGCGCTCTGTGCTTACCCGTGCGATTTCCTTCACGCACGGGCCGAATCGCCCGTGCACGAGTAAAATGCACGAGTCAATGCTTCTTCTTCCGCGATCAAGATCTGTAAGTAAATAACGCACGGTTAGCGCACAATCGTGCGCGTGACTGTACGTGACTATTTTTTTGATCTTTTTCTATTTAAGCGCAGATTTCTAGCCATTGATAGACAGCTTATTTCCAGCCAATCCAGCCACGTGTTAGGGCAAAGTTCCGCCCTTACACCTCCGCCCTTTTTCTTCCACCAAGGGGAGAAGCTGCAGCCATGCTCGTGAAGCCTATACCTTGTCGGTGCTTGCTCTCGGCTTTCTCCTTCATCTTCTAAGCTCTATTTCAAGCTTCGACGCCATTGCTAACAAGCGAAGGGAAGCTGGCAACTTTCTTCTAGATCGTGGCTCGAAGAAGACGGGTCCATTGGAAGGTAGTGACAGCCCTTCTCTACCCCGGACGTAGTTGAGGACCGAGCTTGGATGCGGATTGACAACCCAGCGATTCCTTCCGTGAACCCTCGACCAACCTTTAGATTTGGTCGATCTCTTGACTTGATCTTCCTTTATTATTGTTTACGTGTTGTTGAACTTTTGTGCTGATGATGTTCTATTAGTTGTGAAATTTATTAGTTTCATGTCTATGTGAACTTGTATTGTTTATTCTTTAGTTGCTTGAGTTGCGCCTTTATTTTCATCCGCCATCACATCTGTTCTTTCCACACTAGCAATTGTTAGTGGTGTGCGCAGCGAAGTGGTGCTTACGACCCTCATATTCCTTGGTTTTACGCTTGCCTACTCACCCATTCACCTAGCGATTCGGTGCATAGCGGCCCCATATAGTCTTCCATCCCGTCTGGCGAAGCATTGAATAGAGGCATTGCATAGGAGTAGTTGTTGGCTTTTTACTTTATTTTTCAGCAAATATCAAAACCACACTTAGTTAACTCCGAGCAAAGGACTTCAATCATAAGTCCTCCTCGAAGTTAACTCCACCTTACTGTGTTCCTTAAAAGATCGATACTTGGGGAAATTAGCCCATTTTATATTACTTGTGCGACCGGTACACTTGCCGTCACATTAGCATGAAGTTTTTGGCGCCGTTGCCCGGGAACACAGTCGTGTGAGATAGGAGATAGAAGCCCTTTTCCATTTGTATATTTCATGTTTCTTCTTTGCTTAAGTTTTTAGAATTTTAATTTTTGCTTATTTCTTTTTGACCTTTTCTGATTTTTGATTTTGATAGCGGATCGATGTTATTTCTAATCTAGTTGTGTAGTGCTCTTTTGGTAATTATTTTTGTTCGCGATGTCTTCTGTTGCTGAGTGTCGTCTTGTTGACACTTTGCACCGATGCATCGACGTCATGGCTGCTCAGAATATCGAGCATTGTTTTAGATGCTTGTTATGTCAAGGTGTAGGCGATATGGTGAAGGATTGCCCTCGCATGTGCGAGCCTTCTCCATCTATTGGCGTGCCAGCAACAACCTCCCGTTCGTGAAAGACTGCTGTACAAATGCCTACCAGGTTGTTGTCTGACCATTACACTGACATAGCGCACCCTGCTCATTCTTTTCCCACAGGGATTATTCCTGTCGACGGGGTGGCATATGCGAATGATATTTTGTTGGGGCCTTCTCATTCAGTGCTTGATTTAGAGAGCAGCTTTGCCCCTATGTAGTTTTTGCCGAATTGTGCTACTCCTCTTTGTAGTGAGTTGGTTGATGTTGTTATGCCCGATGGTGATTTGGAATCTTAGGTTGCTTCATGGTGTGACGAGGACGTTATTCTCATCAATGGAGAGTATTACGTCTTGGAACATGATGATGCACTGAGGTGTATTAATGAGGAGATCCTTTCTAATGAGGAAGTTTCCACTTCCTTATTTGATGAGGAGGTCCAAACTACCACCGAGGACCTCGAGCTCTCAAATCCCCCTTGCTATAACTCATATGATACCGACGATGAGCTATGCTTGGATCCTGCTGGGAGTGAGATTAGGACCACTCCAATTTTTTTGATTATTTTAGTTTTTCATCTCTTTTATTACTGGGCCCCCTTTCCCTATCTGAGCTTGTGCAGGCAGAGTCTCCTTGGGTGCGCAGGGATGATAATGAGCATGATGTTCATGCCATTTCCATCGGTTCCTACAAACCTGAGGCGGATGACACCTTGCCAGGCGAGGATTTGTTTTGTGGTGAGATGAGCGAGGACCAGTGCTCCTTCTCATCTTACTTCCTATTTCCTCTACCTAAGATTTTCAGGTATTATTATATTGGTAGAGGGTTACTGTTCTATCACCATATCGGTACCCATTACTGATACGGATAATGGAGCAGTTACCTGTGCATTTCCTTTTTCATATGCCCATTAGCTAGAACTGTATAGAATCTAATAAGTCATGCTGGGATGACAATAACCCCAGTAGTTATCTTTCATTTCCTGCATTTTTTATTTTTTTCATGTCTAGATTAGTTTAAGTATTTATTTGTATATTGTACATTTCTCTTTTGTTTTTGCAGAGCTCACCCCTGCAGGTATTCTTGACAACTTCGTATTGGTGGGGTTGTGATTCTTCGTATGGCGAGCCTGCCTCAGTTTTTCAAGCGTCTTCTGGTATGCTCACTGGTTGAGCATTGGGTAACCTCTTCCCTTAGCTATATCTGATTTAAATTTCAATATCTATGATGTGTTGTTTAGTTTAAGTCTGGGGGAGAGCCAGTTTTGTTAGCATTTGCACGCGCACATTTCATATGCATACCAGAAGCTTTTGTTGTTTTATTTTGATTATTTCGTTGCATCGCACACCACTACACCCACATGAGCGCGTGCTTAGTTGTTAGCATATTGTGAGTTAAACACATTTCTTTGTACGGTCTGGAAAAATTATGGTGCTTCATTGGATTGTGAGATGGAGTAAAATGTTGACCTTGCTATGCTCCTAGTCGAGTGCTCTCGTCTCGTTTAGAAATTTTAGTAGATTTAATTTTTCTGTACGCTTATAGTTTTATATTTTTCTATTTACGTAAAGACATTTTATTCTACTCAAAAGTTGGTGAATCTGGTGTGAACCGAACGGTAGTGTAGGGATGTGTGTAGGTGTCACTAGACTCATTTTACTTAAGTCGGGAGTAAGGAACTTCTTTCTCGGTTGCTAAGAACTTGCCACAAGCTACTCTAAAAGTATTGGCGCATGTGATGTACGCCATCATTTTGGCCGGTTGAGCTTTGTACCATTCCTAACATCTTATCCTCGCTAAGCCCCGTTGTGCCTACCCTTCTTTTGATTCAGCTCCACCATTATTTCACCAGAGCCTCATAGCCGATCCTGGCCACACACCCAAGTCGAGCTTTAGTGTTTTACATTTTCATTTTTGGGTGTTGTTGTGGTGATATTAATTGTGAAAATGTGGATGTGCTCCAAGATTTATATTTGCTGAGATTGTAAAGAAAAAAAAAGATTTGAAGAAAAAAGGAAAATAGTTGTAAAAAAAGTGAAAATAAAGAGTTTGATTGAACATCATATTGGAGATGTAATTATATTTGGATAGGCGGTGCACACACCCATAAGTTAAAAGTTAAGTCTGGGGGTGTGGTGCACTCGCATGTATTTTGGTTTAGCAGAGGGATTCTTTTTATGATAGCTCATTTGGGTTAGGTGCGTAACCCAAGCCCCACGATTATCCTAAAGTCCTACGGATTCACGCTTGAGCCGAACTAGTGTCGTGGAGAGAGTGTGAACGGGCAAGCGTATGGTCCCCGACATTGGTTGTTTCCTTTGGAGGTTATCTTGAGCCCTGGTCTTTGGCAAAGCTCAACTTAGTGGCCTGTCTACTTTCTTTCTATGCGTGACCGGATGATTCACCGTGATTCCATTTTTGAGTAATAATAAAACATTGTGAAAAGTGTAAACTATTTTGCATACTTAGAAATTGCCTTTATTATATTTGTACGCGTATGAGCATGCGACTTCGCATGGTACTCCATGTCATAATTTCTATGTTAGCTAAGACATTTTCCCTATCTACATAGATTTAGTTTTCTCGGGACGCACAAACAGGTAAGTCTGGGGGTGTGATGAGTCCTATTGATATAGGGTTTTTCGGACTCATTCGGGTTCATTTTCACGCATTTACACTTCACTTTTAGTTCTATATCGTTCATATTTCTTCTATCTTTATTTCCACATGAAGTGCACCTTTTGGCTCGCTGTGGTGTGCAATTGCATACTATTCAATTGGGGGTAAGCACATGGTGCTCCCCAAGTCTCTCTTTTAGTTTTTTCTTTCTGTTCTGTATATTGGTGGTTTCTGCTCCAGTTTTGGTTTTTGTTGTGCAGGTGGTGCGTTTTCCCCAAGGCAGGAATTCTGATTTTTGGAAAACGCATGGTCGTGCATTGCCTTAGCACACAATTTCTTTGTAATCGTGTGTTTTACTTGGTCGAGAGGATCTCAACACATTTCGTCGAGATGAGCTCGAAGATTTGAAATTCACGATTTCGGCCAAACAGTGCGAGAAGAAAATGCACGGTTGTCCTGCACCTTTCATTTTGCCACCATTCTGTAGTTAATCGTGCGATTTGTTCACGCACGGAAGACAGCGCCTATGCGAGTAAAATGCACGGTTCCACTGTTTTCCCCAATTTTTTGTGCTCTGTGTTTACCCGTGCGATTTCCTTCACGCACTGACGGAATCGCCCGTGTGTGAGTAAAATACTTGGGTCAACGCTTCTTCTTCCGCGATCAAGCTCTGTAAGTAAATAATGCACGGTTAGGGCACGGTCGTGCACGAGACCGTGGGTGACCATTTTTCTGATCTTTTTCTATTTAAGCGCAGATTTTCAGCCATTGATAAACAACTTCATTTAAGCCGATCCACCCGCATTTTAGGGAAAAGTTCCGCCCTTCCACCTCCGCCCTTCATCTTCCACCAAGGGGAGAAGCTCCGGCCATGCTCGGGAAGCCTATACCTTGCAAGTTCTTGCTCTCGGCCTTCTCCTTCATCTTCTAAGCTTTATTTCAAGCTTCGACGCCATTGCTAACCAGCGAAGGGAAGCATGCAACTTTCTTCCAGATCGTGACACGAAGAAGACGGGTCCATTGGAAGGTAGTGACAGCCCTTCTCTACCCCGGACGTAGTTGAGGACCGAGCTTGGATGCGGATTGACAACCCAGCGATTCATTCCGCGAACCCTCGACCAGCCTTCGTATTTGGTTGATCTCTTGACTTGATCTTCCTTTATTATTGTTTACGTGTTGTTGAACTTTTGTGCTGATGATGTTCTATTAGTTGTGAAATTTATTAGTTTCATGTCTATGTGAACTTGTATTGTTTATTCTTTAGTTGCTTGAGTTGCGCCTTTATTTTCATCCGCCAACGCTTCTGTTCTTTCCACATTAGCAATTGTTAGTGGTGTGCGCAGCGAAGAGGTGCTTACGACCCTCATATTCCTTGGTTTTTACGCTTGCCTACTCACCCATTCACCTAGCGATTCGGTGCATAGCGTCCCATATAGTCTTCCATCCCGTCTGGCGAAGCATTGAATAGAGGCATTGCATAGGAGTAGTTGTTGGCTTTTTACTTTATTTTTCAGCAAATATCAAAACCACCCTTAGTTAACTCCGACCAAAGGACTTCAATCTTAAGTCCTCCTCGAAGTTAACTGCACCTTACTGTGTTCCTTAAAAGATCAATACTTGGAGAAATTCGCCCATTTTATATTACTTGTGCGACCGGTACACTTGTGGTCACCCCTTGGCTTCTCGGATAGTTAACGTATGGACAACGAAAATAGAGCCCGTACATTGATATGTGGTTCTACGCATCTTATCCCCAGGGTAAACCTTAAGTTCTTTAATTAAAGTGAGAAAAAGACCTTTAGTTATTATTAGAGATTTTTATGTCCCAATTCTCTTCGATACCGAGGGCTAAGAGCGATTAGCCACTCATCGAAATGGGGATGGGTTATGAATTTTATGAGGCGTGAGTTCGAAATGAAGCGCAAAAGGATTGTAAATAAAAACATAAAATAACAAAACTTTATAAAAATGTGAAACTCACTAAAAAGAGAACTCACACACTCAACGAAATCATAATAAAAATTAAAAGCTAAGTTACAAAAAAAGAAACTAAATTATAAGAAAGAAAAATTACACAAAGTAAACTAAGTTACAAAAAGGAAAATTACATAATTGAAAATGCAAGTACTACTCGAATGAGTAGGCAGTAAATAAATACAAGTCCTACTCAAATGAGTAGGCGGGAAATAAATGTAAGTCCTACTCAAACAAGTAGGTGGGAAATAGAAAGCAATAAAAACTACCTCATACACACACACACACACACTATACATAAATTAAAGAAACCAATAAAAACTACCTCATATACACCCACACTCTACATAAAATTGAAGGAAGAAAATAAAGACAAAAAAAAAAAAACTTAACCTCATACACTCACACACTCTACATAAATAAAAAAAAACAAAGTGATCCAAAAATTAAAATAACAACAATTCTACTCGTATAACTTCACAGAAAGAAAAAGTAAAAATAAAAATTAACAGAACAAAAGTTTTATAATGTTATGGCAAAAAGAAAGTTATCCAAAAAATTAAAACAACAACATATTCATTCTTATAACTACATAAAGTCGTTAAAAAGTGTATATAAAAATTAAAGGAACAAAAAGGTTACAAAATAAAAAGAAAAACTAAGTTAAAGAAATAAAAACACTTTAAATCCACTTTAATAAATCCATAAGAATGATTAAAAAGTACATAAAAAAGCACATAAGTAAAATAAGGGAAAGGGAAAAAGAGAAGAAAAGCTATCATAAAAAACACCTAACTATAAGAGATAACCTAAAACAAAACTAAGTTGAAAACTTAGAAAACATTAAAAAAACAAATTTACTCTCATACACACACACACAAATTAAAGAGAAAACAAGGAAAAACAAGAGATAGAAAAGAGAAGAAAAGTGGGGCACTCATATGTAATCCATCACAACTTAAGGATGAAAAAATAAACATATTTTATTAAGGAAAAGTAGGATTACAAAAGCTCAAGCAAACATTAAAGAGGCGGGGTGGGGGGAATTATCTTTACATAGCAAGAAAAGCACCCAAGCAGCCCACAAACAGAAAAATGGTCCGAAAAAGTGAACCCTTGGCTCTTACAGGAAATTTTTATTTAGAGACAAAAATTTCATATTACACCCATGGTCACGAGCGTGAACGGGGGGAGTGTAATGTTTGCATGCTAAAGAGGCAAAAAATCTGGTGACTTGCAAAATTCTGGAAGTTTCTGGAAATCCATGTGGCGGTAACGAGCGTGTAGGGGGGGGGGTCTGGACACCAGGAAGAATATTGATGTCGGTAGGAAATAATTTTGAAATGGCTTGAAAAATTCGTTGACCGACACAGGCATGTCGGTGATGACCCGGGCGTGTTCCACCCCTATTTCATGAATTCACAATAGGCAGCAGTTTTTTCACTAGCATCACAGTTACATGGCCCGGTCACAGGCGTGAGTGAAGGTCACGAGCGTGTACTTTGAAATTTAAACTTTTTCTGCAAAATTTTTAGGAAAAGAAAATAGAGCAATGTTAGAAGGGAATATACAAAAAGAAATATTTTATTGAATAAGAAAAGATAAAAAAACAACAAAAATAACCTAAAATGACCTATATTAAGGACTGTAAAATACGTATATTTACAACTCATCAATTGTGAAGAGGATGAGATGTTCATTCCCATGGCCATATCAAAAGACAATCAGGATAATCCTGCTCCTGATGAGGTACATTTAACTCTCCCTCTATCTATGAGTCTGGGTCAGACGCTGAAGCATCCACTTCCTCTAGTAGAAATAATGATTCAGGATCTGAAGATGATGTCAATCAATTGATTGACAAGTACAGTGCAATTCTGGAAGCTCTGAAGAAGATCAAAAGACTATTTAAGAAACAAGCAGAAGAAATTGTCTCTCTATAGTAAGCTGCTTCCCTGCAATCTGAGTCAGCACCCTTGCTTGTTCAGATGAGGAGAGAATTTAGTCAACTGAAGATAATCTAAATTATCCAAATTGGGATCATTATCTAGAAGAACAATATCATCTTGTATCTTGAAGAAAAGTTTCTCAAGGAGAAAAAGATTGTTACTGAATTCTCGAAGCTCAAAACTGTGTTTTCATTGATTGACTCCTTCACCTCTAAAAAGGATAAGAGAGGTCTGGGTTCAAGTGGAATTCAAGAACTATCGATTCCAAAGGGAAAGGAAAAGCTCCAGTAGTGCCTCAGACCACCTTTAACAAGGTAATTCTCCATTCAAATATATATGACAAGGACAGCATGTACGGTCTCTAGAAGAATGACAACTCTTCTTATAAGAATACAAGGGTATCTTACAATGAAAGGACAAAGGACATAGGTGTGAGTGCACTAAAGGCTCCCCTTGAGGAATTCCTGATTACCCAATATGGACCATTTGTGTTTGGTGCTCCAGCCCCCACACTTAAGGATAAGGCAACGACCAATTCTTAGGTTCCTCCAGCAAACCTCTTGACTAAGGGTAACTCAGTCAATAAGCCACACCTAGAAGTTTTTGAAGCCATAAACTCCATGTTAGTTGCAAATATGACATCTGTTGGTGCCACTCAAAATAAGCTATGTGCATCCATTAGCAGACTAACCTTCAGTTAGATACTTGTTGAAAGAAATAAGGACAAGGTTGTTACCCTCTCCTCTGAACAGACAACTTCCAAGGTTATTCAGAATAGGAGGTACAACATTCATGAATGTTGGTGTTATGGAAAGGTGGGACATTTTTCCATAGATTGTTAGCACAATCCTAGTGTGCCAAGGGCAAGGGTGAGTCTTCATGTCAGAACTATTGTATGTAGACATGCACATTTTCAAGCTAATAAGAACCAAGGACCCAATCCATTTTGGCTTCCTAAGGTAAACTTATATGTATATGCAGGGTAGTCTAAGTTCCCGTACAATGCTAATATGGTACTTGGATAGTGGATGTTCCAGACATATGACTCGAACAAGGAGCAACCATAAGGATTATACCCATGTGAAGAATTGACTCAAGGTGATCTTTGGAGGTTCAGACAGAGGAGTCACCATGGGCTATAGTATGATCAATAATGGCATAGTATCCATCACAAAAATTTCTTATATGGAAGGATTACAACATAATCTGATTAGCATAAGCCAACTATGTGATATTGGCTATGTCATTGTCCTCCATAAGGATGAGTGTCTGATTAAGAGATCAAGTGGTTAAATGGTCATATTGACAGGCAGTACGAGTGGAAATATTTCTTGTTTAAACTTCTTAGGTTTAATTTCAGACTCGCCAGTATGTCTGGTAGAAAATGAGAAAGTATCTTATTATGTACAATGACACAAGTGGCTTGCTCACTTGAACTACAAGACAATTGGCAAACTCTTAAGTAAAGGGCTAGTCAAAATGGACACAATATGAGATGCAACAAAGAGGGCATTTGCTCTGCTTGTTAAAAGGGCAAGTAGATAAAAGAATCCTTTAAGAGCATTGGGGCCAAAGTTTCAGAGAGGTGTTTGTACCTCTTGCATATGGACTTGTTTAGTCCTATGTTAGTTCATAGTCTAGGTAGGAAAGTTTGCAAACTTGTGATAGTTTATGACTATTCCAGATTTGCTGGGGTTTTGCTTTTGAAGAAAAAGTTTGAAACCCTTGGCATCTATGTGACTTTTGTTAGGCAAGTTTGGAATGAAAAAGACTGTTCTGTGGTCAAAATCAATTGTGACCATGGTACTGAATTTCAGTCTGATGGCATGAAAAAGTTCTGTGAAGAACGAGGAAAAAATCTGGAGAATTCTTCTCCAAGAACACCCCAGCAAAATGGGATAACTGAGAGGAAAAATAGAACTCTCATAGAAGCTGGCAGGACACTACTCAATGACACCTTTCTCCCAGAATACTTCTGGTCTGAGGTAGTGAACACTGCTTTTCATGTCCTGGAAGAGCTTCTATCAACAAGTATCACAAGAAGGCTCCCTATAGGATTATGAAAGATAGAAAACCAAATCTAGCCTATCTCAGGATCATTGGAAGTAAGTGCTCTGTGCTCAATAATGGGAAGTCATACTTTACTAAGTTTTTGCTACCAAATCCTGTAAAGGATGCTTTGTTGGTTACAACAACTATAGGAAACCCTATAGAGTCTAAAACTTGAAAAATCAAGTTGTAGAAAAGTCTATAAATGTTGTGCTTAATGAATCAACAATGATTAACAGTGAGCTGCCTAGCTCGTTTAGATTTCTAGGTGTGGAGTTAGAGATTGATAAACTGACCATCAAGGATTCTCCTCCTTCTGACCAAATTGAATAGGATGGGATATGCATTCTTAAAGAAGGACAATTCACATAAAGTATTGATGAAGACTAGCATGATCTATCCATTGAAGGTTAAGATGATTAGAATAGATTGCCAGCAGCTATCAGGCCTTTGAGGGATCATCCAGGAGATCAAATCATTAGTGATGCTAGCCAAGGTGTTAAAACAAGGACAAGAACCCTCAACATTATTATGTACTCTAGCTTCCTGTATCAGGTTGAACCTAAAAGGCTTGAAGTTGCCAACATAGACCCATTTTGGATTGTATCTATGTAAGAAGAACTGAACAAGTTCAAGAGATGCAAAGTTTAGGAGCTGGTTCCCAGACCACAAGTACATAACATCATTGAAACCAAGTTGATCTATATGAATAAACTTGATGAGAATTGTGTTATAATCAAGAGTAAAGCTAGACTGGTTGTCAAGACATACAAACAAGAGGAATGTATTGATTTTGATCAAACCATTGCACAAGTAGCTAGATTAGAAGCCTTAAGGCTATTGCTTACATATGTTGCACACAATGAATTAAATACAACAAATGGATATAAAGTTAGCATTCCTAAATGGTGACCTCAAAGAGGAGGTTTATGTTGAGCAACCCTCGGATTTGATTAACTCTAACTCTCTTGATTATGTATTCAAGCTTAGAAAAGCTTTGTATTGGTTAAAGCAAGCCCCCAGGGAATGGTATGAAACCATATCTTGCTTTCTTATTGAGAACAAATTCTCAAGGGAAAAGATAGAGAAGACATTATTCCTCGGGGAAATCAAGTGTAAGATCATTCTAGTCCAAATTTATATGGATGACATAATATTTGGGTCTATTGATGATGGCATGTAAACCCCTCAACTTACCAAGTAGGTTACCCGGTATTATGCCCAGAATTGCCGCCTTACGGTGACACTAACATACGGGTTAGTCACCCCCGCACGAAGCTGATCCTTCCGGCTAGTTCGTAGAACGGTACATGCCAAAATGAATACACAGTACAGTATGGTAGATCTTGGACTTCCCGAGGTTTACCCGGTGAAGGGCTCGTAGCAGTACTAGGGAATACGATGGCTGAATCCCAAATCGCCATTTCTAGGACACTTATTATTACTGGTGACTACCCATTATTAATAGCCCACTCTCATTGTTGCTCTTGAGTAAATCCAATGAATTATGATATCTATAGGAGAATGATTATCCTATGTCGGACTCCGATCTAGTTATTTTCTAAAGTGCTTATGCACACCGGCCCTCGATACTAAGTGGTGACATGAACTAGAATTCCAACCAAACTTTCAATTTCTCCCAAGCATATCTTTAAATCAGTTGGATTCCACTACCCTAAATTTCATACTCAGTCCACCCTTATACATACGTTGCATAGACGGAGCGAACTCGAAAACCCCTAAGTGTGGTGCAAACCTACTTATTGATCTTAATGAACCGAAAACACCTCTAATGATACACCAAGACATTATTCATGACTTTAGGTGGTTGGGTAACATTTTCATGTACATTTGAATGACCTAAACACTATATATCATCTTTTGCTGTGTGTAGCCCAAAGTCTATCCTTAGCCCATATGAGGTGACTTCCAATTCCTTAGGCAAAACACCTCCAAATTTTTATCATGTGTTCATCATGTGGTAATTAGTTGGAAATCAAAAATTCATAATTCTCTAATTACTTTTGGCCATATTAAAAATTTTTTATTTGTGTGACCTAAGTCACATTGAACATGAACTACTAGAACCATAGGCCCTCTAGGTCTAAATAATTTATATGGTGTTCATTTTTATATGAAGGGTTAGTGTACAAATTTTCCAAATTTCTCAGAATGATTTGACCCATGTTTTCTTTGTATGAATATTAATTCCATATTATCCATTTTCAAAGAAAGTTCAAAAAATAATGTACCAATAACTTAGAGACAATTTCTAGATGATAATATTGTCATGGCATTGGTCAAAATAATTTTCATAATTTTCCATGGAGGTTTGACTTATGATTTTCACAATATAAGATATTTACAAAAATGACACTACTCATGTAAATCTAATTTCCATCCATCGAAAAATGTTAAGAAAATTTATAGAGGTCTATAGTACTGAAATAAAACGATAGTAAAAGTTTCAGATTTTTCAAGTCCTATAATTCATATTTCTAACCAACAACATTTATGGGCATAAAACTAATTAGTACTAATCTCCACATGAAATAAATTCCAAAAATTCTCATAAATTTTCCAGAGAAACAAAATATTATTTTAGGGCTTCTGTCAATGATTTAAAATTTTCCAAGTTAATATGCCCATATTTTCCTATCATGTCATAAAAGTGTGCAATAATTAAATTAAAATAAAACAATAGGATTCTTTATTCCAAAAATCCCATCTTCTCCATCGATGATGTATTTCATCTCCATAAACCCTTAGCCAAAGTTTTATTGACATGCAATGAGTCATATGGGCTTAAATCTCCATTTTTTGCCCTTTTTGCTATTTTCACACCATACACACTTATACCTTCATCATACAAGTTGGATACTCTAACATGCAGAGATAAAAATGACTGTATATTTTTACTAGGGTACTAAAATTACATTATAGTCATGCCATCAAAATTTGGGGGTATGTTGAGTTGTAAATCTACCTAAATCATATTTATTTGATAAATTAAATTATGGACGAAACTATGGGGAATGTTTCTCCAAAAAATTTGATTTTTTGGCACAAGCTAGAAATGGGAGATATACATGCATGGTCCAAAATTCATCACATTTGGAGATGTCATCTATCATATATACTCATTTTAATTTCTGTCCTAGCCTAGGAGAAGACCAAGTACAATAGACCTACAAGAAGCTACATTGCTCCAAATGACTTAATTCAGGTGCCTAATTAAAGGTAAGATAAAGGGCTACACTTGATATGTTGGGTACCTTTCATGAATCCGGACCTAAAGGGCCTACTTTTTAGTTTGAAATGTCTCAATATAATATGATAGAATAGTATAGTTTAAAATATTTATACAACACGAATCTTGAAGCAATAACGGATGGCATCTGTTCATCTTCCTCCTCCAGCCAAGGGCCGAAATTTCCTCAACCTGGAACCTCTTCAAAACACATTTCCCATCCACCCCTTGGCTTCAACGGTCGTCTACCAGCACCACAACCTCCATTGAGGTGGTGGCCATCGTTTGGCGGGGAAATGGTGGCTGAAAACCGCCTCTCCGGCGATCCTGAGCAAGATCAAAAGCTTGTGATTTTCTCCCACACCTCACATGTATCCAAGCTCAATTGAGATCGAAATATCTCCTAAATGATCTAGTAAGGTAGCATAGAAGGTGAGGAGGAGAAACAGATCTTGATTGGGGCCCGACGACGGCTATGGCGGCGGTTGGCCATGGATTTTCTCCTCTCAAGCGAGCTGTTCCCAAATCCATTTATCAATTGTTTTCCTTGATCCTGGGCTCTAATTCAACTCTCTTCCACATTCAAAAGCTATTGGGATGGTTAAAATGAGCTGATATTGGTTGTATAGTGAATTGTCAACATCGGTAGTTCAGTCATGATCTTTGGTTTCTCCTCCTTACTGTCATGTGTCCACCCCCCTCCACCCTAAATTCTAATGGGAATGAGATGGGGAGCTCAGTAAAGGTGTTAGGTAAAGATAAGGAGGCCCAAGTGGACTTCATCCCTCATTTCCTCCTTTTCTCTCTCTTAATTTCAGGAAAATTCACATTCTACCCCTCATACATGTCACCTCTCTCCAAAAGCAGAGGGCATAGATGGACATTGAGTTAATGGCATACTAAAGGGCCATTGTTCATGTCCTTAGCCCATTGGGAATGGGCTTGGTTCTTTAATTCCCCTTTTAGTCCTATGGTTGATTAAGTTTGACATGGTCAATTTTGTTGAGTGGGTTTACCCCACATGATAGTCATGAGTCCTATGACAACACCCAACATTGGTTAGGCCATGGTCCATGGCCTTAGCCCATTGGAATTGGGCTTGGCTCCTTAATTCTCTATTTAGGCCTAGAGTTGCCGAAGTTTGAATTTAGGGGTTACTTGGTTAATTTGATGAGTGGGTTGTCCCCACATGATGGTCATGAGCTCTATGACACCACCCAAAATATGTTGGGACATGGTGATGCCCACATGAGCTAATTGAACCTATGTAAGTGATTTTGACCAAATTAGTGTTAGAGTAACTTTGATCTAATTGTACCAATGAGTGACCATTTGATGGGCCTTATGGTCCAATGCACTCCAATTAGGGTTTGGAGTTTAGTGGTGGGGTCAAATTGGCCATGTGATGCTCGATTGAGCCAATTAGGGTTGAATTGACCCATGTTGACCCTAAGGGAAATTTGGACGAATTGGCCAATTTGGTGACCCTGTGATAGGGCTTCTAGGTCACTTAGAATTCTCTTTAGTGTTAAGGACATGGTGATGAAGTCAATTTGTACTTGTGGTTTCCAATTTAGTCTAATTGACATAAGTTGACTTGAATACTATAGTGGGCCCCATGTGAGTTCACCTTAACTCATTGGGCCCTAAGGTCACTATAAGACGGCATTTGTTTGCTACGCTACCGGGTCTTATGCCCAGAATCACCGTTTTGTGGTTACACCAACACTCGGGGAGGTTGTCACTACAAAACACTGATCCTGTCGGCATTAGTGATCACAAAAGGAGTAGAAGTAATAACTAAGATAATTATAATCAAGTCCACCAAAATCACATTATATATATAAGAGCATGAAAATCACAGCAAGTCCACATGATATGGAAGTACTGAAACTGAATGAAAGTGCAGAAATAAAAATGGGCTCATGCCCGGTACATCATGACCTCGCTACAACACTCTTGCAGAAGCTAAGTAAAACTAACACTCACAGAGCCAGAAGCTGGTGCTCCCATACAAGACTGGCTTACCTCTATGTGCATCATACTCCGCTGGTGTTGCATCTCCTACTGCTGCTCCCTGTCTCACATCCGTAGCCCCTTAGATGTTTGGTCCACCAATTATTACTCAAAAGACTAAGCCTGATTTCCCCCACCCCTCCCCCTATGGCACCTAAGCACCGTGCAGGAGGATTGGTAGGAAATCTATGATGGTGGAGAGTAGACAAAAGAAGGTGACGGTGTTCCTAAGCTAGAATATTATATAGTATAACATTTACAAGAGTCTAAACTTGCAGTTCTATTTCAAGTAGAGCAGTAATAAAGGAAAGGTAAAGAGAACAAGCTATATTTAAAGGTAACATTAATTTATAAGAATTCCCATACAAACTAATAAATTAAGGGGTCTTTTTGCAAGGCCTATCGTATAAAAAGTCACATACCAATTTATACGATAGGGGTAGGGGTTTAAATGAAACGATGACATTATATGATATGTTATGCTTATTTAATGCTATGTTCGTACAAGTGCAACGCACGCACCCGACTCTATACACACAGACCTTTAGTTCCCTAATTTTGGAAGCTAGCTTCAATCCCAGAAGCCTCCGTAGTAGCCAATGGAGACAGTGGGTTGGCCCACCCCACTCCTAGGTGGGTATTCACACTACCAGGTCTATCCCTTATGTACGCCTCTGAAAGACACACCAGAGTCACCACGTACTAATGCTGACAAACCCTTAAGTATTTTCCTTAGCTAATTGTAAACCACACCCGCCGAGTCAACGTATCGACGTCGTTGTGAATGACTATCCAATACTGAAGACCCTCCACTTTAAGCACATGCAACCATGAATTCTGGAGAAACCGGCTCCCCGGACTAACCTGTCTGTCACAAATACCTCCCGAGACCTTGGTTTGCTGGGCTAACTTGCCCAATTTTACAACCACCGAGCCTTCCGCATGGATAACCAAACCAACCTAACCTCCCAAGTCATCGGGGTGAGTGAAGGTGAAGCCCTTGTTTACTAATTGCTCTTTAACATTTTAGTCTTATGGTTTAAGGTTAACCTTAGACTGCCCAGTGCATTCCCTATGAAGGGCTCTCGAGGGCACTAGGAACTACGATGAGCTGAATCCCAAATCTCCCATTCACAAGGTACTTAATATTATTGGTATCTACCCATGTCCCAACTCTACTGATCTTACACTTGATCTAATCTTAACTGTATTTAGACCTCCTCTAGGGAAAGACAATCCATCGTCGATACCGAGCACAACTCCGCCCTTACACATCCGGGCTCACACACCCTACCTTCTTATGGTGACCCTATACATTCCAACCAGACCAGGTACACCAACTTCCCTTTCCATACAAGATCTCAATGCTTCCCTACTTTCTAATTTCTACTAGGTGTAGACAAAATAACCTACATGATGTGTATTAATAGTGACCCCTTCAAATATTCATCCAAATGACCTAAGATTATTATTGGGGGTCTATAATGATATTTAAGAGATAATTCCAGAATATAATATTTTTCCTAATTTATTTAGTAATTAATTAATTTACAGCAAAATCAGGCCATCTATGCTTATGAACACCAAGTATACCTCTCTGACATGGTATGGCCTTAACAAAATTATGATAAACTAATAAAATTTAAATAACAGTAAATACAAAAAGTCCCAATTTTCCAAGATGGATTTTACCTTCAACAAATTATGGAAATAACAAGGATAATCTAAATTTAATTAGGGGAAAATGAGAATAAGCAATCCAAAAATTATGAGAAAATTACTAGATGATAAGTATGACTAGAAAAGTCTACTGCCCATGATTTATAATTTTCCAACTCTAATTGATCACATATATGAATTATATTTAAATATTTAATAAATGGGTACTTATGAAGGAGCCTATATGAAAAGTCTTTCGATATATTTATAAAAATTCATAGAGCATGACTATGTCTTCAAATGTTCCCTAACCAAGTTTCATAATTTTTCAGTAACCAAATAAGTCTAAAATAATTATTTTATGACAAAATCAATCTTAGAGTTTGTGAATGAAGTATTAAAATTATCAATCCAAAATTTACAATAATATTTCTAGGGAACAATATCATCTAGTTAAGAACACTACTTAAGTTTCATGAGTATCCAAATTCACTTGAGCATGTAATTAAACATTTGACCGAAGTGCCCTAAACCATCCATAACTATTTAAAAGAGGGTATATGTTACTAAAAATCCTAAAACCACTTTCTAGAGCTTATTTTTTCCCTAGAAACTCACAACCCTAGTTCCAAGACCATCCAAGGACATATAGCTCCATGTCCTTCACTAGGCCCCAAACTTCAACCCTAAGGCCTATACTAGGGTCTTTGGACATCTCCACTCCAAACCACTGAAAATCTCTTGAGAGGGGTGCTTTAGAGGACTTTGAGGCAGTGGCCAAAGTTTCAACCCTTTCGGATGAGGTTTGGCCACTCAACTCATCAAGTACACACTAGCCCTAATTTACCCTTAAGGGACCAAACTTTGGTCACATCAATACCTAATAAATCAACCCCAAATGGGCTGAAATTTTTAACAGAGTCATGTCATGCCACTAGTCATCACCCACCAAAATATTGTGTGGTTTTGAGGGCATTAGAACCCTTTATTAACCCATACACGATTTATTAAATGTTTTCAAAAACTATTGAAAAATATTTTCCAAAAATTCCCATTTTTGGATATGTCTGAGATATAGATGAGAGTAACTTATGATCAAAATTTCAAAGTGTTTGGTTGGGTAGTATAGTGGGGGAACACAAATTTGTGTCAAGTTAACCCTAGGTATAACTTACACCATTTGGTGTGCTGTGGCCAGACCAGTGACCTAAATTTGTTAAAACTAATTTTAAAATAAACTAGATTCAAAATGATACAATTTTGATGTTAATCGTTTTTTTAGAAAAGCCCTCTATGTATTTTTAATGATTAAATCAAAGCACTTCCAAATATATGACATAAAATAAAATAATAAAATCATTACTATAGTATTAAATCCGGCCGCACGAATCATGGTGCACCAGATCGACGGCATCTGATCGTTTTCCTCCTTAAGCAAATGGCTCACAATAGCCCGTCCTTGGACAACTTTGATAGCGATTACCTGGCCACCTACACCTTCCCTCAGCCGACAAACACCACCACCACCTTCGTTGAGGTGGTGTCGACGATAGGCGGTGGTTGGCTAGCTTGAGGTAGCGGAAACAGGGATTTAGGCATGGATGAAAAGCTAAAAAATGGAGTTTTTGGACAACCCGATCTAGGGACAATTTGACCCAAACCTTGCGGCCAATAGAAGTGGATCTATCCACTGAGAAAGAGGAAGAGGACATGATCTTTTTAGAGGGCTGGAGCTTAGCCGATCGCCTAGTCTCCATGAATGGATTCTATGTTTTCGGGTGCTCTACAATAACACTAACATAGAGCTTAATTCCTTCATGTGAAATGTGGAATGATTGCTCTAGACCTAAGGAAGAATTTTAAATAAACAAATAGGGGAGGGGGAGGGCCATGGCTTCAATGCAATTAATGTCCATGAATGAATGTTTTCGCCCAAGTGGTGGTTCAGTAAACCCAGCCACTGGAAGGGCCAGGAAAGCCCCTTAACCTTCTCAGAATTGATGGGGGAGATGAATCAAGCCATTGGAGATGAAGAGAGGAGGCCCCTTGGCCTTCCAATCCATGAATGTCCATTTTTCTCTCTCCTCCATTAAAGGGAAATAGAGCTTTCTCTCTCCTAGTCAATATTTCAAAAAAATGAGTGGCATTTTGGATAATTCTCAGCCTCCTAAGGTTATTGGGCCACTCAAATTGGGCTTAGACCAAGTGGCTTGGGCTTGGTTTGGTCATTTACATTATTTTGACTTAATTTTTATGGATGAGTTGACTTTGGTCAAGTTGACCTTTTGGGTTGACCCCTGTTGGGTCCATTGCCCACAATGTCCAAGATTTCAAGAAGTTAAATATGTCAATGAGCATACAAAATGGTATATTTAATATTTGTTCAAGTTCATACATGCAGGTTAGTATTAGTAATAATGATGGGACAGATAGCCTAAGTAGCAAAGTCTGGTAAACACTTACCTAAGATGTGGATAGACAGAAATCTATCTATGTCCACAGGAGTTTAGTGAAGGTTACTCACTCAACGCCTGATGACTTATAGCGTTGAGTGGAGTCTATACATTCAAAGCCAAAGGAGTGGCAGGATGAGAAAGTGGTCAAGTCCACAGGCTTTGAGTGAAGTCTACTCACTCAATGCCATACAACAAAAGACAGTGAGACAAGCCCAGTCTGTCAAAGACACAGAAAATCTATGCTGAAATTTGACTAAGTCTATAGGCATTGAGTGAGGCAAGCACACTCAATGTCATGTGTTAAAGCATTGATTGTATCTCATTCAGTAAAACTTGTGTGTTCAGACATAGAAAGTTGGCTAAGTCTAAATGCGTTGAGTGGAGCTCACTCTCTCAATGCCAAGGAGTAGAAAATCTGGCTAAGATAAAAAGTGTTGAGTGAGGCATGCTCACTCAACGCTCTCAACTCCATGATTCGGAAAATCTGGCTAAAGTAGAAGGAGTTAAGTGTGGCATGCTCACTCAACGCTCTCAATGCTTAAGATGCTGAAGAAGTAGGAAAATGACTAAGGCATAAGGCATTGAGTGAGGAATGGTCACTCAACGCTCTCAACGCCAAGCACGTATAAAAGGCTAAAGAATGTGCTAAAGAAAAAAGCGTTGAGTAAGGTGTGCTCACTCAATGCAGTCAACGTCTAGATACACAGAATTCGGTCTATGTGTCTTGGCGTTGAGTGAAGCTCATTCACTCTATGACTATTCTATTGATGCTCGATTATGGCTAAGTCTGCAGGTGCTGATCTCAGCAAAATCGACAAAGTAAATTGATTTCAAATCAAGTACGGAGAAGCTACAGAACACGACAAACTCTGTCGAGAAGCTACTGTACGTCTTCTTCCGTTAAAGCAAGGTGCAATTGGAAGCTGCAGCCGGGCCCTCTAATCTCTAAGAGTCGTTGATCGGCGAACTACAAAAGGAAGAGATGGGGCAAGACAAAAAAGACTTTTAGGGATTTATCCATTTCAAAAAGGTTGCAATTGGACTTCATCTCTCTTGCCATTATCGCCGAGAAAGAGCTTGAAGTCTTCCTGTGGGAATGAAAAGTTCAGTGACCTGCTGCTTATTAATCTGCTATAGCATAATCAGAAAGATCTCTTATTAAGGAACAAAGTAGAGGCATCATTCTCCAGTGGGCTCAGTTAGTTGATCGAAGAACACAAGTACATCTTCTTCTTCATCAAGATCAGAATCTTCATTCTGAGTTTCTTCTAGGAGAGGGAGAACTTCTTCCTGCTGCTATGAAGCAAGATAGTGCTGAGATAACTCAGCCCTAGCTTTTGACACAGAGAAATTTCTATGTATCAAAACATTCAAATATTCACTTTTCTATAGAATCCAACTCGATCTGAGTTGTAGGGACATTGGCCTAAGGTTGGGCAATATTTCCTGAGTTGTATAAGAGTAAAGCTCTATAAGTTGTAGGATCTAACTGGATCTGAGCTGTAGGCCCACTAGCCTGATGTAGGGCAATTTGCCTGTGCAGTAGGAGAGTGTAACTCTCTTAGGTAGGAACCTTTGTATGTGAGGTAGGGCTATCCTCCCAGCCTGAGTGTAGGGCCTTTGGCCTGAGGTAGGTGATTAGCTTATCACTGAGTTATAAACCCTTGTGGATGAGTTGTAAATCTTCGAGGAAACTGAGAGTTCCTGAGGGATTCGAGGTGTAAGCTCTTCGGAGCAGTGTTTTGGAGAAGTTCCTTGCCTAACAGGAAGTTTGCAAGGTGGTAGAAGAGTGGATGTATACATAATTTGGGGAACCACGATTAATTTGTGTGTGCTTTTTTGTATTGTTTTCTTTGTGCAGGTTCTTGAAAGCAAACTACTGCCAACACCCTTTGTTCTAAAGGAAAAAACTAAAAAGAGAATAATAACTGTGAAACAACCTTTTCACCCCCTTAGGTTGTAAGCTACCGTGAAAATAAAGACTTTCAAGTGGTATTAGAGAGAGGTTACTCAAAAAGGATCTAACCATCTGAGTGATTCTACATGGTAGCTATAGACAGTCCTTATTGGTTCAAGAGTGAACTACAAGGAGCTAGGTGGCTTGAAGCATCCTATCTGTAGGAAAGATGGTTTTGGCATCTATAAGGAAAGGGTTAGGCTGTTCATGGAAGCCGTTGGCCCTAGAATCTTCATAATAGTTAAGGAAGGACCTTTTATCCCTTTGAATGTGTTTGTTCTGGATGGAAATGTCTAGATACCCAAGACATATATTGAGATGACAAAGGATGAAGTCATTCTTACCACCATGGACAAGAGGGCTAAGAACAGTATTGTCAGTGCAATTGATGATTCTACCCTTCAGAATCTTATTCACTGCACAAATACAAAGGAAATGTGAGACACTTTGGTGATCTACATGGAAGCCATAGAGGAAGTCAGGGATGATCGAAAGTCCATGCTCAAATATAATTATGAAGCTTTCAGACAGTCTAAGGGAGAATACATAGCCACCTGCTATGAAAAATTCTTTAGGATAGTGAATGAACTAAGGACCATTGGAAGGATCTTTAGTCATTATGAGCTAAATGATTAGTTCCTTCGGTCTCTCACCAGATACTAGGACAAAAAAACATGTTCCATCAGAGAAGTGGCCAAGATGGGTGACACTCAACCCCACATCCTGTTTGGTAAACTGCTCTCATATGAAATAAAGTTAACTGTCAGGAAAGAGGAAGAGACCAACTGCAAGTCTCGGGCCAAAGTGATGTCTGTGGCCTTCAAAGCTGAAGCCACAAAGAAAAGTAGGAGGAAGACCCCTTCTTCTCCAAGAAGACCAGCTGATTCAAACTGCTCTGAATAAGAAGCATCAAACAGCAGCATGTCTGATGAGGACTTTGTTGTCTTCTCTAGGAAGCTCCATAGGTTGATGAAGAAGAAGAACAGGAAGAGCAGGCCCTTCTCCTCAGCACATCACTAGAATAAATCCTCCAAGGAGGATAGGTATGGATCAAAAACTAGTAAACAGAATTCCAATAATATTTTTTATTACTGCTGCAATAAGCTAGGGAATGTCATTATTGATTGCCCAATGAAGAGAAGGGAGGATAGTGAGATGAAATCCCACCAAAAGCATTAGGGCAAGAAAGAAAAGTCCTTTGTGGCTAAGAAAGAGAAAAGTTTGACAGACTCATCAACGTCTTAGTCTGAAGAAGAGGAAGCCTATATTGGTCTAGTTGTTGCTTCTGCTGTTAAAGATAAAGCTGTTACAATAGGATAAGTCTATCCTCTAGTGATGATAGGAATCAGGGCCCCTTTGACACTATCAAACATTGACTCATAGGTGGTTGAAGATGGCCATAGCTGTAGTGGGCTGATGGCAATGACTGATGAAGAGGGCAGCCAGGATCAGCCTGGTCAAAGTAAGGTACATTCCCTATCTAGTTCTATTTCTGGGTATGAGACTGGTCCTTATATAGAAGCCTCTTCATTTAATGGTGAAGATGATTCTGGCTCAGAAGGTGATGCCAATCAATTGATTGACAGATATGCATAACTTCTTGATGCCTTTTAAAAGTGCAAGAAGTTGACTAATAAATAGGCTAAGGAGATTCTATTTCTTCAGCCAGTTGCTTCCAAGCATACTGAAAACAGTTTTTGTGCTGAATCAGATCATGACGGAACTCAGTCAATTGAAAACCCTTTCAACCATCCAGATGGAGCCTATCAAGAGAAAGAATAGTCTCATTAAAGATCTTGAGGAAAAGCTCTAGAGGGATAAAGGTATTGTGGCAAGTTTCTCTTAGCCCAATACTGTGTTTCCCTTGATAGACACCTTCTCCTCATAGAAGGGCAAGAAGGGGTTTAGCTTTAAGGGTAACACAAGAACAACCCATCCCAAAGGGAAAGGGAAAGTTTTAGTTGTGCCAATGATATCTAGGCCACCTATCCCATTCAAGAGGGTGAGATTCCCTTCAAATAGGTATGACCAGGAAAGTATATATGGTCCACAACCATCAAAACCCCTTAAGTTAATTTTGACCTAAGGACTTCAATCTCAAACCCTCCTCAATATTAACTCCTCCCTTACTAGGTTCCTCAAAGAGATCGATACTTGGGAAAGCCACCCATTTTATATTACTTGTGTGACTAATACACTTGTCATTCAAACGCATCAAGTTTTTCGTGTCGTTGTCGGGGAACACAGTCGTGTGAGTTTTTGGAGGGGGAGATAGGAGATAGATGCCCTTTTCTATTTGTTCATTCCATGTTTTATTTTTCTTTGTTTTAGTTTTTAAAATTTACTGCTTATTTTTCTTTATTTCTCTTCTAGATTAAATTTTTCAGTAGCGGGCCTTCCTTTCCTTTTATCTGCTAGCGTGTAGTTAATTTTTGCTTCGAAAATTCTATTGGTGAATTATTTGTGGTTACACCATGTATTCTTATATGGATATCCGTTTTCGATGGTGCGGGGATTATAGGCATGGTAGTTATAAGTGCCCCACAGAAGACTGGGAGCATAATTCTCGTGGTTCTGTGTATGGAGCACCGTCTTCTAATGGTACTTCATACACCCTACCCAGGTCTTATGGTCACTTTTCTTCTACACCTTCACCTTTTTCTTAATCCTCTCCGGTACCACCGGGACCGAGGAGCAATGAAAAACAATGTTTGTGTTGTCGTAGCACCGACCACGTGTTGAAATATTACGCAGAATTTCAGCGCCAGTTGGAGGAGGATGAAGAACCGGGTATGTGATTCACTCTATCACCCTCTCAAATTGACGCCCCTTCTGATTCTGATGATATATTTGCAGCACCATCTTGTTTATAGGGGACTGCTACGAATTTACCCATCAGACTTTCTACTGATCGGTGTGACAACATTATTGTGTCGTCTCTCCCCATGCAATCATCCCCTTTTGTTGATTCACCCCCGGAGGAACCAGTACATATTTTCTCTGATGTTGTTGTTCCTCCGCTTTCATTGTAAGAATTATCTATCCCTATTTTTAGTGAGTTGGTTGATGACGTTAGGCCTGATTACGATTCTTAGCTTGAGGTTGCGCCCATCTTTGATGAGGACGTTATTCTCATCAATGGATAATATTACATCTTGGAACATGTGGACGCACCGAGGTGTGTTGATGAGGAGATCCTCTCTGATGAGGAAGTTCCCACTTCCTTGTTGGATGAGGAGGTCCAAACCACCATCGAGGACCTCCTGTTCTCAGATTCCCCTCACCATGACTCAAATGACACCGACAGTGATCTATATCTGGATCCTGCTGGGAGTGAGACCGGGACCACTCCCCCTATTGTTGATTATTTTAGTTTTTCATCTCCTTTATTTCTCAATCCCCTTTCTATATCTGAGCCCATGCGGGTTGCGTCTTCGCAGGTGCTTCAAGATGAATTGGAGCATTCCGCTCCAGTCTTCGATGATAACATCCTCTTTTATGAGGAGGTTGATTCCTCCTCTGTTAAGGAAGCTCCATTCATCGCTTTCTCCTCCTTTCGTCTCCCTGTAGTAGACGATACCTTGCTGGGCATGGATATATTTTGTGGTGAGATGAGTGAGGACCAGTGCTCCTCCTCTTCTTACTTCCTATTTCCTCTGCCTGCGAGAAGTAGGTATGATTATTTCGGTAGAGGGGTAACTGCTCTATCTCCGTATCGGTACCCGTTACCGAAACGGATAATGGAACAACTACCTGCGCATTTTTCTTTTCATAGGACCATTAGCTAGAACTGTATAGAATTTAATAAGTCATGTTGGGATGACAATAACCGCAGTACTTATCTTTCATTTGCTGCATTTTTATTTTCAAGTCTATTCTATTTTTAGCATTTCTTTTTGTATATTTTTCTTTTGTTTTTACGGAGCTCACCCCTGCAGGTAATCTTGACAACTTTGTCTTGGCGGGGTTGTTATTCTTCGTATGGCGGGCCTGCTTCTACTTTTCACGCGTCTTCTGGTATGCTCACTAGCTGAGCATTGGGTAACCTCTTCTCTTAGCTCTGTTTGATTTAAATTTCAATATCATATGATGTGTTGTTTAGTTTAAGTCTGGGGGAGAGCCAGTTGTGTTACCCTTTTTCACGCGCACATTTCATGTGCATACGAGAAGCTTTTAGAGTTTTATTTTGATTAGTTCATTGCATCGCACACCACTGCACCCACATGAGTGCGTGCTTTGCTATTAACGTGTTGCGAGTTAAACTCATTTCTTTGTATGATTTGAGAAAATTTTCTTGCTATATAGGATTGTAAGATGGAGTTAAATGTTTACACCTGTAGTGCTCCTAGTCGAGTGCTCTTGTCCCGTGTAGAAATTGGAGTAGATTTAATTTTTTTGTAATCTTATAGTTTTATATTTTGCTATTTGCGTAAATACTTTTTATTCTAATAAAAAATTGGTGAATCCGGTTGAATCGAACGGTTGTGTAGGGATGTGTGTAGTTGTCACTAGACTCGTTTTGCTCGAGTTGGGAGGGAGGATCATCTATCTCGGTGGCTAAGAACTTGCCCCAAGCTACTCTCGAAGCATTGGTGTATGGTTAGTCAAGCGTGAGTGTGATGTCAGCCATCATTTTGGCCCAGTTAAGCTTTATACCGCTCCTAACATCTTATACTCGCTAAGCCCCTTTGTGCCTACCCCTTATATTTATTCAGCTCCACCATTATTTCACCAAAGCCTCATAGCCAATCCTAGTCGCACACCCAAGTCGAGCTTTAGTTTTTACATTTTCATGTTGGGGTGTGATGCGGTTATATTCTTTATGAATATGTGGATGTTTTCCAAAGCTTCCATTTGCTGATTTTGTCAAAAGAAAATGTTGATATTGTTAAAAGAAAAGAAAATGATTTTAAAAAAATGTGAAAATGAAAAGTTAGAAGAAAAGGTTTGATTGAAAATCTTTTTAGAGATGTGATTATATTTAGAGTAGGCGGTGCACACACCCATATATGTTCAAAGTTAAGTCTGGGGGTGTTGTGTACCTGGATATATTGTGGTTTGCAGAGGGATTCTTTTTAGGTTAGCTCATTTGGTTTAAGGTGCATAGCCTTCCTGTTTACCGTTGTTTACCTGACCGTAACCCAAGCCCATCTCTTATCCTAAAGTCCTATAGATTCATGCTAGAGTCAAACTATTACTATGGAGAGAGGGTGTTGCATCCCTAGTTTTGATTTGGGCTAGGTTCACTAATCTAGGCTAAGTCAGACCCACATTGTATAACTAGGGTCTAGTCTAGTATCTTAGGTGCAAGTCAGGTCAACAACTCAGTGAGACAAGACCAAGACATCAGAGACTTAGAAGACAACAGAGAGTGAACAAGGCAGAAATTTTTCTAAGTAAAAAGTCGTTCGACGATCTGTGAAGAGAGATCGACGATCTTCACTCTTTGCTCGACGATCTCAGAGTTAAATATCTAAATGCTGAGATCGATGATTGCTGAACTCAGGACGATGATCTCTGATCTACTTTCAGGATTGAGATCGACGATCAACCATCTCAGTTTGACGATCGTGAAGCCCAGTTTGGAAAGCAGATTTTCAGGTCAACGATCACAGGGCTCAACTCGACGATAGAGGATGTTTGAGCTTGACGATATAAGGACCAGATTAACGATTTCTACCAGATCAACATTTTATTCCCTGCAGTTATTGTTTTCCTTATTGACTGTTTATTCATTTGCTTATATGACTCTGAGTGATTAATGCATATATTCTCTGAATATAGTCGTTCCTTGGAAAACATTAACTTTTGGTTTTCACAGAGTTATTATACAGCTTTTCTCGGGACAGTTTAGGAAATGAGTTAATTCTCTTATAGCCGTTGCACAAGTTCCCATGATTCCGGCAGTCAATCAATGTGGATGATTTCAAATTTAGTTTGGAATTATTCAAAGAAAAGGGACTCAGAGAATAAAAGACCCAGAGAATTATTATTCAGGACTTCTTGATGCAGTCGATAAACTTTTGAATGAAATCACAAGGCTGCAAGAAAAAGAAGAAGAACAGCTCTCAGTTCCAAAAACAAGAGTTCATTCAGGAAGCTTGTGGAGACAATCATCTTCAATTAGTCTCATCTTTCTAGATTTGAAGTCCTACACCTTGTACAAGGCTCTGATCTCCTGAACCATTAAAAAAACAGGACAAGCCTTGACTCCATCAGGATCACTCTCAAGTCTTCTCTCATTTGCTTGATAAAAGAGAAGACAACTCAACTTTTTCCTTCCCCCCTTTATGTAAAGGGTTTTTACTCCCTTCAAAAGTAATTCCAGGTTGTGAGGTCACCTGATCAAAAGACTTCAAGTTGGTTTTTCGGCACCTGATCAAAAGCCAGAAGGGTTGCAATATCTCCCTTGAAATAGATATTATGTGGTGGCAGTCACCTGATCAAAAACCTGAGAGTGATTCCTACCAGGGTGGTAGAAGAGTGGATGTACCCAGATTTGGGGAACCACTATAATTTCTTGTGTTGTCTGGTTGCACCTTTTCTAATTGCTCTTGCTAGTTCCTGGGATATTTAGAATAGTTCTCTAGTTTTCCTTCTACTTATATATTTATTGGTATCACTTATTTAGTAGTCTATTAGAATAGTTTAAAACAGCCAAAAGTTTTTTAAACACTCTATTCACCCCGCCCCCTCTAAAGTATATCTGAATAACTCCCTCCTTTCAATTGGTATTAGAGGTTTGTGGTTCTTTTGTTGTACAATCTAACACTTGAATCGAGATCCCTGCTTATTTAGATTTTCTTTTCCTTCGCTATTCATTTATCACATGACACATAACAAGGATTATGCAAGCATCAGACCTCTAGTATGTAACTTAAATAAGTTCAGTATCTTGAAGGCAAGAATAAGACTTTACATGAACTCAATTGATGAAGATATTTTTAACTCAATTTTGACAGGTCCCCCTCAACCAACTGAAGCTGGTTCTACATCTACTTACACTCATGCAGCACCACCACCAACTTGGACTGATTCTCAAAAGAAAGCAAAAATTGCAGATTCCAAGGCCATGAACATACTGGCCCAGACTATGTCAAATGAAATTTTCCAAAAGGTTGTTGACTGCACATAAGCAAAGGACATCTGGGATTATTTGAACAAAATGGTGGCAGGTTCAATGGAAGAAAGAAAAGACAGAAGATCCCTTCTTATTTCTAAGTATGAGAACTTTAGAAAGAAAGATGATGAATCAGTTGAAGAGATGTATGGCATACTAAGTGCCATCTTTAGTGAACTAAGAACATTGG
This sequence comes from Platanthera zijinensis, assembly GCA_039513925.1. Taxonomy (NCBI): domain Eukaryota; kingdom Viridiplantae; phylum Streptophyta; class Magnoliopsida; order Asparagales; family Orchidaceae; genus Platanthera; species Platanthera zijinensis. The sequence continues at coordinate 172,072,029 of CM077081.1, read as the reverse complement.
ACAAGGACATTTCACTAATAGAGATTAATGATAAAATATTGATGTGTTTTCCCAGTTCTTGGGACACAAGAATCTGGCCTATCAAAGATACCAGAAGTATTTCAGAAATCTCCACAAAAACACTTCTAGGAAATCTCAAATCCTTTTAGCACTTGACAAAGACTAGTGAGATAGAGCAGAAGGTCTCTACTCCAGTCAGGAAAGAGCAGAGCATTGCTTTTAAGGCTAGACGAGAAACAACAACTCCTGCTATTAATGAAGAGTTCTTGAGTCTCTTAGCAAAGAGATTCTACAAGATGGGAAAAAGAGACTTCAGGAAGAAATTATCCAGACAAGAAGATAAACCCAGGTATGACAAAACACCAACTAAAGAGGTTGTTTGTTTTGGTTGCAGGAAACCTGGACACTACATATCTGAGTGTCCAGAGAATCAAAAGAAGGAGAAAAGAAAGGACAAGGACTCTAGAAGACAGAAATACAGTAAGCCTTCCTCAAGCAAGCATAAGAGGAAAGAGAAAGGCTTTGTAGCAGAAACCTGGAGTGATACTGAAGAGGATTCCTCATCCTCTAGCTCAAGTGATGAAGATAAGGAGGAAGCAAAGGCAAAGGAAGTTTGCCTAATGGCAATTGATGCTTCCAGCACTCATTCAGGAGAAGATTCATCAAATGATGAACAACCACTTTCAGAAGTGGATTAGGTGAAGAAATGTCCACCATACAACTAGCAATGGTATCTGGACAGTGGGTTCTCAAAGCACAAGACAAGATGGAAGGATAACTTATCCAACTATAAGTCAAAGCTAGGACCTAAGGTTATTTTTAGTGACTCCAACTTTGGGCAGACTGAAGGCTATGAAGAAATCAAGATAGGTGCTGTCACATTCAGGAAGGTTGCATATATAAGTGGATTGAAGCATAACTTGATCTCCATTAGTCAGCTTTGTGATGAAGGATTTCAGGTAACTTTCAATCAGTCCTCTTGCAATATTTCTTCAGCTGACAGCATAGTAGTTTTATCTGGTTCTAGAGTAGGTAACATTTATATTTTTAACTTCAATTCAGCCATAAATGAAATTTCTTTATTTAACCAATCATGTAATAAAAATGAATTATGGCAAAGGAGACTAGGACATATAAACTTAAAATACATTGCCAGGCTATCTAAGGACAATCTTGTAAGAGGATTGCCTTCTTACCCCTATAAGAAGGAGAGCTTACGCAGGGCTTGTCAACTATGCAAGCAAACTAAAAATAGTTTCAAATGCATTAATAAGAGTGACTCACCTAGGATTTTGTATTTGCTTCACATGGATGTTTTTGGACCCATTGCTGTACAAAGCCTAGGAGGGAAGTCTTACACCTTAGTTATTGTAGATGACTTATTCAGGTTCACTTGGGTGTTCTTCTTGAAAAATAAGTCAGATAACTTCAAGGTTCTTACAGATTTTCTCAAGTGCATATAGAGTGAGTTCTCTACTCAAGTTATATTGGTCAGAACGGATCATAGTACTGAGTTTGAGTCTCTTCTTATACAAGAGTTCTGTGAGAAGGAAGGTATCAAGCAATGTTTTTCTGTTCCTAAAACTCCTCAACAAAATGGAGGTAGCAGAAAGGAAAAACAGAACCCTGATTGAAGCTGCAGGTATATTGCTTGCTGATGCATACTTTCCCCTTTCCTTTTGGGCCGAGGAAGTGAGCACGGCTAACCATGTCCTGAATAGAAGTTTAATACATAATCTAAAGGCTAAGACCCCCTATGAGCTACTCAAAGGGAAGAAACCTAAAGTAGACTATTTAGAGTATTTGGTTGTGTTTGTTACATTAATATTAACAACAGAAAATACACTAGAAAGTTTGAAGCCAAGTCTAAAATGGGAATTTTTCTTGGATATTCCCAAGTAAGCAAGGCTTATAGGGTCTATAACAAATCTACCTTGAAAATTGAAGAGTCTGTACATGTATCCTTTGATGAAACTAATATGTTTATAAGGAGAAGAATACTTCTACCAGTCAGAACTTGCAGGTACCTACTTTGTGTGAGAATTTGGATATTGTGACACTCTCTCCTGAGGTTGTTACACCATCATCTCCATAAATAGCTGAAGGCAGTGATGAAGATATCAGTGAGCAAACTGATAGTGTCCCAGCAGCTGAAATAATTCCACAAGAGGAATAAGCTCCACCAGCTGTTGAGCAACCAACTCCTCCTATTGATTTAGTCACACTTAGAGATCATCTTGTATCTCAAGTGATTGAAGACATATCAGTAAGTGTGCAGACTAGACATCAGCTCCACCAGGATTTGATGCATGCCTGTTTCATTTCTCAAGTTGAACCTCAATCCATTCAAGATGCAGAGCAAGATCCCCATTGGATCCTTGAAATGCAAGGGGAGCTCAACCAATTTGAGAGGTGTAGAGTTTCAGAATTGGTCCCAAGACCAGAGAACTACCCAGTAATTGGAACAAAATGGGTGTTCAAAAACAAGATGGATGCACAAGGAGCAATCATAAGGAACAAGGCTAGGCTTGTTGCTCAAGGGTATAGGCAGGAAGAAGGCATTGATTATGATCAGACCTTTGCTCGAGTGGCAAGGTTAGAGGTAATCAGGATCTTCTTGGCCTATGCTCCTTCTCAAAAATTTAAAGTCTATCAAATGGATGTTAAAAGTATTTTTCTGAATGGAGAACTGAAAGAAAAAGTCTATGTTGAACAACCATCATGTTTTATCTCTCCAACTCAACCTTCTTTTGTTTATAAGTTGCATAAATCTCTTTATGGTCTTAAGCAAGCTCCAAGAGCTTGGTATGAGACCCTAGCTAGATACTTGTTAGAACATAGATTCTCTAGAGGCATAGTAGATAGGACTTTATTTGTTAAACATTATCATGATAAAATATTGTTAGTACAAATATATGTAGATGATATTATATTTGGTTATACTGATCCCAAACTATGCAAAATATTTTCCAACCTTATGCATTCAAAGTTTGAGATGAGCAGTATGTGTGAGCTCTCCTACTTCCTTGGTCTCCAAGTCAAGCAGGCACTTAATGACATTTTCCTATCCCAATCCAAGTATGCTAATGAGCTGATAAAAAGGTTTGGGATGGCTAGTGACTCAGCTAAGAAAACACCCATGGCTGCCAATGCTGTGATTGATTATGATGAGCATGGGAAACCTGTTGATTAGAAATTATATAGGGTCATTGTTGGGTCCCTGTTATATCTCACAGCAAGTAGGACAAATATGATGTTTGCCACATGTCTTTTTGCTAGGTTCCAGGTGAATCCTAAAGAATCCCACCATATTTTATTAAAAAGAATTTTGAGATATATAAAGAGTTGCCCAAATCTAGGACTCTGGTATCCTGCTGAGTCAGAATTTGAGTTGACTGGATACTCTGATGCTAACTTTGTTGGATGTAGAGTAGACAGAAAAAGTAACTCTGGAACAGGCTAGTTCCTGGGTGCTAGGCTTGTCTCTTAGTTTTGTAAAAAGCAAACATATGTGTCTACATCAACTGCAGAAGCTGAGTACATAACAACTGGTAGTTGTTGTTCTCAGATGTTATGGATATAAAATCAGCTACTAGACTATGGATACAACTTAAATAATTAAACTATATTTTGTGATAGTACTAGTGTTATTTCTATAGTACAGAATCCAGTCCATCATTCTAGGACTAAGCATATAGATGTAAGGCATCATTTCATTAGGGAGTCTGTAGACAAAAAGAAAATCAATCTCACCTTCATCCCAACTGATTTGCAAAGGGCAGATATTTTTACCAAACTCTTGTGTTGGGTATTGTATCCACAATGTACCTGTTTTGAAGAAGCCCCTGAACAAGCTAAGTTGAATTGACAATGTATTTGATGACTTTCTATCAAGTTGTGCTTGCAGCTATTCCATGCTAAGTACACACCAATGTAAGGGTGTAGTGGGTCAGTATACACGGGTCTGCGCAACGTAATCCCTCGTTGAGCAGATAAGTGTGTTGACTCACGTGTGCTCTCTCTATTGGAGTGTACTTATTCTCAAGTACAGGGTTGAGATAGATCAAGAGCAGAAGAGGAGCAAGGATGGGTCAAAGACCAAGTTCATGGGAAGGAAGAGGAAAATCTTCTATGTCAAAATCGACGGGAATCACTATGTGATTCTCGCCGATTCGACGGGAATCAGTAGTGATTCTCGCCGAAATCGTCGAGAATCACTCGCCGATTTCCGCCGACTTCATTTGGTTGACTGTCCTCCTTCAAGAATTATGCTAAGGAAAAATCGACGGGAATCACTAACTGATTCTCGCCGATTCGTCGAGAATGACTTTGCATTCTCACCGATTCCCTCCGGATGATAAGTGTTTCAACTGGAATTCTGCCAAGGCAAATTTGACGGGAATCATGAGTGATTCTCGCCGACTTCGACGGGAATCACCAATGATTCTCGCCGAATTTGTCTTAGGCAAATTTGCTCTGTTCGCTGGACTAAACCAAGATGTTGTGCGCTGTTTTGACCGGAACAAGGGCTTCTTCTTGTGGGCCCCACAACGGTCATTTAGGGTTGTTCTACAATATTTATACTCACGTATTTTGAACTTACAAAGAGCAATTAACGGAAAATCAAAAGCAGTCGTGCGTGACCTAGCCGATCGCAAAACTCCACTGCTCGCCGTCGCCGCTCGTAAGTTAGTCGCCTCCACAGATCTCAGATAATCTTTGATCTCTCGACGATAGAACTGAGGCTAGTATAGCGTCTCACACTTCTCTCTCGAGATCCCTTATCTCTCGATTTGTTGAAGGAGGTTAGTTCTTCATTCCGAATCGATTGAGACGACCGATCAGATTGAGATCGTTGGTGGACCTTGCTTGCTTCGTCAAGAAGTTTGGATCTACAAAGCATCGCCGCCGCATTCACTTGCCTCCGCCGATCTTGTCAAGATCCTCTCCAAGAGAGTGCTCCGGTCTTGGACTCTTCGTCTCCTTAAAGAATGCTTCAACGAACGAAGAGGGACCTCGGGTTCTCCACAAGTGTAGTTTGTATTTCTTGTACATTCTATTTTTGTTTTGTTATAAAGGTATAGTGATTCCTAGTTGTAAGGGTTGGGTGCAACCCGTGGTGGAGGAGTTGTGACTCCTTCGGTTGGAAGGGTGCCTTCCGTAGTGCGAGGATTTGATTTCAATCCGTTTGGTGAAGTGACCGAGTCATCCCTTGTTGGGAGATATGTCGTAGGGGGAGAGTGGACGTACCCAAATCGGGGAACCACTATAATTGCTTGTGTACTTTTCTGTGTTGTGTTTGTTATTTTTGCAGGTTATTTAAATTCCGCAAAAGACTGCACGAGACCTATCCCCCCCTATAGGTGGACTTAGTCGACACTAGATATTTTCAAGTGGTATCAAAGGGAGGTTACTCAGCAATAATGTTAAATCCTTGAGTAAGATCCCGTGTCTAGTGTCTAGAAGAAAGAAGATCTCTGAAATGGAAGGACTCAAGTATTCAGGGAAGATCCCAGTGTGCACCAAGCTGAACTTTCCTATCTGGAAAGAAAGGATAAGGTACTATATGGAAGCAGTCAACCCCTGACTCTTCATCATTGTGGAGGAGGGACCTTATATCCTAACTAAGGCCTCCATCATTGATCCAACCAAGAAAGTGCCCAAGAAACTTTCCGAAATGGATAAGGATGAGATGGTTCTTGTCGGACTTAACAAGAAAGCTCAGAACATTCTGGTAAGCGCCGTCGATGATTCCATGATGCAGGTTACCTGCAACTGTAGGACTGCCAAGGACATATGGCACTGCCTGATCATCCTGATGGAAGGCACTGATGAAGTAAGGGATGATCGAAGATCCCTTCTGAACCAGAAGTACGAGGTCTTCAGGCAAGGTCCCAAGGAAGAAATCGGAGTGACATTCGAGAACTTCCTGAAGATTGTCAATGCCATGAAGGGTTATGGCCAAGTGTTCACCGATGGTGAACTAAATGACAAATTCCTTAGATCACTTACTAAGGAATGGGACACCAAGATCTGCGCCATCAGAGAATTTGGCAAGCTGGCAGAAACAGATCCCCAGATTCTGTTTGGGAAACTTTTGTCCTATGAGCTTCAGCTGAACACCAGAAAAGCTGAAGAAGAAGCCGATAAAGCCGCTTCTAGAGAAAAGACTGTGGCCCTGAAAGCCAATCACTCAAGGAAAGGCAAGGGTGCAGCCTCGTCCCGCTCTCAGAAAAAGGATGAGGAAGAAGACTCTGAGCCATTCTCTTCCGGCTCAGAGCTATCTGAAGAAGACTTCTCCCTCATCACTCGGGAGTTCAAGAAGTTCCTCTAGTTTAGGAATCAAAGAAAGAGAGACAGCTCCTCCTCAAGACATCAGAAGAAGAATTATTCTTCTGATAGGTATGAATCCAAACAGAACAAACATCGCTCTAATGACATTATTTGCTTTAGGTGCAACAAGCCAGGCCACGTCGTTGCTGACTTCCACCAAAGCAAGAAAGATAAGGCGAAGGGAGAGGAGCACAGGTCCTCTAGAGATAAGAAGAAGGAGAGGAGCTACATTGCCAAAAAGCCAAAGACACTCAGTGAATCTGATTCGTCAGACTCTAGTGATGATGAGGAAGCCTACTTCGGGCTAATGGGTTGCTCTGACTCAGAAGGAGATTGCCCCCCATTTACTGGGAAGGTAAAAGATCATACCCCCCTCTCTGACTCTGACTTTGAGTCTCCTGATGATGATCTCGAGGACAGCCCTTCTGCACGTGAAGCTGAGCTCCTCGAAAAGTATGAGCTCTTGCTCAATACCTTTGAGGATTGTCGCAAGAGGTTGAGGGCTCAGAAAAAGGAAGTCAAATTCCTTAAGACTGAGGGTGTGTCCCTAAGAGAAGAGATTACTAGCTTGATCTCTCTCCGACAGGAACACTTGGACCTGACTTCTGAGAACTCAGAGTCTCTAAGGCTCCTTGACCAGAAACAGGAAGAAATCAACAAGTTGGAAGAACAACTTGCGGTAGAAAGGAAGATTGTCAAAAGCTTCTCCATGCCCAAGACCGTTCTTCCTCTAGTTGATGAATTCTCTGCTCAGGCTAAGGGGGCTGGCTTAGGGCAAGTGGGTGTGCCTGGTAAACCATGCAGGAGAAACAGAAAGCAGAGGAAAAATTAGGCTGCTAAGAAGGCCTCTGCTGCAGAAAAGGGAAAGGCTCCACTCGATCCTGTTTTATTCAGAAAGCATGGCTTTCCTTGCAATGAGCAGGACTTGTAGTCAACCTATGGCCACTTCTTCCGGTTCTCGGTTGAAAAGCCCAAGAGCCGGTATGATGGTTGGGCCTTCCCCCACAACTACGGTGAGAGTGTCTTCAAGGCACCTTATGAGGAAATCCTAGTGCAGGATTATGGCCACTTCTCTAGCGGCCATAATAGGAAGCAGGCACCAAAAGCCAAGCTTGTTATACTGAAGGAACAGGAGGTGAAGAAATCATGTCACTGCTTTCATCATGATGCCTCCACCTCCAGATCCAAGGCCTCGGCTGGACCCACCGTTCCAAGGGTGAAGCAGGAGCCTAGGAAAAGGTACAACAGATTTGACTGTTGGTGTTGTGGCAAAGTTGGTCACTTTGCCTTGGATTGCTGGTTTAATCCAAGATACAACGAGACTCCTCATGTTAGCAATGCGAGGCCGACCACTCGTAGGGTTAACCATCTGAGGAAAAGTGTGCTAATAAGGAATCTAGGACCCAAGTTAAATTGGGTTCCTAAGGGAAACTAATTCTTTTTGCAGGTATGTCCAAAGGCCACCAAAAATCCAATCTGGTACCTGGACAGTGGATGGTCCCGGCATATGACTGGGACAAGAAGCCTGCTGCGTGATTACTCTCCAGTCGAAAATTGACCCAAAGTCATCTTTGGAGGATCAGATCGAGGAGTCACCAGAGGTTACGGTATGATTTCCAATGGTATAATCTCTATCACCGACGCGGCCTATGTTGAAGGGTTAAATCTAAACCTGATTAGTGTAAGTCAGTTGTGTAAGACCCCCTTTTTTTTTCTTTTTCAACCTCCGGGGTCTTAGGCCCAGAATCGCCGCTTTGCGGTGACACCTTCACGTCCTGAAGGGTCATCACCACAAGGCGCCGATTCTGCCGGCCAATTCGATCACAGAAAGGTAGCGCAATAATAGAAGTAGGAGCAATGCAGTCCACAAAAATAAATCATATATATAGAAATAAATCTCCACGAAGGGAGTGTCCACAGAAAACATCAGAGTACTATAAATGTGGGCTTATGCCCGGTACAAAATGTCCTCACTACAAGTCTCTCATGCGGAAGCAAAAACAGGAACTACTCAGGGTCGAGACTCACGGTCCCGGCTGTATGAACTCCGGAGCTAGACTGCCCCATCTCCAGGCGCACCGATCTCTGGGGCTGCTCCTCCATGCTGGGCTCCACGATCCCCTAAATGATGCGGTTCGAAAACCGTTAGTCATAAAGACTAAGCCCTATCATCCCCTACCCCTTCCCCCATGGCTCCTAGGTACCGAGCGGAGAGGAAGAAAGGGAAGGACATGAAGGTAGAGATTAATCAAGAAACAGATGGCAGCGGAACTAATCTAACAAGTTGTATTCGGTGAGCAGTTAATATAAATGTTATAATAGGTCTAGCAGTAAGAAAAGCAAATATATGAATTTAACCTTCACTTATGCGAGAACACATAAGCAAAAGGGATCTTTTGCAAGGCTCCCATCGTATAAGTGTCCCATACCACTTATACCTTGGGGTGTCGGTTATCAAACAGCAATGGTTGTTATATATTGAAATTAACCTTTGATTTATAAACTTGCCCACACAAGCTTATAGACCAAGGGGTCGTTTTGTAGGTCCTAATGTATAAGCGTCCCATACCACTTATACTTTAGTTGTCAGGGTTAAATGAATCGATTATGCTATGACATACTAGTGGGTATGATGAAACATGCAAGTGCAACTCACACACCCGACTCTGTGCACACAGACCTTTAGTTCCCCCTTTCGGAGACGTTACCTCCCAGGATACCTCCGTAGTGGCGGACGGAAGCGGTGGGTTGGGCCTCGCCCACCTCAAAACCAGTAAAAGCACCACTGGTCTGACCTATCGTACGCCTCAACGCTTGGTGCACAAAGCGGACGCTTGCGTACTCTTGCCGGCTGGCGCACCGGACTTCTGTTGGCGAAGTGCTAATCACCCCGCCGAGTCAACGATATCGGTGTCGGTGCAATCGAACTCCCCGATATCGTAAAACCCACCACCTTAACTTTTTTCCTATTTTATGCACATGCAAGTTTAATCGTACACACACAAAAACCGAGCCGAAGCTCCCCGGACCAAAATGTCCGTCTCCAAACCAACCGAGCCGAAGCTCCCGGGACCATCCCGTCCGTATCCAAACCAACTGAGCCGAAGCTCCCCGGACCATCCCGTCCGTATCCAAACCAACTGAGCCGAAGCTCCCCGGACCATCCCGTCCGTATCCAAACCAACTGAGCCGAAGCTCCCCGGACCATCCCGTCCGTCTCTTAACCAACCGAGCCAAAGCTCTCATCAATCTCCCTGTGCCAACAGTGTTTATGAAAGGTGCAACCCTAGTTACTAGGTTACTCTTGTCGGTTTGTTATTACAGTTTACGTTAGCCCAGGACTGCCCCCGGTATTCCCCGTGAAGGGCTCTCAAGGGGTACTAGGAACCAAGACGGCGGCATTACGGCCCGAAGTTCCCTTTCGCAAGGCACTTATTGTTATTGGTTGATCTCCCTTAACCCGATTCCCTTCTCATATTACATTAGACTATCCTAGGGTGATTTTTAACCTTCCTCTCTTCGGGAAAAGCGATCTTTCGCCGAACCCGAGCACCTCTTAACTCTAGCTATCACCACTTCTCGCTACTCTTTATATCTTCCTATTGTGATTTCCCCCACTATTACCCACCCAGACAAAAATGATTAACTCCAATGACTTCCTCAGATCATGTCCTATTGCATTTCACAATTGCTATATGCAGACCGACCTAGACTTCATGTCGAACCGGTTATGCAATGATCCAATACTCATCCAAATGCCCTAAATTATTTACTGGAGACTTACCATGATATAAATGACCTAAATCCAGAAAATGGAAATTTTCCTAATCTATTTGGCATTTAATTAAATTCCTCGAAAATCCCAAGGCTACTGGTTTGGACATGAACTACCCTAAGTAAACTTGCAAGATGTCCAGCAAATTTATGATAAATAGTAAGTTATCTCACTAGGTTAAATCCAAAGTATCATAATTTTTCTATCATCAAAAGGGCATGAAAACTATTTTAGAAATAATCTCTAACTTCTGTTGTTTATGAATCAAGTACAGAAAATATTCTTCCAAAAATTATAAATAATTTATGACATGCAGATAAAGGCCTAAAATTAGCACTGGCCAAGTTTCATAATTTTCCAGCAAGTATTTTATCCATAATTAATTTTTAAACAATAAAACTCCTTTCTAACATCTGTGAACAAAGTACTAGATTTACTCAACATAAATTCTATAAAAATTCAGGGATCAATGTTCTACGAGTCAAGATCTAAATCCAGAATTTTAACTGATTATAATTAATTTAAAACCTCCAAATATTTGAAACAACAAATCGGGCTAATAATCCTTTAACACATGAAGTATAATATTTGTTAATCATAAAATTCCAGGAAAATTACCATAAGTCTAAAACATCCTAGAACTCCCTTCTCCCGAGTTTCATAATTTTTAGATTAGATTTAGTGCTTAAAATAACTAAATTACATGTTTATCCTAATCCAAAATCCCAACTTCCGAGGTACCTAATTACCTCCAATTCCTTTACTATTTCAACCAGAGGGTTCTCAGCATATCATCCCACTCTCCTCCAAATTTCAAGGGCATACAAGAGCTTTTGCTCCTATGTCCTTCACAAACCTCAAACTCCCACCCACTGGATTTGAGCCGACCTCTTAGGGTAAAATCCACCCTAATCCACACCATGTTACCCAAGAGGGTAGACATTGACTCAACAATCAGTGGCCACAACACCAGCCTCATTTGAGGAGATTTGTCCACTCCATTTCCAATCGTACTTTTCCCCATAGTATCCTTCACCAAGACCTATCTAGGACTTGATACTTCCCTTTTCAAAACTCGACCAATTGAGTTGAAATTTTGTACAGATCTTAACATTGATGCCAGGGACCACCACCCAAAATTTGGGAGAGTTTAGACTTAATTTCATCTCCTAATTAATTTTATAATGTTTATTAAAATTTTACAAAAAAACTTTAGGCAAAAGTTCTCCAAAAATTCTCATTTTTGGTCTGCCGTTAGGTTTAGCTAAGGTTAACCCCCTGCCCAAATTTCAGGTCATTTGGACAAGGGACGAAGAGTGGGCATCCATTTTAATTTCTGCCCAACTCTAGGTACGGCCCCCACTAAAACGGGTGATGCGGCCGAACCTCTTACCCAAACGAGTTGAAACCAATTTTAAATTAATCTAGACTCGAAGGTCTACGAGTTTCGTGACTGGTCACTTTTCCTAAAACGGCCTCTAAGTGCCTCATTTTGCAGCATCAAAATGTGCCCATCTAAGTATATTTTCCTTATAAATTATTTACATAATTTATATATTATAAAACAGTTTTTACTGTTCATCTTCTACAGAACCCGAAAACCAGACACAGAAAACCATTTTTCCTGTAAGCAATCCGTGATCCGTCGCCGGCCGTCCGGTCACTTCCCTGGCCAGCCACCACCACCACCACCTCCGTTGAGGCGATGGTTAGCGGTCGGCGGTGGTTTGGCCGCCGGAGGTGGCGGTTTCCGGCGAACTCAAAAATACCTTTTTCATGGTTTTCCTATGAAAAGGAGAGATGGTTCTGGCTCCGTTGAGCGCGAACTTCCTTTCTAAGAATCCTAAGATCTACCCACGAAAGAGAAGAAGCAGATGAGGACCTTGTTCGCGGTTTGGAGGCGAGATGAACGACAGGGTGCCATGTCGCAGTGGTGGCGTAGCCGAACTTCTCCTACAGCAAGAACAAAGGTCTGATCTGTTTGCTTGAGTGTGTAACCTTCTCCTCTTGCTCCAAGTGGGCTTTTATAAGTCAGCATGTGGGGAGGTGAAAGGGTAAAGCCTTAATGGTCATGAAAGCTCCTCCTAATAACATTTCGGTTACAGTGAAGGGATACGAAACGGTGGAAGATGAACAGGTGTGTCCAGCTGGTGGTTTCCTATTGGACCACATCTTCCTCCTTTATTATATAATTACAGAAGGAAAAACGGCCTGTAATTACTCCTGGTGTAAGTTCCCACACCAGCATTTATTACCACGCGTGTTAGAATAATTTCGGGCCTGAACCGTCGTTTCGGCTAATGTCACGGGCGTGACACATAGGTCACGGGCGTGACACATAGGTCACGGGCGTGACAGGCCCGGATAGCCAATTCTGGGTTCGACGATCGTCGAACTGGGATCGACGATCGTCGAAGGGTGGTCACGGGCGTGACACCTGGGTCACGGGCGTGACAGGCCCGGGTGGTTTATTCTGGGTCGACGATCGTCGATTTGAGATCGACGGTCGTCAAATGGTGGTCACGCCCTAGGTCACGGGCGTGACACCTTGGTCACGGGCGTGACATGCCCGGGCTGCAAGTTCGACGATCGTCTCGCGGAGATCGACGATCGTCGAAGGAGTCACGCCCTACGTCACGGGCGTGACACCTTGGTCACGGGCGTGACATTCCCGGGCTGCAAAGGTCGACGATCATCTCACGGAGATCGACGATCGTCGAAGGAGTCACGCACTAGGTCACGGGCGTGACACCTTGGTCATGGGCGTGACACGCCCGGGCTGCAAAGGTCGACGATCGTCTCACGGAGATCGACGATCGTCGAAGGAGTCATGCCCTAGGTCACGGGCGTGACACCTTGGTCACGGGCGTGACACGCCCGGGCTGCAAGTTCGGAGATCGTCTCACGGAGATCAACGATCGTCGAACGAGTCATGCCCAAGGTCACGGGCGTGACGGGTCGGTCACGGGCATGACGGGTCAGTCACGGGCGTGACCAACCCGTGACCCAAAATCTCGTCGATTTATTTCAATTTTTGGGCTTCCTAGGGTTCTGTCACGACCAACCGACTCCTAGGGGTCTAGCCGGAAATGGGATGTTACAAATCCCAATAAACAAAACAAAAATTTCGTCCCCGAAATTGAGGTTGAGCCTACGGGGATTTCTATCGGAATAAATTAAACTTGTAACATCCCATACAATCTTTCTATTAGGTTTAGGCGGCTATTCGTTTGATAAATGAAGACAATCTCCCCAATAAACAAAAGATTAGCCCCTACCTTTCTGATTAAGTGCACATGCCTAGGTCCTGGATTTTCCTTATCTAGTCTTAACTGTCCAAAACAAGAAGGCAATCAATAGTATACCGAGAGGTGGTGAGATGTACCTGACTGAATAACTCCAGGTATCTTTGCCTCATCAGGTCCTGCGGTTCCCAGGTGTGCTCCTCCTGACCGTGATTCCTCCACAGAACCTTGACTAAGGGGATCTTCTTGCGGCGCAAGATCCGTACTCCTTTGTCGTCGATCCGGACCGGCTCCAAGTGAACAGAACGGTCTGAAGTAACCGGCCCTTTGGTGGTCAAAATCCGCTGCTCCAGGCGTAGTAGAGCCCTTCTCAGCGAAGAAATGTGGAAGACGTCGTGTAGAGCTGCCAACTCTGGTGGCAACTCTAGCCTGTAGGCTAGGGGTCCGATCCACTCCAGGATCCGGTAAGGGCCCATATACCTAGGGCTGAGCTTCTTCCTCCGACCGCGCACCCGTGAGACTCCGTGCATGGGCCGGATCTTCAAGAACACTCGATCCTCTACCCGAAACTCCACCTGACGATGCCGGGCGTCATAGTATTTAGCCTATCTGCTCTGCACCTCCAACATCCTATCTCTGATCAGTCTCACCTGAGCCTCGGTGTCTTCAACAAAATCCGATCCCAACAGCTTCGGATCCTCGTCTTGAACCCAAGAAAGCGGGGTCCTACATTTTCTTCCATACAAGGCTTCATAAGGTGCCATCCTGATGCTGGACTGGTAGCTATTATTATAGGAGAACTCGACCAACGGTAACATCTTCTCCCACGGCTCCCCTCGGTCCAGTATACACAGTCGTAGTAAATACACCAAGGTCCGGTTGGTGCGCTCTGTCTGCTCGTCCATCTGAGCGTGGAAGGTCGTGCTAAAAGTCAAACGGGTGCCCAGGTAAGCCTGCACTGACCGCCACTCCCTGGATGTAAACCGTCCATCGCGGTCCGACACTATCGTCCGGGGCACGCCATGATATCGGACATATTGGTCCACAAACTTCCGTACCAGCACTCCCACCGAGTCATCCTTCCTGATCGGTATAAAGCGGGCCACCTTCGTCAACCGATCAACAATCACCCAGATCGAGTCATTCCCCGTCCGAGACCGGGGAAGACCATGTATAAAATCCATAGCTATATCCTCAAACTTCCACTCCGGCACCGGGAGTGGCTGCAACAATCCTGCGGGGTTCCTGCACTCCGCCTTCACCAACTGACACGCCTCGCAATGGGTCACGAAGTACGTAATGTCCTTCTTCATGCCCGGCCAAAACATCGTCCTCTTCAGGTCAGCGGTCATCTTTGTGATCCCCGGGTGCACAGAGTACCGGCTGCAATGCGCCTCCGTCATAATATCCTCTCGGATCTGGCCTCCTGCGGGTATATATACTCTGCCTCTGAAGTGTAGCAATCCATCTCTAAGGGAATAATCTCCTGTCGAACCTTCCTCCAAGGCTCGGAACATCGGCTCTGCCCACGCATCTGTCCTTTGTCCGTCCCGAATGCGATCCCGAATATCGTCTACGACCACCATCGATGTCAGATATTCCCTATACAGCTCCGAATCATCCTCGGACACCAGGCATATCTGCATATCTCTGAATGACCGGACTAGCTCCATGGACATAACCTGGGGCCCAGCTTCGGAAGTGGCAGCTCTCCGGCTCAACGCGTCGGCCACCACGTTTGCCTTCCCTTGATGGTAGTGCATCACATACTGATAGTCCGCTAAGAACTCCACCCAGCGCCTCTGCCTGATATTCAGCTCCTTCTGAGTGTCTACGTATTTCAGGTTCTTGTGGTCGGAGTATATGTCGCAGTGGACTCCATAAAGATAATGGCGCCAGACCTTCAGAGCAAAAACGACCGCCCCCATCTCAAGGTCGTGCACTGGGTAGTTCTTCTCATGGGACTTCAGCTGGCGGGAGGCATATGCTATGACATGTCCATTCTGCATCAGCACTGCTCCCATTCCCTGGTATGATGCGTCGGTATACACCTGGAATCCTTCCTTTCCAGATGGAAGGGCCAGAATAGGGGCTGAGATGAGTCGGTCCTTCAGTTCCTGGAAAGCCGCCTGGCACTGCGGGGTCCAAACGAAAGGTGCCTCCTTCTTCGTCAAAGATGTGAGGGGGAGGGCAATCTGAGAGAACCCCTCCACGAACTTCCGGTAATAATCGGCAAGTCCCAAGAAACTTCGTACATCGGTGGCTGTCTTCAACTGCGGCTAATCTCGAACTGCCTGAATCTTTGCCGGGTCCACTACCAACCCGGCTCCGCTGATAATGTGGCCTAGGAAAGCCACCTCCTTCAACCAAAACTGACACTTGCTGAATTTTGCATAAAGGTGATGCTCCCACAACCTCTCCAAAGTCAGTGCCAGATGCTAAGTGTGCTCTTCCTCCGTCCTAGAGTAGATCAGGATGTCGTCTATGAATACTATGACGAACACATCCAAGTAGGCCTTGAAAACCCGGTTCATGAGGCTCATGAATGCCGACAGAGCATTCGTGAGCCCCAAGGGCATCACGGTGAACTCATACAGGCCATATCTGCTACTAAAGGCCGTCTTCGGGATGTCCTCCTCCTGGATCCGCAGCTGGTAGTATCCTGACCTCAAGTCCAGCTTCGAGAAATAATGGGCCCCCTCCAGCTGGTCGAACAATTCGTCTATCCGTGGGAGCGGATAGGTATTCCGGACGGTCAGCCTGTTTAGTGCTCGATAATCGATGCACAGGCAGAGTGTCCCATCCTTCTTCACGAATAGGACCGGTGCTCCCCATGGCGAGGAACTCGGTCTAACAAATCCTGCCTCAACTAATTCTTGCAACTGAGTCTGAAACTCTGCCAACTCCTTTGGGGCCATTCGGTAAGGGGCCCTAGATGCCGGCTTGGCCCCCGGCACAAGCTGTATCTGAAAGTCCTGCTCTCGGTGTGGAGGTAGTCCTGGCAGTTTCTCTGGAAAGATGTCAGCGAAATCTCGCACCGCCGGGATGTCCGTCAACGACTCCTTAACTTCCGCCATCTCAAATAGAATCTGATAGACCTCCTCTCCCTGCAGATGGGCCTTAACGGCCTGTACCGAAGATAAGAGTATACGAGAGACAGGTCTTATACCTTCGATGGTAATGAAAGAGTCCCCGTGTCTCACGGTGATCCTCTTCGCCTGGCAGTCAATCTGGGCATGGTTCCAGTGCAGCCATACCATGCCCAAGATCAGGTCGTAGTCTGTCAGCTTCAAAATCGTCGTTGAAGCCTCGAATGCCTTTCCACCAATTTCTGCCTCCATATTGCAGTGATCCGTGGTAAGGAGCTCAGATCCATCCGGTAGTCGCACCCTCATCCTCGAGCCTGTGAACCGCTCCACGCCTTCCAGTCCTTCTACGAACGTCTCCGACACAAAGGAGTGAGTAGCTCCAGTATCGAACAGCGTGCGGGCCGGCTTGCCGCTGATGACGACTATACCTGGGGTGATTAGATATCTTAGGGTTCTATAGTGAGTTTTACTTTCCTTGCTAATCTATCTAGTGCGATTCAAAGTTTTAATAACTCAAAGGGAAATTCTGTGAAAATAAAGAAGCATTGCGGCGTATCTGCAATGACCTGCTCCGGATTACGAGGCTGCGCAAGGTCCAAAGCATTTACCTGCTCTCTTCCCTATCTACGGTCTCCCTCCTGGTATCCACGACCGCGGCCGCGTCCTCGGCCTCCGTAATACTGAGCTGGTGGGCCACCCTGTGGTGCTGGAGGTGGTGCCCCCCTCATGGGGCAGTTCCTCCGAATGTGCCCAATCTGATGACAAAGGAAGCACTCTGGTGGGGGATACGCCATTCCCCCGGGTCTCGGCATCTCCTGCATCCGAAGAGGTGGGGGGCCAATATCACCTGTTCCCTCGACTCCTGCCTCACGTCCTGACGAGGCTGGTCCTCTGTCCTCATCCCCTCTGGTACAGCACCTTGCCGCTGGTCATTTCTACCTCTCCGTCCCTGATCCTCTGCTGGCCGCTTCCGGTCCCGGGTGGTGTGCCAGTCAGCCTCAATCCTTTTTGCCATCTCCAAAATCCGGGAGATGGGCCCGTCAGATACAAATAACAAAACCTCCCTCAAGTCCTCCCGCAGGCCCTTATAGAACCTCCTGATATACCCTGCTTCGTCAAGCTAGTAGAAATCTGCGTATCGAGCCAGATGGTCAAACTCTCGATGGCACTCCACCACGGTCCGGGTGCCCTGCTTCAACTGTAAGAACCGCTCCTCCAAATCATCCCTGGCCGACTGCGGAACGAAATGCTCCAGCAGTGCGGCCCTAAACTCCTCCCAGGTAACCTCCGCAACCTCCCTATCGACAAATGTCGTGTCCAACAGCGTCATCCACCACCTCTTTGCATGGGACTCCAGGCAAGAGACAACCAGAGCCACCCTCTCCTCCCAGGGACACCGTATCCCGGTCAGCATCTTGTACATGATATCGAGCCACTCTTCTGTCCGAACTGCCGACTCTGTCCCCAAGTAGGACGGGGGAGACAGTCCTCGGAAGATACTTAGCCAGTTGACCCCCGGATTTGGTTGCGGGGCCGGAACCTGCTGGGCCCTGAAGGCCTCCAAGATGGCAGTCAGAGTCTGTCCCATGTCTGACTGAAGGAAAGGAGTGGGGACCGGTGGAGGTGGTGCAACACCCTGAGCCTGCTGAACTCCACCTTATGGCGTAGGCTGTGCTGGAGGCTGCGTAACAAAAACACACGCTGAGAAAGCTTCAAATATTACATAAAGGTGGACAATTTATATGTGATCCCCATATGGGCACACCACTGCTTCCGCTGCTTAGTTTGTCCCCAAACTAAACTCGAGCGGGGGTGACCCAGGGTTAGTGGACTGCTTCCTTTTCAGATCGATGTTTGCTCTGATACCACTTGTAAGACCCCCTTTTTTTCTTTTTCAACCTCCGGGGTCTTAGGCCCAGAATCGCCGCTTTGCGGTGACACCTTCACGTCCTGAAGGGTCATCACCACAAGGCGCTGATTCTGCCGGCCAATTCGATCACAGAAAGGTAGCGCAATAATAGAAGTAAGAGCAATGCAGTCCACAAAAATAAATCACATATATAGAAATAAATCTCCACGAAGGGAGTGTCCACAGAAAACATCAGAGTACTATAAATGCGGGCTTATGCCCGGTACAAAATTTCCTCACTACAAGTCTCTCATGCGGAAGCAAAAACAAGAACTACTCAGGGTCGAGACTCACGGTCCCGGCTGTATGAACTCCGGAGCTAGACTACCCCATCTCCAGGCGCACCGATCTCTGGGGCTGCTCCTTCATGCTGGGCTCCACGATCCCCTAAATGATGCGGTTCGAAAACCGTTAGTCATAAAGACTAAGCCCTATCATCCCCTACCCCTTCCCCCATGGCTCCTAGGTACCGAGCGGAGAGGAATAAAGGGAAGGACATGAAGGTAGAGATTAATCAAGAAACAGATGGCAGCGGAACTAATCTAACAAGTTGTATTCGGTGAGCAGTTAATATAAATGTTATAATAGGTCTAGCAGTAAGAAAAGCAAATATATGAATTTAACCTTCACTTATGCGAGAACACATAAGCAAAAGGGATCTTTTGCAAGGCTCCCATCGTATAAGTGTCCCATACCACTTATACCTTGGGGTGTCGGTTATCATACAGCAATGGTTGTTATATATTGAAATTAACCTTTGATTTATAAACTTGCCCACACAAGCTTATAGACCAAGGGGTCGTTTTGCAGGTCCTAATATATAAGCGTCCCATACCATTTATACTTTAGGTGTCAGGGTTAAATGAATCGATTATGCTATGGCATGCTAGTGGGTATGATGAAACATGCTAGTGCAACTCACACACCCGACTCTGTGCACACAAACCTTTAGTTCCCCCTTTCGGAGCCGTTACCTCCCAGGATACCTCCGTAGTGGCGGACGGAAGCGGTGGGTTGGGCCTCGCCCACCTCAAAACCAGTAAAAGCACCACTGGTCTGACCTATCGTACGCCTCAATGCTTGGTGCACAAAGCGGACGCTTGCGTACTCTTGCCGGCTGGCGCACCGGACTTCTGTTGGCGAAGTGCTAATCACCCCGCCGAGTCAACGATATCGGTGTCGGTGCATTCGAACTCCCCGATATCATAAAACCCACCACCTTAACTTTTTTCCTATTTTATGCACATGCAAGTTTAATCGTACACACACAAAAACCGAGCCGAAGCTCCCCGGACCAAAACGCCCGTCTCCAAACCAACCGAGCCGAAGCTCCCCGGACCATCCCGTCCGTATCCAAACCAATTGAGCCGAAGCTCCCCGGACCATCCCGTCCGTATCCAAACCAACTGAGCCGAAGCTCCCCAGACCATCCCGTCCGTATCCAAACCAACTGAGCTGAAGCTCCCCGGACCATCCCGTCCGTCTCTTAACCAACCGAGCCGAAGCTCTCATCAATCTCCCTGTGCCAACAGTGTTTGCGAAAGGTGCAACCCTAGGTACTAGGTTACTCTTGTCGGTTTGTTATTACAGTTTACGTTAGCCCAGGACTGCCCCCGGTATTCCCCGTGAAGGGCTCTCAAGGGGCACTAGGAACCAAGACGGCGGCATTACGGCCCGAAGTTCCCTTTCGCAAGGCACTTATTATTATTGGTTGATCTCCCTTAACCCGATTCCCTTCTCATATTACATTAGACTATCCTAGGGTGATTTTTAACCTTCCTCTCTTCGGGAAAAGCGATCTTTCGCCGAACCCGAGCACCTCTTAACTCTAGCTATCACCACTTCTCGCTACTCTTTATATCTTCCTATTGTGATTTCCCCCACTATTACCCACCCAGACAAAAATTATTAACTCCAATGACTTCCTCAGATCATGTCTTATTGCATTTCACAATTGCTATATGCAGACCGACCTAGACTTCATGTCGAACCGGTTATGCAATGATCCAATACTCATCCAAATGCCCTAAATTATTTACTGGAGACTTACCATGATATAAATGACCTAAATCCAGAAAATGGAAATTTTCCTAATCTATTTGGCATTTAATTAAATTCCTCGAAAATCCCAAGGCTACCGGTTTGGACATGAACTACCCTAAGTAATAATGCAAGATGTCCAACAAATTTATGATAAATAGTAGGTTATCTCACTAGGTTAAATCCTAAGTATCATAATTTTTCTATCATCAAAAGGGCATGAAAACTATTTTAGAAATAATCTCTAACTTCTGTTGTTTATGAATCAAGTACAGAAAATATTCTTCCAAAAATTCTAAATAATTTATGCCATGCAGATAAAAACCTAAAATTAGCACTGGCCAAGTTTCATAATTTTCCAGCAAGTATTTTATCCATAATTAATTTTTAAACAATAAAACCCCTTTCTAACATCTGTGAACAAAGTACTAGATTTACTCAACATAAAATTCTATAAAAATTCAGGGATCAATGTTCTACTAGTCAAGATCTAAATCCAGAATTTTAACTGATTATAATTAATTTAAAACCTCCAAATATTTGAAACAACAAATCGGGCTGATAATCCTTTAACACATGAAGTATAATATTTGTTAATCATAAAATTCCAGGAAAATTACCATAAGTCTAAAACATCCTAAAACTCCCTCCTCCCGAGTTTCATAATTTTTAGATTAGATTTAGTTCCTAAAATAACTAAATTACTTGTTTATCCTAATCCAAAATCCCAACTTCCGAGGTACCTAATTACCTCTAATTCCTTCACTATTTCAACCAGAGGGTTCTCAGCATATCATCCCACTCTCCTCCAAATTTCAAGGGCATACAAGAGCTTTTGCTCCTATGTCCTTCACAAACCTCAAACTCCCACCCACTGGATTTGAGCTGACCTCTTAGGGTAAAATCCACCCTAATCCACACCATGTTACCCAAGAGGGTAGACATAGACTCAACAATCATTGGCCACAACACCAGCCTCATTTGAGGAGATTTGTCCACTCCATTTCCAATCGTACTTTTCCCCATAGTATCCCTCACCAAGACCTATCTAGGACTTGATACTTCCCTATTCAAAACTCGACCAATTGAGTTGAAATTTTGTACAGATCTTAACATTGATGCCAGGGACCACCACCCAAAATTTGGAGGAGTTTAGACTTAATTTCATCTCCTAATTAATTTTATAATGTTTATTAAAATTTTACAAAAAAACTTTAGGCAAAAGTTCTCCAAAAATTCTCATTTTTGGTCTGCCGTTAGGTTTAGCTAAGGTTAACCCCCTGCCCAAATTTCAGGTCATTTGGATAAGGGACGAAGAGTGGGCATCCATTTTAATTTCTGCCAAACTCTAGGTACAGCCCCCACTAAAACGGGTGCTGCGGCCGAACCGCTTACCCAAACGAGTTGAAACCAATTTTAAATTAATCTAGATTCGAAGGGCTACGACTTTCATGGCTGGTCACTTTCCTAAAACGGCCTCTAAGTGCCTCATTTTGCAGCATCAAAATGTGCCCATCTAAGTATATTTTCCTTATAAATTATTTACATAATTTATATATTATAAAACAGTTTTTACTGTTCATCTTCTACAGAACCCGAAAACCAGACACAGAAAACCATTTTTCCAGTAAGCAATCCGTGATCCGTCGCCGGCCGTCCGGTCACTTCCCTGGCCAGCCACCACCACCACCACCTCCATTGAGGCGATGGTTAGCGGTCGGCGGTGGTTTGGCCGCCGGAGGTGGCGGTTTCCGGCGAACTCAAAAATACCTTTTTCATGGTTTTCCCATGAAAATGAGAGATGGTTCCGGCTCCGTTGAGCGCGAACTTCCTTTCTAAGAATCCTAAGATCTACCCACGAAAGAGAAGAAGCAGAGGAGGACCTTGTTCGCGGTTTGGAGGTGAGATGAACGACGGGGTGCCATGGCGCAGTGGTGGTGTAGCCGAACTTCTCCTATAGTAAGAACAAAGGTCTGATCCGTTTGCTTGAGCGTGTAACCTTTTCCTCTTGCTCCAAGTGGGCTTTTATAAGTCAGCATGTGGGGAGGTGAAAGGGTAAAGCCTTAATGGTCATGAAGGCTCCTCCTAATAACATTTCGGTTTCAGTGAAGGGATACGAAACGGTGGAAGATGAATAGGTGTGTCTAGCTGGCGGTTTCCTATTGGACCACATCTTCCTCCTTTATTATATAATTACAGAAGGAAAAACGGCCTGTAATTACTCCTGGTGTAACTTCCCACACCAGCATTTATTACCACGCGTGTTAGAATAATTTCGGGCCTGAACCGTCGTTTCGGCTAATGTCACGGGCGTGACACATAGGTCACGGGCGTAACAGGCTCGGATAGCCAATTCTGGGTTCGACGATCGTCGAACTAGGATCGACGATCGTTGAAGGGTGGTCACGGGCGTGACACCTGGGTCACGGGCGTGACAGGCCCGGGTGGTTTATTCTGGGTCGACGATCGTCGATTTGAGATCGACGGTCATCAAATGGTGGTCACGCCCTAGGTCACGGGCGTGACAGCTTGGTCACGGGCGTGACATGCCCGGGCTACAAGTTAGACGATCGTCTTGCGGAGATCGATGATCGTCGAAGGAATCACGCCCTACGTCACGGGTGTGACACCTTGGTCACGGGCGTGACATGCCCGGGCTGCAAAGGTCGACGATCGTCTCACGGAGATCGACGATCGTCGAAGGAGTCACGCACTAGGTCACGGGCGTGACACCTTGGTCACAGGCGTGACACGCCCGGGCTGCAAAGGTCGACGATCGTCTCACGGAGATCGACGATCGTCGAAGGAGTCACGCCCTAGGTCACGGGCGTGACACCTTGGTCACAGGCGTGACACGCCCGGGCTGCAAGTTCGGCGATCATCTCACGGAGATCAACGATCGTCGAACGAGTCACGCCCTAGGTCACGGGCGTGACGGGTCGGTCACGGGCATGACGGGTCGGTCACGGGCGTGACGGGTCGGTCACGGGCGTGACCAACCCATGACCCGGAATCTCGTCGATTTATTTCAATTTTTGGGCTTCCTAGGGTTCTGTCACGACCAACCGACTCCTAGGGGTCTAGCCGGAAATGGGATGTTACAAGTTGTGTGATAAAGGATATGACGTTAAGTTCTGCAAGGATAAGTGCTTGATAATATCGCGTGCCTCTTCAAAGACGGAATTAACTGGCATTAGGAGCAGAAATATCTTTTGCTTAGATTTTCTTAGCTTAGACTCTTCTACTCCCGTGTGCCTAGTAGCAAAAAGAAGTGCATCTCTTTGTGAACAATGGCACAAGAGATTAGCACATATTAATTTCAAGACTATTAATATGTTGTTTTCTAATAATTTAGTAAGGGATGCCCCTACTATTAAGTGAATCAAAGATAGCCCCTGTCCTGCATGCTAGAAGGGCAAACAAACTCGGGCTACCTTTAAGGGAATTACCGACAAAGACTCTTCCAGATGTCTTTATCTTCTGCATATGGACTTGTTTGGTCCAGTGCATGTTCATAGCTTAGGAGGCAAATCGTATACGCTAGTGATTGTTGATGATCACTCTCGGTTTACATGGGTGTTCTTCTTAAAACAAAAGTCAGATACGTTTGACATCTTCATGAGTTTTGTCAAGCAAATTCAGAATGAACTTAACTGCTAAGTGGTCAAAATCAGAAGTGACCATGGAACAGAATTCGAGTCTGGTGCTATAACATAATTTTGTGAAGAACATGGTATCTTTCATGACTTTTTCTCCCCGCGCACTCCTAAACAAAACGGAGTTACGGAGAGGAGAGATAGAACGTTCATTGAAGCATGTATGACAATGTTGAATGATGCCTCTCTTCAAGAGTACTTCATGACAGAGGCTGTCAACACGTCTTGTCATGTGCAGAACCGAGCGTTGATATACAAGAATCATCGTAAGATGCCTTATGAGCTATTGAAAGGCAGGAAATCGACCATGTCCTATTTGAGGATTTTTGGCTGCAGATGCTATGTACTCAATAATGGGAAGTACCCACGTACTAAATTTGGAGAAAAATGTTTCGAAGGCATCTTCATGGGCTATAGTAGCCATAGTCGGGCATATAGGGTCTTCAAATATAAAACCCTAGTGGTAGAGGAGTCCATTAATGTGGTTTTTGATGAAGGAAGCTTGCTTCATAGCAATTCTTCCAGTGGCATTCTTGAGGATGCAGGTGCAAGGCTTGAACAGCTAAGTCTCGATGAGACTGCAAAAGGTGCAACTCCCAAGTACGTCAAGGTTTCCACCTCAACGCAAACTGGAGAAGTTGACGATCAGGTGGGAGAGAATCTCCCAGAAGAAGGAGAAGCCCGAGAAGCTGTCATAGCTCCAGATGCAAGACTCCTAGAGCTCCGACACGTAAGGCATCATCCTAGAGATCAAATCATAGGAGATCCTCATGACGGTGTCAGAACTCATAGAGGTACAATTAACGAGATTTTGCACCTTAGTTTTCTATAACAGGTTCATCCAAAGAAGTTCGACGAAGCGAACAAAGATACGGCATGGATATTCGCCATGCAATATGAACTGCATCAATTCGAATGATGCAACGTCTGGACGCTTGTTCCCAGACCAAAGAACCAGAATGTGATCGGCACCAAGTGGATCTTCAGAAACAAACTGGATGAACACGGTGTCATCATAAAGAATAAGGCCAGGCTGGTGGCTCAAGGTTACAGACAGCAGGAGGGGATTGACTTCGACCAATCCTTTGCACCAGTTGCAAGGCTCGAGGCGATCAGATTGTTCCTGGCATATGCTTCTCACAAAGGATTCACTATTTATCAGATGGATGTGAAATCTGCGTTCCTAAATGGAAATTTGAAAGAGGAAGTATATGTCGCGCAACCCCCAGGTTTTGTTAATCCTACATTCCCTAATCATTTTTATTTTCTTAATAAAGCATTATATAGCTTAAAACAAGCTCCTCGAGCTTGGTATGAGACTCTGTCTAGTTTTCTTCTTGAGAATAAGTTCTCAAGAGGAAAAATAGATAAGACATTGTTTCTTAGGGAAGTCAAAGGCAAGATCTTGCTGGTGCAAATCTATGTCGATGACATAATATTCGGCTCAACGGACAACAATCTTTGCAAAAAGTTTTCTAAACTTATGCAAGGAAAGTTTGAAATGAGCTGCATGGGAGAGCTAAAGTATTTCTTGGGACTTCAAGTGAAATAGTCTGAGGATGGAATTTTCATCTCTCAGACGAAGTTCACAAATGAACTCCTCAAGAAATTCGGAATGGAGAATGCAACCTCTATAAGGACTCCAATGGGAACCACTGTGTCTCTGAACAAGGATGAGAAAGGGAAACCTTTTGATGAAACCAAATACAGAAGCATAATTGGATCCCTGCTCTACCTTACTACTAGTAGACCAGATATTATGTTTTCCACATGCGTTTGTGCCAGATATCAGGTGAACACTAAGGAATCTCATTATGTCGCTGCAAAGCGAATTCTTAGATACCTAAAGGTACACCAAATCTTGGCTTGTGGTACCCAAGAAACAATGATGTCGAGCTGATAGGCTTTTCAGATGCTGACTTTGCAGGAAGCATGGATGATAGGAAAAGCACTTCCGGGACGTGCCAATTCCTCGGAAGAAGGCTTATTTTATGGAACAGTAAAAAGCAGAATTGTGTCGCAACCTCTACAGCTGAATCTGAGTACATCTCAGCAGACAGCTGTTGCGCACAACTTCTATGGCTCAGAAATCAACTCAAAGATTATGACTTGCAGTTCAGAGAAGTTTCGATATATTGCGACTCCTCGAGCGCAATAGCAATTATGAACAATCCTGTGTCGCACATCAGAACAAAGCATAATAAAGTGCGCTACCACTTCATTCGGGAGCATGTGGAAAACAAAGATATCTCTCTGCTATGTCCCCACGGATAAGCAGGTTGCAGATATCTTCACGAAGCCCCTAGACGAGTCCAAGTTCAGTCTCTTCAAAACTGAACTCGGCATGCTGAACTAATTATGAAGAGTGAAGACTGTAAGGCTCAAGGCTCTTGAATCAAGGGGTAGAATCAGCAAGGAACTCAAGCTCGAGCACGGATGCAAGATCTGAGGTGGAGCTTGTGGCTCCAAGTGAAGTCCCAGATTTGTAGAAGCCGAAAAGGGGTGAGATTACACTCTCGGCTAAGGCTAAGGTGGCTGCCAACGTTAAAGGCTAAGGCTAAGGTGGATGCCAACGTTAAGTATGCTCTCAGGAGAAAATGGTAATGAATTTCACTCTCAACTGAATTTTTAGTTTATGATTTTCATTCCCATATGATCTAATCACCTTAGCTTGTAGGGTTAGGCTTCTTCAAATAGTGGGAGATTGTTAGGTATTGTATCCACAATGTACCTGATTTGAAGAAGCCCCTGAACAAGTTAAGTTGAATTGACAATATATTCTATCAAGTTGTGCTTGCAGCTATTCTATGCTAAGTACACACCAATGTCAGGGTACAGTGGGTCAATATACACGGGTCTGCGCAACGTAATCCCTCGTTGAGCAGATCAGTGTGTTGACTCACGTGTGCTCTCTCTATTGGAGTGTACTTTTTCTCAAGTACAGGGTTGAGATAGATCAAGAGCAGAAGAGGAGCAAGGATGGGTTAAAGACCAAGTTCATGGGAAGGAAGAGGAAAATCTTGTAAGTCAAAATCGACGGGAATCCTTAAGTGATTCTCGCCGATTCGACGGGAATCACTAGTGATTCTCACCGAAATCGTCGAGAATCACTCGCCGATTTCCACTGACTTCATCTGGCTGACTGTCCTCCTTCAAGAATTATGCTAAGGCAGAATCAATGGGAATCACTAACTGATTCTCGCTGATTCGTCAAGAATGACTTTGCATTCTCGCAGATTCCCTCCGGATGTCAAGTGTTTCAAATGGAATTCTGCCACGGCAAATTCGACGGGAATCGTGAGTGATTCCGGCCGACTTCGACGGGAATTACCAATGATTCTCGCCGAATTTGCCTTAGGAAAATTTGCTCTGTTCGCTGTACTGAACCAAGATGTTGTGCGCTGTTTTGACCGAAACTAGGGCTTCTTCTTGCGGGCCCAACAACGGTCATTTAGGGTTGTTCAACAGTATTTATACTCGCGTATTTAGAACTTACAAAGAGCAATTAACGGAAAATCAAAAGGAGTCGTGCGTGACCTAGCCGATCGCGGAACTCCACCGCTCGCCGTTACCGCTCGAAAGTTAGTCGCCGCCGCAGATCTCAGATCATCTTTGATCTCCCGACGACAGAACTGCGGCTAGTATAGCGTCTTACGCTTCTCTCTCGAGATCCCTTGTCTCTCGATTTATTGAACGAGGTTAGTTTTTCATTCCGATACGATTGAGATGACCGATCTGATTGAGATCGTTGGTAGACCGTGCTTGCTTCGTCAAGAAGTTTGGATCTACAAAGCATTGCCGCCGCATTCACTTGCCGCCGCCGATCTTGTTCAGATCTTCTCCAAGAGAGTGCTCCGATCATGGACTCTTCATCTCCTTCAAGAACGCTTCAACGAACGAAGAGGGACATCGGGTTCAACACAAGTGTAGTTTGTATTTCTTATACATTCTATTTTTGTTTTGTTGTAAAGGAATAGTGATTCCTAGTTGTAAGGGTTGGGTGCAACCCGTGGTGGAGTAGTGACTCCTTTGGTTGGAAGGGTGCCTTCCGTCGTGTGAGGATTGAATTTCAATCCATTTAGTGAAGTGACCGAGTCATCCCTTGTTGGGAGATATGTCGTAGGGGGAGAGTGGACGTACCCAAATCGGGGAACCACTATAATTGCTTGTGTGCTTTTCTGTGCTGTGTTTGTTATTTGTGCAGGTTATTTAAATTCCGCAAAAGACTGTACGAGACCTATTACCCCCCCCCCCCCAAAGGTGGACTTAGTCGACACTAGATACTTTCACCTTGGCTGAACAGAAACATCTATTCTTCATGAATCAAATAGGTATGATTAATGGAGATGAGATTATTTGACTTTCTGTCTAAGCTCGACGATTTGTTGACAGATCATCGAACGGAGATCGACGATCTACTAACGTCTCGTGAAGTTGAACGTCGAACGAAGATCACTTCTTAATGAAACAATTATCTTCGAACAGAGATCAATGATTTTTGGTTTAGATAATTTATCGTTGAACTGAGATCGACGATTTATTCCTTCTCTTCGATCTGAGGTTACCAAACTCATTTTGTATTAAAATATTTCGCCAACCTTGGTTTTGAAGTTTTTTTTAGTAGTTAATATGCTTGGCTAATCCCATCTCTTTATTTTCTTAAACCTTATAAAATAGGGTTTAGACGGAAATAGTCCCGTGCTTTGCATTTCCCTTCTGCACTTGATCTTTGTTTTCTCTGCAGCAACTCTCCAATGGAAATTCCAGCGGCGATTGTGTCCAGCATGAAGTTTGATTTAGGTTTTGATATTGATCTGGATTCATTCAAGCATAGCGATCAGATGTTTCAGGACGTGTTGAAGCTATTTAATGCATCGAAGTTACAGAAGTTTCTGACGACCAGGATGAAGTTACCAGTATCAAAAATTAAAGAATGGGCTTATACCTCTTCTTCAGACGGAGAGACGATGATAGGAACTATTTCTGGACAAGAGGGACATCTAACCCCTGTCGTTCTTATAGAAATTTCCGATTTTATTAATGGAGAAGACGATATTGATATGGATAAAGAGGAATTTGCTGCCATGCTTACCAAAATGTGTCATGCTGAGGCAAACCCTAACAAGCTTCTGAAAAAGAACTTATCTCCTCAATACAAGTTCTTGATAGATATTGTGGGAAAAGTGCTGCTTAGGAAGCACACTGCCCATGATAATATATCCAGGCACCAGTTTCTTTTGATGAGTGCCTTGGTTAATAAGAAATCAGTTAATTGGGCTGAAGTTTTGTTTGAGTTGATCAGGAAGAAAGCAAATAAAAGAGAGGTCTCTCTTCACAAGATTTTAGGGATTTTTCTCACTGAAAAATTCCCTGAGTTGTTGACATCCCCAACAACATTAATCAATACTTCGAAGATGCTGACCCAAGCTCTCTTTGGAAAGTGGGAGAGGACTATCTCAAATCCCTCCAGGGCACCCGCCACCCACATGGTTTCTGAGGACACAAGGACTACTCCAGTCACTCCTCACCCTAGAGAAGTTGAGCCATAGATTCCTCCTTCCCCATCTAGACCAACTTCCCCTTTGCCACATCAACCAACTCCACCTCAAAGCCCTCCTCCAGGAACTCCTACTTTTTTGTATCCTCTACCACATTATCTAGAAGAGATCCCCTCCACAAAAATCTCAATCCAAACCTCACCAACTTTTGATCTACATTTCTCTTCACCAACTCCTTCACCAACTCTTTTACCTTCTCATGAACCATAACCTAATATTTCCCACCATCCAGAACAAGTGTCTATCCCTGAATCTACCACTAAACCTACCATCTCCAACATCTGCACAGCTTGTGGTCATTCCACTTCATCTCTTCCATCTACATCATCTACTCCATCTGCTCTCATTGCCCTCCTCACCCCTACCATCAAAGCCATTGTAGAGGATTCCATTGCACCTCTACTAGTTTATTTTAATTCCTTTGTTGCCTCTTTTTCTGGCCCTTCTTCATCTAGGGGCCCAACAGCAGACATTACTGCTACCAGGTAGGGGGAGATATCCAGTGAAGAAGTCTCTCCTCCTCTAGCAGTTGAAACAGCAGAGGAAAACACGGTTTTGGCAGAGGCAGACACAGGTTTGACAGTTGTAGATACAGTTCTAGCAGATACAGAGAATGTAGATATTGATATTCCTGATGAATAAGTTATTGCATTTTTGGAAGATTACATTGATATCCCTGAAGAACCCTTGGACATTCTTCATGTAGATTGTTTCATCTCTCCAACTTTTGAACTGACTTCAGTTCTAAGCTCTTTTGATCTTTTGTATAGAGATTGTCTTCCCCCTGCTACTTTTCAATTTTTTTCAGATATAGTATGTTATACTGCTCATGTGAGCAAAGATCTTTTACTTCAGCTTCTTCAGAGTTTTGCTGCTCTAGTGCCTGAGCTCTTGACAGCTCCTAAGCCTGAGCCTTCTGTAGCTCCTTCCGCAGTTCCAGTGCCTGAGCTGAACAGTATGCCAGAGGCTGAGATTTTAGAGCCCAAGAATTTCTCTCCTCCAACCTATGTTTGTTCTACTTCTCCAATCCATGACTTGAATTAAATTATGGCTGCTGATGCAGCTGAAGAACTTTTAGTTATCAAAGAGATTGATGATTTGTATGATAATCCACAAGGCTCATCTGATAATGATTCAGATTCATATTTAGAATCAGATCCAGATGTCAGCAAGAATAAGAAAGTGACCAAGAAAAGAAAAGCTCCAGTGAAGGAAGTGCCTAAGTCTAATCCTGAAGATGACATTCCTTATTTCATCAGGCACAATATTACTCTCACATCAACTACTCCTCACTGGATGAGATTTTCCAATAATGAGATGAATGCTCGGAAGAAAAGGAGAAAGACTTGCTCTTCTCCTGTCAAAGTTTTCAGGAAGGACCCTCCTCCTCCTCCTCCTTCAGCAGGTGCTAGTGGAAATGTTTCTTCTAGGGCTGCTAGCTCCTCCCATCAGCAGACTTCTTATGCTCCTTACTCTCACAGCAGATCATCCAGGTCTTATTCAAGGGGATATTTGAGAAGGAGAGGTAGATAGAATGTTCAGGCTGATAGAGAAGATATTTCAGATTCTAGCAGGAGATTCAGAATTCCTGAAAAAGTTCAGTCAAGTTAAACCGCACGAGATTCAGAATTCCTAAAAAATTCAGTCAAGTTAGACCTCCGCCAAACCTTCATGATAGTCATTCTCAACATACAGCAATAGAAACAAAATTCAAAGAAAAATCAATCAAGCACCAGAAGCTTCAGAAGACCTCTCATGACTCTAAAGAAGAATCATCTCAGTATGAACTTGAGCTTGATCCTAACATCAGGATGGCTAGGTTTCATGAATTGATTGTTCTCTCCCAAATAAACAAAGCTAGAAAAGAAGGAACTAATCCTTCTAAATTCTCGACTATGTCTAAGTATAGGGAGAAAGAGCTGGAATAATTTGATATTGATAAGAATATCTTTGATGCTAATGCCTATATACAGGTGTAACATCTCATTTCTAGCTAGACCCCCAGGAGTGGTTTTGCAATGACTAGGTCATGATAAAACCCTAGGAAACCAAAAAGACCAAGAGAGCTTAGATAGGAAGGTGAAAATCACCTTGGTCTGCAAATAGTAGGTCAGAAACTTGCTTAAAACAAGATTGGGGCTCGGGTGTTGAGTGCATCGAGTGCACTCAATGCCAGAAGAAGAATGACGTTGAGTGCACTGACTGCACTCAACGCCATCTTATAGGTGGGTTGGTGTTGAGTGCGTCGGGTGCACTCAACGCCATGAGTTGAATGGCATTGAATGCAGTGACTGCACTCAATGCCATCTGGTGTTGTCTGGATGGCGTTGAGTGAGCTGAGCTCACTCAATGCCATAGTCTGGGTTGCATTGAGTGAGCAGAGCTCACTCAACACCATAATCTGGATGGCGTTGAGTGAGCTGAGCTCACTCTATGCCATAGTCTGGGTGGCGTTGAGTGAGCATAGCTCACTCAACACCATAATCTAGATGGCGTTGAGTGAGCTGAGCTCACTCTATGCCATAGTCTGGGTGGCGTTGAGTGAGCAAAGCTCACTCAACACCATAATTTGATGGCGTTGAGTGAGCTGAACTCACTCAACGCCATAGTCTGGATGGCGTTGAGTGAGCAGAGCTCACTCAATGCCATAACCTGGATGGCGTTGAGTGAGCTGAGCTCACTCAATGCCATAGTCTGGAAGGGCCGTATTCTAGATGGCGTTGAGTGAGAAGAGCTCACTCAACGCCGTATCCTGGATGGCGTTAAGTGAGCAGAGCTCACTCAACGCCGCAACATTGATGGCGCTGCTCAACGTCGTAGCCTGGATAGCGTTGAGTGAGCTGAGCTCACTCAATGCCATTTTACTTAGAATTTTTTAGCTTGGCTGATGGTTCAGTTGAACCGGGCCGGTCTAGGAAGTGGGCCTTAATGCGTTATTGGGCCGTTTTTCTCTTATTAAGACTTAGTTAAATCTTATTTTATTATTTTGACCGGCTGTTCCACGTGGCAGCCGTTCCTCCTCCTTCTAGACATGGCCTAGCAATGGTTTTCATGGCCATTAACGACTTTTAATACTCGGCTCCTTCCTCTCCCCCTTGAAACGGCTGGATTAAACTCCTCTCGGGGAGAGGAGGAGTTTCCAGCCTTCTCTTAGCTATTTTGGATCCGTTTCATCTCCCCTCCACCGTGGGCGAAGCATGCTTTTAAGGAGGCATTAATGGCTGGACAGCTTATACCCCCACCCGCAGCCTTGTTTCTCCTTTAAAAGACTCCCTAGACTTAGAGAGGAAGTTTTCACCCTTGCCCGATAAAGCTAGAGCTTATTACCTTGTTGTTGAGGAATTCCGGCGATGCCACCACCGCGCAAATGGCATCACGACGATCGGCTCGACTCCAAACCATGAATAAGGTCCTCCTCTACTCTTTCTTCTATAGATAGATCTTAGAATTCAAATAGGAGAGAAATCGGGCTCAATAGAGCTTGATCGGGTGAGCATTTTCATGGTTTTTCCGAAATTCATGGTGGTCGGGTTCGCCGGAAACCACCACCTCCGGCAGCCAAACCACCGCCGACCGATAGCCACCACCTCGACGGAGGTAGTGGTGGTGGTGGCTGGCAAGGGAGGTAGCCAAATGGTCGGCGGTGGCTCAAGCAAAGCTACAGGTTTGAAGCATTTTTAGGTTACTGGTTTCGGGTTTTTGAGAAGATGAACAGTGCCATATATTAAATCTGATATATATCTATAGATAATATATAGTGATTGATCACTTTTATAAAGCTCATTTTGATGCTATTACATGAGGCACTTAGAGGCCGTTTTAGGAAAAATATCCAGTCACAGAAGTTGTAACCATTCAAGTCTAAATTATTCACCAATTTATTTCAACTCGATTGGGTAAGTGGTTTGACCACAACACCCATTTTGGTGGGACCTATATCTAGGGCTATCCTGAGATTCAAATGGATGCCCACCTTTCATCCCTTGTCCAAATGAGAAAAAATTTGGTCAGGGGGTCTACCTTAGCTATATCAAGGGACTGTCCAAAATGGGAATTTTTGGAGAATATTTTTCTATAGTTTTTGGAAAAATTTAAAAAACCATATATAATTTATTTAAGTGTATTAAACACCTCAAAATCCCCCCAAATTTGGGTGGGTAGTCTTAGAGGGCATGTTAAGGCTCTGGTAAAAATTTCAACTCATTTGGAGATGTTTTGAATAGGTTTTTATCCAACCCTAGGTTGACCCTTATAGGGTTATTTAGGTCCAAACACCCCCTTAGGGTTTTGAGTGGTCAAATCACCTCAACAGATGCTGAAATTTTGGACACTGACATGGCATGGCTAATATCACCCTCTCAAGTAAAATGGTGTGATTTAGGGTTGATTTAGCTTAGGGTTCAAACTCAAACCCTAAGGAAGGGTTTTTGAGTGTTGTGAAGGGTATAAGAGCAAATGCCCTTGTGTGACCTTGTAACTAAGAAGAGTTTAAGTTAGTGTATTCTAAGTTCTCTGGTAGAAATCTTAGAGGTTTTGGAGTTAGGTAGACACCTCAAAACCCTAACCCTAGTTTTAGGGTAGAAGCTCAATTATGAAAACACAGTTACAAAACCTTAGTTAAAAGTTGTGAAACTTGGGTGGAGTAAGTTTTAGACTAGGTAGAACCCTTAGTAATTTTATTAGGATTTTATAGATTATATTTCAAGTACTTTATTTGTTAGGTATCAATTTGCTCAAACATATCTTTTAATTATTTTGATTACTCTGTTCATTTGAATCTTATGGAACTTGGTCAGCAGATGCTTTAGGTCTAAATGAATATCCCTGAAATTTTGTTAAAAAATTTAGTTGATTATATCTAGTACTTCTTTCACAAGTTCCAAAAGGGCAATTATGGTCAATAAATCATTTAGATAAAATTACCTACTGTATAATTATGAAACCTGGCCAATGATGTTTTCAGATCAATATCAAGTTGTATAATTATATTCATGATTTTTAGAAGAATATTTACGATATTTGCTTCACAAATATCATTTTTTGAGATTTTGGTAATTATTTATTCTAGAGCTCAATCCCCATTGAAGAATTTTGAAATTTGGCCACTGATGTTTTTAGGAAAGTATCTGCTCTAGAAGATTAATTAAAATTTTTTGGATGATTATCTACTGCACTTACTTCATTAATGAAAGGAGATAGAATTTATTATCAAAATTAAATTAGAGTCCTTAAATTACTGAAAAAATTGTTATATCTTGGCTTTACTGTTAAATTGTTGTTTAGGAATTATCATGATTTTATGAAGCTTTATACATACCTGAAAAGTGTGTTTCATGTTTAATTGGTAGTCCTTGGACGCTTCAAGGAAAATTACTTAAATGCCAGATAAATTATGAAAATTACAATTTTCTGGATTTAGTCTATTTGTGTCATGATAAGTCTCCAGTAAATAATTTAGGGCATTTGGATGATTATCTAGATTATCTCCTTTTCGGTTCGACATATAGCCTAGGTTGGTCTGCATATAGCAAATTGTTAAATAACAATAGGACATGATTTGTGATAGTTGTTGGAGTTAGTCATTTTAGTAGGGAGAAGTGGTTTGGCTAGAGTTTAGAGGTGTTCGGGTTCGACGAAAGATCGTCTTCCCCGAGGAGAGGAAGAGTCAAAATCACTCTAGGATTAGCCTACTGTAATATGAGAAAGGAATGGCTTAAGGGAACCAACCAATAACAATAAGTGCCTTGCGAAAGGGGACGATGGGCTTCAGCTACCATCATAGTTCCTAGTGCGTTTTGAGAGCCCTTCACAGGGAATACCGGGGGCAGTCCTGGGCTAACGTAAACTGTATTAACAAACTGATAAGAGTAACTTAGTAATTAGGGTTGCACGTTTCACAAACATTGTTAGTACAGGAATATAGTTGGGAGCTTCGGCTCGGTTGGTTAAGAGACGGATAGAATGGTCTGGGGAGCTTCAGCTTGGCAGGTTAAGAGACGGACAGGATGGTCCAGGGAGCTTCAGCCCGATTAGTTAAGAGACGGACAAGATGGTCCAGGGAGCTTCTGCTCGATTGGTTTGATACGATAAATATTGCAGGTGCATAGTCAGGAAAGAATATTAAGGTGGTGGGTCTTCGGTATTGGAGGATCGATGCACCGACGCCAATACGCTGACTCGACAAGTGTGGTTAGCACTTTGCTAACAGAAGTACGGTGCGCCAGTCGGCAAGAGTTCGCAGGAGTCCGCTTTGTGCACCAAGCGTTGAGGCGTACGATAGGTCTGACCGGTAGTGCTTTACTAGTTTAGAGGTGGGCGATGCCCAACCCACCGCTTCCGTCTGCCACTACGGAGGTATCCTGGGAGGTAACGGCTCTGAAAGGGGGAACTAAAGGTTCGTGTACACAGATTCGGGTGTGTGTGTTGCACTTGCATGATTCATCATACCCACTAGCATGTTATGGCATAATCGATTCATTTAACCCCTGACACCTAATGTATTAGTGGAATGGGACGCTTATACAATAGGCCTTGCAAAACGACCCCTTTGTCTATAAGCTTGTGTGGGCAAGTTAATAAATTAAGGTTAAATTCTATATATATGCTACTGTTTGATAACCGACACCCCAACGTATAAGTGGTATGGGACACTTTATATGATGGAGACTTGCAGAAGATCCCTTGGCTTAGGTGCTTCCACACATAAGATAAGGTTACATTTCCTACTTTCTATTATTGCCATTATTTATAATAGAATTGCTAGCATAGGTCCACTGTCACCTACTTTTGATTTATTCTCCATCTTCATGTCCTCCCCTTTCTTCCTCTCCGCTTGGTACTTAGGATCCATGGGGGAAGGGGTAGGGGATGATAAGGCTTAGTCTTTATGATTAACGATTTTCGGACCACATCATTTAGGGGATCGTAGAGCCCAGCATGGAGGAGCAGCCCTAGAGGTCGGCCCGCTTGGAGATAGGGAAGTCTAGCTCAGGAGTTCAGACAGCTGGGACTGTGAATCCCGACTTATAGTAGATGTTTTAGTTTGCTTCCGCATGAGTGACCTATAGTGAGGATTATGATGTACCGGGCATAAGCCCTTACTTTCAGTACCTTTTACATTATTTCTATGGACTCTCCCTTCGTGGAGACTTTTATTTCTATGTATGTGATTTCTGTGGACTTGCTTTTAATTTATTATGCTATCTTTTTGTGATCGAATTGGCCGACAGAATCGGCGCCTTATGGTGATGACCTTTCAGGATGTGAATGTGTCACCGCAAAGCGGCGATCCTTGGCCTAAGACCCCGGTGTTTAAAAAGAAAAAGGGGGGGGGGGGGTCTTACAAGTGGTATCAGAGGAAACCTCGATCAGAAGAGTAGTAGTCCACTAACCCTGGGAAACCCCCGCTCGAGTTTAGTTTGGGGACAAACTAAGCAGCGGAAGCGTGGTGTGCCAATGTGGGGGTCACATGTAAATGTCCACTCTTAATTTGGCTGGAGACAATTGCTTACAAATGATTTTTGATGTGTAGCCTCCATCACAACCTACACCACAGGGCAGAGTCCAGCAGACTTCAAATGATGCACCACCTCCCCCAGTCCCCACTCCGTTCCTACAGTCGGAGATGGGGCATACTCTGACATCCATTTTTGAGGCTTTCAGGGCTCAGTAGGTTCCGGCTCCGCAACCAAACCCGGGAGCCAACTGGTTGAGCATCTTTCGAGGACTCTCTCCCCCATCCTACTTAGGGATAGAGTAAGCTGTCCAGATAGAAGAATGGTTGGACATTATATACGAATTGTTGACAGGGATACGGTGACCCTTGGAGGAGAGAGTGTCATTGGTAGTGTAGGACCCACATTTTTTTTTCTTTTTAAACACCGGGGTCTTATCCCAGAACTGCCGCTTTGCGGTGGCACCGACTCACGGGAAGGCCGCCACTACAAAACGCCAATTCTGCCAGCCCTTTTCGATCACGAGAGAGAGAAGTAATTTATACATAAATGTAAACAATTCCACAGAAGCATGTAAATAAAAGTGAAATCACGTCCAGTCCATCAGTAGATAATAACAGGAAATAGATAATAGAAGTACTGCAAGATACGGTTTAGATGAAATATAGATAAACGGGCTCGAGCCTGGTACATCAGAGTCCTCACTACAAGTCACTCATCGCAGAAAACTATAAAAGTACTAATCACTCACGGAGCTGGTCGCAGGTGCACCGGTGCTAGACTGACCCACCTCCATGTGCACCGTACTCCGCTGGTGCTGGTCCCTGAACTGCTGGTCCCTGTCTCCCATCCGTAGCTCCTGTAATGTTGTGGTTCGAAAACCATTAGTCATAAAGACTAAGACCTATCATCCCCTACCCCTCCCCCTACGGATCCTAAGCACCGAGCGGAGAGGAGGAAAGGGAAGCTACAAAAGTGGAGAATAATCAAGTAGGTGACAGGGGAGTTATTCTAACATCTATCTAGAACAAAGTACAACTAGCAATTATATGCTAGTAAGTGGTAAAGAAGAGAAGTAGTAAGTAGCAATTGTATAAAAAGACAGCTAGAGAATAGTAAGTAAAGAAGCAAGTAAATAAGTAGGTAACCTTAACTTATATGAATGCCCATACAAACTTATAAGTTAAGGGGTCTTCTGCAAGGCTCCCATCGTATAAAAAGTCCCATACCGATTTATACGTTGGGGTGTCGGTTGTATGCAAATATGAGTGTAGTGATATGTTATGCCATGATTCATGCAAGTGCAACTCACGCACACGACTCTACGCATACAGACCTTTAGTTCCCCCTGTTCTGGCAGCTAGCTTCACTCCCAGGAACCTCCGTAGTGGCAAACGGAGACAGTGGGTCGGGCCCCCCACTCTTAGGCGGGCATCCACACTACCGGGCCTAGCCCTTCCGTATGCCCCTAGAAGAACACAACCTAGAGTATTCGTGTACTACTGCTGGCTATACCCACCAGACTTTCTTTGGCTAAGTGTCCCACACCGCCGAGTCAACGTACCGATGCCGGTGTGAACGACAATCTGATATCGAAGACCCACCACCTTTATTCTGTACTCCAACCCTCGAGCCCTCGGCTTCCCGGACTGTCCCGTTCGTGCATCTACCTTCAGAGCTACCGTCTGAATGGCAACCAAACCAATTATTCTACCTTCCTAGCTATCGGGGTGTATGTGTGTGCAACCTTAATTATACTAGTTGCTCTTTAGATTATTAATTCTACAGTTTACATTAGCCCAGGACTGCCCCCGGTATTCCCCGTGAAGGGGTCTCAAAGGGCACTAGGAACTATGATGGTAGCTGAAGCCCACCGTTCCCTTTCGCAAGGCACTTATTATTATTGGTTGATACCCATTACCCGATCCCTTTTTAAGTTACTTTAGATCTGGCTCTAGTGTATTAAGACTCTTCCACTACTACTCGGGGTGGACGATCTTTCGTCGTTCCCGTATGCCCTTATCCTTAACCAGTCTCGCACTCTACCTATCCTGACCCCAATAATGGACTTAAACTTAGCTTGTCCTAACCAGCCAGAAACTACCAAAATTCCATCTCCCAAAGTTCATTATCCGCTCTAGTTCAGTTTCCGTGGTTTTACTATATGCCGACCATCCTAAGATACGTGAGGAGTATAAGGGGAGGTACTCCAAATTGTCTTCTGAATCTCCTATAATATTTACTGGAGGTCTATCGTTACATAATATAGCTAAGACCAAGATTTCAGAATTTTCCTATTTATCGGGCATTTAATTTATTTATTCTAAGATTCTGAATGCCCTAGTATGAACATGAAGTGCACTAATGAGCCAACAATAAATCATCATAAAATCAGTAAAAATCCTATGAGACATTTAAACAGCAATTCCAAGTTTTGAGAAATTCTAGAGGTGTTTAGGCCTATATTTCCTAATTTACCATTTTAGGACATTTCAACTATATTATGAAGGAAGTACTGTAAATATGTATCCAAAAATCCCAAAAAAATTATAAAATCTTTATGGTGACCTAAAACCACCATAAACCAAGTCCCATAATTTTTCTCTAATATTTGGGCTCTGAATATATTTTAATGTGAAATGCTAATTTTCCCAGCTTAGTTAAGGAGATGCTATTTTTAATCATCTAAAATTCCATATAAAATTACAGGGGGACCAGCATAACTTTAAACACCCACTGATCAAATTTCATAATTTTTCAGACAGTAATTGGACATTATTTGTATTTTTGACTACATATCACAACTAGTACGTTAAAGAAATATGTACCCAAAATAATCCGTTAAAATTTCCAAGAAAAATACAGAAGGTATAACATGCTGTAAGATGCCCTAATCCAAGATTTCATAACATTCCAGTTCATAGAAATTCCAAAATCATCAAGATAAATATCTAGGGCACAATTAGAGTTGTAAATGAAGTACTGTATAAATTAACCCAAAAATCTCAACAAAATTATAACATTGCTATTTAAATTAGAAAATACCCCTGCTCCAATTTTACTTGATTTAAAGTTCATTTGACAGCTTAATAATTCAAATTAAGGTTGGTGACCTAAACTAGGGTTAGGATTTTGGGTGGCCTAGCTGTCTCCAAATACCCTAAACTTTTGTCTAGGAAACTATGATGGCCCTATGGTTCTCTCCACCAAATTTTAAGTCAGTCCAAGGTCATTTGACCCCATGTCCTTCAAACCCCAAAAACCATCCTTATGGGATTTTCCCTAGGGTTCTAGTGCTACCCTACACCAAACCACCCCAAACTCCCTTGGAGGGTGTGTCATGCCCTAAACAGCCTTTGGGCAAAATATCAGCCTCTGTTGAAGTGATATGACCACCCAAATACCAAGGGGGTGTTTGATCCTAGATTATGCTATAAGGACCAACCTAGGGTTGGATAAAAACTTAATCAAAACATCTCCAAATGAGATGAAATTTTTACCAACATTTGGGAGGTTTGGAAATCATTTAGCCATCTAATTAAATTATGCTAGGATTATTGAATTTTTCCAAAAACTATAGAAAAATATTTTCCAAAAATCCTAATTTTTGGATAGCACATAGATATAGGTAAGATTAGGCCACACCCCAAATTTCAAGTCATTTTGACGACTGGATTGGAGTGGGGAATTTTTCTAAGGTCAAGACAGCCCTATGGATAGACCTCACCAAAAAGGGTGCTGTGGTCTAACCAGGACTCCAAATCGAGTTAAATCAATTTTGAATTAAACTAGACTTCAAGGGCTACATTTTCTATATTAACCACTTTTTATGTTTCAGCCCCTACGGGCTATAATTTTCAGTTTCAACCTAGTATACAATAAAGGGAATTAATTCCTAACTATACATTATATAATATAATTAAATGCTACTGTTCACCTTCTTCTTTACCCGAACCCGCACAGCATCAGAAAAACAAACACTTCCTGTAGCTTTTCTAAAGCTATTTCCCGGCCACCCAGTCATCTCCCTGGCCGGCCACCACCACCACCACCTCTGTTGAGGTGAGGGCTACCGTCGGGCGGCGGCACGGCCGCTGGAGAGGCGGTTTCCGGCAAACCCGCCACCATGAAATTTTTGGAAAACCATGGAAACGCTCACCCGATCCAGCTCTTTTGAACCCGATATCTCTCCTAATGATTTCTAAGATCTATCCGCAGAAGAAGAGGGAGTGGAGGACCTTGTTCGTGGGCTGGAGGCGTGCAGACCGTCGGGAAGCCATTTGGGCGGTGGCGGCGTCGCCGGAAATTCTTCAACAGTAAGGGAAGGAATCTGAATCTATTTGATCGAGCATGTAACCTTCTCCTCTTGCTCTAAGGAGTCTTTTATAGATCAGCAAGTAGGGAGGGGAAAGAGGTAAGCAATTATGGTCATGAAGGCTCCTCTTAATGGTGTTTCGGTTATGGTAGAGGCAGTTGAAACGCAGGAAACGAAGAGGTGTTTTCCAGGTGGCGATTTCCTATTGGACCAACATTTCCTTATTTTATTAAATAATTAGAGTAGGAAACGGCCCATAAATACTCCTGGTGTAACTTCCCATAATCAAAATTGATTACGACGTCGGTTATCGAAATTTCCAGTCTGGCTGACGTTTCGGCCTTGGTCACGGGCGTGACACATAGGTCACGGGCGTGACAGGCCCGGGTGGCCAATTTTGAGTTCGACGATCGTCGAACTGAGATCGACGATCATCAAAGGGTGGTCACGCCCTAGTTCACGGGCGTGATAAATGGGTCACGGGTGTGACAGGGTCATCGGGCAAATTCCGCGCTCGGCGATCGTCTCGCTGAGATCGACGATCGCCGAAGGGGTTCACGCCCTTGTTCACGGGCGTGACACCTGGGTCACGGGCGTGACACCTGGGTCACGGGCATGACAGGGCCATGACGCAAATTCTGCGCTTCAAAATCGTCCCGCTGAGATCGACGATCGTCGAAGGGGTCACGCCCTAGGTCACGGGCATGACAGGCCCGGGTTGAAAATTCTGCGCCCGACGATTGTCTCCCTGAGATCGACGATCGTCGAAGGAGTCACGCCCTAAGTAACGGGTGTGATGGGTCGGTCACGGGCTTGACCAACCCGTGACCCGAAATCTCGGTTGATGTATTTTAATTTTTGGGCTTCCTAGCATTCTGCCACGACAAACCGACTCCTAGGGATCTAGCCGGAAATGGGATGTTACAAATCCCAATAAACAAAACAAAGATTTCGTCCCCGAAATCAAGGTTAATCCTACGAGACTCTAATCGGGAAAAAGAAGCTTGTAACATCCCATGAGAATTGGAAGATTACATCTCTACGTTATGTTTGCTTTGTGCGGTTTCAAATCTAAGATTAATTCGCCCAATTAACTAGGTATATATACCCCAATAAACAAAAGATTAGCCCCTATTCTTGAAATTTCAGTTCTATTAGTTTTAAACAGGAAGGCAAATTGATTGTCCAGAGGGGTTGTGAGGTATACCTGACGAAAAAGTTCTGTGTATTTTTGCCGCATCAAGTCCTGTGGCTCCCATGTATGCTCCTCCTGCCCATGATTGTTCCACAGAACCTTGACTAACGGAGCCTTCTTCCGTCGCAAGATCCGCACTGTTGTATCGTCAATCCTGATAGGCTCCAAGTTGACTGACCAATCCGAGGCCACCGGGCCATCTGCCGAGGAAATCAGCTGCTCAGGGCGTAGCAGAGCCCTCCGAAGTGAGGAGACGTGGAAGACGTCATGCAATCCCGCTAACTCCGGTGGTAGCTCTAGTCTATAGGCTAAGAGGCCGATCCGCTCCAGGATCCTATAAGGCCCCATATATCTCGGGCTGAGCTTCTTCCGCCCGCGAACTCGCGAGACTCCGTGCATCGGCCGTATCTTCAAGAAAACTCGGTCTCCCACCTGGAACTCCACTTGATGATGCCTCGCATCGTAGTATTTGGCCTGTCTTCTCTGGGCTTCCAACATCCTTTCCCGGATCAATCTAATTTGAGCATCTGTATCTCCCACAAACTCCGAGCCTAGTGCCTGCTGATCCTCATCCTGAACCCATGATAGTGGGGTCCTGCCCCTCCTTCCGTAGAACGCCTTGTTTGGAGCCATGCCTATGCTGGACTGATGGGTGTTGTTGTACAAAAACTCGACCAGTGGAAGCAACCTCTCCCAAGGCTCGCCACGGTCCAAAATACACAGTCGCAACAGATCTTCCAGTGTACGGTTGGTGCGCTCTGTCTGCCCGTCGGTCTGAGGGTGAAAAGCTGTGCTGAATGTCAACCGAGAACCCAGATGGGCCTGGACTGACCTCTATTCCCTAGATGTAAACCGCCCATCCCGATCCGAAATGATAGTCTTGGGCACCCCATGATAACGCCCAAACTGCTCAATGAACCT
Source organism: Platanthera zijinensis (assembly GCA_039513925.1). NCBI lineage: Eukaryota > Viridiplantae > Streptophyta > Magnoliopsida > Asparagales > Orchidaceae > Platanthera > Platanthera zijinensis. The sequence continues at coordinate 172,028,539 of CM077081.1, read as the reverse complement.
CCGTACTAATACACTGACCGGTGCGTCCTTCGCCACTGAAATGAATCTGGACACCTTCGTTAGCCTGTCCACTATCACCCAGATCGAGTCATTCCCCGCACGGGATCGAGGTAGCCCATGTATGAAGTCCATGGCTATATCCTCAAATTTCCACTCTGGCACCGGAAGCGGCTGCAGCAAGCCTGCCGGGTTCCTACACTCCGCCTTCACGAGCTGGCAGGCCTCGCAATGCGTCACAAAGTACGTAATATCTTTCTTCATACCTGGCCAGTACATCGTCCTCTTCAAATCCTTTACCATCTTGGTGATCCCCGGGTGTACCGAATACCGGCTGCAGTGAGCTTCCGTCAAAATGTCCTCCCGGATCCGTCCTCCTGCTGGTATGTAGACTCTGACTCGGAAACACAGGAGACCATCCCTCAAAGAGTAATCTCCTGTCGTGCCTTCCTCCAAGGCTCGGAATATCGGCTCAGCTCTCTCATCCAGCATCTGACAATCTCTGATGCGGTCTCGAATATCATCAGTAGTAACCATCAACCCCAGGTACTCCATGTATAGCTCCGGGTCATCCTCAGACACTAGTGAAATCTGCATCTCCTCGAATGATCTAACCAACTCCAAGGCCATTAGCTGCAGGCCTACTCCTATCGTAATCGCTCTCCGGCTCAGAGCATCTGCGACCACGTTCGCCTTCCCCGGATGGTAGTGTATGGTATACTGGTAGTCCGACAAAAATTCCACCCAGCGTCTCTGCCTGATGTTTAACTCCTTCTGGGTGTCGACGTACTTCAGATTCTTGTGGTCGGAGAAGATATCGCAATGTACCCCGTAGAGATAGTGTCGCCAGATCTTAAGAGCAAAAATAACTGCCCCCATCTCCAAATCGTGCATGGGCTAGTTCTGCTCGTGCTGCTTCAACTGACGGGAGGCATAGGCTATTACGTGCCCGTTCTGCATCAGAACGGCACCCATACCCTGATTGGAAGCATTTGTATACACCTGGAATCCCTCCTACCCTGATGGAAGATCAAGGATGGGGGCCGAGGTGAGACGATCCTTCAGCTCCTAGAAGGCAGATTCGCATCGAGGCGTCCAGATAAAAGGGGAATCCTTCTTCATCAGAGACGTAAGAGGGAGGGCAATCTGAGAGAACCCCTTTACGAACTTTCGGTAGTAACCGGCAAGTCCCAAGAAACTTCGAACATCCGAGGCCGATTTTAGTGGTGGCCAATCCCGTACTGCCTGGACCTTCGCCGGATCCACTGCTAGACCTGCTCCACTGATGACATGGCCCAGAAAGGCCACCTCCTTTAGCCAGAACTGGCACTTGCTGTACTTGGCATACATCTCATGCTCCCGCAGCTTCCCCAAGGTCAAGGCCAGATGTCTCGCGTGCTCCTCCTCCGTCCTTGAAAAGATAAGGATGTCGTCGATGAATACGATGACGAAGACGTCCAGATACTCCTCGAACACCCGATTCATCAAGGCCATGAATGCCGAGGGTGCATTCGTGAGCCCGAACGGCATCACGGTAAACTTGTATAACCCATATCTGAAGCTGAAGGCCGTCTTCGGGATGTCCTCCTCCCGAATACGAAGATGGTAGTACTCTGACCTCAAATCCAACTTTGATAACCAATGGGCTCCCTCCAGCTGGTCAAATAGCTCGTCTATCCTTGGTAAGGGATAAGTATTCCGGACTATCAACCTGTTCAGGGCCCGGTAATTTATGCACAGTCGAAGGGTCCCGTCATTCTTCTTAACGAACAGAACCGGAGCTCCCCATGGTGAAGAGCTAGGGCGAACAAACCCGACCTCCACTAACTCCTAAAGCTTGCTTTAGAATTCTACCAACTCCTTTGGGTCCATTCGATAGGGAGCTCTGGATACCAGCTTAGCCCCCGGTATGAGCTTAATCTGAAAGTCCTTCTCTCGGTGCGGGGGTAGACCTGGTAGATTCTCCGGAAACACGTTGGCGAAGTCCCGCACTACTGGAATATCTGAAATGGAGTCCTTGGTCACGAACGCCTCAAAAAGGACCTAATAAACTTATCCCCCCTGCAGGTGGGCCTTAATGGCCTGCACTGACGATAATAAGGTACGAGGTGCTGGTATAATACCTTCGATGACAATGAAGAAGTCGCCGTGCCTCACAGTGATCCTCTTCGCCACGTAGTCGATCTGGGCATGGTTCCAGCACAGCCAAGTCATGCCCAGGATCAGATCGTAATCTGGCATCTTCATAATCATCGCTGGTGCCTCAAATGCCTTCCCGCTGATCCTGGCTTCCATATTGCAATGAGCAGAGGTCATTATCTCTGATCCATCGGGTAGGCGCACCCTCATCATCTTCCCGGTGAATGGCTCCACACCTTCCAGTCCTTTCACGAAATCCTCTGACACGAACGAATGCGAAGCACCAGTGTCGAAGAGGGTGTGAGCGGGCTTGCCGCTAATGAAGACAATGCCTGGGGTAATTAAGTGTCTTAGTATATATATATGTATTTTTTTATAGTTGACTTCTCTTAATTTCTAACTAGGTTATATCTAGAATACTAGTTTATATGAAGATAACTTAAAAGTACTGCCATACCTGCGATAACCTGCTCCGGGTTTCGGGGCTGTGTCAGGTCTAGAGCATACACCTGCTCCCTCTCTGGCCTGCGGACTCGATCCTGAAATCCTCGTCCTCGGTCCTATCCTCGTCCGCCAAACTGCCGGGGAGGTGGAGCGCCCTGATGTGCTGATGTGGGTGCTCGCCTCATAGGGCAGTTCCTCTTGATATGCCCCGGCTGGTTGCACTGATAGCATACCGGTGGCTGCTCAGCTGTCCTTGGCATTTCCAGCATCTGTATAGGCTGGGGAGCCAGTACCCCCTGACTCCTCTACTCCTGCCCAAACTCATGACGAGGCTGATCCTCGTTCCTTCTCTCCCCAATAACCTGGCCCCGAGGACGGTCTCTACGACCTCCAATCACTGTATCATCAGCCGGTCTCTTCCGACTCTTCACTGTAAGCTGATCCGCCTCTCTCTTCTTAGCCATCTCTAGAATCCTGGCCAGACTCCCCTCTGAGATGAAAAGGAGGGTCTGTCTCATGTCGTCTTGCAGCCCCTTATAAAACCTCCGGGCATAGCCAGCATTGTCTAACTGATAAGCGTCCACATAACGGGCCAGGTGAGTGAACTCCTAATAGTACTCCACCACAGTCCTGTTCCCCTGCCTCAATCGCAGGAACCTATCCTCCAGGTCATCCCTCGCCAACTGAGGTACAAAATGTCTCAGGAGCGCTGCTCTGAACTCCTCCCAAGTAATATCAGCGCAATCCATCCCCGCAAAGGTGGTGTCAAGCTGAGACTTCTACCACCTCTTTCCGTGTGACTCTAGGCAGGAGACCACCAAAGCAACTGCCTCCTCAGTGGGGCATCGAATCCCTGCCAGCATCTCGTAAATGGTGTCCAACCATTCCTCCATACGTACTGCAGACTCCATCCCCCGGTAAGCTGGAGGGGAAAGTCCCCGGAAGACAGTCATCCAATTGGCCCCGGGGTTTGGCTGTGGAGCCGGGGCTTGCTGAGCTCTAAAGGCCCCCAGAATGGCAGTCAGTGTTTGCCCCATCTCTGTCTGCTGGAACGGAGCTGGAGCCGGCAGAGGCGGGACCACATTCGAAGCCTGGGGTGTCCCCTGCTGTGATGTAGGGTTCGTCGCAGGCTACAAGTAAAAATTCCGTTTGTTAGAGAGCGAATGATTGGAATTTTTAAGAAGGGATAGGATGGACTTTCACATGTGATTTCCCTTATGGGAACACCACTGCTTCCGCTGCTAGTTTGTCCGCAAACTAAGCTCGCATGGGGGTGGCCTGAGATTTTGTGGACTACTTCTCTTTCGATCGAGGTCCCCTCTGATACCACTTGTAAGACCCCTTTTTTTTTCTTTTTAAACACCGGGGTCTTAGCCCAGAACTGCTGCTTTGCGGAGGCACCTACTCACGGGAAGGCCGCCACTACAAAATGCCAATTCTGTCGGCCCCTTTCGATCATGAGAGAGAGAAGTAATTTATACATAAATGTAAACAAGTCCACAGAAGCATGTAAATAAAAGTGAAATCATATCCAGTCCATCAGTAGATAATAACAGATAATAGATAATAGAAGTACTACAAGATACGGTTAAGATGAAATATAGATATACGGGCTCGAGCCCGGTACATCAGAGTCCTCACTACAAGTCACTCATCGCAGAAAACTATAAAAGTACTAATCACTCACGGAGCTGGTCGCAGGTGCACCGGTGCTTGACTGACCCACCTCCATGCGCACCGTACTCCGCTGGTGCTGGTCCCTAGACTGCTGGTCCCTGTCTCCCATCCAGAGTTCCTGTAATGTTATGGTTCGAAAACCATTAGTCATAAAGACTAAGCCCTATCATCCCCTACCCCTCCCCCTACGGCTCCTAAGCACCGAGCAGAGAGGTGGAAAGGGAAGCTACAAAAGTGGAGAATAATCAAGCAGGTGACAGGGAAGTTATTCTAACATCTTTCTAGAACAAAGTACAACTAGAAATTCTATGGTAGTAAGTGGTAAAGAAGAGAAGTAGTAAGTAGCAATTGTATAAAAAGGCAGCTAGAGAACAGTAAGTAAAGAAGCAAGTAAATAAGTAGGTAACCTTAACGTATATGAATGCACATACAAACTTATAAGTTAAGGGGTCTTCTGCAAGGCTCCCATCGTATAAAAAGTCTCATACCGATTTATACATTGGGGTGTCGGTTGTATGCAAATATGAGTGTAGTGATATGCTATGCCATGATTCATGCAAGTGCAACTCACACACATGACTCTATGCGCACAGACCTTTAGTTCCCCCTGTTCGGGCAGCTAGCTTGACTCCCAGGAATCTCCGTAGTGGCAAATGGAGACAGTGGGTCGGGTCCCCCACTCCTAGGCGGGCATCCACACTACCAGGCCTAGCCCTTCCGTATTCCCCTAGAAGAACACAACCTAGAGTATCCGCATACTACTGCTGGCTATACCCACCAGACTTTCTTTGGCTAAGTGTCCCACACCGCCGAGTCAATGTACCGATGCCGGTGTGAACGACAATCAGATATCGAAGACCCACCACCTTTATTCTGTACTCCAACCCTCGAGCCCTCGACTCCCCGGACTGTCCCGTCCGTGCATCTACCTTCAGAGCTACCGTCTGAATGGCAACCAAACCAATTATTCTACCTTCCTAGCAATTGGGGTGTATATGTGTGCAACCCTAATTATACTAGTTGCTCTTTAGATTATTATTTCTACAGTTTACATTAGCCCAGGACTGCCCCCGGTATTCCCCGTGAAGGGCTCTCAAAGGGCACTAGGAACTATGATGGTAGCTGAAGCCCAACGTTCCCTTTCGTAAGGCACTTATTGTTATTGGTTGATACCCATTACCCGATCCCTTTTTAAGTTACTTTAGATCTGGCTCTAGCGTATTAAGACTCTTCCACTGCTACTCGGGGTGGACGATCTTTCGTCGTTTTCGTACGCCCTTATCCTTAACCAGTCTCGCACTCTACCTATCCTGACCCCAATAATGGACTTAAACTTAGCTTGCCCTAACCAACCAGAAACTACCAAAATTCCATCTCCCAAAGTTCATTATCCGCTCTAGTTCAATTTTCGTGGTTTTACTATATGCCGACCATCCTAAGATACGTGAGGAGTATAAGGGGAGGTACTCCAAATTGTCTTCTGAATCTCCTATAATATTTACTAGAGGTCTATCGTGACATAATATAGCTAAGACCAAGATTTCCCAATTTTCCTATTTATCGGGCATTTAATTTATTTATTCTAAGATTCTGAATGCCCTAGTATGAACATGAAGTGCACTAATGACCCAACAATAAATCATCATAAATTCAGTAAAATTCCAATGAGACATTTAAACAGCAATTCCAAGTTTTGAGAAATTCCAGAGGTGTTTAGGCCTATATTTCCTAATTTACCATTTTAGGCCATTTCTACTATATTATGAAGGAAGTACTGTAAATATATATCCAAAAATCCCAAGAAAATTATATAAGCTTTATGGTGACCTAAAACCACCATAAACCAAGTCCCATTATTTTTCTCTAATATTTGGGCTCTGAATATATTTTAATGTAAAATGCTAATTTTTCCAGCTTAGTGAAGGAGATGCTATCTTTAATCATCTAAAATTCCATATAAAATTACAGGGTGACCAGCATAACTTTAAACACCCACTGACGAAATTTCATAATTTTTCAGACAGTAATTGGACATTATTTGTATTTTTGACTACATATCACAACTAGTATGTTAAAGAAATATGTACCCAAAATAATCCGTTAAAGTTTCCAAGAAAAATACAAAAGGTATAACATGCTGTAAGATGCCCTAATCCAAGGTTTCATAACATTCCAGTGCATAGAAATTCCAAAATCATCAAGATAAATATTTAGGGCACAATTAGAGTTGTAAATGAAGTACTGTATAAATTAACTCAAAAATCTCAACAAAATTATAACATTGTTATTTAAATTAGAAAATCACCCTGCTCCAATTTTACTTGATTTAAAGTTCATTTGACAGCATAATAATTCAAATTAAGGTTGGTGACCTAAACTAGGGTTAGGATTTTAGGTGGCTTTGCTGTCTCCAAATACCCTAAACTTTTGTCCAGGGAACTATACTGGCCCTATGGTTCTCTCCACCAAATTTTAAGTCAGTCCAAGGCCATTTGACCCCATGGCCTTCACAACCCCAAGAACCATCCTTATGGAATTTCTCTAGGGTTCTAGGGCAACCCTACACCAAACCACCCCAAACTCCCTTAGAGGGTGTGTCATGCCCTAAACAGCCATTGGGCAAAATATCAGCCTCTGTTGAGGTGATATGACCACTCAAATACCAAGGGGGTGTTTGATCCTAGATTATCCTATAAGGACCAACCTAGGGTTGGATAAAAAATTAATCAAAACATCTCCAAATAAGATGAAATTTTTACAAGAACCTTATGATAAACCCAGAAACCACTCACAAAAATTTGGGAGGGTTTTGAAGTCATTTAACCATCTAATTAAATTATGCTAGGATTATTGAATTTTTCCAAAAACTATAGAAAAATATTTTCAAGTTATTTTGACGACTGGATTGGAGTGGGGAATTTTTCTAAGGTCAAGACAGCACTATGGATAGACCTCACCAAAAAGGGTGTTGTGGTCTAACCAAGACTCCAAATCGAGTGAAATAAATTTTGAATTAAACTAGACTTCAAGGGCTACATTTTCTATATTAACCACTTTTTATGTTTCAGCTCCTACGGGCTATAATTTTCAGTTTCAACCTAGTATACAGTAAAGGGAATTAATTCCTAACTATACATTATATAATATAATTAAATGCTACTGTTCACCTTCTTCTTTACCCAAACCCGCACAGCATCAGAAAAATAAACACTTCCTGTAGCTTTTCTAAAGCTATTTCCTGGCCACCCAGCCGTCTCCCTGGCCAGCCACCACCACCACCACCTTTGTTGAGGTGAGGGCTACCGTCGGGCGGCGGCACGGCCGCCGGAGAGGCGGTTTCCGGCGAACCCGCCACCATGAATTTTTTGGAAAACCATGAAAATGCTCACCCAATCCGGCTCTTTTGAGCCCAATATCTCTCCTAATGATTTATAAGATCTATCCGCAGAAGAAGAGGGAGGGGAGAACCTTGTTCGCGGGCTGGAGGCGTGCAGACCGTCGGGAAGCCATTTGTGTAACATCCCATTTCCGGCTAGACCCCTAGGAGTCAGATTTGTCGTGACGGAACCCTAGGAAGCCCAGAATTGGAAATAAAGCGACCAGTATTGCGGGTCACGGGTTGGTCACGCCCGTGACCGGCCCGTCACGCCCGTGACCTGGGAGTGTCTACTTCGACGATCGTCGATCTCCACGAGACGATCGTCGAACGCGCTGTCTGGGCATGTCATGCCCGTGACCATGAGTGTCACGCCCGTGACCTAGGGCGTGACCAGCCTTCGACGATCGTCGACCTCAATTCGACGATCGTCGAGCTCGAAACTTGCCGTTCGGGCATGTCACGCCCGTGACCTGGAGGTCACGCCCGTGACCTAGGGCGTGACCCGCCTTCGACGATCGTCGATCTAAATTCGACGATCGTCGACCAGAAATTTGCCGTTCGGGCATGTCACGCCCGTGACCTAGAGGTCACGCCCGTGACCTAGGGCGTGACCAGCGTTCGACGACCGTCGATCTCAAGTCGACGATCGTCGACCAGATTTAACCGCCCTACGCTGTCACGCCCGTGACACAGGTGTCACGCCCGTGACCACCGATCGACGATCGTCGATCTCAGTTCGACGATCGTCGAACCCAGAATGGGCTACCCGGGGCTGTCACGCCCGTGACCTATGTGTCACGCCCGTGACATTGGCCGAAACGACGGTTCAGGCCCGAAATAATTCTAACACGCGTGGAAATAAATGCTGGTTTGGGAAGTTACACCAGGAGTAACTTCCGGCCGTTTTCCTTCGGTAATTATATGATAAATAAGGAAAAGGTGGTCCAATAGAAAATCGCCAGCTGGACACACCTGTTCAGTTCCGCCGTTTCTTATCCCTTCACCGTAACCGAAACGCTAAGGGGAAAATTCATGGACATAATGGCTTTTACCATTTCATCTTCCCACTTCCTGAGTTATAAAAGCTCACTTAGGGAAATAGGAGAAGGTTACACGCTCAAGTAAACGGAGCAGATCCTTGTTCTTGCTGTAAGAGGAGTTCAGCAACGCCACCACCGCGCCATGGCACCCCGTCGCTCTTCTCGCCTTCAAACCGCGAACAAGGTCCTCCTCTACTCCTTCTCTTTCATGGGTAGATCTTAGGATTCTTAGAAAGGAGATTCGCGCTCAACGGAGCCGGACCCGTCTCTCGTTTTCATGGGAAAACCATGAAAATGGTATTTTTGAGTTCGACGGAAACCGCCACCTCCGGCGGCCAAACCACCGCCGACCGATAGCCGTCGCCTCAACGGAGGTGGTGGTGGTGGTGGCTGGCCAGGGAAGTGACCGGCCGGCCGGCAACGGATCGCGGAAATGTTACAGGAAAAATGGCTTCCTGGTTCTGGTTTCGGGTTCTGAAGAAGATGAACAGTAGATTTAATATATAATACATAGATTATTATATAGTACATAATGGAAAATAGATTATTTGAATGTATTTTTGAGGCTGCAAAACGAGGCACTTGGAGGCCGATTTAGGAAAAATGACCAGACACAAAAGTTGTAGCCCTCGGGGTCTACTTTAATTTAAAGTTGATTTTATTCAATTTGGGTGAGTGGTTTGAACACAGCACTCATTTTGGTGGGATCAAGACCTAGGTTAACCAGAAATTAAAATGGTTGCCCACGGTTCATAACATGTCCAAATGACTTGAAATTTGGACTGGAGGTCTATAATATGTATATCGAGAGGCTGTCCAAAAATGAAAATTTTTGGAGAACTTTTGTCTAAAGTTTTTGTAAAAATTTAATAAACAATATAAAATTAATTAGGAGATGAAATTAAGCCCAAACTCCCCCAAATTTTGGGTGGTGGTCCCTGGCATCAATATTAAGATCTGTACAAAATTTCAACTCGATTGGTCTAGTTTTGAATAGGGAATTATCAAGTCCTAGATAGGCCTTGGTGAGGGGTACTTTTGGGAAAAGTACAATTGGAGATGGATTGGACAAATCTCCTCAAGAGAGGCTGAAGTTGTCGGCCACTGATTTGTTGAGTCTATGTCTACCCTCTTGGGTAACATGGTGTGGCTTAGGGTGGATTTTACCCTAAGAGATTGGCTCAACTCCAACGGGTGGGAGTTTGAGGTTTGTGAAGGACATAGGAGCAAAAGCTCTTGTATGCCCTTGAAATTTGGAGGAGAGGGGGAGGATATGATGAAAACCCTTTGGTTGAAATAGTGAAGGAATTGGAGATAGTTAGGTACCTCGAAAGTTGAGATTTTGGAATAGGATAAACATGTAATTTAATTATTTTAAGCACTAAATCTAATCCAAAAATTATGAAACTCAGGAGGAGGGAGTTTTTAGGATGTATTAGACTTATGGTAATTTTTCTGGAATTTTATGATTAATATATATTATACTTCATGTGTTAAAGAATTATTAGCCCAATTTGTTGTTTCAATTATTTGGAGGCTTTACATTAATTATAATCAGTTAAAATTCTGGATTTAGATCTTGAGTAGTAGAACATTGATCCCTGAATTTGTATAGAATTTTATGTTGAGTAAATCTAGTACTTTATTCACAAATGATAGAAAGGGCTTTTATGTTTAAAAAAATTATTATGGATAGAACACTTACTGGAAAATTATGAAACTTAGCCAGTGCAAATTTTAGGACTTAATCTTCATGTCATAAATTAGTTAGAATTTTTGGAAGAACATTTTCTGTACTTGATTCATAAACTATAGAAATTAGAGATTAATTCCAAAATAGTTTACATGTCATTTTGATGATAGAAAAATTATGATACTTAGGATTTAGCCTCCTGAGATAACCTACTAATTAGCATAAATTTGCTGGACATCTTGCATGAATAGTTAGGGTAGTTCATGTTCAAACCGGTAGTCCTTGGATTTTTGGGGAATTTAATTAAATGCCAAATAAATTAGGAAAATTTCCATTTTCTGGACTTAGGTCATTTATGTCATGGTAAGTCTCCAGTAAATAATTTAGGGCATTTGGATGAGTAATGGATCATTTCATAACCCGTTCGACATGTAGCCTAGGTAGGTTTGCTTTTAGTAAATTGTGAAATGCAATAGGACGTGATCTGAGGAAGATATTAAGAGTAGTGAGTAGTGGTGTTAGTTAGAGTTAAGAGGTGCTCGGGTTTGGCGAAAGATCGCCTTTCCCGAACAGTGGAAGGTTTAAAAATCACCCTAGGATAGTCTATCGTAATATGAGAAGGGAATCGGGCTAAGGGAAAACAACCAATAACAATAAGTGCCTTGCGAAAGGGAACTTCGGGCCGTAATGCACCGTCTTGGTTCCTAGTGCCCCTTGAGAGCCCTTCACGGGTATACCGGGGGCAGTCCTGGGCTAACGTAAACTGTAATAACAAATCGACAAGAGTAACTTAGTAACTAGGGCTGCACTCTTCACAACACTATTGGCACAGGATGGTTGATTTGGAAACGGACGGATGGTCCGGGGAGCTTCGGCTCGGTTGGTTTGGAGACGGACGGGATGGTCCGGGGAGCTTCGGCTCGGTTGGTTTGGAGACGGACGTTTTGGTCCGGGGAGCTTCGGCTCGGTTTTGTGTGCTTACGATTTAACTTGCATGTGCATAAAATAGGAAAAGGTAAGGTGGTGGGTCTTTCGATAGCGGGGAGTTCGATTGCACCGACACCGATATCGTTGACTCGGCGGGGTGATTAGCACTCCGCCAACAGAAGTCCGGTGCGCCAGCCGGCAAGAGTACGCAGGCGTCCGCTTAGTGCACCAAGCGTTGAGGCGTACGATAGGTCAGACCAGTGGTGCTTTTACTACTGGTTTTGAGGTGGGCGAGGCCCAACCCACCGCTTCCGTCTGCCACTACGGAGGTATCCTGGGAGGTAACGGCTCCGAAAGGGGGAACTAAAGGTCTGTGTGCACAGAGTCGGGTGTGTGAGTTGCACTGCATGACATAACATACCCACCATATAGTTGCATTTCATAATCATTCATAACAACCTCGACACCTAAAGTATAAGTGGAATGGGACGCTTATACATTAGGACCTGCAAAACGACCCCTTGGTCTATAAGTTTGTGTGGGCAAGTTTATAAATCAAAGGTTATTTTCAATATATAATAACCCCTGCTGTTTGATAACCGACACCCCAAGGTATAAGTGGTATGGGACACTTATACGATGGGAGCCTTGTAAAAGATCCCTTTGCTTATGTGTTCTCGCATAAGTGAAGGTTTAAATTCATTTAATTGCTTTTCTTACTGCTAGACCTATTACAACAACTTATTAACTGCTCACCTAATACAACTTGCTAGATTAGTTTCCGCTGCCATCTGTTTTCATGTTAATCTCCACCTTCATGTCCTTCCCTTTCTTCCTCTCCGCTCGGTACCTAGGAGCCATGGGGGAAGGGGTAGGGGATGATAGGGCTTAGTCTTTATGACTAACGGTTTTCGAACCGCATCATTTAGGGGATCGTGGAGCCCAGCATGGAGGAGCAGCCCCAGAGATCGGTGCGCCTAGAGATGGGGCAGTCTAGCTCCGGAGTTCACACAGCCAGGACCGTGAGTCTCGATCCTTGAGTAGTTTACTGTTTCGCTTCCGCATGAGAGACTTGTAGTGAGGACATTTTGTACCGGGCATAAGCCCGTATTTACAGTACTCTGATGTTTCTGTGGACACTCCCTTCGTGGAGTTTTATTATATATATGTGATTTTTATTATTGTGGACTGATTACTCTTACTTCAATAATTGTGCTACTTCCTGTGATCGAAATTGGCCGGCAGAATCGGCGCCTTGTGGTGATGACCCTTCAGGACGTGAAGGAGTCACCGCAAAGCGGCGGTTCTGGGCCTAAGACCCCGGGTTTGAAAAGAAAAAAAAAAGGGGGTCTTACAAGTGGTATCAGAGGAAACATCGATCAGAAGGAAGTAGCAGTCCACAAACCCTCGGTCACCCCCGCTCGAGTTTAGTTTGGGGACAAACTAAGCAGCGGAAGCAGTGGTGTGCCCATATGGGGATCACATATAATTTGTCCACCTTTAGGTAATATTTGAACGTTTTTCTCAGCATGTGTTTTCGTTGCGCAGCCTCCAGCACAGCCTACGCCACAGGGCGGAGTTCAGCAGACTCAGGGAGTTGCACCACCTCCACCGGTCCCCACCCCTTTCCTTCAGTCAGACATGGGACAGACCCTGACTGCCATTCTGGAGGCCTTCAGGGCCCAGCAGGTTCCGGTCCCGCAGCCCAATCTGGGGGCCAACTGGCTCAGCATCTTCCGGGGTCTTTCTCCCCCGTCCTATCTGGGGACAGAGTCGGCTGTTCGGACGGAGGAATGGCTGGATATCATGTACGAGAGGCTGACCGGGATTCGGTGTCCATGGGAGGAGAAGGTGGCTCTGGTTGTCTCCTGCCTGGAGTCCCATGCAAAGAGGTGGTGGAAGACGCTGTTGGACACGACCTTTGCTGATAGGGAGGTTGCGGAGATCACTTGGGAGGAGTTCAGGGCCGCACTGCTGGAGCATTTCGTTCCGCAGTCGGCTAGGGATGATTTGGAGGAGCGGTTCTTACAGCTGAAGCAGGGTACTCGGACCGTGGTGGAGTACCATCGAGAGTTTGACCACCTGGCTCGATACGCAGATTCCTACCAGCTGGACGAGGCAGGGTATATAAGGAGGTTCTACAAGGGCCTATGTGAGGACTTGAGGGAGGCCCTCTTGTTTGTATCTGACGGGCCCATCTCCCGGATTTTGGAGATGGCCAAAAGGATTGAGGCAGATTGGCACACCACCCGGGGCCGGAAACGGCCAGCAGAGGATCAGGGATGAAGAGGAAGGAATGACCAGCGGCGAGGTGCTGTACCTGAGGGGAGGAGGACAGAGGACCAGCCTCGTCAGGACGTGAGGCCGGAGCCGAGGGAACAGGTGGTATTGGCCCCTCCACCCCTTCGGATGCAGGAGATGCCGAGACCCAGGGGAATGGCGTATCCCCCAGAGTGCTACTTTTGTCATCAGATTGGGCACATTCGGAGGAACTGCCCCATGAGGGGGGCACCACCTCCAGCACATCAGGGCGGCCCACCAGCTCAGCATTACGGAGGCCGAGGACGCGGCCGCGGTCGAGGATACCAGGGGGAAGATCGTAGACAGGGAAGAGAGCAGGTATATGCCTTGGACCTTGCACAGCCGCGGAATCCAGAGCAGGTCATCGCAGGTATGCCGAAATGCTTCTTTGTTTTCATAGAATTTCCCCTTTAAGTTGTTAAAACTTTGAATCGCACTAGATTGATAGCAAGGAAAGTAAAAACTCATTATAGAACCCTAAGAAAATCTAATCACCCCAGGTATAGTCTTCATCAGCGGCAAGCCTGCCCGCACGCTGTTCGATACTGGAGCTACTCACTCCTTTGTGTCGGAGTCGTTCGTGGAAGGACTGGAAGGTGTGGAGCGGTTCACAGGCTCGAGGATGAGGGTGCGACTACCGGATGGATCTGAGCTCCTTACCACGGATCACTGCAATATGGAGGCGGAGATTGGTGGAAAAGCGTTCGAGGCTCCAGCGACGATACTGAAGCTGACGGACTACGACCTGATCCTGGGCATGGTATGGCTGCATTGGAACTATGCCCAGATTGACTGCCAGGCAAAGAGGATCACCGTGAGACACGGGGACTCTTTCATTACCATCGAAGGTATAAGACCTGTCTCTCGTATACTCTTATCTTCGGTACAGGCCGTCAAGGCCCATCTGCAGGGAGAGGAGGTCTATCAGATTCTTTTTGAGATGGCGAAGGTTAAAGAGTCGGTGACAGACATCCCGGTGGTGCGAGATTTCGCTGACATCTTTCCGGAGAAACTGCCAGGACTACCACCACACCGAGAGCAGGATTTTCAGATTCAGCTTGTGCCGGGGCCAAGCCGGCGTCTAGGGCCCCTTATCGGATGGCCCCAAAGGAGTTGGCAGAGTTTCGGACTCAGTTGCAGGAATTAGTTGAGGCAGGTTTTGTTAGACCGAGTTCCTCGCCATGGGGAGCTCCGGTCCTGTTCGTGAAGAAGAAGGATGGGACACTCCGCCTGTGCATCGATTATCGAGCACTAAACAGGCTGACCGTCCGGAATACCTATCCGCTCCCACGGATAGACGAATTATTCGACCAGCTGGAGGGGGCCCATTATTTCTCGAAGCTGGACTTGAGATCAGGATACTACCAGCTGCGGATCCAGGAGGAGGATATCCCGAAGACGGCCTTTAGTAGCAGATATGGCCTGTATGAGTTCACCGTGATGCCCTTTGGGCTCACGAATGCTCCGTCGGCGTTCATGAGTCTCATGAATAGGGTTTTTGAGGCCTACTTGGATGTGTTCATCATAGTATTCATAGACGACATCCTGATCTACTCTAGGACGGAGGAGGAGCACACCCGACATCTGGCATTGACCTTGGAGAGGTTGCGGGAGCATCGCCTTTATGCAAAATTTAGCAAGTGTCAGTTCTGGTTGAAGGAGGTGGCCTTCCTAGGCCACATCATCAGCGGAGCCGGGTTATCAGTAGATCCAGCAAAAGTTCGGGCAGTTCGCGATTGGCCGCAGCTGAGGACAGCCACCGATGTATGCAGTTTCTTGGGACTTGCCGGTTACTACCGGAAGTTCGTGGAGGGGTTCTCTCGGATTGCCCTCCCCCTCACATCTTTGACGAAGAAGGAGGCACCTTTTGTTTGGACCCCGCAGTGCCAGGCGGCTTTCCAGGAGCTGAAGGACCGACTCATCTTGGCCCCTATCCTGGCCCTTCCATCCGGAAGGGAGGGATTCCAGGTGTATACCGACGCATCATACCAGGGGATGGGAGCGGTGCTGATGCAGAACGGACATGTCATAGCATATGCCTCCCGCCAGCTGAAGACCCATGAGAGGAACTACCCGGTGCACGACCTCGAGATGGGAGCGGTCGTTTTTGCTCTGAAGGTCTGGCGTCATTACCTTTATGGAGTCTACTGCGACATCTTCTCCGATCACAAGAACTTGAAATACGTGGACACTCAGAAGGAGCTGAATATCAGGCAGAGGCGCTGGGTGGAGTTCTTAGCAGATTATCAGTATGAGATGCACTACCACCCAGGGAAGGCAAACGTGGTGGCCGACGCGTTGAGCCGGAGAGCGGCCACTTCCGAAGCTGGGCCCCAGGTTATGTCTATGGAGCTGGTCCAGTCATTCAGAGACATGCAGATATCCCTAGTGTCCGAGGATGACCCAGATCTGTATAGGGAGTATCTGGCATCGATAGTGGCCATTGACGATATTCGGGATCGCATTCGGGACGGACAGAGGACAGATGCGGGGGCAGAGCCGATGTTCCGAGCTTTGGAGGAAGGTTCGACAGGAGATTATTCCCTGAGAGATGGTTTGCTCCACTTCAGAGGCAGAGTATATATACCCGCAGGAGGTCAGATCCGAGAGGATATCTTGACGGAGGCGCATTGTAGCCGGTACTCCGTGCACCCGGGGATCACAAAGATGACCGCTGATCTGAAGAGGACGATGTTTTGGCCGGGCATGAAGAAGGACATTACGTACTTCGTGACCCGTTGCGAGGCGTGTCAGTTGGTGAAGGCGGAGTGCAGGAACCCCGCAGGACTGTTGCAGCCACTCCCGGTGCCGGAGTGGAAGTTCGACGACATAGCGATGGATTTTATACATGGTCTTCCCCGGTCTCGGACAGGGAACGACTCGATTTGGGTGGTTGTCGATCGGCTGACGAAGGTGGCCCGCTTTATACCGATCAGAAAAGATGACTCGGTGGGAGTGCTGGTACGGAAGTTTGTGGAGCAGTATGTCCGATATCATGGCGTGCCCCGGACGATAGTGTCGGACCGCGATGGACGGTTTACATCCAGGGAGTGGCGGTCAGTGCAGGCATATCTGGGCACCCGGTTGACTTTTAGCACGGCCTTCCACCCTCAGACGGACGGGCAGACCGAGCGCACCAACAGGACCTTGGAGGACTTACTACGGCTGTGTATACTAGACCGAGGGGAGCCGTGGGAGAAGACGTTACCCTTGGTCGAGTTCTCCTACAATAATAGCTACCAGTCCAGCATCAGGATGGCGCCTTATGAGGCCT
Source organism: Platanthera zijinensis (assembly GCA_039513925.1). NCBI lineage: Eukaryota > Viridiplantae > Streptophyta > Magnoliopsida > Asparagales > Orchidaceae > Platanthera > Platanthera zijinensis. Next base: position 172,011,668 of record CM077081.1, on the reverse strand, counting down.
TGTATGGAAGGAAATGTAGGACCCCGCTTTCTTGGGTTCAGGACGAGGATCCGAAGCTGCTGGGATCGGATTTCGTTGAAGACACCGAGGCTCAGGTGAGGCTGATCAGAGATAGGATGCTGGAGGCGCAGAGCAGACAAGCAAAATACTATGACGCTCGGCATCGTCAGGTGGAGTTCCGGGTAGGAGATCGAGTGTTCTTGAAGATCCGGCCCATGCACGGAGTCTCACGGGTGCGCGGTCAGAGGAAGAAACTCAGCCCTAGGTATATGGGCCCTTACCGGATCCTGGAGCGGATCGGACCATTAGCCTACAGGCTAGAGTTGCCACCAGAGCTGGCAGCTCTACACGACGTCTTCCACATCTCTTCGCTGAGAAGGGCTCTACTACGCCCGGAGCAGCGAATTTTGACCACAGAAGGGCCGGTAGCTTCAGACCGATCGGTTCACTTGGAGCCGGTTCGGATCGATGACAAAGGAGTGCGGATCTTGCGCCGCAAGAAGATTCCCTTAGTCAAGGTTCTGTGGAGAAATCACGGTCAGGAGGAGCACACCTGGGAACCGCAGGATCTGATGAGGCAAAGATACCCGGAGTTGTTCAGTCAGGTACATCTCACCACCTCTCGGTATACTATAAACTGCCTTCTTGTTTTGGAATGTTAAGACTAGACAAGGGAAATCTAGGACCTAGGCATGCACACTTAATCAGAATGGTAGGGGCTAATCTTTTGTTTATTGGGGAGATTGTCTTCGTTATCAAACGAACGGTCGCCTGAACCCAATAGAAAGATCGAATGGGATGTTACAAGATTGATTCGTTCCGATAGAAATCCCCGTAGGCTCAACCTCAATTTCGGGGATGAAATTTTTGTTTTGTTTATTGGGATTTGTAACATCCCATTTCCGGCTAGACCCCTAGGAGTCAGATTTGTCGTGACGGAACCCTAGGAAGCCCAGAATTGGAAATAAAGCGACCAGTATTGCGGGTCACGGGTTGGTCACGCCCGTGACCGGCCCGTCACGCCCGTGACCTGGGAGTGTCTACTTCGACGATCGTCGATCTCCACGAGACGATCGTCGAACGCGCTGTCTGGGCATGTCACGCCCGTGACCATGAGTGTCACGCCCGTGACCTAGGGCGTGACCACCCTTCGACGATCGTCGACCTCAATTCGACGATCGTCGAGCTCGAAACTTGCCGTTCGGGCATGTCACGCCCGTGACCTGGAGGTCACGCCCGTGACCTAGGGCGTGACCCGCCTTCGACGATCGTCGATCTAAATTCGACGATCGTCGACCAGAAATTTGCCATTCGGGCATGTCACGCCCGTGACCTAGAGGTCACGCCCGTGACCTAGGGCGTGACCAGCGTTCGACGACCGTCGATCTCAAGTCGACGATCGTCGACCAGATTTAACCGCCCTACGCTGTCACGCCCGTGACACAGGTGTCACGCCCGTGACCACCGATCGACGATCGTCGATCTCAGTTCGACGATCGTCGAACCCAGAATGGGCTACCCGGGGCTGTCACGCCCGTGACCTATGTGTCACGCCCGTGACATTGGCCGAAACGACGGTTCAGGCCCGAAATAATTCTAACACGCGTGGAAATAAATGCTGGTTTGGGAAGTTACACCAGGAGTAACTTCCGGCCGTTTTCCTTCGGTAATTATATGATAAATAAGGAAAAGGTGGTCCAATAGAAAATCGCCAGCTGGACACAACTGTTCAGTTCCGCCGTTTCTTATCCCTTCACCGTAACCGAAACGCTAAGGGGAAAATTCATGGACATAATGGCTTTTACCATTTCATCTTCCCACTTCCTGAGTTATAAAAGCTCACTTAGGGAAATAGGAGAAGGTTACACGCTCAAGTAAACGGAGCAGATCCTTGTTCTTGCTGTAAGAGGAGTTCAGCAACGCCACCACCGCGCCATGGCACCCCGTTGCTCTTCTCGCCTTCAAACCGCGAACAAGGTCCTCCTCTACTCCTTCTCTTTCATGGGTAGATCTTAGGATTCTTAGAAAGGAGATTCGCGCTCAACGGAGCCGGACCCGTCTCTCGTTTTCATGGGAAAACCATGAAAATGGTATTTTTGAGTTCGCCGGAAACCGCCACCTCCGGCGGCCAAACCACCGCCGACCGATAGCCGTCGCCTCAACGGAGGTGGTGGTGGTGGTGGCTGGCCAGGGAAGTGACCGGACGGCCGGCAACGGATCGCGGAAATGTTACAGGAAAAATGGCTTCCTGGTTCTGGTTTCGGGTTCTGAAGAAGATGAACAGTAGATTTAATATATAATACATAGATTATTATATAGTACATAATGAAAAATAGATTATTTGAATGTATTTTTGAGGCTGCAAAACGAGGCACTTGGAGGCCGATTTAGGAAAAATGACCAGACACAAAAGTTGTAGCCCTCGGGGTCTACTTTAATTTAAAGTTGATTTTATTCAATTTGGGTGAGTGGTTTGAACACAGCACTCATTTTGGTGGGATCAAGACCTAGGTTAACCAGAAATTAAAATGGTTGCCCACGGTTCATAACATGTCCAAATGACTTGAAATTTGGACTGGAGGTCTATAATATGTATATCGAGAGGCTGTCCAAAAATGAGAATTTTTGGAGAACTTTTGTCTAAAGTTTTTGTAAAAATTTAATAAACAATATAAAATTAATTAGGAGATGAAATTAAGCCCAAACTCCCCCAAATTTTGGGTGGTGGTCCCTGGCATCAATATTAAGATCTGTACAAAATTTCAACTCGATTGGTCGAGTTTTGAATAGGGAATTATCAAGTCCTAGATAGGCCTTGGTGAGGGGTACTTTGGGGAAAAGTACAATTGGAGATGGAGTGGACAAATCTCCTCAAGAGAGGCTGAAGTTGTCGGCCACTGATTTGTTGAGTCTATGTCTACCCTCTTGGGTAACATGGTGTGGCTTAGGGTGGATTTTACCCTAAGAGATTGGCTCAACTCCAACGGGTGGGAGTTTGAGGTTTGTGAAGGACATAGGAGCAAAAGCTCTTGTATGCCCTTGAAATTTGGAGGAGAGGGGGAGGATATGATGAAAACCCTTTGGTTGAAATAGTGAAGGAATTGGAGGTAGTTAGGTACCTCGAAAGTTGAGATTTTGGAATAGGATAAACATGTAATTTAATTATTTTAAGCACTAAATCTAATCCAAAAATTATGAAACTCAGGAGGAGGGAGTTTTAGGATGTATTAGACTTATGGTAATTTTTCTGGAATTTTATGATTAATATATATTATACTTCATGTGTTAAAGAATTATTAGCCCAATTTGTTGTTTCAATTATTTGGAGGCTTTACATTAATTATAATCAGTTAAAATTCTGGATTTAGATCTTGAGTAGTAGAACATTGATCCCTGAATTTTTATAGAATTTTATGTTGAGTAAATCTAGTACTTTATTCACAAATGATAGAAAGGGCTTTTATGTTTAAAAAAATTATTATGGATAGAACACTTACTGGAAAATTATGAAACTTAGCCAGTGCAAATTTTAGGCCTTAATCTTCATGTCATAAATTAGTTAGAATTTTTGGAAGAACATTTTCTGTACTTGATTCATAAACTATAGAAATTAGAGATTAATTCCAAAATAGTTTACATGTCATTTTGATGATAGAAAAATTATGATACTTAGGATTTAGCCTCCTGAGATAACCTACTAATTAGCATAAATTTGCTGGACATCTTGCATGAATAGTTAGGGTAGTTCATGTTCAAACAGGTAGTCCTTGGATTTTTGGGGAATTTAATTAAATGCCAAATAAATTAGGAAAATTTCAATTTTCTGGACTTAGGTCATTTATGTCATGGTAAGTCTCCAGTAAATAATTTAGGGCATTTGGATGAGTAATGGATCATTTCATAACCGGTTCGACATGTAGCCTAGGTAGGTTTGCTTTTAGTAAATTGTGAAATGCAATAGGACGTGATCTGAGGAAGATATTAAGAGTAGTGAGTAGTGGTGTTAGTTAGAGTTAAGAGGTGCTCGGGTTTGGCGAAAGATCGCCTTTCCCGAAGAGTGGAAGGTTTAAAAATCACCATAGGATAGTCTATCGTAATATGAGAAGGGAATCGGGCTAAGGGAAAACAACCAATAACAATAAGTGCCTTGCGAAAGGGAACTTCGGGCCGTAATGCACCGTCTTGGTTCCTAGTGCCCCTTGAGAGCCCTTCACGGGGTATACCGGGGGCAGTCCTGGGCTAACGTAAACTGTAATAACAAATCGACAAGAGTAACTTAGTAACTAGGGCTGCACTCTTCACAACACTGTTGGCACAGGATGGTTGATTTGGAAACGGACGGATGGTCCGGGGAGCTTCGGCTCGGTTGGTTTGGAGACGGACGGGATGGTCCGGGGAGCTTCGGCTCGGTTGGTTTGGAGACGGACGTTTTGGTCCGGGGAGCTTCGGCTCGGTTTTGTGTGCTTACGATTTAACTTGCATGTGCATAAAATAGGAAAAGGTAAGGTGGTGGGTCTTTCGATAGCGGGGAGTTCGATTGCACCGACACCGATATCGTTGACTCGGCGGGGTGATTAGCACTCCGCCAACAGAAGTCCGGTGCGCCAGCCGGCAAGAGTACGCAGGCGTCCGCTTAGTGCACCAAGCGTTGAGGCGTACGATAGGTCAGACCAGTGGTGCTTTTACTGGTTTTGAGGTGGGCGAGGCCCAACCCACCGCTTCCGTCTGCCACTACGGAGGTATCCTGGGAGGTAACGGCTCCGAAAGGGGGAACTAAAGGTCTGTGTGCACAGAGTCGGGTGTGTGAGTTGCACTGCATGACATAACATACCCACCATATAGTTGCATTTCATAATCATTCATAACAACCTCGACACCTAAAGTATAAGTGGAATGGGACGCTTATACATTAGGACCTGCAAAACGACCCCTTGGTCTATAAGTTTGTGTGGGCAAGTTTATAAATCAAAGGTTATTTTCAATATATAATAACCCCTGCTGTTTGATAACCGACACCCCAAGGTATAAGTGGTATGGGACACTTATACGATGGGAGCCTTGTAAAAGATCCCTTTGCTTATGTGTTCTCGCATAAGTGAAGGTTTAAATTCATTTAATTGCTTTTCTTACTGCTTGACCTATTACAACAACTTATTAACTGCTCACCTAATACAACTTGCTAGATTAGTTTCCGCTGCCATCTGTTTTCATGTTAATCTCCACCTTCATGTCCTTCCCTTTCTTCCTCTCCGCTCGGTACCTAGGAGCCATGGGGGAAGGGGTAGGGGATGATAGGGCTTAGTCTTTATGACTAACGGTTTTCGAACCGCATCATTTAGGGGATCGTGGAGCCCAGCATGGAGGAGCAGCCCCAGAGATCGGTGCGCCTAGAGATGGGGCAGTCTAGCTCCGGAGTTCACACAGCTGGGACCGTGAGTCTCGATCCTTGAGTAGTTTACTGTTTCGCTTCCGCATGAGAGACTTGTAGTGAGGACATTTTGTACCGGGCATAAGCCCGTATTTATAGTACTCTGATGTTTCTGTGGACACTCCCTTCGTGGAGTTTTATTATATATATGTGATTTTTATTATTGTGGACTGATTACTCTTACTTCAATAATTATGCTACTTCCTGTGATCGAAATTGGCCGGCAGAATCGGCGCCTTGTGGTGATGACCCTTCAGGACGTGAAGGAGTCACCGCAAAGCGGCGGTTCTGGGCCTAAGACCCCGGGTTTGAAAAAAAAAAAAAAAAGGGGGTCTTACAATTTGCGCGGTGGCGGCGTCGCCGGAAATTCTTCAACAGCAAGGGGAGGAATCTGAATCCGTTTAAACGAGTGTGTAACCTTCTCCTCTTGGTCTAAGGAGTCTTTTATAGATCAACAAGTGGGGAGGGGAAAGAGGTAAGCAATTATGGTCATGAAGGCTCCTCTTAATGGTGTTTCGGTTATGGTAGAGGCAGTTGAAATGCTGGAAGCGAAGAGGTGTTTGCCAGGTGGCGATTTCCTATTAGACCAACATTTCCTTATTTTATTAAATAATTAGAGTAGGAAACGGCCCATAAATACTCCTGGTGTAACTTCCCATAATCAAAATTGATTACGACGTCGGTTACCGAAATTTCCAGTCGGGCTGACGTTTCGGCCTTGGTCACGTGCGTGACACATAGGTCACGGGCGTGACAGGCCCGGGTGGCAAATTCTAAGTTCGACGATAGTCGAACTGAGATCGACGATCGTCAAAGGGTGGTCACGCCCTAGGTCACGGGCGTGATAAATGGGTCACGGGCGTGATAGGGTCATCGGGCAAATTCCACGCTCCGCGATCGTCTCGCTGAGATCGACGATTGTCGAAGGGGGTCACGCCCTTGGTCACGGGAATGACACCTGGGTCACTGGAGTGATAGGGCCATGATGCAAATTCTGCGCTTCGACGATCGTCCCGCTGAGATCGACGATCGTCGAAGGGGTCACGCCCTAGGTCACGGGCGTGACAAATAGGTCACGGGCGTGACAGGCCCGGGTTGAAAATTTTGCGCCCGACGATTGTCTCCCTGAGATCGACGATCGTCGAAGGAGTCACGCCCTAAGTCACGGGCGTGACGGGTCGGTCACGGGCGTGACCAACCCGTGACAAGAAATCTCGGTTGATGTATTTCAATTTTTGGGCTTCCTAGTGTTCTGTCACGACCAACCGACTCCTAGGGGTCTAGTCGGAAATGGGATGTTATAGGTAGTCTCTTGCTTGGAGTCTCACGCCAAGAGATGGTGGAAAACGTCACTTAACACGACCTTTGCGGATATGTAAATTGCAGAGATTACATGGGGGGAGTTCAGGGCAACGTTACTGGAGAATTTTGTTCCACAGTCGGCTAAGGATGAGCTGGAGTACCGGTTTTTACAGCTATAGCAGGGCACTAGGACGGTGGTGGAGTACCACCGAGAGTTCAACCACCTAGCCCGGTTTGTGGACTCGTATCAGTTAGACGAGGCTGGATATATCAAGAGATTCTACAAGGGCCTCCGAGAGGAGCTGAGGGATGCATTGCTGTTTGTATTTGAGGGGCCCATTTCCCGGATACTGGAGATGGCTAAACGGATAGAGGCTGATTGGCAAGCTACTCAGGGCCAGAAACAGCCAACGGAGGATCAAGGTCAAGGAGCAAGGAACAATCAGAGACGAGCCTGTGTCATGGACGGGAGAAGGGTCGAGGACCATCCTCGTTAGGAGGCAAGACAGGAGACAAGGGAGCTAGTGGTGGTGGCTCCACCACCTCTTTAAGCACGGGAGGGACAGAGACCCGGGGGAATGGCATATCCCCCGCTAGAGTGCTTCCACTGCCATCAGGTTGGTCACATCCGCAGAAATTTCCCCCTGAGGGTGGCACCCCCACCAGCACCACCGGCTGCCCAGCCAGTGCAGTATTTTGGAGGGCTAGGTCATGGCCAAGGATGAGGATACCAGGGTGGGGATCATAGACAAGGAAGAGAGCAGGTATATGCTTTGGACCTGGCACAGCCTTGGGATCCAGAGCAGGTTATAGCAGGTACGCTGCAATGTTTCGTTATTTTCATAAGATTCCCCTCTTGGTTGTTAAATTATAAAACTGCACTAGATAGAATAAATAGAAAAGAAAAACTCGTTATAGAATCCTAAGACATTTAATCACCCCAGGTATAGTCTTCATCAGCGGCAAGCCTGCCCGCACACTTTTCGATACCGGAGCTTCTCACTCCTTCATGTCGGAGACGTTCGTAGAAGGATTGGAAGGCGTGGAGTGATTCACGGGCTCGGTGATGAGGGTGCGACTACCCAATGGATCTGAACTCCTTACCTCGGACCACTGCAACATGGAGGTATAAATAGGTGGAAAGGCCTTTGAGGCTCCGGCGACGCTTTTGACGTTGATGGACTACGACTTGATCCTGGGCATGGTATGACTGCACTGGAACCATGCCCAGATTGAATTCCAAGCAAAGAGGATCAACGTGAGACACGGGGACTCTTTTATTATTATCAAAGGTATAAGACTTGCCTCCCGTATTCTCTTATCATCAGTTCAGGCTGTTAAGGCCCATCTACAGGGGGATAAGTTTATAAGGTTCTATTTGAGATGGCGGAGGTCAAGGAATCTGTGACAGACATTCTAGTAGTACGAGACTTTGCCGATGTTTTTCCAGAGAAGCTGTCAGGTCTACCTCCGCACCGGGAGCAGGACTTCAGGATACATCTTGTGTCGGGGGCCAAGCCGGCATCGAGGGCCCCTTATCGGATGGCCCCGAAAGTGTTGACATAGTTCCGAAATCAGTTGCAAGAATTAGTAGAGGCAGGGTTTGTCCGGCCAAGCTCTTCACCTTGGGGAGCCCCGGTGTTATTTGTCAAGAAAAAGGAAGGAAGTCTTCGCTTGTGTATTTATTATCGAGCGCTGAACAGACTGACGGTTCGTAATACATATCCGCTGCCATGGATTGAAGAGTTGTTCGATAAACTGGAAGGAGCACATTTCTTCTCGAAACTCGACTTAAGGTCAGGGTACTACCAGCTACGGATTCGAGAGGAGGACATTCTGAAGACCGCCTTCAGCAGTAGGTACAGACTGTACGAGTTTATAGTGATGCCCTTCGGGCTCACAAATGCACCTTCAGCATTTACGAGCCTCATGAATAGTGTATTCAAGGAGTATTTGGATGTATTCATCATCGTATTTATTGACGACATCCTCATCTACTCAAAGACGGAGGAGAAGTATACACGACACCTGATGTTGACTCTAGAGAGGCTATGGGAGCACAAGCTGTATGCGAAGTTTAGCAAATGCCAGTTTTGGTTAAAGGAGGTGGCCTTCTTAGGTAATATTATCAGCGGAGCGGGGTTGGCAGTAGATCCGACCAAGATTCAGGCAGTGCGGGACTGGCCACCATTGAAGACAGCCACGGATATACGAAGCTTCCTGGGACTTGCCAGATATTACCGGAAGTTCGTCGAAGGATTATCCCGAATTGCGCTCCCTCTTACTTTCTTGACGAAGAAGGAATCCCCTTTCGTTTGGACGCCACAGTGCGAAGCTAACTTTGTGGAGTTGAAAGGTCGGCTTACCTCGGCTCCAATTCTCGCTCTTTCGTCAGGAAGGGAGGGATTCTAGGTGTACACAGACGCCTCCTACCAGGGGATGGGTGCCGTTCTGATGCAGAACGGGCATGTGATAGCCTATGCCTCCCGGCAGCTAAAGATACATGAGAAGAACTATCACGTGCACGATCTAAAGATGGGTGCAGTGATTTTTGCTCTGAAGATTTTGCGAAACTATCTCTACGGGGTTCACTGTGACATCTTCTCAGATCACAGAAACTTGAAATACGTGGACACACAGAAGGAACTCAACATCAGACAGAGACGTTACGTGGAGTTCCTGTCGAATTACCAATACACCATTCACTACCACCCTGGGAAGGCGAAAGTGGTGGAAGATGCTTTGAGCCGAGTGGAGATACCTCAGGGAAGGGACCACAACTGATGTCCATGTAGCTAGTCCGGTCCTTCAGAGATATGCAGATATCCCTAGTGTCCAAGAATGATCCAGAGCTCTATATGGAGTATCTAGCATCGATGGTTGCCATAAATGACATTCGGGACCGCATCCGGGACGGACAAAAGACAGATGTATGGGCAGAGCTGATATTCCGAGCCTTGGAGGAGGGTTCGACAGGGGATTATTCCCATAGAGATGGATTGTTATATTTTAGAGGTAGGGTCTATATACCAGCAGGTGGTCAGATTCGAGAAGACATTATGGCAGAAGCGTATTGTAGTAGATATTCTATACACCCGGGGGTCACCAAGATGATGGCAGACTTGAAGAAGACGATGTTTTCGCCATGTATGAAGAAGGACATTACATACTTCGTGACTCATTGCGAGGCATGCCAACTATTTAAGGCGGAGTGCAGGAACCCCGCGGGATTACTATACCACTTCCGGTGCCGGAGTGGAAATTTGAGGACATCGCGATGGATTTCATTCATGGCCTCCCCCAATCACGGACGGGAAACGACTCGATTTGGGTCATCGTCGATCGGTTGACGAAGGTGGCCAGATTCATTCCGATCAGGAAGGATGATTCTGTGTAAGTACTAGTGCGGAGATTTATGGAGCAGTTTGTTCGATACCACGGGGTGCCCAGGATGATCATGTCAGATCGGGATGGCCGGTTCACTTCCAGGGAGTGGAGATCCGTGCAGGCTTACTTAGGTACGTGATTGACCTTCAGCACCGCATTCCATTCCCAGACGGATGTACGTGACAGAACACACCAATCGGACATTGGAGGACCTCCTGAGGCTATGCATATTGGACCGTGGGGAACCTTGGGAGAAGCTCTTACCACTTGTCGAGTTCTCCTATAACAACAGCTACCAGTCCATCATAAGGATGGCTCCTTATGAAGCCTTGTACGGAAGGAGATGTAGGACTCCGCTTTCATGGATTCAGGATGAGGATCCGAAGATGTTGAGATCAGATTTTGTCGAAGACACCGAGGCTCTGGTGAGACTAATACGGGACAGGATACTGGAAGCGCAGAGCAGACATGCTAAGTACTATGATGCCCGACATCGTCAGTTGGAATTTTAGGTGGGGGACCGAGTGTTTTTGAAGATCCGACCCATGCATGGAGTTTCACAGGTGCGTGGTCGGAAGAAGAAGCTCAGCCCTAGGTATATGGGCCCTTACAGGATCCGTGAGCGGATCGGGCCCCTAGCTTACAGGCTGGAGTTGCCCCCAGAACTTGTAGGTTTACACAACATGTTCCATATTTCTTCACTTAGGAGGGCTCTACTACGCCCAAAGCAGTAGATTTTGACCACAGATGGGCCGGTAGCTTCCGACCGGTTAGTTCACTTGGAGCCGGTTCGGATCGATGACAGAGGAGTACGGACCTTGCGACGCAAGAAAGTCCCGTTAGTCAAAGTTCTGTGGAGGAACCACGGTCAGGAGGAGCATACCTGGGAACCGCAGGACCTGATACGACAAAAGTATCCGGAGTTGTTCAGTCAGGTATACCTCACAACCTCTCAGGACGTTCAATTTACTTTCCAATTTTAAACTAGTAGGACTGAAATTTCAAGAATAGGGGCTAATATTTTATTTATTGGGGTCTAGACTTTGTCAATTGGGCGAATTAGTCTTAGATTTGACTATCGCCTTCAAACCTCACATAGCAAACATGGCGTGGTGAGGTAAATCTTTCAATTCTCATGGGATGTTACAAGTTTCATTCTCCCGGATAGGAGACCCCATAGGCTTAACCTTGATTTCAGGGACGAAATCTTTGTTTTGTTTATTAGGATTTGTAACATCCCATTTCCGGCTAGACCCCCAGGAGTGGTTTTGCCATTACTAGGTCATGACAAAACCTCAGTAAACCCAAAAGACCAAGAGAGCTTAGGTAGGAAGGTGAAAATCACCTTGGTCTGCAAATAGTAGGTCAGAAACTTGCTTAAAATAAGATTGGGGCTCGGACGTAGAGTGCGTCGAGTGCACTCAACGCCAGAAGTAGAATGGCGTTGAGTGCACTGACCGTACTCAACGCCATCTTACAGGTGGGTTGGTGTTGAGTGCGTCGGGTGCACTCAAAGTCATGAGTTGAATGACGTTGAGTGCAGTGACTCCACTCAACGCCATCTGGTGTTGTCTGGATGGCGTTGAGTGAGCTGAGCTCACTCAACGCCATAGTCTGGGTGGAGTTGAGTGAGCAGAGCTCACTCAACACCATAATCTGGATGGTGTTGAGTGAGCAGAGCTCACTCAATGCCATAGTCTGGGTGGCGTTGAGTGAGCAGAGCTCACTCAACACCATAATCTGATGGTGTTGAGTGAGCTTAACTCACTCAATGCCATAGTATGGATGGCGTTGAGTGAGCTGAGCTCACTCAACGCCATAGTATGGAAGGGCCGTATTCTGGATGGCGTTGAGTGAGCAGAGCTCACTCAACGCCGTATCTTGGATGGCGTTGAGTGAGCAGAGCTCACTCAACGCCACAACATTAATGGCGGTTAGTGAGCAGAGCTCACTCAATGCCGTAGCCTGGATGGCGTTGAGTGAGCTGAGCTCACCCAACGCCATTTTACTTAGAATTCTTTTAGCTTGGCTGATGGTTCAGTTGAACCGGGTCGGTCTAGGAAGTGGGCCTGAATGCGTTATTGGGCCGTTTTTCTCTTATTAAGACTTAGTAAAATCTTATTTAATGATTTTGACCAGCTGTGCCTCGTGGCAGACGTTCCTCCTCCTTCCAGCCATGGCCGAGCGACGGTTTGCATGGCCATTAATGGCTTTTAAGGCTCGGCTCCATCCTCTACCCCTTGAAATGGCTGGATTCAACTCCTCTCGATGAGAGGATGAGTTTCTAGCCTTCTCTTAGCAGTTTTGGAGCCGTTTCATCTCCCGTCCACCATGGCCGAAGCATGCTTTTAAGGAGGCATTAATGGCTGGATAGCTTATACCCCCACCCGCAGCCTTGTTTCTCCTTTAAAAGACTCCCTAGACTTAGAGAGTAAGTTTTCACCCTTGCACGATAAAAGCAAGAGCTTATTACCTTGCTGTTGAGGAATTCCGGCGACACCACCACCGCGCAAATGGCATCACAACGATCGGCTCGACTCCAAACCGTGAATAAGGTCCTCCTCTACTCTTTCTTCTATAGATAGATCTTAGAAATCAAATAGGAGAGAAATCGGGCTCAATAGAGCTGGATCGGGTGAGCATTTTCATGGTTTTTCCGAAATTCATGGTGGTCGGGTTCGCCGGAAACCACCACCTCCGGCGGCCAAAACACCGCCGACCGATAGCCACCACCTCGACCGAGGTAGTGGTGGCGGTGGCTGGCCAGGGAGGTGGCCAAATGGCCGGCGGTGGCTCAAGCAAAGCTACAGGTTTTAAGCGTTTTTAGGTTACTGGTTTCGGGTTTTTGAGAAGATCAACAATGCCATTTATTAAATCTGATATATATCTATAGATAATATATAGTGATTGATAACTTTTATCAAGCTCATTTTGATGCTATTAAATGAGGCACATAGAAGCCGTTTTTGGAAAAATGGCCAGTCACAAAAGTTGTATCCCTTCGAGTCTAGATTATTTTGAAATTTATTTAAACTCGATTGGGTAAGTGGTTTGACCACAACACCCATTTTGGTGGGACCTATACCTAGGGCTATCCTGAGATTCAAATGGATGCCCACCTTTCATCCCTTGTCCAAATGAGCTAAAATTTTGTCAGGGGGACTACCTTAGCTATATCTAAGGCTTGTCCAAAAATGGAAATTTTTGGAGAATATTTTTCTATAGTTTTTGGAAAAATTTAATAAACCATGTATAAGTAATTAGGTGTCTTAAACGCCTCAAAATCCCCCGAAATTTGGGTGGGTAGTCTTAGAAAGCATGTTAAGGCTCTGGTAAAAATTTCATCTCATTTAGAGATGTTTTGAATAGGTTTTTATCTAACCCTAGGTTGACCATTTTAGGGTTATTTAGGTCCAAACACCCCCTTGGGGTTTTGAGTGGTCAAATCACCTCAACAGAGGCTAAAATTTTGGACACTGACTTGGCATGTCTAATTTCACCCTCTCAAGGAAAATGGTGTGATTTAGGGTTGATTTACCCTAGGGTTCAAACTCGAACCCTAAGGAAGGGTTTTTGAGTGTTGTGAAGGGCATAGGAGCAAATGCCCTTGTGTGACCTTATAACTCAGTAGAGTTGAAGTTAGTGTATCCTAAGTTCTCTAGTAGAAATCTTAGAGGCTTTGGAGGTAGGTAGACACCTCAAAACCCTAACCCTAGTTTTAGGGTAGAAGCTCAATTATGAAAACACAATCACTAAACCTTAGTTAAAAGTTGTGAAACTTGGGTGGAGTAAGTGTTAGACTTGGTAGAAGCTTTAGTAATTTTATTAGGATTTTATGGATTATATTTCAAGTACTTTATTTGTGGGGTATCAATTTACTAAAACTGGTCTTTTAATTATTTTTATTACTCTATTCACTTGAATTTGATGGAACTTGGTCAGTAGATGCTTTAGGTCTAAATGAATATCCTAATATTTTGTTACAAATTTTAGTTGATTATATCTAGTACTTCCTTCACAAGTTCCAAAAGGGCAATTATGGTCAATAAATCACTTAGAGCATATTACCTAATGTATAATTATGAAACCTGGCCAATGATGTTTTCAGATCCATATCTAGTTGTATAATTTTATTAATGAGTTTTAGAAGAATATTTACAATACGTGCTTCACAAATATCGTTTTTTGAGATTTTTGTAATTATTTATTCTAGAGCTCAATCCCCATTGAAGAATTATGAAATTTGGCCACTGATGTTTTTAGGACAATATCTGCTCTAGAAGATTAATTAAGAATTTTTGGATGATTATTGACTGCTCTTACTTCATTAATGAAAGGAGATAGGATTTATTATCAAAATTAAATTAGAGTCCTTAAATTACTGGAAAAATTGTTATATCTTGGATTTACTGTTAAATTATTGTTTACGATTTATCATGATTTTATGAAGCTTTATACATACCTGAAAAGTGCATTTCATGTTTAATTGGTAGCCCTTGGAGGCTTCAAGGAAAATTAATTAAATGCCAGATAAATTAGGAAAATTACAATTTTATGGATTTAGTCTATTTGTGTCATGATAAGTCTCCAGTAAATAATTTAGGGCATTTGGATGATTATCTAGATTATCTCCTATTCGGTTCGACATATAGACTAGGTTAGTCTGCATATATCAAATTGTTAAATTATAATAGAGCTATAATTATCTAGACCACCTTTTATGTTTCAGCCCCTACGGGCTATAATTATCAGTTTTAACCTAATGTATAGTAAAGGAATTTAATTCCTAATTATACAATATATAATATGATGAAAATAACACTGTTAATCTTCTTCTTTACCCGAACCCGAACAGAACCAGAAAAATGACTATTCCTGTAGCTTTTCCAAAGCTATTTCCCGGCCACCCAGCTGTCTCCCTAGCCGGCCACCACCACCATCACCTCTGTTGAGGTGAGGGCTACCGTCGGGCGGCGGCACGGCTGCCGGAGAGGCGGTTTCCAGCGAACCCGCCATCATGAAAATTTTGGAAAACCATGGAAACGCTCACCCGATCTGGCTCTTTTGAGCCCCAAATCTCTCCTAACGAATTCTAAGATCTATCCGCAGAAGAAGAGGGAGGGGAGGACCTTGTTCGTGGGCTTGAGGCGTGTAGACCGTCGGGAAGCCATTGGCGCGGTGGTGGCGTCGCCGGAAATTCTTCAACACAAGGGGGAAATCTGAATCCGTTTAATTGAGCGTGTAACCTTCTCCTCTTGCTCTTAGGAGTATTTTATAGATCAGCAAGTGGGAAGGGGAAAGGATGAAACGTTCATGGCCATTAATATTTATCTTAATGACGTTTCGGTTATGGTAGAGGCAGTTGAAATGCTGGAAACGAAGAGGTGTTTGCCAGGTGGCGATTTTCTATTGGACCAACATTTCCTTAATTTATTAAATAATCAGAGTAGGAAACGGCCCATAAATACTCCTGGTGTAACTTCCCATAATCAGAATTGATTACAACGTCGGTTACCGAAATTTCCAGTCTGGCTGACGTTTCGGCCTTGGTCACGGGCGTGACACATAGGTCACGGGCGTGACAGGCCCGGGTGGCCAATTCTGGGATCGACGATCGTCGAACTGAGATCGATGATCGTCGAAGGGTGGTCACGCCCTTGGTCACGGGCGTGACACATGGGTCACGGGCGTGACAAGCCCAGGTGACCAATTCCGGGTTCGACGACCGTTGAACTGAGATCGACGATCGTCGAAGGGTGGTCACGCCCTAGGTCACGGGCGTGATATATGGGTCACGGGCGTGACATGGTCATGAGGCAAAATCCGCGCTCGGCGATCGTCGCGCTGAGATCGACGATCGCCGAAGGGGTCACTCCCTTGGTCACGGGCGTAACACCTGGGTCACGGGCGTGACATGGCCATGACGCAAATTCTGCGTTTCGACGATCGTCCTGCTAGGATCGACGATCGTCGAAGGTGTCACGCCTTAGGTCACGGGCGTGACACATAGGTCACGGGCGTGATAGGCCCGGGTTGAAAAATTCTGCGCCCGATGATCGTCTCACTGAGATTGACAATCATCGAAGGAGTCACGCCCTAGGTCACGGGCGTGACGGATCGGTCACGGGCGTGACCAACCCGTGACTTGAATTCTCGGTCGATTTATTTCAGTTTTTGGGCTTCCTAGGGTTCTATCATGACCAACTGACTCCTAGGGGTCTAGCCGGAAATGGGATGTTACAAATCCCAATAAACAAAACAAAGATTTCGTCCCCGAAATCAAGGTTAAGCCTACGGGACTCTAATCGGGAAAAATCAGCTTGTAACATCCCATGAGAATTGAAAGATTACATCTCTACGTTATGTTTGCTTTGTGCGGTTTCAAATTTAAGATTAATTCGCCCAATTAACTAGGTATATACACCCCAATAAACAAAAGATTAGCCCCTATTCTTGAAATTTCAGTTCTATTGGTTTAAAACAGGAAGGCAAATTGACTGTCCAGAGGGGTTGTGAGGTATACCTGACGAAAAAGTTCCGGGTATTTTTGCCGCATCAAGTCCTGTGGTTCCCATGTATGCTCCTCCTGCCCATGATTGTTCCACAAAACCTTGACTAACGGAACCTTCTTCCGTTGCAAGACCCGCACTGCTGTAACGTCAATCCTGATAGGCTCCAAGTTGACTGACCGATCCGAGGCCACAGGGCCATCTGCCGAGGAGATCAGCTGCTCAGGGCGTAGCAGAGCCCTCCGAAGTGAGGAGACGTGGAAGACGTCATGCAATCCCGCTAACTCCAGCGGTAGCTCCAGTCTATAGGCTAAGGGGCCGATCCGCTCCAGGATCCTATAAGGCCCCATATATCTCGGACTGAGCTTCTTCCGCCCGCGCACACGCGACACTCCGTTCATCGGCCGTATCTTCAAGAAAACTCGGTCTCCCACCTGGAACTCCACTTGATGATGCCTCGCATCGTAGTATTTCGCCTGTCTGCTCTGGGCTTCCAACATCCTATCCCGGATCAATCTAATCTGAGCATCTGTATCTCCCACAAACTCCGAGCCTAGTGCCTGCGGGTCCTCATCCTGAACCCATGATAGTGGGGTACTGCACCTCCTTCCGTACAATGCCTCGTATGGAGCCATGCCTATGCTGGACTGATAAGCGTTGTTGTACGAAAACTCGACCAGTGGCAGCAATCTCTCCTAAGGCTCGCCACGGTCCAAAATACACAGTCGCAACAGATCCTCCAGTGTACGGTTGGTGCGCTCTGTCTGTCCGTCGGTCTGAGGGTGAAAAGCTGTGCTGAATGTCAATCGAGAACCCATATGGGCCTGGACTGACCTCCATTCCCTTGATGTAATCCGCCCATCCCGATCCGAAATGATAGTCTTGGGCACCCCATTATAACGCACAAACTGCTCAATGAACCTCTGTACTAATACACTGACCGGTGTGTCCTTTGCCATTGGAATGAATCTGGCCACCTTTGTTAGCCTGTCCACTATCACCCAAATTGAGTCATTCTCCGCACGGGATCGAGGTAGCCTATGTATGAAGTCCATGGCTATATCCTCAAATTTCCACTCCGGCACCGAAAGCGGATGCAGCAAGCCTGCCGGCTTCCTAAACTCCGCCTTCACGAGCTGGCAGGCCTCGCAATGCATCACAAAATACGTAATATCTTTCTTCATACCTGGCCAGTACATCATCCTCTTAAAATCCTTTACCATCTTGGTGATACCCGGGTGTACAGAATATCGGCTGCAGTGAGCTTCCGTCAAAATGTCTTCCCGGATCCGTCCTCCTGCTGGTATATAGACTCTGCCCCGGAAATACAGGAGCCCATCCCTCAAAGAGTAATCTCCTATCGTGCCTTCCTCCAAGGCTCGGAATATCGGCTCAGCTCTCTCATCCAGCATCTGCCCATCTCTGATGCGGTCTCGAATATCATCAGTAACCATCGACCCCAGGTACTCCATATATAGCTTCGGGTCATCCTCAGACACTAGTGAAATCTGCATCTCCTCGACTGATCTAACCAACTCCATGGCCATCAGCTGCGGACCTACTCCTATCGTACTCGCTCTCCGGCTCAGAGCATCCGCGACCACGTTCGCCTTCCCCAGATGGTAGTGCATGGTATACTGGTAGTCCGACAGAAACTCCACCCAGCGTCTCTGTCTGATGTTTAACTCCTTCTGGGTGTCGACGTACTTCAGATTCTTATGGTCGGAGAAGATATCGCAATGTACTCCGTAGAGATAGTGTCGTCAATACTTAAGAGCAAAAATTACTGCCCCCATCTCCAAATCGTGCACGGGGTAGTTCTGCTCGTGCTGCTTCAACTGACGGGAGGCATAGGCTATTACGTGCCCATTCTGCATCAGAACGACACCCATCCCCTGAAAGGAAGCATCTGTATACACCTGGAATCCCTCCTTCCCTGATGGAAGAGCAAGGATGGGGGCCGAGGTGAGACGATCCTTCAGCTCCTGGAAGGAAGATTTGCATCGAGGCATCCAGATAAAAGGGGACTCCTTCTTCGTCAAAGACGTAAGAGGGAGGGCAATCTGAGAGAACCCCTGATGAGTTGTAAATATACCTATATTTTCGTATTTTATTTAAGTCAATTTTGTTTGTTTTTTGTCTTTTTTATCCAATAAATTGTTTATTTTTGTAAATATTATTTCTAACTTAGCTTTATTTTTATTGCAGAAAATTTCCAGAAAAATTCCAAAAATAGTCAAAAAGTTGACTGACACGCCCGTGTCACATGACCGACATGCCCGTGTCATGCCCTCAACGATCGCCGACCACAGGTGCCAGCTCGACGATCGGCGATCATCAAACCCAGCTTGACACGCCCTTCGACACGCCCGTTCAAGGTGTGACACGGGCGTGACCTTACCACCTGGCCCGGCGTGACGCGCACGACTTTGCGGCCGGACCGCGCCCAGATCGACCTCCCCGATATGCCCCAGTCACGCCCGTGACTGACACATGTCACACCCGTGACCTAGGGCGTGACCGCCACGTTTTCAGCCGAAGTCAACTTTCCAGTCAAGTCACCTGATCAGCTCATGAATAGTGTCGACACGCCCCCTGTCAGGCCCTAGTCACGGGCGTGACCAACCCGAAATTTTGCCTATAAATAAGAGCTTCCAGGAAGCTTATTCTGTCCACTTTTTGGTCCATCTTACTTAGGGGAGGTGCTGCCCGTTTGGATTCTAAGCTATGTAAGGAGAATTTCTCCCTATCTTTCTTAGTTTGTATTAGGTTGTTTGTTTTAGCTTTTCGTGTAATAGCCTTTTTATTCAATAAAATGGTAGATTTTCTTTCTTGCAAAGTTGAAAAGTTCAATTGGAAGCGCCCTTCTTAAGTAAATTTTTCGTTCTCTTTTTGTGATTCTCTTTTTATGTTTTCTTTTTAGCTTTCATAACTTAGTTAGATTTAGGATTTATCGGCATTTCTAGCCGTTGTGCCGTCCGTTTAGTTTTCATTTTCTGCACTTTTTAGCTTTGGCTTTTTCTTCTTTATCATTTTCATTCATATAGGTTTTATAAACCCCCCCCCCCCCCCCCTAAAAGTGTTCGTTTTTATTTTCTTTAACTTAGGCTCTTAGGAATGTAAAATTTCTCGTTCCTTTTTAGTTTTATTCTCACTTTTTTGGAGGTTTTATAAAAACTTATGAATAAAAATGTAGTCGTTATAATTTTTCGCTCACTTCATTTTAGTTTTTTAATTTCAAAACTTTTAGTCCCTTTAATTTTTATTTCATCTTTTTATGCATTTCTACCGCGTTCTAGCGGTAGAAATGCAGTTGTATTAATCTTTCGAGTACTTCCATTTTGCGTTTATTTGCAAAACTTTTCGCTCCGGTTAATTTTTATTTTCACTTTTTATGCATTTCTACCGCATTCTAGCGGTCGAAATGCAGTCGTTTTAATTTTCTGAGCACTTTGTTTTTCTTATTTTTGCAAGTGTGTGTGCGTGTATGAGTTAGGTTTCACTACTTTATTTCAACTCCTGTAGAGTGCGTGTGTGCGTATGCATTTATTTCCGCCTACTCGTTAAGAGTTAAATGGCGCTCTGCTTTCATTTCCCGCCCACTCGTTTGAGTGGGACTTGTCTTTTTACTGCTTTCATTTTCTTCCTACTCACTTGAGTAGGAAAACTTTGTGTGGGTGCGTGTGTTTTCATTTCTATAGAGTGCGTGTGTGTGTTTTACTTTCAAGTAGAGTGCGTGCGTGTATGAGATAAATTTACTCCCGCCCACTCATTTGAGCCGGGACTTGCAATTTTATCGCTTTCTCAATTATGTAGAGTGCGTGCGTGTAGGAGATAATTTTACCGCTTTATTTATCGCTTTCTTCAATTAAGAAGAGTGTATGCGTGTGTGCATTTATTTCCGCCTACTCATTTGAGTAGGGCTTGCTTTATTTAATTTTTTTTATGGTTTTGAAGTGTGCGTGAGTGCCTGCATCAATTAGCCTTCAATTTATCTAATTGTCCTATTTTTCGTGTTTTCTCTTATAATTGTTCAGTGCTTAATTTAACACTCACGCTTCACCTAAAAACATAAAGTCGTCCCCATACCGATGAGTGGCTAATCTCTTTTAGCCTTCGGCATCGAAGAGCATTGGGACATAAAAAATGATTTGAAATAATTAAAAAACTTTATTTTTATTTTAATTTAAGGACTTAAGGTTTACCCCGGGTTAACGACGCATAGGACCACATAATCGATGTGTGGGCTCTATTTCCGTTATCCATACGCGATGCCGAGAGGCTGCACGTATGGACCGATCCCCCTTGGGTAAAGAGAACTGCGTACGCCCCCTCGAAAGAGGAGAAGCATAGTTCTGCCGGATTGGGTTCCCCACCCAATAGCGGGGTTCTTAGCGTAAAGCGGGCATTAAGAGGAATCCTTCGTCGGTCTAACGATCGGTCGAATAGTCTTAATGTTTAGGTGAGCAATATTCCTAGAGATAAGTGCGCTCATATTTTTGGAACCCCCACGGCCAAGTGCCTTTTATTAATTTAAAAACAAAGTTTAATAATTGTTGAGAATTATTTTAGTCTTAATCTGATTCGATGCCGAGCGTTAACCCGTCATCGAACTAACTTATCAAAATTCTTCTTTCTTTCTTTCCGTTTTAATTAAACAAAAAATTCCCACCTTACTGTTAGTAAGATAATAGTATTCCTGGAAGAGTAGATATAATCAACGCGTCCCCGAGAATAATACGACCTCGGTATTTTCCCGAATACCGAGTACTACTTGCGATAGGTGCACTTGCCTCCTCTCGTTAGAAAACTCGATCTTCTAACCGGCCCGCGGAATCTGACCATTTCGAACCAACCACAGTGGGTCTCTGTTCCGCGGCCATCAAGTTTTTGGCACCGTTGCCGGGGAAGCACGGTTGTTATATTGAATCCGGGACTCTATTAATTTTACTTTATTTCCAAAAAAAAAAATTTATACAAAAAAAATCCTTCCCCCTTTCGTTTTTTTTAGGGTGTATGACCCGTGGACAACCTTCGAGTTCTGAAAATCTTGAATTCGACCCCGAGATCGACCGCTCTCTTGCGCGTATTCGATCTCTCCGTCGAATTCCCTTTTTAGACCCCGCAGAATCTATCGGAGAACCCTCTTCTTCTTCTATGGCCAACCCGAATAATGCCCAACTGGCCGGGCGTACTATGTCTTACTACGCTCGGCCCAACTTGGATGATACGGGGTCGAGTATTGTTCGGCCCGCTGTGGCCAACAATAATTTTGAAATTAAGTCAAGTGTGATTCAAATGATCCAAAATGCCGTGAAGTTCGACGGACTGCCGGATGAGGACCCCAATAATCACTTGTCTAATTTTCTTGAAATTTGCGATACTTTTAAAATTAATGGCGTCACTGATGACGCCATTCGTTTGCGCCTTTTTCCTTTCTCTCTTAAGTCCAAGGCTAAGGCGTGGTTACTCTCCCTCCCGCGGGGATCCATCACGTCCTGGGCGGAATTGGCTGAGAAATTCCTTACGAAGTATTTTCCGCCCGCGAAAACTGCAAGACTGCGGGCGGACATATCTTCGTTCGTCCAAAATGACTCCGAGTCTCTTTACGAGACTTGGGAACGCTTTAAGGAGTTCCTCCGCCGGTGCCCGCACCACGCTCTGCCAACGTGGTTGCAGGTACAAATT
This sequence comes from Platanthera zijinensis, assembly GCA_039513925.1. Lineage (NCBI taxonomy): Eukaryota > Viridiplantae > Streptophyta > Magnoliopsida > Asparagales > Orchidaceae > Platanthera > Platanthera zijinensis. The sequence goes on along the minus strand of CM077081.1, from coordinate 171,989,354 downwards.
TTTTATAATGGACTGAATAGTCAGACGCGTCAAATGATTGACGCGGCTGCTGGGGGCACTCTAAACAATAAGACCCCCGAGGCCGCCCAGGCCCTTTTCGCGGAAATGACGGTGAACGCCTACCAGTGGAATGTCCCGCGGGCGCGCCCTAAGCAGGCGGGCATTTTTGAAGTGGATGCCACTGCTCAGCTAGCCCTCCAAGTGGAAATGCTAACTAAGCAGGTGGCGGAGATGTCTGTTGCCTCCTCCACTCCGCCTTGTTTTCTCCCCCCTCTAACGTCTGCGTAGTCGACGAATTCGTGGACTACATGGGAAATCCGGTGCGTCCCTCATTTCAAAACAACCCTTATAGTAGCCACTATAATCCTCCTCCCCCTCCTATGAAGCCATCCCCAGTGGAGGAAAATTTTAATCGTTATGTCGCGTCCAATGAGTCCAATATCCGGAACATCACCGAATCGCTAAAAAATTTAGAACTCCAGGTTGGACAGCTGGCGCGACTTATGTCAGAACGCGCCCTGGGGGCACTGCCATGGATCACGGAGCCCAATCCAAGGGAAACCGCCAACGCTATAACCCTCCATAGCGGTAAGGAGGTGGTCGATCCAAAACGGATCGATCCTCAGGTACATATTTCACCTCCGACCCCTCTTCCCTCTTCTTCGATTACGCAACCCTTACCGATTTTTAACGACAAAAATATTTTAAACAAGGCGTTGCCCTACCCGCATAAGTTAGATAACGAGCGAGTAAACACGCAATAAGAAAAATTTACTTTATTACTTAAACAAATTCATATTAATGTTCCTTTTTGCGAGGATATCTCGCAAATGCCTAAATATGCGAAATTTTTAAAAGAACTACTTTCTAATAAACGCAAACTCGAGGATATTTCGCATATATCTCTCAACGATGTCTGCTCGGCGGCTCTTATTAGTAAATTTCCCTTAAAACAAAACGACCCGGGAAGGTTCTCCATCCCGTGCCTTTTTGGCAATGTATTAGTAAAATACGCCTTGGCAGACTTAGGCGCGAGCATTAATTTGATGTCATTCTCGCTCTTCCTGCGTTTAGGTTTGGGTACTCCTGCTCCTACCAATATGCGCATCCAACTAGCGGATCGCTCGGTTAGGTTCCCCATCGGGGTTGTTGAGGATGTCCTTGTCCGAGTAGACAAGTTCACCTTCCCGGTGGACTTCGTCATCTTGGACATCGAGGAAGACGCCAACGTACCAATAATACTTGGTCGCCCTTTCCTCGCGACCTCACGTGCGTTAATTGATGTAAGTAATGGTCAGCTTCTCCTTCGGGTACGAGACGACCAAGTTACTTTTTCTATAAACTCCTCTATGGAAGACTCGTCGCCGAGCGACGATTTCTGCTATTCTTTAGATTCTTTTTATGGAGATTGTTCTTCTCCGGTTTTCGAGTCCGAATTTTTAAACGAAAATATTTTTTCACTCGAAAATTTTTATTGCGATGAGGACGAGTCTACGAATATGCCTTTTGAACCAATTGGTTCAAAAGACATTAGCACTAAAACCTCACTAGAAGAACCTCGGAGCATCATGGAACTCAAACCATTACCCAAATCCCTAAAATACGCCTTTTTGGGGAAAAATGATACACTCCCGGTAATCATTTCTTCGTATTTAAGCGATTCAGAGACCTCCGATTTATTGGAGGTTTTGCTTAAACATCGCCACGCAATTGCGTGGCAAATTTCTGACCTAAAGGGGATTAACCCTTCTTTCTGCACTCACAAAATTTTCTTAAACGATAATTGCCGCAAAACCATTCAGCCGCAGCGGCGTCTTAACCCAAACATGAAAGACGTCGTGAAAGCTGAGATAATTAAATTATTAGATGCGGGGATTATTTATCCCATTTCTGATAGTGCATGGGTTAGTCCCATTCATGTCGTGCCCAAGAAGGGCTGTCTAACCGTAGTGGCGAATGAGCACAACGAGCTCGTCCCAACTCGTACTGTTACGGGTTGGCGTGTGGTCATCGATTATCGCAAACTTAATGATGCCACCCGCAAAGACCATTTTCCACTACCGTTCCTTGGCCAAATTCTTGAGCGTCTTTCCGGTCATCCTTTTTATTGTTTTCTCGACGGTTTATCGGGGTTTTTCCAAATCCCTATTTCCCCCGAAGACCAAGAGAAAATAACTTTTACTTGCCCCTTTGGCACCTTTGCCTATCGAAGAATGCCATTTGGCCTCTGCAATGCGTCGGCTACATTCCAAAGATGTATGCTAGCAATTTTTGGTGAGCTAGTAGAAGATATAATGGAAATATTTATGGATGACTTTTCTGTATTCGGATGCTCATTCCCGGATTGTCTTCGTAATCTTGAGCGTGTCCTCCAGCGATGTGAGGACACGAATCTTGTTTTAAATTGGGAAAAGTGTAACTTTATGGTTTGAGGAGGTTTGGTCCTCGGCCATAAGATTTCGATTAAGGGGATAGAGGTCGATATGGCCAAAGTAGAAATCATAGAAAAACTTCCTCAGCCGACAAACATAAAATCCATTAGGAGTTTCTTAGGCCACGCGGGCTTTTATAGGCGCTTCATTCAAGATTTTTCAAAAATAACAAAGCCGCTTACTCACCTCTTGGAAAAGGAATCACCTTTTGTCTTTAGTAGCGATTGCGAGTCTGCTTTTAATTTTATAAAACAAAAACTTATCAATTCTCCGATTCTAGTGGCCCCTAATTGGTCCCTTCCGTTCGAAATCATGTGCGACGCTAGTGATATTGCCTTAGGCGCCGTTCTTGGCCAACGCGTAGAAAAACATTTTCATCCTATTTATTACGCTAGCAAGACGCTCACTTCCGCACAAGTGAATTACACAACGATGGAAAAGGAACTCTTAGCCGTCGTTTTCGCTTTCGATAAGTTTCGCTCGTCCCTTAAGCTATCTAAAGTTATCGTTTTTACCGATCACTCCGCCCTTAAATATCTATTAGCTAAAGCCGACGCGAAGCCCCGCCTTCTTTGATGGATTCTCCTCCTACAAGAGTTTGACTTGGAGATCCGAGATAAGAAGGGCGCGGAGAATCTAGCGGCAGACCACCTCTCCCGTTTAGAAAATCTGGGTGCGGAAGCGCTCGTCGAATCTGAAATAAATGACAGATTCCCCGAGGAACGCCTTCTCGCCATTCAGTCGTCTTCGTCATCTTCGCCTTGGTTCGCAGATTTTGCGAACTACTTAGTCGCGCGGGTACTTCCAAAAGATTTTTCAAGTCATCAAAAGAAGAAATTCTTTTCCGACTTGAAAAATTTCTTTTGGGATGACCCCTTTCTTTTCCGTATCTGTGCGGACCAAACGGTTCGAAGCTGCGTCGCGGGAGTGGAGTGCACGCAAATATTGAGGCACTGCCACGAGGGTCTAGCCGGGGGGCACTATCAAGCCAACCGGACCGCTAGGAAGGCGCTAGAGGCAGGCTACTTTTGGCCCACTCTCTTCAAAGACGCGCATAATTTTGTGCGCGCATGCGATAGCTGTCAGCGGTCGGGTAACATCTCACGTCGCGACGAGATGCCCCAAAATATGTTTTTAGAATGCGAAGTCTTCGATTTATGGGGCATAGATTTTGTTGTCCCCCTACCTCCTTCTTATAAAAATATGTATATTTTAGTGGCGGTCGACTACGTATCACGATGGGCGGAAGCGCAGGCTCTCCCCACCAACGATGCGCGAGTCGTCGTTACATTTCTAAAAAAATTATTTTCTCGCTTCGGCACGCCTCGCGCTATTGTTAGTGATAGGGGAACGCATTTCTGTAACGCTCTAATGGCTAAGACGTTAGCTAAATACGGAGTCACGCACAAACTTGCCATCCCCTACCACCCGCAAACAAGTGGCCAAGTTGAGGTAGTAAATCGAGAAATAAAACGCATATTAGAAAAAACCGTTTCACTTAATAGGAAAGATTGGTCCGCTAAGCTCGACGATGCGTTATGGGCGTATCGTACGGCGTACAAAACCGCTACCGGTTGTACCCCGTTTCGATTAGTCTATGGCAAAGCGTGTCATTTACCCGTAGAACTGGAGCACCGCGCACTTTGGGCATTAAAACTCTTAAACCTCGACTCTAACTTAGCCGCTCAAAATAGAAAACTGCAACTAAACGAGCTCGATGAATGGCGTGCGAACGCTTACGAGAGCAGTAAGTTCTATAAGGAGCATTCTAAGTTTTATCACGATCGAAAAATTAAAACCACCAAAATTTTTTCTCCGGGCGATCTAGTCCTTCTTTACAATTCTCGTCTTAAACTTTTTCCTGGCAAACTCAAATCCCATTGGTCCGGTCCCTTCTTAGTTGAACATGTTTTTCCATATGAGACCGTACTCGTCTCCCACCCGGAAAAAGGCTCGTTTAAAGTAAACGGTCATCGATTAAAGACTTACATAGCGGGCGACCCTGTGATCGAGTATAGCGAAAACATATCCCTCCTCGACTTATAAACCCGCCACTATAGTCAAGCTACGCGACTATAAACAAAGCGCTCCTGGGAGGCACCCCACGTCTATCTTTTTTACGTCTTTATTTATTATGTTTTCTATTTTTTTTAATAAATGCAGGGTTTCTAATGGGCTTCCCCGAGCGCGGATCAGGGACGTTTTCTGCCCCCCTCTTTTTCCTTTTTTTGTACATATACCTGCTGTCTTGTTCCTCATGCTTAGCGTACAACATTGGGGACAATGTTGGATCTAAGTATGGGGGTGTTTTCGTAATTTCTTTTTCACTTAAAAAAAACAAAACAAAAAAAAAATTAAAAAAAAAAACAAAACTTCAAAAAAAATATATAACACAAAAAAACTTCATCAAAAAAAAAAAAATTTTTTTTTAATTTTTGAAGTTTCATTTTTGAAACTTTGACTTATTTTCAACTCGGTCCGCGAGATCCGGCTCATCGAGCCATCCACATAACGAGTCATCTCGCGGCTACCTAGTTTGTATTTTTGTAAATATTCTTGTAAATATTTTTTTAAATAATTTTTGTAAATACTTTTTGTAAATATTCTTTCTCTTTCCCCTCTCCCTTTTTCCCTCTCATCCTTGTAAATATTTTTTCTTTTTCTCAAATTTTTGTAAATAGAATGAAAACTTCATTAAAAATACAAAAAAATTCACAAAATTTAAAAATACAAAAAATTCACAAAACTTAAAAATCCAAAAAAATTTTATTTTCGCATTTTTTCTTTCTTTTTAGTATGTATATATTAAAGATATAAATACAAAAATACAAAAAAAAAACAAAAAAAGCATAACTTCAAAAAAAAACAAAAAAAAAAAATTGTTATGTAAGTTTTGAAACGAATAAATCAAACATTTCATTCTTAAGTTTCTTGTTATCCAAAACTTTCGTTTTGAGTTTATTTATATGCAAATTTGATCAATTCTTTGTTCACTATTCGTTTGTTAATTATAGATTGAAAAATCTAAATAGCCGGGGTTAAGTTTTAAAGAATTTATTATACTTTGTTAAAAATAGGGGACTCGCTTTAGGCACTACTTCTAATTTTTCATAGATAGGAGCATGTGTACCATGTTAGAAAATAACGACAATAGAATTCAATTATGCTTGCTTTTAGCTTTCTGAAAAATTGGAACGTACAATTTATAAAGGTTGCTCTCAATTATTTTTCAATTAAAAATCTAGTTCTCTTTTCTCCCATTACTTATCATAACCTACTAGGTATGATAAAAATATTTCCCCAAAAAGAAAAAGATCTTATGTCAATGGGAATAAGATTTCATTCTGTAAACATAGGCACCCAATAAATTAAAAGATTATACGTTACGGAGTAAGAGGATAAAATTCATTACTCCAACACATATACATTGGGTTATTTATGAAGAAGAAAAAATTTTATGTTAAGGAAAATAAGATTTCGTTTTCCTTTAACATCCAAATCAAAAAAAAATTGGAGGTTCGAGAAAAAATAACCTCGCCTCAAAATCCAAGCATCTTCATAAACCAACATCAACCCCCCTTAGCCAATTTCATGACTCTAGAATTAATTCAAAAATCTTTTTGAGAGCATAATTCGTAAATTGCATTATTTCCGATAACACTCCTATAAGCTAAAGTTCGTATAAATCCAAACTATTTTCTGTTACTCTAACCAATACAAATTATTGCTTTCTATTTGATTACATCAAGAAGTCTTTTGGCCAAAACTTTTGCCCTGTTTAAATCATCTAAATAATTTTAGCACTTAACTCTTATACCCCGTATATTTTTATTTGATCTCTCTTATAATTAATTTAGCGGTAGCAGAACTTAGGGTTTTTTATTATTCCTTATAAGTTCACCTCAAACTTTTGCTCTGGAATAGCAAAAGCTTAAGTATGGGGGTGTTTGATGAGTTGTAAATATACCAATATTTTCGTATTTAATTTAAGTCAATTTTGATTGTTTTTTGTCTTTTTTTATCTGTTTTATCCAATAAATTGTTTATTTTTGTAAATATTATTTCTAACTTAGCTTTATTTTTATTGCAGAAAATTTCCAGAAAAATTCCAAAAATAGTCAAAAAGTTGACTGACACGCCCGTGTCACATGACCGACACGCCCGTGTCATGCCCTCGACGATCGCCGACCACAGGTGCCAGCTCGACGATCGGCGATCATCAAACCCAGCTTGACACGCCCTTCGACACGCCCGTGTCAAGATGTGACACGGGCGTGACCTTGCCACCTGGCCTGATGTGATGCGCGCGACTTTGCGGCCGGACCGCGCCCAGATCGACCTCCCCGACACGCCCCAGTCACGCCCGTGACTGATACATGTCACGCCCGTGACCTAGGGCGTGACCGCCATGTTTTCAGCAGAAGTCAACTTTCCAGTCAAGTCACCCGATCAGCTCATAAATAGTGTCGACACGCCGCCCTGTCACGCCCTAGTCACGGGCATGACCAACCCGAAATTTTGCCTATAAATAAGAGCTTCCAGGAAGCTTATTCTGTCCACTTTTTGGTCCATCTTACTTAGGGGAGGTGCTGCCCGTTTGGCTTCTAAGCTATGTAAGGAGAATTTCTCCCTATCTTTCTTAGTTTGTATTAGGTTGTTTGTTTTAGCTTTTCGTGTAATAGCCTTTTTATTCAATAAAATGGTAGATTTTCTTTCTTGCAAAGTTGAAAAGTTCAATTGGAAGCGCCCTTCTTAAGTAATTTTTTCGTTCTCTTTTTGTGATTCTCTTTTTATGTTTTCTTTTTAGCTTTCATAACTTAGTTAGATTTAGGATTTATCGGCATTTCTAGTCGTTGTGCCGTCCGTTTAATTTTAATTTTCTGCACTTTTTAGCTTTAGCTTTTTCTTCTTTATCATTTTCATTCATATAGGTTTTATAAACCCCCCCCCTAAAAGTGTTCGTTTTTATTTTCTTTAACTTAGGCTCTTAGGAATGTAAAATTTCTCGTTCCTTTTTAGTTTTATTCTCACTTTTTTGGAGGTTTTATAAAAACTTATGAATAAAAATATAGTCGTTATAATTTTTCGCTCACTTTATTTTAGCTTTTTAATTTCAAAACTTTTAGTCCCTTTAATTTTTATTTCATCTTTTTATGCATTTCTACCGCATTCTAGCGGTAGAAATGCAGTTGTATTAATCTTTCGAGTACTTCCATTTTGCGTTTATTTGCAAAACTTTTCGCTCCGGTTAATTTTTATTTTCAGTTTTTATGCATTTCTACCGCATTCTAGCGGTAGAAATGCAGTCGTTTTAATTTTCTGAGCACTTTGTTTTTCTTATTTTTGCAAGTGTGTGTGCGTGTATGAGTTAGGTTTCACTACTTTATTTCAACTCCTGTAGAGTGCGTGTGTGCGTATGCATTTATTTCCGCCTACTCGTTAACAGTTAAATGACGCTCTGCTTTCATTTCCCGCCAACTCGTTTTAGTGGGACTTGTCTTTTTACTGCTTTCATTTTCTTCCTACTCACTTGAGTAGGAAAACTTTGTGTGGGTGCGTGTGTTTTCATTTCTGTAGAGTGCGTGTGTGTGTTTTACTTTCAAGTAGAGTCGTGCGTGTATGAGATAAATTTACTCCCGCCCACTCATTTGAGCCGGGACTTGCAATTTTATCGCTTTCTCAATTATGTAGAGTGCGTGCGTGTAGGAGATAATTTTACCGCTTTATTTATCGCTTTCTTCAATTAAGAAGAGTGTGTGCGTGTGTGCATTTATTTCCGCCTACTCATTTGAGTAGGGCTTGCTTTATTTAATTTTTTTTATGGTTTTGAAGTGTGCGTGAGTGCCTGCATCAATTAGCCTTCAATTTATCTAATTGTCCTATTTTTCGTGTTTTCTCTTATAATTGCTCAGTGCTTAATTTAACACTCACGCTTCACCTAAAAACATAAAGTCGTCCCCATACCAATGAGTGGCTAATCTCTTTTAGCCTTCGGCATCGAAGAGCATTGGGACATAAAAAATGATTTGAAATAATTAAAAAACTTTATTTTTATTTTAATTTAAGGACTTAAGGTTTACCCCCGGGTTAACGACGCATTGGACCACATAATCGATGTGTGGGCTCTATTTCCGTTATCCATACGCGACGCCGAGAGGCTGCACGTATGGACCGATCCCCCTTGGGTAAAGAGAACTGCGTACGCCCCCTCGAAAGAGGAGAAGCGTAGTTCTGCCGGATTGGGTTCCCCACCCAATAGCGGGGTTCTTAGCGTAAAGCGGCCATTAAGAGGAATCCTTCATCGGTATAACGATCGGTCAAATAGTCTTAATGTTTAGGTGAGAAATATTCCTAGAGATAAGTGCGCTCAAATTTTTGGAACCCCCACGGCCAAGTGCCTTTTATTAATTTAAAAACAAAGTTTAATAATTGTTGAGAATTATTTTAGTCTTAATCCGATTCGATGCCGAGCGTTAACCCGTCATCAAACTAACTTAGCCAAATTCTGCTTTCTTTCTTTCCGTTTTAATTAAACAAAAAATTCCCACCTTACTGTTAGTAAGATAATAGTATTCCTGGAAGAGTAGATATAATCAACGCGTCCCCGAGAATAATACGACCTCGGTATTTTCCCGAATACCGAGTACTACTTGCGATAGGTGCACTTGCCTCCTCTCGTTAGAAAACTCGATCTTCTAACCGACCCGCGGAATCTGACCATTTCGAACCAACCACAGTAGGTCTCTGTTCCGCGGCCATCAACCCCTTTACGAACTTCCGATAGTATCCGACAAGTCCCAAGAAACTTCGAACATCCGAGGCCGACTTTAGTGGTGGCCAATCCCGTACTGCCTGGACCTTCGCCGGATCCACTACCAGACCTGCTCCACTGATGACATGGACCAGAAAGGCCACCTCCTTTAGCCAGAACTGGCACTTGCTGTGCTTGGCATACATCTCATGCTCACGCAGTCTCTCCAAGGTCAAGGCCAGATGTCTCGCGTGCTCCTCCTCCATCCTTGAATAGATAAGGATGTCGTCGATGAATACGATAACGAAGACGTCCAGATACTCTTCGAACACCAGATTCATCAAGGCCATGAATGCCGAGGGTGCATTCGTGAGACCGAACGGCATCACGGTAAACTTGTATAACCCATATCTGAAGCTGAAGGCCGTCTTCGGGATGTCCTCCTCCCGAATGCGAAGCTGGTAGTACTCTGACCTCAAATCCAACTTTGATAACCAATGGGCTCCCTCCAGCTGGTCAAATAGCTCGTCTATCCTTGGTAAAGGATAAGTATTCCGGACTATCAACCTGTTTAGGGCCCGGTAATCTATGCACAGTCGAAGGGTCCCGTCATTCTTCTTAACGAACAGAACCGGAGCTCCCCATGGTGAAGAGCTAGGGCGAACAAACCCGACCTCCACTAACTCCTGAAGCTGGCTTCGAAATTCCGCCAACTCCTTTGGGGAAATTCGATAGGGAGCTCTGGATACCGGCTTAGCCCCCGGTACGAGCTGAATCTGGAAGTCCTTCTCTCGGTGCGGGGGTAACCCTGGTAGCTTCTCCGGAAACACGTCGGCGAAGTCCCGTACTACTAGAATATCTGCAATGGAGTCCTTGGCCACGACCGCCTCAAAAAGGACCTGATAAACTTCTTCCCCCTGCAGGTGGGCCTTAACGGCCTGCACAGACGATAGTAAGGTATGGGGTGCTGGTATAATACCTTCGATGACAATGAAGGAGTCGCCGTGCCTCACGGTGATCCTCTTCGACACGCAATCGATCTTGGCATGGTTCCAATACAGTCAAGTCATGCCCAGGATCAGATCGTAATCTGGCATCTTCAGAACCGTCGCTGGTGCCTCAAATGCCTTCCCGCCGATCCTCGCTTCCATATTGCAATGAGCAGAGGTGATTATCTCTGATCCATCGGGTAGGCGCACCCTCATCATCTTCCCGGTGAATGGCTCCACACCTGCCAGCCCTTTCACGAAATCCTCTAACACAAACGATTGCGACGCACCAGTGTCGAAGAGGGTGTGAGCGGGCTTGCCGCTAACGAAGACTATGCCTGGGGTAATTAAGTGTCTTAGTTTTCTTGTTGCAGTTGTCTTCTCTTAATTTCTAACCAGGTTATGTCTAGAATACTAGTTTATATGAAGAAAATTTAAAAGTACTGCCATACCTGTGATAACCTGCTCCGGGTTCCGGGGCTGTGTCAGGTCTAGAGCATACACCTGCTCCCTCTCTGGCCTGCAGCCTCGATCCTGAAATCCTCGTCCTCGGTCCTGTCCTCGTCCGCCAAACTGTCGGGGAGGTGTAGCGCCCTGATGTGCTGGTGGGGGTGCTCGCCTCATAGGGCAGTTCCTCTTGATATGCCCCGGCTGGTTACACTGATAGCATACCGGTGACTGCTCTGCCATCCTTGGCATTTCCAGCATCTGTATAGGCTGGGGAGCCAATACCCCCTGACTCCTCTGCTCCTGCCCAAACTCTTGATGAGGCTGATCCCCGTTCCTTCTTTCCCCAATAACTTGGCCCCGGGGACGGTCTCTAAGACCTCCGATCACTGTATCGTCAGCCGGTCTCTTCCGGCTCTTCACTGTAAGCTGATCCGCCTCTCTCTTCTTAGCAATCTCCAGAATCCTGGCCAGACTCCCCTTTGAGACGAAAAGGAGGGCCTGTCTCATGTCATCTTGCAGCCCCTTATAAAACCTTCGGGCATAGCCAGCATCGTCTAACTGGTAAGCGTCCGCATAGCGGGCCAGGTGAGTGAACTCCTGATAGTACTCCACCACAGTCCTGTTCCCCTGCCTCAACCGCAGGAACATATCCTCCAGGTCATCCCTCGCCGACTGAGGTACAAAATGTCCCAAGAGCGCTGCTCTGAACTCCTCCCAAGTAATATCAGCGCAGTCCATCCCCGCAAAGGTGGTGTCCAGCTGAGATTTCCACCACCTCTTTCCGTGTGACTCTAAGTAGGAGACTGCCAAAGCAACTACCTCCTCAGTAGGGCATCGAATCCCTTCCAGCATCTCGTAAATGGTGTCCAACCATTCTTCCATACATACTGCAGACTCCGTCCCCTTGTAAGCTGGAGGGGAAAGCCCCCGGAATACAGTCATCCAATTGGCCCCGGGGTTTGGCTGTGGAGCCGGGGCTTGCTGAGCTCTGAAGGCCTCCAGAATGGCCGTCAGTGTTTGCCCCATCTCCGTCAGCTGGAACGGAGCTGGAGCCGGCGGAGGCGGGACCACATTTGGAGCCTGGGGTGTCCCCTGTTGTGATGAAGGGTTCGTCGCAGGCTACAAGTAAAAATTCCATTTGTTAGAGAGCGAATGAATGGAATTTAAGAAGAGTTAGGATGGACTTTCACATGTGATTTCCCCTATGGGCACACCACTGCTTACGCTGCTAGTTTGTCCGCAAACTAAGCTCGCACGGGGGTGGCCCAAGGTTTTGTGGACTACTTCTCTTTCGATCGAGGTCTCCTCTAATACAACTTGTAAGACCCCCTTTTTTTTCTTTTTAAACCACCGTGGTCTTAGCCCAGAATTGTCGCTTTGCGGTGGCACCGACTCACGGGAAGGCCGCCACTACAAAACGCCAATTCTGCTGGCCGTTTTCGATCATAAGAGAGAGAAGTAATTTTACATAAAATGTAAACAAGTCCACAGAAACATATAAATAAAAGTGAAATCATATCCAGTCCATCAGTAGATAATAACAGGAAATAGATAAATAGGCTCGAGCCCAGTACATCAGAGTCCTCACTACAATCACTCATCGCGGATGCTATAAAAATACTAATCACTCACGGAGTTGGTCGCAGGTGTACCGGTGCTAGACTGACCCACCTCCATGCGCACCGTACTCCGCTGGTGCTTGTCCCTAGACTGCTGGTCCCTGTCTCCCATCCGGAGCTCCTGTAATATTGTGGTTCGAAAACCATTAGTCATAAAGACTAAGCCCTATCATCCCCTACCCCTACCCCTACAGCTCCTAAGCACCGAGCGGAGAGGAGGAAAGGGAAGCTATAAAGGTGTAGAATAATCAAGCAGGTGACAGGGGAGTTATTCTAACAACTATCTAGAACAAAGTACAACTAGTAATCCTATGGTAGTAAATGGTAAAGGAGAGAAGTAGTAAGTATCAAATGTATAAAAAGGCAGCTAGAGAACAGTAAGTAAACAAGCAAGTAAATAAGTAAGAAACCTTAACTTATATAAATGCCCGTACAAACTTATAAGTTAAGGGGTCTTCTGCAAGGCTCCCATCGTATAAAAAGTCCCATACCGATTTATACGTTGGGGTGTCGGTTGTATGCAAATATGAGTGTAGTGATATGCTATGCCATGATTCATGCAAGTGCAACGCACGCACACGACTCTATGCGCACAGACCTTTAGTTCCCCCTGTTCGGGCAGCTAGCTTCACTCCCAGGAACCTCCGTAGTGGCAAACGGAGACAGTGGGTTGGGCCCCCCACTCCTAGGCAGGTATCCACACTACCAGGCCTAGCCCTTCCGTACGCCCCTAGAAGAACACAACCTAGAGTATCCGCGTACTACTGCTGGCTGTACCCACCAGACTTTCTTTGCCTAAGTGTCCCACACCGCCGAGTCAACATACTGATGCCGGTGTGAACGACAATCAGATATCGAAGACCCACCACCTTATTCTGTACTCCAACCCTCGAGCCCTCGGCTCCCCGGACTGTCCCGTCTGTGCATCTACCTTCAGAGCTATCGTCTAAATGGCAACCAAACCAATTATTCTAGCTTCCTAGCTACCGGGGTGAATGTGTGTGCAACCCTAATTATACTAGTTGCTCTTTTGTTTTATTATTCCTATGGTTTACGTTAGCCCAGGACTGCCCCCGGCATACCCCGTGAAGGGCTCTCAAGGGGCACTAGGAACCAAGACGGCGGCATTACGGCCCGAAGTTCCCTTTCGCAAGGCACTTATTGTTATTGGTTGATCTCCCGTAACCCGATCCCCTTTTTGTTACTTTAGATCTAACCCTAGAGTATTAAGACTCTTCTATTCCTACCCGGGGTGGACGATCTTTCGTCGTTCCCGTACGCCACTTAACCTTAACCAGCCTCACACTGTACTTATCCTGACTTCCAAAAATGAACTTAATTTAGCTTGCGCTAACCAACAAGCAACTACCAAAATTCCATTTCCCAAGTTCATTATTACTCTAGTTCAGTTTCCGTGGTTTTACTATATGCAGACCATCCTAAGGTACATGAGGAGTATAAGGGGAGGTATTCCAATTTTTCTTCCGAATCTCCTATAATATTTACTGGAGGTCTACCATGACATAATTAGTTTAAATCCAAGGTTTCCAAATTTTCCTAAATATCAGGCATTTAATTTATTTATTTTAAAATTCGAAATGCCCTAGTATGAACATGAAGTGCAATAATGAGCCAACAATAAATCATCATAAAATCTGGAAAAATCCTATGAGACATTTAAACAGCAATTCCAAGTTTTGAGAAATTCCAGAGGTGTTTAGGCCTATATTTCCTAATTTACAGTTTTAGGCCACTTTTACTATATTATGAAGAAAGTACTGTAAATATATGTTCAAAATTTACAAGAAAATTATAGAAGCTATATAGTGACCTAAAAGCATCATAAACCAAGTACCATAATTTTTGTCCAACATTTGAAATCTGAATTTATTTTAATACAATGTACTAATTTTCTTAACTTAATGAAGGAGGTACTGTTTTTAGTAATCTAAAATTTCAGAGAATATTACAGGGTAACTATCATAATTTGAAAAACTCACTGACCAAATTTCATAATTTTCCAAATAGTAATTGGGCCTTAACAGTATTTTTGACTACATATCATAATTAGTACGTTATAGAAGTATGTACCAGAAATAATCAGTTAAAATTTCCAAGAAAATTACTGAAGGTATAATATGCTATAAGATGCCCTAACCCAAGGTTTCATAATATTCCAGTGAACATAAATTCGATAATCATCAAAATAAATATCTAGGGTACAATTAGAGTTGTAAATGATGTACTGTATAAATTAATCCAAAACTCTTAACAAAATTATATCATGGCTATTTTGACCAGAAAATCCCTCTGCCCAAATTTTATCTGATTTGAAGTTCATTAGATAGCTTAATATTTCAAATTAAAGTTGGTGACCTAAACTAGGGTTAGGATTTTAGGTGGCCTAGCTATCTCCAAATACCCTAAACTTTTGTCCTGAGAACTATACTTGCCCTATGGTTCTCTCCACAAAATTTTAAGTCAGTCTAAGTTCATTTTACCCCATGACCTTCACAACCCCAAAAACCACTATTAAGGGATTTTCCCTAGGGTTCTAGGGCTACCCTACACCAAACCACCCCAAGATCCCTTGGAGGGTGTGTCATGCCTTAAAAAGCCTTTGGACAAAGTATCAGCCTCTGTTGAGGTGATATGGCCACTCAAATACCAAGGGGGTGTTTGATCCTAAATTATCCTATAAGGATCATCCTAGGGTTGGACACAACCCTATTCAAAACATCTCCAAATGAGATGAAATTTTTACCAGAACCTTATGTTATACCCAGGGACCACTCACCAAAATTTGGGAGGGTTTGGAAGTCATTTAGCCATCTAATTAATTTATGCTAGGATTATTAAATTTTTCTAAAAAACTATAGAACAACCTTCTCCAAAAATTCTCATTTTTGGATAGCACCTAGATATAGGTAAGATTAGGCCACACCCCAAATTTCAAGTCATTTTGATGACTGGATTAGAATGGGGAATTTTTCTAAGGTCAATACAGCCCTATGGATAGATCTAACCAAAGAGTGTGCTGTGGTCTAACCAGGACTCCAAATCGAGTGAAATCAATTTTAAATTAAACTAGACTTCAAGGGCTACATTTTCTATGTTGACCACTTTTTATTTTTCAGCACCTACGGGCTATAATTATCAGTTTTAACCTAATGTACAGTAAAGGAATTTAATTCCTAATTATACAATATATAATATGATGAAAATAACATTGTTCATCTTCTTATTTACCCGAACCCGAACAGAACCAGAAAAATGACTATTCCTATAGCTTTTCCAAAGCTATTTCCCGGCTACCCAGCCATCTCCCTGGCCGACAACTACCACCATCACCTCTGTTGAGGTGAGGGCTACCGTCGGGCGGCGGCACGGCCGCCGGAGAGGCGGTTTCCAGCGAACCCGCCACCATGAAAATTTTGGAAAACCATGGAAACGCTCACCCAAACTGGCTCTTTTGAGCCCGAAATCTCTCCTAACGAATTCTAAGATCTATCCGCAGAAGAAGAGGGAGGGTAGGACCTTATTCGTGGGCTGGAGGCGTGCAGACCGTCAGGAAGCCATTGGCGCGGTGGTGGCGTCGCCGGAAATTCTTCAACAGCAAGGGTAAATCTGAATCCGTTTAATTGAGCGTGTAACCTTCTCCTCTTGCTCTTAGGAGTCTTTTATAGATTAGCAAGTGGGAAGGGGAAAGGATGAAACGTTCATGGACATTAATATTTCTCGTAATGACGTTTTGGTTATGGTAGAGGCAGTTGAAGTGCTGGAAATGAAGAGGTGTTTGCCAGGTGGAGATTTCCTATTGCACCAACATTTCCTTAATTTATTAAATAATCAGAGTAGGAAACGGCCCATAAATACTCCTGGTGTAACTTCCCATAATCAGAATTGATTACAACGTCGGTTACCGAAATTTCCAGTCTGGCTGACGTTTCGTCCTTGGTCACGGGCGTGACACATAGGTCACGGGCGTGACAGGCCCGGGTGGCCAATTTTGGGATCGATGATCGTCGAACTGAGATCGACGATCGTTGAAGGGTGGTCAAGCCCTTGGTCACGGGCGTGACACATGGGTCACGGGCGTGACAAGCCCGGGTGACCAATTCTGGGTTCGACGACTGTCGAACTGAGATCGATGATCGTCGAAGGGTGGGCACGCCCTAGGTCACGGGCGTGACATATTGGTCACGGGCGTGACATGGTCATGAGGCAAAATCCACGCTCGGCGATCGTCACGCTGAGATCGACGATCGCCGAAGGGGTCACGCCCTTGGTCACGGGCGTGACACTTGGGTCACGGGCGTGACATGGCCATGACGCAAATTCTGCGTTTCGACGATCGTCCCGCTGGGATCGACAATCGTCGAAGGTGTCACGTCCTAGGTCACGGGCGTGACACATAGGTCATGGGCGTGACAGGCCCGGGTTGAAAAATTCTGCGCCCGACGATCATCTCACTGAGATCGAGGATCTTCGAAGGAGTCACGCCCTAGGTCACGGGCGTGACGGATCGGTCACGGGCGTGACCAACCCGTGACCCAAAATCTCGATCGATTTATTTCAATTTTTGGGCTTCCTAGGGTTCTATCACGACCAACCGACTCCTAGGGGTCTAGTCGGAAATGGGATGTTACATTGGATGCCACAGCAGCTCGCATCGCCGCTGTCACTTCCCTGCTCCAACGTCCTCTGTTGTCCTCCCCTCCTCCACAGGACTCCTATGCTCACCAGGCTCAGCGGGGTGGCAATAGTGGCCGCAGCCAGTCTGGCACGCGCGGTCCATCAAGGTTTCTCTGCTCTCACTGTGGTCGTACCGGCCACTCTGTTGACCGCTGCTGGCAGAAACATCCTCATCTTCGTCCTTCCGGTGATACTTCTTTCTCAACCTCCGCCTCCTCTCGGCCATCTGCTTCTGTGGGCACGACCTCAGGTAGTGTTCACGTCGTTACCCAAGGTAAATGGCTGATTGACTCTGGTGCTACAAATCACATGACCGGAAACCCTCATTGCTTCTCTCTCCTAGAGACGCATGATCGGTTTCCCCCGGTTCTTGTTGCGGATGGTTCCCCTTCACCGGTTCACGAGACGGGCATGGTTCAAGTCACCCCGTCGCTTCGCTTAGTGGACACTCTCTATGTCCAAAAGTTCCCTTGCAATTTGCTCTCGGTTACTACTTTATACAAGCAACTTCAGTGCTCTGTATTATTTACTCCTACTTCTTGTTGTTTTCAGGACCCGGGGACCCAACGGACGATTACTACTGGGACTGAGAGTGGCAGCCTCTACTTCCTCGACAATGTTTTCGCTCTGTCCGCCTTCTCTTCCACGTCTACTAATCTGCTTCAATGGCATCTTCGCCTTAGACATCCTCCTCCTCGGATTCTTCGGCAGCTTCTTCCCCACTTACCTCAGACTAGTCCTCCGCTCAACTGTGATGCGTGTCAGCTTGGCAAACATCATCGCTCCTCCTTCCCGCCGAAGCAAGGTCATGGTTCCTCTCGCCCTTTTGATCTCATTCATTCTGATGTCTGGGGTCTTGCTCCTACTTTCACCGTTGGTCGGGGTAGTTCTTACTTTGTAACTTTTATTGATGATTTCTCTAGATGTACCTGGGTGTATCTTTTAAAAGATCGCTTTGAACTATTATCTGTATGGCAATCTTTTTACTATATGATTCAAACTCTGTTTTCTATATCTATTAAAGTGTTGCGCTCTGATAATGCAAAAGAATATCTCAGTCATGAGTTTTCCTCTTTTTGTATGCAACATGGTCTTATTCATCAGACCAGCTGTGTTTACACCTCCCAACAAAATGGGGTGGCGGAGCGTAAAAACCTTCACCTCATTGATATCGCTCGCACTATCATGACGCAGATGTAGGTGCCTCGCTCCTACTAGGGCTATGCTTTTCTTCTTGCCTGCTATCTCATCAATCGCATTCCCTCTTCGGTTCTCCACGGCAAGACCCCCTTCTCCATTCTCTACCCGGGCAAGGAACCCTTTCCTCTTCCTCTCCATACCTTTGGGTGTACGGCCTTTGTCCATGCTCCGTCTGCTACCCGTGACAAGCTTTCCCCCCGTTCCACAAAATGTGTCTTTTTGGGATATTCGACCACTCAAAAAGGCTATTGTTGCTTTGACCCCGTTCTGCGCAAACAGTTTGTTTCCGCAGACGTCATCTTCTTCGAAAATGCATCCTACTTTTCTTCTCCATCCCCGCTTCCTCCTACGGTCTCATAATCTCCACCATCTCTCAGTGATCCTTCCACGCAGATCGACGTCTCCCCTCCTATATCATCTCCTCCTCCGTCTCCTTTTCTCTCTATTATACCCCCACCTTCTTCTCTGCAGCCGTCTCTCTCTAGTCCCGGGCCAACTTTCTCCGCTACGGACGCTCCGGTCCCTGAGGCACAAGACGATCTGGATCTTCCCATTGCTCTTCGCAAAGGGGTGCGGGGGTGTACCCAACACCCGCTTACGGCTGTTGTTTCCTATGATCGGCTTACTCCCTCTCTCAGGTGCTTTGCTTTGGCTATCTCGGCTACTACAACTCCCCGCACTTACCAAGAGGCTCTTGTTATTCCTCATTGGAAATCTGCCATGGATGAGGAAATCACCACTCTTAATGAAAGGGGTACCTGGACCCTTGTTCCTCCACCGGTAGGTACTGATGTGGTTGGCTGCCGCTCGGTGTTCGTTGTGAAGTTTCGCCCCGACGGCACTGTGGTTCGTTACAAAGCCCGGCTGGTGGCCAAAGGCTTTACTCAGACTTATGGAGTTGACTACTTTGATACTTTCTCCCTGGTTGCTCGCCTCATCACCATCCGGGTTCTTCTTTCAGTGGCCTTCAACAGGGAGTGGGCTATTTCCCAGCTTGATGTCAAGAATGCTTTTCTGTATGGGGATCTTCAGGAGGATGTCTATATGGAGCAACCTCCTGGGTATGTTGCTCAGGGGGAGACACGAGTATGACAGTTGAAGAAGGCCATCTACGGCCTAAAACAAAGCCCTCGGGCATGGTTCGACAAGCTTAGTGGCATTGTGGCTGCCATTGGCTTTATAAGAAGTTCAGCCGATCACTCATTGTTTATTCGCAAAACCGCATCGGGCGTTGTGGTTTTGGCGGTATATGTGGATGATATTCTTCTTACCGGTGATGACCAGGCTGGGGTGGACTTGACAAAGAAACACCTCCGTCAACACTTAGTCATGAAGGATATGGGCTCCCCGAAATATTTTTTGGGGATAGAAATCTCTCGGAAGCCTGAATCGTTGGTTCTCTCCCATCGGAAGTATGCTCTTGATGTTCTACAAGAGGCAGGATTGACCGGTGCCAAACCGGCCAGGTATTCCATGGCCACTGGAGAGGACAAAACGTGGACAGATGACTCACCTCTTATATCCGATGCCACCAGGTATAGACGTCTTGTGGGCAAACTCATTTATCTCACGGTGACCAGACCCGACATCGCCTATACTGTAGGCAAGGTCAGTCAGTTCATGCAAGCTCTCAGGGAAAGTCATCTTCAGTCTGCCTTGAAGATACTAGAATATGTCAAAGCAGCACCAGGAAAAGGGCTACTCTTTCAGAAGCATTGTCATCTGAGAGTTGAAGCCTACTCAGACTCAAGCTATGCGGATAATAAAGGTGACCGTAAATCTACATCGGGTTTTTGCACCTTTGTTGGAGGTAATCTTGTGAGCTGGAAGAGCAAGAAGCAGTCTGTTGTCTTAAGGTCCAGTGCAGAAGCCGAATATCGGAGTATGGCGTCAACCACGTGTGAGTTAAAATGGTTGCGGGCTCTCATGCTTGACCTAGGAGAGGTCTATGACTATCCTCTGCCTATGTTCTGTGACAACAAGGCCGCTATTTACATATCCAAAAATCCGGTCTTCCATGAGAGAACAAAACATATAGAGGTCGACTGCCATTTCATCCGGGAAGAGGTCTTGAAGAGACAGATTTGCACTCCGTTCGTCACCTCCGACAAAGAGTTGGCAGATATCTTCACCAAGTCGGTTTCTACTTCCTTCTTCCACATTTGTGACAACCTGGGCATGATTGATATCTATGCTCCAGCTTGAGGGGGAGTGTCGAAGTATGAGACCGGGCGGTCTGGCGGTCTGGGCCTGGCGAGTTATAGACCGGGCGGTCTGGCGGTTTATCTCTGGCGGCTTGGAAACCGGGCGGTCTATCGGTCTCCTACCGCATCTCTCTCCTGCTTCTGGTATTGCCGGGCGGTTAGAATATTGTTTAACCGCGCGGCTTGTTCCGGTCTGTTGTTCTAGCCGCTCGGAACTATTGTATAGCTTTAGTCCCACATTGTTAGTTTGTATTCTATCCTCTCTCCTCCATTCTATAAAAGGGAGGCCATACCTTTGTAAAAGATATCTTTTTGGATAATAAAAATTTCAATTATTCAAAGTTCTGGCTTGTTTTCTAGTCGTTTGTTCGCTACTCTAGTCGTTTGTTCGCTACTTTTATCATGAATCGGAGAGCAAATTAGCAGAATAACAAAATTAACAATAAAGAAAAATATCCCTAGGTATTTATAGAGATATTTCATCTAACAGTATAAAGAATATTTCCAAAAATGAAAGGCAGAAATTACTGTGCATGTCCGACAGAACCCGTGACTGGTTTTTGAAACTTTTGGAAAAATGACCTAAGTCAAATTCGTCGAGTAACATAATGATACTCGTTGAATACATCTTGATATACGACGAAAAGTACTTAGCCAAATCATCCCAGGCCGGCAGGTCACTCAACGCCATGGAGAAGAGTCATATTCGACGAATTCGTCGAGTATCACCTGGCATATTCGACGAATTCATCGAGTATAGGTTAATTGACTCAATGCACTCAATGTCGTTACACTCGACGCTTTTAGATCACTCGACGTCAAGGCATCTTTCGACGAATATTGTTGAGTTAACTCAACGCTCTCGACGCTTTGATATTTGATGAAAATGACTTGGAAAAATCTAGAGAAGTAACGTCTATTGGACTCGAAGAATTTGTCCTATATCATTTATCATATTCGACGAATTCGACTAGTATCGTTAGATACATTCGACGAGTATGCATGACAATACTCGGCGAATATTACTTAACAGATTTTTCAATCCTCCAATGAATTTACCCTAAAGTATATACGACGAATTCGACGGGTATTGGTAAGTATACTCGACGAATTCGGCGTGTATCAACGACGATACTCGACGAATTCGACGTCTATGCTTAACCATTCTCGGGATAGAAGTACAGCCCAATACAGTGATTACACGTGAGTCAACACATTGGCCTACACAATGAGGAATTATATTGTATAGTCCTGTGTTTACTGACCCATTGTAACCTGACATTGCTGTGTACTTGGCATTGTAGACCTGCAAGTACATAACTAAAAAACAACATCAAATATAGTCACAATTCATCTTAGCTTAACTAGGCCCTTCTTCAAATTCGGGTTATTATGGATACAATACCCAATAATCTCCCCCTATTTGAATAAGCAAGAACCCTATAAGCTAAGGTGAATTGTACATAAAAATAATGAAATAATAAAACATTAAGACTTGAAAGGATAACAAAAGTTAAACGCAACACGCATTCCAAGACAATCATAGAATATATATATCAAATTGTTCATAGTTTTTTTTGGGGGGGTGGGGGAACCCACAACTAAACACAAAATATAACTATTAGTTCAGCCTGTTCTAACTCTTTTGCCTCTGTCTATCAAATAAGCCTTTGACTTTGGAAAGTACTTTGGAGGTGTTGCAGGCATCGGATCAGTATTTCTATAATTTTTGAAGTGAATTCTCCTTTTTGTGCAGGACAGCTTGTACTTGTTCCATTCTTCCTGATCATAGTGGTGCTGATGTTTTCCACCACTAATATCGGCAAAGGAGAATGTATCAAATATAATACCTCTATATATGGGACGTCACACTTCTTCCATCTCTCTATTAGGCTCTGACCTGACAGCAGACGGGCCTTCCCTATATCTTCTTCGCTTGTGAGCCGGAGGGGGGAAGTCTTCAACAATTTCTACCTCTGGAGCCTCAGCAGCAGTAGTAGCAGCAGTATCAGCCGGAAAAAAATCCAGTGTGTCTGATAAGACTTGAGTGTAATCCTAGGCAGGATGAGTCTCATCATGTGCTGGTACAGGAACAACAGGTACTTAAGATTGTGTTAACTGATTATGCAGCCACACACAGTTGTTATAACTATAGTCATTTACACTTTTGAAATTTGCTAACATTGCTACTTCAAGTTCATTGACCTTAACTACCACCTTAGCTCCCAAGGAGTCCTCCCCCTTTCTGACTTCTGTAGCCAAAGCATTTGCATACACTTGCAAGCTATCATAATAAGCCATAGAATTATTGTGCGCTTCAATCATAGTCTTGGCATTTGTGTCAACATTATCCATAGTCTTTTTGGTATATTGGAGGCCATCCATGTTCCGCTTGATGGCTTTTCCACCCTCAACAAATAGTAAGTCAATCTTTGTATCAAGTGCTTCAATATGAATATTGATTTCAGTAAGGCCTCTTTTAATGCCTTGCTCAGTCTCTTTTACCTTGTCTAGAACTGTCTTCATTTTCGCTTCAAACTGCGCTTGCTGTCTTGCGAACATGACCTCTATTGCCTTGAGAATTGAACTATCAGCACTAGAGATGGTAACTGTCTCAGAAGCAATAGGTGGGAGAGAAGGCAGATCTTCACTGAGAGACTCATAGATCATAGATAATCGTGCTTTAGAACTCAACAAAGACACTACAGCTAGGACAGGAGTATGCTCCTTTGTATCTACTTCCTCATCACAAATCTCAACTACCTCCTCATGAAGAATTGGAGGTATACACGTTTCCTTGGCAACTCTCTTCTCAAGGTTGCGGATAAACCTATCAACCTCAGTAGTAATTGATATCGAAGTCTTAGTCACCTCCCCCTCAGAAGATGAGGAAAGAACAATTTCAGGGAGAGGGACTATCAGGTTCTCCACTACCATGAGTGCATTAGCAGCACTAACCTCAGCATCAGAAGACTTATCCGAATCAATTCTCTTCTCATCACCAGCATCATCATCAACATCATTTATATCCTCTTCCTCAGCAGTATTTCCTCAACTACAGTCTGAACAATCTGAGCAACCTCTGTCTGAAGATTCTCTGGATCTGGAAATGGAATTGGACTTTCTGCAACTGAACTAATAGCTTGCTCCCCCTCAGCTCCTGCACACAATCTATCAGGGGCTTCACTGGGGTGTGGAGTAGGAATCATATCCTTTGGAGCCTGATCTCCCTCCTACACAACCACATCTGGGGCTCCCCCTGCCTAACAATCCTCCTATCCTATCTTGTGAATATTGTGGAGTCTATTTTCTTGAGATGGTGGATTGGTACCCCTTTGGTCATATCGAACCTGTCACCATCCATCTAATTCAAGTACAGGGTGATAATCCTCCATAAGTTGGGAGTGCGAAGGCTATCCTTGATTTTCTCGAACAGCAAAGCACCCCAGTCGAACCTCTTCCTGCATATGATCGCCACAAGGGACTTGAACATCTCAGTCGAGAGTAGTCATATGATCAAGTTTTATAGCAACACTTTTCCGATGATGTCTGACAGCAGTTTACCTTCTTCGTTCATTCCTTTTATTTTGATCTCTTTTGTACCTATGGGCAAACCATAGAATAACATATCCCTTATAAAGTCGTCCTCGTCGAGGTGATCTGCTTCTCCACAAGCTGGTAGCCTCAAGGGTCGGGTGAGATGAGAGGTCTTCACCTTATTGGCAGTTCTACAAACTTTGCTCTTGATTACTGTATCTTTGTGTCGGAGCTTCGCATTGTGGAAAAATTACAGAACTTCCTTGTCCAAAACTTTGCAAGGGTGTTCTAGGACGAAGGAGAGTCCAGCGGTCTCCAACATTAGAATGATATTTCTAAATTCATTTGAAGCATGAGCAAACCCTGTGCGAACCAACTCACCTCCCCCTAGCAAGGCACTGGTGCTTCTAGGAGCCATGGAGAAAACTGAAATCTGGACTTGGAAAACTGAAATATGATACCACTGGAATTCTGCACTTATAGGAATCGGCGACTGTCGGCTTTCGGGAATCCACCTTTGTGCAAAATCGGTAGGAAGTAGTCCTTTTGGAGTCGGCTAGGGCTTAGAAATCGGTCACAACCCTAATGAAGAAGATAGAATCCAAGACTGCGGGAGGAAGAAAATGTCGTGGTGCGGGAGCCGAAAGGTCGGGGTCTGTCGTTCGGCGAGTCGGCGGATGTATTTCGTCTAGGAGGCGCATACCTTATTTGTCTTCGGTTGTTCAGATCCAATATAGTAAGATAGAATTTTCGTACAAGTTAAATTCGGTGAGATTCACCGGATGCAGAATATGATTCAGCGAGTTGGCGAGTTTGTCATCCTATATTTGCCTAATTTTCCTTTGAAAAATTTTCTGCTTTTTAGACGTAGTTCCCGAGAGATTTTTTGTTTGCTTGGACTTCTTCAGGAGTCAATTTTCAGGATACCTAGTTCTGTTTTGAAAAACGAGAATTTGGCCTCATCCAGCGGCTTCGTGAAAAAATCTGTGACCTGCTTGTCCGTCGGGACATAGTAGAGGGATATGTCCTTGTTCTCTACATGCTACCGGATGAAGCTATAGCGCACCTCAATGTGCTTTGTCTGGCTATGGGAGACTATATTGTTTGCAATCGCTATTGGGCTGGAAGAGTCACAATACATTGGAATCTCTATGAACATAAAATTATATTCTTCCAGTTGATTTCGGATCTATAAAATCTGTGCACAACAACTACCCGCAAAGATATACTCTGACTTGGCAGTAGAAGTTTCCACACAATTCTCCTTTTTACTACTCCATGAGATAAGCCGTCTTTCGAGGAATTGACACATCCCGAAAGTGTTTTTCCTATCATCTCTGCTTCCTGCAAAATCGGTATCTGAAAAACCAATTAGCTCGATATCATTATTTCTCGGGTACCATAAGCTAAGATTAGGTGTGTAACATCCCTCAAACAACTACACCCCTATGAGTGGTTTTGTCATGACTAGGTCATGACAAAACCCTAGGAAGCCCAAGAAGACCAAGTGAATCTAGGAATGAAGGTGAGATCATCATGGTCTACAAATAACATATTCAAACTATCTAACCTAGGGTTTGACTTTAGGGCCTCACCTTGACTCTTTTACCCCACCATAACATCCCTAGCCCTTTAAGAGGTTTATTGAGTCACCAAGGACCCATTGGGGTCAACTAAAAAGGTCAAGTTGACTAAAGTCAACCATAACCCTAAAATTGTCCAAGTAGCCTATCTAGGGCCAATGGACCTCCAACTTGCAAAAATGACCCCACCCAAACCTCCTTAACCCTGTAAGAGGTATATTGGGTCATTAAGGACTCATTTGGGTCAACTCAAGTGGTCAAGTTGACTAAAGTCAACTTAAACACTAAAGTGGTCAAATTGCCCTAAATAAGAGTCAAGTGACCACCAAAGTGTCAAACCAACCCCATCCAAGTCTCCCTAAACCTTAGGGTAGGCTAATGAGTCACTAAGGATCCATTGGGGACAACCCAAAAGGTCAAATTGACCAAAGTCAACTAATCCTTAAAATAGGTCAAACTAGCCTAAATGACCTAACCAAGCCCAAGCCACTTGGGCTAAGCCCAACTTGAGGGGCCCACTAAATTTAGGGGGCTGATATTTTCATGGTATGCCATCCATTTTCTGGAAATGGTGACTAAGAGATAGAAAGTCAAGTTTCCCTTTAATGGAGGAGAGAGAAAGAAGAAAGAGAGAGAGAACTAATGGAGGAAGCTCATTGGACACTCCATCCATCTCCCCTAAGCAGCCTTTGGGATTTCCTGATGCTTATGATTCATCTCCCCATCAACTCCAGCCCATAGACATTAAGAGGGGAGCCCAACCACTATGGCCAACCAACCCTTCACCTCCCCTCACATGAAAAATATAAATCCCCTATGCAGCCACCATACCAATTTCTGACCACCCCATCACCTTCAAAACGTCCTTGGCAGTCAAAATAATGTATTGGATCAAAGGTTTTGGAGGAGGATCGAGGAATCAGGCAAGCTCGCCGAAGAGGAAAAATGCCATGGCCGACCGCGGCCGCCGCCGTCGTCGAACCCCAAACAATGTCTGCTTCTCCTCCTCTCCCCTTGTGCAAGTATTCTAGATCAAATTAGGCTGAGAAATCGGGCTCAAACGAGCCGAGCCAAGTGAGAAAAATGGAGTTTTCCGAAAAAATCATGGTGGCAGGGTTCGCCGAAAACCACCACCTCCGGCGGCCAAACCACCGTCGAGCGATAGCCACCACCTCGACGGAGGTTGTGGTGGTGGTTGCTGGCCAGGGAAATGGCTGAGTGCCCGGCATTTGGCTTGGGAAAAGCTACAGGCGTTTTGCTTTTAGGGTTGCTGTTCGGGTTCAGGAAGAAGATGAACAATTAATATTAATATTATTAAGGTTTTACATTTTTAACCTTTTACTGTTCACCCTTTAAATTATATAAATGAGACCCTTAGGGGCGAAACCCTAAAAAGTGGCCAACATAAAAATTGTAGCCCTTGAAGTCTACCTTAATTTAAAATTAATTTCAACCCATTTGGGTAAGTGGGTTGACCACAACATTTAAAATGGTGCAGCATATACATAGGTTTGACCAGAGACTAAATTGAGTGCCTCCATCAATCCATCCATCCAAATGACTTGAAATTTTGGTTGGGGGTCACTATTACCTATTCCTATAATATATCAAAAAATAGGAATTTTTGGAAAACTTTTTCCTAAATGTTTTGTAGAAATTTAATAAACTTTGCATGATTTATTTAAGGGATCTAATGACCTTTACACCCACCAAACTTTTGGTGTCTGTCTCTTAGGGTCATGGAATGACTGTGGTTAAAATTTCAGACCAATTGAGTTTGATTCGGACAGGTTTTGGTGAGACCAAAGTATGGCCCTTAAGGGGTTAATTTAGGGCAAAGAGTGTTTGGGGCATGGAGGGGCTAATTCTCATCCAAAGGGGGTGGGATTTGGACAGAGCCACATGGTCAGTAAAAACACCCTCTCATGGAATTTGAGATTGATTGAGGTGAGTTTTCCCTATGACCCTAGTTCAAACCCTAAGGTTGAACTTTGGGGGTTTGTGAAGGACATGGGGTGATATGTTCTTGTATGGACTTGGAGTTTAGTCCATGTGATTCTAGGGTGATGAAATGCCCTAGGGAGTAATTTGGTGACATTTAGACTTAGCCACACAACTTAAACCAATTAGGGTTAGTTTAGTCCTTTAAATTTTAGGAAAATATTGATGGGTCATATGATCTTGGATCCTTAGAAAATTTTGGAAGGAATGTTTTTATAACATTATGAGTCTCTAGAAATTATTGTCGGATGTTTGGAAGACATTAACTCATACTTGTAGTTATAATCTTTATGTTGCCCCTAAGGATGATTTTGATAAAATCATAGTTAAACTAACTTAGAATGTTATGAAACTTAGTCATTCATGATTTATGATCATATTATAGCCCTGGTAATTTTTGTGTAATATTTGGATAATATTTGGTGGTACTTCTCTCTTTAATTCTATTTATTGTATTTATCTTGAATTAATTATTTAGGGGTTGATTCTTTTATGAAAGTTTGTGTAATTTAGTATTCTCTGTTATTTTGGCATCATATAGTGATAATATTTTTTGGGTGGCCATAATATTAGGAAATCTAGAACTTCATGTTCAAAATTACCCATGGCCTAACTTTTGAAAAATTTAATAAATGCCAAAATAATTTGAAGAATTATAAGTTTCTGGACTTGGGCTAAATGTGTCATGTTAGACCCGCAATAAATATCTTAGGGCATTTGGATAAAAATTTGGAGTACCTCCTATTATGTACATCATATAACATATGTTGCTCTGCATTTAGTAAAACTGCGGAAATTGTGATAACATGTGGAATGGTCATAAGGAGATGGGGTTATTGGTTTACTAATCTTGGTAAAGAGAAAAAGAGAGCTTCATTAGGAGTCATGATAAGAAGAGTGTTGGGTTGACTAGTGTTAAGAGGTGCATGAGATCGACGAAAGATCGTATTTCATGTGGAGAGAGAGAGAGAGAGTCAAAACACTCTAGAGTTAGATCCAGAATAACATTAAAAGGGATCGGGAATTAGGTAATAACCAATAATAGTAAGTGCCTTGTGAAAGGGAGCTTTGAGCTTCAGCCCATCATAGCTTCTAGTGCCCCCGAGAGCCCTTCACAGGGAATGCCCTGTGCAGTCCAAGGTTAACGTAAACCGTAAGAATAATAAATGTTTAAGAGTATCTAGTATAACTAGGATTACACATACACTCACACTCTCCTGTGTTGTGGGAGTTAGGTTGGTCACACGAGCGGTAGGCTCGGTGGTTTTTGTGATGGGCAGGTTAGCCTGGCGAGCCGATGGCTCGGTAGATAGTTGTCACTGACGGATTAGTCCAGAGAGATTTTGGTTTGTCAGATGATTATGACAGACGAGATAGTCCAAGGAGCTTTAGCTCGGTGGAAAATCATGGTAATATTGCTTGTGCATATGATAAAGGTGGTGGGTCTTCGGTATTGGAGAGTCGTCGCACCGACACCAATACGTTAACTCGACAAGTGTGGTTTAGCACTTGGCCAAATAAAGTCCGGTCCGCCAGCCGGCAAGAGTACGTAGGAGATCTGCTTAGTGCACCAGCATTGAGGCGTACGATAGGTCTAACTGGTAGTGCTGATAACGGTTTAGAGGTGGGCGAGGCCCAACCAACCGCTTCCATTTGCCACTACGGAGGTATCATGGGAGGTTAAGCTCCAGAAAAGGGGAACTAAAAGTCTGTGTTCACAGAGTAGAGTGTGTGTGTTGCATTTGCATGTTCACATCATATCATATTTGTATGACATATCATCATCATTGCATATAACTCTTGACACCTATTGTATAAATTGGTATAAGACACTTTATACAATAGGCCTTGTAAAATGACCCTTTGGTCTATAGGTTTGTATGGGCATTCCTATAGGCCATGGTTACTTATTTCATAGTTTATTTCACATGTTCTTACTGTTTTACTTTACTTATTTACATTACTGCTTCTTTATTATTGAACTGTTAGCTTGCTTTTCCTTTATAGTTTTTGTACATACACCTGCTAGGGTAGTTGTCACATGCTTGTTCCACTCTATTTTGTTGTCCTCCATTTTCATCCTCCCAGCACGGTGTCTAGGAGTCGCGGGGGTGAGGCGAGGACGATAGTGGCTTAGAATTTTGACTAACATGGGTGGACCACATTATTTTAGGGGACCGAGCAGCAGGAGCACCAGCACCGGCAGGACAAGGAGGTAGGACATGAGGAGCAGTTGATGCATGCTACCACTACTACATGACGATAGGTCGAAGATGGTTTTCAGTTGCTTCCGCCAGATGTGTGAGTTGTGAGAGATAGATTATTGTATTAGACAAGTATCGGGAGTAAGCCCTTTTCTTTTCTACCATATTTCATACTTTGTACTCATTGTGGACTATAACATTTATATAAATATATATATATTTTTGGTGATTTTGTGGACTTGTCTTGTTTGTACTTCTACTTCTTTGGTGATCGTCAATGCTGGCAGGATCAACATTTTGTAGTGATGAACTTCCCAGATGTATTGGTGTCACCGCAAAGCTGCAGTTCTTGGCATAAGACCCCGACGGTGATAGAAAAAAATAGGGTCTTATAAACTGGTATTAGAGGAAACCTCGATCTGAAGAGAAGAAGTCCACAAAACACTGGGCCACCCCACGCGAGCATTAGTTTGGGGACAAACTAAGCAGCGGAAGCAGTGGTGTGCCCATGTGTAAAAATCACAATATATAATCCATAAATCAACGAGTTTGGACAACCCAACTAGGAAACTTGACTCACCAAGATGATTCTTACTATACCCTGGTCAAAGTTGACTTTAGGTTTAATTCGGTTAAGGTACGAGGATACCCGAAATGACTAAAGGATGAGTCTAACGCGAGAGTAACAACTTGAGTCTTAAACTCTGATGTCCCTACTTCACTTATCAAGTTGTACTATCACCTATTACCTAAACTAATAGGACCAACTTAAGGAGAATTGAGGCCTACAATCCATTAATGGAATAGTAGGGACTCAAGACTCAACTATTGTATCGATGACACGATTAGGTTGAGATAACCATCATACCAAATACCAAGGGTCGAATAAGAATTCAGGTTCAGAAGAGACCGATTTGGGACAGAGTCACATGTTGACTTTGAGAAAGTTGTCGTAAATGGTAACCTGGAGAGTGTAAAGTATGAAGTATATCAACGAGTTTCAGGATGGAACCCCAAGTCTAAGGTTGCATGCCCTAAGGATGGTGTGCATATCTAACCTGAATATAATATGGTAATATCGAAGATACTTAGCCCATGGTAGGTAGGGGATTATCTTTTGTTTATTGGGGGCTTGTCTTTTATTTATTTGGCAAATTAGTTATTGACTTGGGTTTTCTTAAACCTAATTTAGAAAATGTGGTGTCACAAATATAGTGAGATTAAGTTGATCTTATTCGACGTCATTCGGGTGAAGATAAAATTTTGTAAAAGGGTATTTGTAATGATGATCTGTTGCATTACCAGGATAATGTCATGGTAATGAGGAGGAGTAATTACGAGATTTAACTATTACAAGATATCACGTGAAATTAGATGACGGGTAACAAGATTCAGGATATCTGGGAAGATAAGATTAAATCGCTATGTTGTAACATCGGAAGTATGATGACTCTAGGAAACTACAAGAAGTTAGTAGACAATATATTGAAAGACGTAGACCTTATATATGACTTGTAAAGTTGAATTGATTGATAACTCGTGTATACTCGAAGGAATAAGAACATGACCGTGTAGAGAATGTTTATTGAATCATTGTCTACACTTACAAACGAGAACTCAAATTACTGGAAGAAAATTGTGTTTATCAGAACGTGTATTTCCCTGGAATAAATAAAGACATCATGGATTTTGTGACACACAGTAAGGTTTATTGGCTGGTGGAGGTCAAGAGTCAAGATGATCGCGTTGGATCAGGATGGATGGTTTATGTACAAGGAAAGAAGATCAGTCTAGGCTTGTATGGGCTCTCGGTCGACATTCAACACAACTCTCCACCTTTAGACGGACGGGCAGAAGAAGTGTACTACCCTGTCACCGAAGGATCTTTTACACTTATACATTCTGGACCACGAAGAGCTATGAGAGAGACTTTTGTCGTTGATCAAGCTCTCTTATAACCATAACCATCTGTCCAGTATAGGCATGACCCTCCTTATACATTATACGAACGGATGTGCAGGACCCCAATATATTGAATCTAGGATGAGGATGCAAAGGTACTCAGCTCGAAATTTGTGGAGAACCCAGATACCCAGGTGTGACTGAGTCGAGATAGGATGTGGGAGCCCAAAGAAGGCCGACCAAGTATTACGATGCACAACATTATCAGGTAGAGTTCCAAGTTAGACATAGGGGGGCTCCTGAAGATACGTCTGATGCATGGAGTCTCGTACATATATGGGGGAAAGAAGCTCAGTCCAAGATATAGGGGCCCTACAGGATCCTGGAGCGGATTGGCCCATTAGTTTACACACTAGAGCTAACACAAGAGTTAGCGAGTTTGCACGACGTCTTCCACGACTACTCTCTTAGGAAGTCTCTACTACAACCGTAGAAGCAGGTTACTAGTATAGATGGCTCAACAACTTCTGATCGATTGGTCCTCTTAGAGCAGGTCAGGATAGATGATACAACAGTGCGAGTCTTGCAGCGCGAGAAGGTTTAGTTGGTCAAGATCATGTGGAAAATTCATATACAGGAGGAGCATACCTGAGAGACACTAGATCTGATGAAGCAGAAGCACTAGGAGCTCTTTGCATCAGGTATAACTTCAATTTCCGAGGGATATTACATGCAGTTACTCTCAGTAGAAACCCCGTAGGCTTAACTTTAATCTTGGGACGAAATTATTTTATTTATTTATTGGGAATTGTAACATCCCTCAAACAACTAGATCCCTAGAAGTGATTTTGTCATGACTAGGTCATGACAAAACCCTGGGAAGCCCAAGAAGACCAAGTGAATCTATGAATAAAGGTGAGATTACCATGGTCGGCAAATAATATATTCCAACTATCTAACCTAGGGTTTGACTTTAGGGCATCACCTTGACTCTTTGACCCCACCATAACATCCTTAGCCCTTTAAGAGGTTCATTGGGTCACCAAAGACCCATTGGGGTCAACTAAAAAGGTCAAGTTGACTAAAGTCAACCATAACCCTAAAATGGTCAAAGTTGCTTATATAGGGCCAATGGACCTCCAACTTGCCAAAATGAACACACCCAAACCTCCCAAACCCTTTAAGAGGTACATTAGGTCACTAAGGACTCATTTGTGCAAACTCAAGTGGTCAAGTTGACTAAAGTCAACTTAAACCCTAAAGTGGTCAAACTGCCCTAAATAAGGGTCAAGTGACCACCAAAGTGTCAAACCAACCCCATCCAAGTCTCCCTAGACCTTAGGGGAGGCCAATGGGTCACTAAGGACTCATTGGGGTCAACCCAAAATGTTAAATATACCAAAGTCAACTCATCCCTAAAATAGGTCAAACTAGCCTAAATGACCAAACCAAGCCCAAGCCACTTTGGCTAAGCCCAACTTGAGTGGCCCACTAACTTTAGGGGGCTGATATTTACATGGGATGCCATCCATTTTCTGGAAATGGTGAATAAGAGAGAGAAAGTCAAGTTGCCCTTTAATGGAGGAGAGAGAAAGAAGAAAGAGAGAGAGAGAATTAATTGAGGAAGATCATGGGACACTCCTTCCATTTCCCCTAAGCAGCCTTTGGGATTTTCTGATGCTTAGGATTCATCTCCCCATCAACTCCAGCGCATAGACATTAAGAGGGGAGCCCAACCACCATGGCCAACCAACCCTTTACCTCCCCTCCCATGAAAAATATAAATCCCCCTATGCAGCCCCCATTCTAATTTTTGACCATCCCATCACCTTCAAAATGTCCTTGGCAGTCAAAATAATGTATTGGATCAAAGGTTTTGGTGGAGGATTTAGTAATCAGGCAAGCTCGTCGGAGAGGAAAAATGCCACGGCTGACCGCCGCCGTCGCCGTCGTCAAACCCCAAATAATGTTCGCTTCTCCTCCTCTCCCCTTGTGCTAGTATCCTAGATCAAATTAGGCTGAGAAATCGGGCTCAAACCAGCCGATACAAGTGAGAAAAATGGAGTTTTTCAAAAAAATCATGGTGGCGGGTTCGCCGGAAACCACCACCTCCGGCGGCCAAACCACCGCCGGGCGATAGCCACCACCTCGACGGAGGTGGTGGTGGCGATGGCTAGCCAGGGAAGTGGCCAGGTGGCCGACGTTTGGCTTGGGAAAAGCTATAGGTGTTTTTCTTTTTAGGGTTGTTGTTTGGGTTCATGAAGAAGATGAACAGTTAATATAAATATTATTAAGGTTTTACATTTTTAATCTTTTACTGTGCCCCCTTTAAATTAGATAAAAGAGACCCATAGGGGTTAAACCTTAAAAAGTGGCCAACATGAAAATTGTAGCACTTGAAGTCTAATTTAATTTAAAATTTATTTCAACCCATTTGGGTAAGTGGTTTGACCACAACATCCAAAATGGTGCAGCATATACATAGGCTTGACCAGAGACTAAATTGAGTGCCCCCATCAATCCATCCATCCAAATGACTTGAAATTTTGGCTGGGGTCACTCTTACCTATGCCTATAATATATCAAAATATGGGAATTATTGGAAAACATTTTCCTAAAGTTGTTGTAGAAATTTAATAAACCTTGCATGAATTATTTAAGGGGTCTAATGACCTCTACACCCACCAAACTTTTGGTGTCTGTCTCTTAGGGTCATGACATGACTGTGGTTAAAATTTTAGCCCAATTGAGTTTGATTTGGACAGGTTTTGGTGTGACCAAAGTATGACCCTTAAGGGGTTAATTTAGGGCAAAAAGTGTTTGGGGCATGGAGGGGTAAATTCTCACCCAAAGGGGGTGCGAATTTTCAATAGCCACATGGTCAGTAAAAACACCCTCTCATGGATTTTGAGATTGATTGGGGTGAGTTTTCCCCATGACCCTAGTTCAAACCCGAAGGTTGAACTTTGCGAGTTTGTAAATGACATGGGGTTATATGTCCTTGTATGGACTTGGAGTTTAGTCCATGTAATTCTAGGGTGATGAAATGCTCTAGGAAGTAATTTGGTGACATTTAGACTTAGGCACAGAACTTTAATCAATTAGGATTAGTTTAGGCCTTTAAATTTTAGGAAAATATTGATGGGTCATATGACCTTGGATACTTAGGATATTTTGGCAGGAAGGTTTTTATAATATTATAAGTCTCTAGAAATTATTGCAGGAGGTTTGAAAGACATTAGCTCATACTTGTAGTTATAATTTTTATGTTGCCCCTAAGGATGATTTGGATAAAATCATAGTTAAACTAACATAGAATATTATTAAACTTAGTCAGTGATGATTTATGATCGTATTATAGTCCTGATAATTTTTGTATAATTTTTTGATAATATTTTGAGGTACTTCTCTCTTTAATTCTATTTATTGTATTTATATTGAATTAATTATTTAGGGGTTGATTCTTTTATGAAAGTTTGTGAAATTTAGTATTCTCTATTATTTTGACATCCTATAGTGATAATAATTTTTGGGTGGCTATAACCTATGGAAATCTAGTACTTCATGTTCAAAATTACCCATGGCCTAACTTTTGAAAAATTTAATAAATGCCAAATTAATTAGAAAAATTATAAGTTTAAGGATTTGGGCTAAATGTGTTATGTTATACCCACAATAAATATCTTAGGGTATTTGGATGAAAATTTGGAGTACCTCCTATCATGTACATCATAAAGCATAGGTTGGTATGCATTTAGTAAAAGTGTGAAAATTGTGATAACATGTGCAATGGTCATAGGGAGATGGGGTTATTGGTTTACTAATCTTGGTAAAGATAAAAAGAGAGCTTCATTAGGAGTCATGATAAGAAGAGTGTTGGGTTGACTAGTGTTAAGAGGTCTATGAGATCGACGAAAGATCGTCTTTCCTGTGGAGAGAGAGAGAGAGAGAGTAAAACACTGTAGGGTTAGATCCATAATAACATTAAAAGGGATCGAGAATTGGGTAATTACTAATAATAGTAAGTGCCTTGCGATAGAAAGCTTTGAGCTTCAGCCCATCGTAGTTCCTAGTGCCCCCGAGAGCCCTTCACAAGGAATGCCCTAGGCTGTCCAAGGTTAACGTAAACCGTAAGAATAATCAATGTTTAAGAGTAACTAGTATAACTAGGATTATACATACACTCACACTCCCCGGTGTTGTGGGAGTTAGGTTGGTCATACAAGTGATAGGCTCGGTGGTTCTGGTGATGGGCAGGTTAGCCCGGCTAGCCGATGGCTCGGTTAATAATTGTGACGGATGAATTAGTTCGGGGAGCTTTTGGCTCGGCAGATTATTATGACGGACGGGATAGTCTGTGGAGCTTTGGCTCGGTGGAAAATCATTGTGATATTTCATGTGCATAAGATAAAGGTGGTCGGTCTTCGGTATTGGAGAGTCGTCGCACCGACACCAATATATTGACTCGGCAAGTGTGGTTTAGCACTTGGCCAAATAAAGTCTGGTGCGCCAGCCAGCAAGAGTATGCAGGAGCTCCGCTTAGTGCACCAGTGTTGAGGCATATGATATGTTTGACTGGTAGTGTTGATACCGGTTTAGAGGTTGGAGAGGCCCAACCCACCGCTTCTGTTTGCCACAATGGAGGTATCCTGGGAGGTTAGGCTCCAGAAAGGGGGAACTAAAGGTCTGTGTGCACAGATTCGAGTGGGTTTATTTCACTTGCATGTTCACATCATAGCATACTTGTATGACATAACATCATCATCTCATATAACCCTTGACATATATTGTATAAATTGGTATGAGACACTTTATACAATAGGCCTTGCAAAACGACCCCTTGGTATATAGGTTTGCAGGGGCATAACTATA
The DNA here is from genome assembly GCA_039513925.1 of Platanthera zijinensis. Taxonomy (NCBI): domain Eukaryota; kingdom Viridiplantae; phylum Streptophyta; class Magnoliopsida; order Asparagales; family Orchidaceae; genus Platanthera; species Platanthera zijinensis. The sequence continues at coordinate 171,952,915 of CM077081.1, read as the reverse complement.
GGTCATGGTTACTTATTTCATAGTTTATTTTACATGTTCTTACTGTTTTACTTTACTTGTTTACATTACTGCTTCTTCATTATAGAACTGCTAGCCTTCTTTTCCTTTTATAGTTTTTGTACAAACACCTGCTAGGGTAATTGTCAATTGCTTGTTCCACTCTTGTTTGTTGTCCTCTGCTTTCATCCTCCCCGCACGGTTCCTAGGAGTCACGGGGGTGAGGCGAGGATGATAGTTGCTTAGTATTTTGACTAACGTCAGTGGACCACATCATTTTAGGGGACCAAGTAGCATGAGCACCAGCACCGGCAGGACAAGGAGGCAGGACATGAGGAGCAGTTGATGCACACTACCGCTACTACATGGCGACATGTTGAAGATGGAGTTCAGTTGTTTCCGCCAAATGTGTGAGTTGTGTGAGAGAGATTATTGTATTAGACATGTACCGGGCCTAAGCCCTTTTCTTTTCTACCATATTTCATACTTTGTACTCATTGTGGACTATAACACTTATATATATATATATATTTGTGGTGATTTTGTGGACTTGTCTTGTTTGTACTTCTATTTCTTTGGTGATCGTCAATGCCGGCAGGATCAGTGATTTGTAGTGACGACCTTCCCGGATGTGTTGGTGTCACAACAAAGCGGAGGTTATGTGCATAAGACCTCGGTTGTTAAAGAAAAAATGGGGTCTTACAGAGCGTGCCTTTAAGGTATCTTAAAATTCGCTTTGCAGTAATGTAACGAGATTCCTTAGAGTTCACCTGGAATCTAGCACAAACGCATATTGAAAACATTATATCTGGTATACTGGCACTGAGGTAGAGCAAGGATCCAATTATGCTTCAGTACTTGGTTACATCAAAAGGTTTCCCTTTCTCATCCTTATCTAGAGACACTGTTGAACCCATTGGAGCCCTCATAGAGGTTGCGATCTCCATTCTAAATTTCTTAAGAAGCTCCTTGGTGAACTTCGTCTGAGAGATGAAAATTTCCTCTTTAGATTTCTTCACCTGAAGTCCTAAGAAATACTTCAGCTCTCTCATACTGCTCATTTCAAACTTCCCTTGCATGAGTTTAGAAAACTTTTTGCAAAGGTTGTCTTCGGTAGAGAAAAATATGATGTCGTCGACATAGATTTGTACTAGCAGAATCTTGCTTTTTACTTCCCTAAGAAATAATGTCTTGTCTATCTTTCCTCTTTTGAACTTATTCTCAAGAAGAAAGCTAGACAACATCTCATACCAAGCTCGGGGAGCTTGCTTTAAACCGTATAGAGCTTTATTTAAAAAGTAAACATGTTCAGGGAATTGAGAATTTACAAAATCTGGGGGTTGCGCTACGTATACTTCCTCTTTCAGATTCCCGTTGAGAAATTTTGACTTCACGTCCATTTGGCAAAAAATGAAGCCTTTGAGGGCAGCATACACAGGAAACAACCTGATTGCCTCGAGCCGAGCCACTAAAGCAAAGATCTGGTCGAAGTCGATCCCTTCTTCTAGTATGCATCCTTGTGCTTCAAGTCTGGCATTGTTCTTAATGATTACTCTGTGTTCGTCCAGCTTGTTTCTGAATATCCACTTGGTGCCGATCATGTTTTGTCCCTTTAGCCAAGGTACCAGCTCCCAGACTTTGCAACATTCAAATTGATTGAGCTCCTCTTGCATTGCCAATATCCAAGAAACGTCCTTGTTTGCCTCTTCGAATTTCCTTGGCTCAACTTGCGATAGAAAACTTATATGCATATTCTCATTAGCATTACCTCTTCTGGTTCTCATACCGTTGTCTGGCTCTCCAATTATTTTATCATCTAGGTGATCTCTTAGGTGTCTGAACCCTAGATTCCTTGCTCTCCCTCCAGCGGGCTCTAAAACATCAAATGCATCCTTCCGAGGTTAAAGCAATTCTTCCTCTAGCGATTCTTCATCCATAAAGCCTGGATCGACGATCTTGACTGAGCTTCGAGCTTCTCCCTTGATAGCTTCATCCAAGCTAAGCTCCTTGAACCTGGTACCTGCATCTGCACCAATAACACTAGACGAGCTGCTTTGGAGCATGCTTATCTCATCAAATACAACATTTATTGACTCTTCAACCACAAAAGTTTTCTTATTAAAAATCCTATATGCCTTATTATGGCTACTATAACCTACAAAAATACCTTCGAAACACATTTAACTAAACTTTGTGCGGTAGTACTTCCCATTAATAAGTACGAAGATTTACTTCCAAAGATTCTAAAATAGGACACAGTCGGTTTTCTACCCTTCAATTGCTCATAGGGGGTCTTACGATAGCTTTTGTTGACAAATGCTCTATTTTGCACGTGACATGTTGTGTTGACTCCTTCAGCCCAGAAGTACTCTAGATGTGAAGCGTCGTTCAACATAGTTGTACATACTTCAATTAGGGTTCTATTTATTCTCTCAACAGCTCCATGTTATTGTGGAGTACGCGGGAAAAAAACTCACGAAAGATACCTTGACTTTCACAGAATTCTGTCATGGAACTAGACTCAAACTTTGTTCCGTGGTCACTTCTTATTTTGACCACTGAGCAGTTCAGTTCGTTCTAAATTTTCCGTACAAAATTGGTGAAAGACTCGAAGGAGTCTGACTTGTGTTTCAGAAAGAACATCTAAGTAAAACACGAGTAGTCATAAATAATTACTAACATGTAGACCTTACCTCCTAAGCTGTGAATTAGCATAGGACCAAATAAGTCCATATGAAGTAAGTATATACTTCTTGAAGAATCTTTAAAAGCAATACCCTTGAAGGTAGCTCGTATCTGCTTACCCATTTGACAAAAGTGACATGGACTCTCTTTAAGGAACTTAATGCTGGGGGCATCACTCACTAAGTTGTGAGAAAATAGCATATTTATTATTTTGAAATTAATATGTGCAAATCTCTTGTGACATTGGTCACAAAGAGACGCATTACTTTTAGCCATAAAATACACCGGGGTAGAATTATCTAAGCGAAGAAAATTCAAACAGAAAATATTTCTGCTCCGAGTGCATGTTAAGACTGTCTCCAAATTTGCAGATGATTTTATCAAATACTTGTCCATGCAGAACTCAACGATGTAGCCTTTATCACATAGCTGGCTTATGCTTATAAGATTGTGATGTAATCCTTCAATATAAGCCATGACTGTGAAAGAGACTACTTCGTTGGAGATCATACCATAACCCTATGTTGTTCCCCTATCTAACCCTTCAAAGATCACTTTTGGTCCATCTTCGACTGGGGTAAACTCAAATAAAAAGCTTCTTGTCCCGGTCATGTGCCAAGAGCATCCACTGTCCAAATACCAGATCAGATTTTTGGTGGCCTTTGGACACACCTGCAAAAACAAATCATTTTACCTTAGGAACCCAAACGTATTTGGGTCCTTGGTTCCTGGTCAGCTGAACACCACTAGGAACATTAACCTTGTGAGTGGTCGGTCTCGCATTGCTAACTCGTGGGGTTATATAATTATCAAGATTGTACCAACAATCTGCGCCAAAATGACCAATCTTGTCGCAGCACCAACATTTAAACCTATTGTATCTCTTTTTGTACTCCTGCTTTACCTTTTGGAGTTGAGGACCAGCAGGGGCAGCATTCTTAGAGGTGGAGGCCTCCTTGTTGCAGCATACACAGGTGCACCCCATCTCTTTAGCCTTAGGCACAATTGTTTTGGATTTTTATGCCTTATTATTATTATGGCCATGTACATACAGACCATAACTCTTCATCTGAATTGATTTATAAGGTGCTTTGAACACGTTGGCAACAAAGTCACGGGATGGGTCCATCCCGTGTATTTATTCTTGGGCTCTACATAAGTAGTCATAGCATAATGACAATAAGATGAATCTAGGTCACACTTGTTTGTCGGGAAGATTACCTTCCTAAACGAGGGTTGACTTATGGGTGCCTTCCCCTTTTCCTTGGCGCTAGCCTTCCTGGCATCCTTACCCTTTCTAGCTACGTGGTCAAGATCACTACCCTTATTCTGAGCTGAAAACTCGTTAATGAGAGGGAAAATAGTCTTTGGCTTGGAGTAACTCTCAACGAGTTTTCTCTCTACCGTTAGCTTCTCTTCGAGCTCATCAAGATATTTTTCTTTCAGACTCAATATCTCAGCAGAGCCCTTAAGTTCCTCTTTCAAGGAGTGGACCTCATCTCTGAGAGGAAGTAATTTTGCAATTTCTTCCTTCAGATTAGTTTCCACAGCCTTGAGGGAGGCTATCACTTTTATTTGCTTTCAGACTACCTTACGACATTTGTCGAAATACTTTAATAGGTGCTTGTGCTGAACCATCAATTCTGATTCGTCCTCATCAGAAGAATAACCTTCATGACAATTAATGGACGTTTCAGACTTAGAGAGTATTGTGTGTGAATTTACCTTCCCATGGTACTCGGAGTCGCCCACTTCCTCATCTGATTGTGCCATAAGCCCAAAGTAGGCTTCGTCATTTTCTGAGCTGGACTCACTCGAGTCACTATCACTGAGAGTCTTTGACTTCTTGGCGACGAAGCTCTTTTCTTCTTTTCTTTTTCCCTTGAAGGATCTCTGTTCTTCCTTCTTGGAACCATCCTTCTTCTTATAGGGTCACTCCTCAATCACATGTTCTGACTTATTACAATAGTAGCAAACAATGTCAGAGGAAAAATGTTTATTCGGTTTCAATCTATACCTATCCTCATTATTGTATCTTTTCTTTGAGCGATCTCCATCTCGATGAGATTTTCGGTAGTCATAGGAGGACGACTGATTCTTCATCTGTCTCCTTGTGCTGAGCAGTTTCTTGAACTGCTTTGAGATAAGAAGAAAATTCTCCATCCAATAGTTCAGAGCCTGACGTGCTTGGCTCAGAGTCTTCTGGAGTATCATGAGCTCGTATCCTTACGGGTTACCCAGCTTTAGACTTTCTCAAACCTTCAGCCTTCAGAACGACTAACATTTCTCTACTAGAAGTTCTATTACTTTGCTCCTCCTTCTTCCTGGTGTTCATATGGAGTTTGTAGGAGAGCAATTTGCAAAACAGGTTCTGGGGGTCGAATTACGGCAAGTTCCAAAATTCCCAAATGACAACAACTTTGGTATCCCAGTCCTTAGTCAGGGATCTTAAAAATTTGTTTTTGAGCTCGCCATTAGTTAATGTGCAACCATGGTTCCTGTGGCCGTAGAAGATCTAAATTTTTTTTTCAAAGCTGTCAGTAATAGTGTCACTTGATCCTTACTTAAACACTTTATACTCTTGATTCAGTAAAGATCTTTGATTGTCTCGAACAACCTTAGTCCCTTCCATTAGAACTACTAAGCAATCCCACATTTCCTTGGTAGACTTACAGTGAGATAAGTTTTGGAGCATAGAGTCGTCCACTGCGCTTGCAATGATTTTTCGTTGGCATCTTTGCTTTCTTATCCAAAGAGACCAAAGCAATATCATCCTTCGTTAAATCCATCATTTTCTTAGGGATCATTATTGCCGGATTCAGAGCTGAAACTTTAGTTGGAATATGTGGTCCTTCTTCCACTATCTAAAAAATTATGGGATCCACAGCTTCCATGAACCTGACTCTTTCTTTCCATATGGGAAAATTCTCTTTCGTGCATACAGGCAACTTCATAGATGACATGTCCTTGCTTCTGTCCATGGTGAATACGTGGAATATCTAAATGCTAGATCAAGGATCTTGTTCAAGGTGTTAGCCTTATCAAACAAAACGCCCCTCTGATACTAATTGAAAGTATTTAGCGTCTAACTAAATCACCTAGAGGGGGGGGGGGTGAATAGGTGATGTTTGTGTCTTTTCACATAATAAAAATCACTTAACAAACAAGCACACAAATATTTATAGTGGTTCCTCGAGTTGGATACGTCAACTTTCCCGCCTCGCCTATCTACCACAAAGGGCTAGATTCAACTACTTCACAAACCTAAGATTTCGTCAAATCTTACACTTTGGAGCCGCAACTCCTACATCTTGGAGATGACGCTCCTACCACTCAATCCACAACCAGATCTACAAACTCGATCCACAAACGGATCAACTACTCGATCCACAAACGGATCTACTCACTTGATCCATAGATGGATCAACAAACTCGAAGAAACTTCTCCTACAAGAGTAAATAAATGTTACAACAATTATTACAAATTAGTCCTTTGCAAGATCTAAAAACTTCAGTCCAATGTTCTTCGAAAATAATGGATCTTGAACTTGTAGAACTCGGAAACTTAAAATCTTTAAGATCATGAAACTTAAATCTTCACTCATCTAGATCTGAAGGAATAGGAATCTTTAGAAGGCAACAATCCAGAAGTATATGTATAACCCCGTATCCGGCGAGTGGGTCAGCAGGAGCCAGAATGGACAAATCAGGAAGTCTAAGTCCCTGACCGAGCTCGGCAGGAGGGAGAGCTCGGCAGTCTCCGGCTCGCCCGGGAGGGGTGATATCCCTTGGGGAGGCGAACTCGTACTCGCCAAGCTCAGCACGCCAAGCTCAGTTTGCCAAGTCTAGTTCATCGAGCTCTGGGTTGTTCGTAGAGCTTTGGGTTGTTCGTCGAGCTCCGAGTCTCTCGCCAAATTCGAACCGTTTAACAAGCCTGTGGCGTGCGAGTAGGGCTGGTCGGGACCGTACTCGCCCGAGGCCGAATATAGGCGGCAAGTGCCTGCTCCATCGAGCACTCGCCACCCTTGCCGAGTAGGGTTTGTCGAGGGCTACTTGCTCAGTGATCTATGAGGTGTTTTTACCATTTTGCCCCCGCTGGCCTGCCCATAGCCAGTTAGAAAAGTGGAGTTACGCTGTTGGCAGGCCTAGCTGGGCTGCAGATAGCTGGTTAGAACAACAGAGGTTGGTTATTTGCAGGCCGTTTTCAAAAATCTATAAATAGGACCCAAGGGGTACCTCAGAATGCATGCTTACCTCCCACCAGTCTTCTAGCACTTTTTGAGGTACCTTAGCCCGACATTTGGCTAAGGAGGGGAAGTGCTCAGTGATCTTCCAGGTGTGTGGTGGGTCCTCTACGTCGGGCCCTTGGTCCAGTCCCTTGTTCTTTTTCCTTATTTTTTTATTGCAGGAGAGATGTAGGTGTGCGATCACCCCTTCCCCAAGGGTGAACTCCATTGAGACCGAGTTTTCAGTTTCAACATTTTGGTGCGGTGAGCGTGGAGCGTGGTCAGTATAGAAAATCTTCAGCGAGCTCAATGGCAAGAGAAAGACAAGGATCGGATAGGTCCGACTCACCACCCCTCCCCCTCTCGCCACAATGGGGATGTTCGAGGACTTCAAGCAGGAAGTACTCAGCTTGGTCAGATTCGCACTCGGCGCGCGTGCCAAGTGCTCGACTCCAGCGGTCCCTTTTCTCACAGCTCCAGCCCTAGGCGAGGATTCTCCCGGCAGGCGAGCCGGGAAGGAGGTCGCCGAGAAAGGGAGATGCGGCGAGCTCCCCGAGCGGGTTCTCTTCCCCAGCTCAGCAAGTAGCGGTAGGTTCGGCGAGATGGGGGTACGAGATCCCCCAGCTCGCCCGGTAGGGGGAGGCAGCCCCTTCAGCGAGCTGGTTTCTTCTGCTCCAGTTCTGGAGGGGTTCAGGAAGCCCGAGATGTCCTACTACACCGGGAAGGGAGACCCGGTTCAACACGTCCAGTGGTTTGAGGACGTAATCTCGATCCAACAGATGTCGGATGGATTCAAGTGCAGGCTCTTCTCCATCACCCTTAAGGAGAAGGCAACAATCCAGAAGTATATGTATAACCTCGTATCCGGCGAGTGGGTCAGCAGGAGCCAGAATGGACAAATAAGGAAGTCTTAGTCCCTGACCGAGCTCGGTAGGAGGGAGAGCTCGGCAGTCTCCGGCTCGCCCGGGAGGGGTGATATCCCTTGGGGAGGCGAACTCATACTCGCCAAGCTCAGCACGCCAAGCTCAGTTTGCCAAGTCTAGTTCGTCGAGCTCTGGGTTGTTCGTAGAGCTTTGGGCTTTTCGTTGAGCTCTGAGTCGCTCGCCGAATTCGAACCGTTTAACAAGCCTGTGGCGTGCGAGTAGGGCAGTTCGGGCCCGTACTCGCCCGAGGCCGAATATAGGCCGCGAGTGCCTGCTCCATCGAGCACTCGCCCCCCTTGCCGAGTAGGGTTTGTCGAGGGCTACTTGCCCAGTGATCTATGAGGTGTTTTTACCATTTTGCCCCCGCTGTCCTGCCCATAGCCAGTTAGAAAAGTGGAGTTACGGTGTTGGCAGGCCCAGCTGGGCTGCAGATAGCTGGTTAGAACAACAAAGGTTGGTTATTTGCAGGCCGTTTTCAGAAATCTATAAATAGGACCCAAGGGGTACCTCAGAATGCATGCTTACCTCCCCCCAGTCTTCTAGCACTTTTTGAGGCACCTTAGCCCGACATTTGGCTAAGGAGGGGAAGTGCTCAGTGATCTTCCGGGTGTGTGGTGGGTCCTCTACGTCGGGCCCTTGGTCCAGTCCCTTGTTCTTTTTCCTTATTTTTTTATTGCAGGAGAGATGTAGGTGTGCGATCACCCCTTCCCCAAGGGTGAACACCATTGAGACCGAGTTTTCAGTTTCAACATTTTGGTGCGGAGAGCGTGGAGCGTGGTCAGTATAGAAAATCTTCAGCGAGCTCATTGGCAAGAGAAAGACAAGGATCGGACAGGTCCGACTCACCACCCCCTCCCCCTCTCGCCACAATGGGGATGTTCGAGGACTTCAAGCAGGAAGTACTCGGCTTGGTCAGATTCGCACTCGGCGCGCGTGCCGAGTGCTCGACTCCAGCGGTCCCTTTTCTTGCAGCTCCAGCCCTAGTAGAGGATGCTCCCGGCAGGCAAGCCGGGAAGGAGGTCGCCGAGAAAGGGAGAGGCGGAGAGCTCCCCGGGCAGGTGCTCTTCCCCAGCTCAGCAAGTAGCGGTAGGTTAGGCGAGATGGGGGTACGAGATCCCCCAGATCGCCCAGTAGGGGGAGGCAGCCCCTTCAGCGAGCTGGTTTCTTCTGCTCCAGTTCTGGAGGGGTTCAGGAAGCCCGAGATATCCTACTACACCGGGAAGGGAAACCCTGTTCAACACGTCCAGTGGTTTGAGGACGTAATCTCGATCCGACAGATGTCGGATGGATTCCAGTGCAGGCTCTTCTCCATCACCCTTAAGGAGAAGGCGAGAGAGTGGTTCCACCAGTTACTGACCAATTCCATCTACTACTTCGAGAACCTGCGTCGGGGGTTCTGATGCGTGGATTACGGCAAGCGCACCGGTCGCACAAGTAATAAAGTTTGGGAATAAATCCCCGAGTGTCGGTCTCTTGAGGAACACAGTAAGGGATGAGTTAATGTCGAGGAGGACTTGAGATTGAAGTCCTCGGGGCGAAGGTAACGATAGGGGTTTTGATGGTTGCGGAAAATAAAGTAAAAATCTAACAACTACTCCTATGCAACGCCGCTATGCGATGCTTCGCCAGGCGGGATGGAAGACTAGTCGGGCCGCAATGCACCGAATCGCTTGGCGGATGGGCGAGTAGGCAAGCGTATGAGGTGTAGAGAACGGCGGAAATCCTACTATGCAGGCCGCTATGCACTGCTTCGCCAGGCGGGATGGAAACTACACGGGCCGCTATGCACCGAATCGCTTGGCGGATGGAAGAGTAGGCTAGCGGATGAGGTGGTGAGAATGGCGGAATGAGGGTCGTGGGCACCTCTTCGCAACGCACGCCACTAGCAATTGCTAGTGCGGCAAGGGTGGATGGATGGTGGAATAATAAGGCGCACCTCAAGCAATAATAACAAAATCACACAAATCACATAGACATGACAAAGTGCAAGATCATTAACTACAATAAAGTATACTTCATCAATACAAAGAGTTAAACTAAGCTATCAAATACAAGAGGAGGAGGTGTGCGAATCGACCGAATCCGAAGCCTTATTGAGGGTTCACGGTTGGAATCCCGGGTTGTCAATCCGAGTCCAAGCTCGGTCCTCAACTGTGTCCGGGGTAGAGGAGGCTGTCACTCACTCCCAATGGACCCGTCTTCTTCGTTGAACTGACCCGTAGATTGCGGCTCCAGCTCCTCCTAACTTGATGGAGAAAGCTAGGTCAAAACTCCGCTTGAAGCTCTAGGATGAAGGAGGAGGCCGAGAGGATGCTCCGGCGTTGATTTGGCGTTGAAAGCTTGCCCGGAGACCCTCCCTATGGTGGAGGATGAAGGGGGACGGAGGAAACCCTCGTCCGAGACGAAAAACGGCGGAAGTGTCGAGCGATCTCCAGAATAGGGCGAAACCTGCGCTATTTATAGAAAATAGAATTTAAACAGCGCGCACGATCACCGGCGCACGACCAATGGTCGTGCGCGATATAGTCAGTGATCGTGCGATATGGAGGCAGAAAAGTGGAAAAAGATATAATGACTGCGCACGACCGGCAGCGCACGAGCAGTGATCGTGCGCGGTATGGCTGGTGATCGTGCGATATGGCGGGACAGAACTTTCACAGGAGAGGTCATGACTGCGCACGACCGATGATCGTGCGCCAAAGAGGTCGATGGTCGTGCGTGGGTAAAAACGCACGACCATTGACTCCTTTGCCAAAAATGGTGAAAGTCCGATGCCGGACGCCCACACGATCCCAGAACCTGCAGGAAAACTGGACGGGATGTCGATCATGGCAGTCACAGACATAAATATAATGCACAGCAAAAGGGAAATACACACACGCAAAGAAATAGGCTAAAAGAGTGCACAAGACGTGGAAAACCGTAGCGAACCAAAAGGAGTGCAAATGACGCTAAACGGTGTGCAAAGACAAGAAAATAAGCCTAGATGAGTCCAAAAATAGGTATATAAAGAGGACTCATCAGGTTCATGCTGAGGTTTACCACCTCCAAGAAGAGGAACGAGTCAGAGTCTCTGTTCAACATCAAGCAGGGGGTGAACGAGACCCTGGTAAGATACGTCGATCGCTTCTAGGAGGAGGTCACCCAAGTCCAATAGATTCCAGGGCATACCCTGATGATGGCCTTCACCCTGGGGCTGCAATAGGGTTTCTTTCGGATGGAGCTGAAGAGGGTGCCGCCCATCTCCTACGAGGAGTTGATGGAGAGGGCGACAAGAGAGGTCGACGGGGAGGCATCAAAGCCAGAGTTTGCCCGGAAGTTAGCCAGGTGGGCTATGGAGGAGGAAAGGCCTAGAGGGGGAAGAGGTAAGGAGGGGAGGAGAGTTGAGCCCCAACAGAGGGAGTAGCAGCAGCAGCCCAGGTTGGGGCATCAGGTGCTGAACCATCGGCTAGGTTGGAGGCCGGAGTGGCAAGACCAAGGGCCGAGTGGAGGTTATCATGGTGGGGATAACCGCCAGGGAGGCCAGGGCAAGTTCTATCCTCCAGGAGGGAGGCAGGGCCAGAGGCCACCTCTCCCCGACAAGGAGCAGGCTATGGAGATAGCCATGGGGGAGAGGAGGAGAGCAGCGCGGAGGAGAAGAAGGGAGGTTAGGGTGGAGCTGTCCTACTGTAAATTCCATAAGGAGGAAGGGTATGCCAAGACAACGTGCCCAGAGTTCCTCGAGATGAGAGGAAACAGGGAGTAGCAACAGCAGTGAGATCTCCAAGAAGTGCAGATCAAGGTGGTCCTGCCTCAGGCAGAGGAGGATAGGTGTGAAGACCGGGCAGATGTGGGGACCCGGGGAGGGATCATAATGATCTACGGGGGGGGGGGAGTCTAGGCTTCTCGAAAGGCAAGTCTCCATTCCATGTACTGCAAGAGCGTCGGCTCCACATCCCAGACACAACCTCCGGAAGAGAGAATCACCTTCTCAATCATGGATATGTTGGGTCATTAGGATCCCTTTTGCGACGCGATGGTCATCCAGACGGCCCTCGAAGATTTCACCGTCTCCCGGATCCTCATCGACAATAGGAGCTCAGTCAACGTCATCTTCAATGATGGAGCCGACTTCCCACGACATGTGGCCAAGGAGCGTCCTCCCTCTGATGATGATGGTGACCCGGTAGATATGAATGGAGACGACAGCCCGAAACTACTTGAAGACGGCGATGACGCACTAACACTTGACCATGAAGAGGGTCGCCACAATAGCCGTCCGGAGCGAAAGCCCATTTATAATTTATTAATAATAAATATTAATAAATTATTATGGAGTATTAATATATTTTATTATTTGTTTTATTTCAAAATTATCATTGTTATTTCGTGTTTAATTTCATGTATTAGTTGTTATATGGTTATGTTATAAAACCATGAGTTTAGATTTCATTTTTCATGTTGGGTTGTATGTAGCCAGTTAAGTGTTTGTTATAGCCTATATATAGACATGTACCCCTTTGTTTCTCATTAGTGAATGAATAAAAGAAAATCGAATTTCAAGATTGAAATCCTCCTCCTCCTTCTAAGGCAAATTTCAGCCACTATTCGTCTTCCTCTTCCTCTTGGCCACCGGCCACCTTTCTCCTCTCTCTCTCTCTCTCGGCCTCCTCACTTCCTCTCCTTCTTCATCACCTCATTGCAACCTAGCAAACCCGAGCCATCTTTCCATCCCTCACTTAGCCGACCACCTCCAACACTCCTTCAAACTCGTGTCCCCTTCTCCAACCAAGAGAATCGGCCACCACCCTTTTCCATCCCTCCAAGCCGAGCCATCATCAACACCACCAAGGTCGACCACTACTTCCCTTCATAAAACCGGCCACCACCATCTCAAACCTGTGCTCCCTCCACCACCATCAAAAATGACTCCCCTCCAAAACTCCCTTTCCTAATCCAAAAATATTCATTGCCATAATCCCCCTTAGTTACCATATTCAAAACATATCCCCTTCCATAAATTTTCCACCTACCAAATTTGAAATATCTTATTCCTTAAATAATCCACGATCCTGCCACCTTTTCTCTCTCCTACCTTAATTGGAATATTATTTCCACATTTAGAAGATTTCGCCGGGATTTTCCAAATATAGCATGACACGAAGAAGGCGACGAGTTTCTCTCCCTCCGGCGTACGTCCGGTGGTGCCGTTAAGGAACGATTATAGTCGAGTGAAACCAGATTCATCCAATCCGGTTGGGGTAACGAAAATTTCTACTTTATGTGTGTAACATCGCATTTTCGGCTAGACCCCTAGGAGTCGGTCTGTCGTGACAGAACCCTAGGAAACCCAAAAATTGAAGTCCATCAACCAAGACTTCGATTCACGGGTTGGTCATGCCCGTGACCGACTCGTCACGCCCATGACCAAGGCGTGACCCCTTCGAAGATCGTCGATCTCCGGAAGACGATCGTCGAGCGCAGATTTTGCATCACGGGTTTTGTCACGCCCGTGACCGACGTGTCACGCCCGTGACCTTGGGCGTGACCCCTTCGACGATCGAATATCTCAGGAAGACGATCGTCGAGCGCAGATTTTTACAACTCGGGTCTCTCATGCCCGTGGCCCACGTGTCACGCCCGTGACGTAGGTCGTGACCCCCCTTCGACGATCGTCGATCTCCAGACGACGATCGGCGAGCGTAGAATTTGCATCATGGGACTGTCACGCCCGTGATCGATGTGTCACGCCCGTGACCTAGGGCGTGACCCCTTCGACGATCGTCGATCTCAGGAAGACGATCTCCGAACTCTGAATTTGCAACACACCAGTCACGCCCATGACCTATGTGTCACGCCCGTGACAAAGGACGAAACATCAGCCAGGCTGGAAATTTCTGTAACCCAAGTTATAATCAATTCAGATTATGCGAATTTACAGCAGGAGTATTTATGGGCCGTTTCCTTCTCTAATTATTTAATAAAATGAGGAAGTGTTGACCCAATAGGAAATCGCCACCTGGATCTGCTTTTTCACCTTCCACCTTTTCCTCTCCCTCTACCGTAACCGAAATAATATTAAGAGAGAAAGAGCATTCATGGCCATGAATGTTTCACCCTTTCCCCTCCCCATTTGGAGATCTATAAAAGCCCTTAGAGCAAGAGGAGAAGGTTACACTCTTGACCAAACAAATTCAGATTTCTGCTCTTGCTGTAGGAGAAGTTCGGGAATGCCACCACTGCGCCATGACAATCCGATGTTCATCTCGCCTCCAAACCACGAATAAGGTCCTCCTCTACTTCTTCTTTTGTGGGTAGATCTTAGGATCTTAGAAAGGAGTTCGTGCTCAACGGAGCTGGACCTATCTCGCATTTTCATGGAAAACCATGAAAAATTTATTTTTGGGTATGCCGGAAACCGCCACCTCCGGCGGCCAAACCACCGCCGACCGATAGCCATCGCCTCGACGGAGGTGGTGGTGGTGGTGGCTGGCCAGGGAAGTGACCGGACGGCCGACGATGGATCGCGGAAGAGCTACAGGAAAAATAAGTTTCCGAGTTCAGTTTACGGGTTCTATTTTGGTAGGAGAGATGAACAGTAAAATTCTATTATTATTCATTTACTAATTATAATGAATTATTATCTCCTTCTTAACACACCTTTTGATATTACCAAACGAGGCACTTAGAGGCCGATTTAGGAAAAATGACCAGACACAAAAGTTGTAGTCCTTCGAGTCTAGATTAATTTAAAATTAATTTCAACTCGTTTTGGTAAGCAGTTTGACCGCAGTACCTGTTTTAGTGGGCATTATACCTAGAGTTGAGTAGAAACTAAAATGAATGCCCACGCTTCGTCCCTTGTCCAAATGACCTGATATTTGGGCAGGTGGTTATCCTTGGCAATACCTAAAGGTTTTCCAAAAATGGGAATTTTTGGAGATACTTTGCCTAAAGTTTTTGTTTTAATTTAATAAAGTTAGAGTAATTTATTTAAGTAGTCAAATGACCTCCAAACCCTCCCAAATTTTGGTGAGTGGTCCCTGGCTATAACAACTCGTTCTGTACAAAATTTCAACTCATTTGGATGAGTTTTGAATAGGAAGTCAGATATTCTTAACTAGGCAATAATGAGGCGTTTTTGAGTAAAAAGTGCACAAGAGGTTAGAACGGTCATATCACCTCAACAGATGCTGATATTTTGACCACTGACTTAGAGGGGTTATTATAACCCACTTGGATAAAAAGGTGTGATTTAGGGTTGGTTTAACCTAGGATCCAAACTCAAACCCTAAATGGAGGGTTTTGAGGGTTATGAAGGACATGGTGGCAATTGCTCTCGTATTGCCTTGAAATTCAGCAGAACTGACATTAGTATGAAATGAATCATCTGGATGGAATCTTGGAGGATTTCAAGATAGGTAAATCCCCCGAAACACTAACCTTAGCTTTAGGGTAAAATACTGATTAAGTAAAACCTATCACTAAACATTATCTAAATGCTATGAAACTCGGGTAGAGTATGTTTTGGGGCAGATAGAATCCATGGTAATTTTACTGGAATTTTAAGATGTCTATTTTCAACACTTCTTTTGTAACGATTGTTATAGCCCTATTTGATGTTTTTATTATTTGAATCTTTATGTTCATTAAAACCCCATGAAATCTTGGAAGTAATTGTTTTAGGTCTGAATGGTTGCTCTTGAATTTTTGTATAATTTTTAGTTGAGTAAATCTTGTACTTCTTCAAAAATATTAAAAAGGCATTTTACGCTTTGAAAATTAATTTTGCATGATATTGTAGCTGAAAAATTATGAAACTTGGAAAATGCTATTTTTAAGGTTGTACCAGCATAATATAATTAATTTATAATTTTTGGATGGATATTTTCTGTACTTGATTCATAAATAACGAAAGATAGGAAATATTAATAAAATAGTTTTAGTGCTCTTTTGATGATAAAAAATTGTGATCCTGTGGATTTAACATTTTGAGATAGCAAAATATTTATAATCATTTTGTTGGACATCTTGCATGAGTAATTAGGGTAGTTCATGTTCAAATCGGTAGCCCAAGGAATTTTGAGGAAATTAATTAAATGCCGGATAAATTACGAAAATTATAGTTTTCTGATTATAGGATAATTATATCATGATAAACCTCCAGTAAATGAGTTAGGGCATTTGGATGAGTATTGGATCATTTCCTAACCGGTTCGACATATAGTCTCGGCTGGTCTGCATATAGCAAAATGTTAAATTGCAATAAGACATAATCTGGGATAGTTGATGGAGTTAGTCATTTAGTCTGGGTGGATAAGTGTGGATGATTTTGTAATAGAATGATAGGAGGGGTAGTGAGAAGTGGTGATGGCTAGAGTTAAGAGGTGCTCGGGTTCGACGAAAGATCGTCTTTCCCGAAGAGAGGAAGGTTAAAAAATCACACTAGGTTAGTCCATCGTAACATGAGAAGGGAATGGGTAATGGAATTCAACCAATAACAATAAGTGCCTTGCGAAAGGGAACGATGGGCTTCAGCTACCATCATAGTTCCTAGTGCCCTTTGAGAGCCCTTCACGGAGAATACCAGGGGCAGTCCTGGGTTAACGTAAACTGCAATAACAAATTTAAAAGAGTAACCTTGTAATTAGGATCTCACATTTCACAAACACTATTAACACAGGAAGATTGTTGGGTGCTTCGGCTCGGTTGGTTAAGAGACGGACGGAATGGGCCGGGGAGCTTCGGCTCGGTTGGTTAAGAGACAGATGTTTTGGTCCGGGGAGATTCGGCTCGGTTTTTGTGTGATTACGATTAAATTTGCATGTGCATAAAAGGATTGAAAATTAATGTGGTGGGTCTTCGGTATTGGAGGGTCGATGTACCGACGTCAATACGCTGACTCAGCAATTGTGGTTAGCACTTCGCCAACAGAAGTCCGGTGCGCCAGCTGGCAAGAGTACACAGGAGTCCGCTTCGTGCACCAAGCGTTGAGGCGTACGATAGGTCTGACCGGTAGTGCTTTACTGGTTTAGATGTGGGCGAGGCCCAACCCACCGCTTCCGTCTGCCACTACGGAGGTATCTTGGGAGGTAACGGCTCCGAAAGGGGGAACTAAAGGTCTGTGTACACAGAGTCGGGTGTGTGTGTTGCACTTGCATGATTCATCATACCCACTCGCATGTCATAGCATAATCGATTCGTTTAACCCCTGACATATAAAGTATAAGTAGAATGGGACTCTTATACATTAGGACTTGCAAAATGACCCCTTCGTCAATAATCTTGTGTGGGCAAGTTTATTAATTAAGGTTAAATTCTATATATTTATGCTGCTGTTTGATAACCGACACCCCAATGTATAAGTGGTATGGGACACTTTATACGATGGGAGCCTTGCAGAAGATCCCTTGGCTTATGTGTTCCGCACATAAGTTAAGGTTATTTTTCATACTTACTTGTTCACATTACTGCATCCTTGTTATTGTTCTTTTATACAAACACCTACTAGGATAGTTTGATGAGTCCCTATTTTATACTATATTTTGGACTCATCTAGCCTTTTTCCATGTTTTTGCACAACGTTTAGCGCCATTTGCACTCCTTTGGTGTCGCTACGGTTTCCACGCCCTGTGCACCTTTTTAGCCCTTTTCCATGCTTGTGTGCATTTACTTTCTTGCTGTGTTTACACTGTTCGCTTGCTGCCGCGATCGATGCCCCGTGCAGTTTTCCTGCAGTTTGGGGATCGTGAGGGCATTCGGATAGTCTTTCACACTATTTTTGGCGAAGGAGTCAGTGGTCGTGCGTTTTTTGGCCCACGCACGACCATCGACCTCCTGGCGCACGATCACTGATCGTGCGCAGCCTCCCGTCTCATTTGTGAAAACTCTGTCTTGAACCTTCCGCACGATCACTGCCATAACCCGCGCACGACAAACTGCTCGGCGCCGCCGATCGTGCGCAGTCATACCCATTTTGCAAAAGTCTGTCTGCTATTTCCGCACGATCATCAGCCTTGCCTCGCACGATCACTGATCGTGCGCTGCTGATCCTGCGCGACTACTAATTTTCATCAGGTCTGCAGGTTGCTCACGCACGGCGCTGACCTTGGTCGCGCACGACCACTGGTCGTGCGCCAGTGGTCGTGCGCGCTATTTATTCTGCAAGCTATAAATATGCTGTTCCGCGAATTAGGGCGAGACAATCGTTACGGAACCTTCGCCATTCCGCCGTTTTCGCCCTCCAGCAGTCCCATTCACCTCCACCTCCATTCCTACCAACGGAGGACCTTCTCCCGTGATTCCGAAGCATCCCTCATCCTCCGGCGATCCTCCGGCCATTAAAGCTCTTCTCCAAGTTCTTCACCGAGGAAGACGACGAAGCTTGCCTCAAGAACGGACTTAAAGGCCACCGAAGTGACAGTTCGCGGTACCGGAAGCCCTCCACGGACTGCGCTTGGAAGCGTTTGACAACCCGCACCTCCGGCCAACACCCGCGAAGGATCTTCACTCTTGTGGTTTAGCTTTCTCCAACCGTTCTTGTTGTATGGTTTATGTATGCAAGTATGAACGGATTAATCTCTTTTGCAATGAAATGTTTATGCTTTCATCTTACTTTGAGAATCGTTGTTAATGCGCTTCGCTCTCTTTCGTTCACTCCACGCATTTGCTTCACTTCATTTCACTTCACATCACACACTTCACTCACTAGCTTACCGCCCACTCGCCCACCGAATTACGGCATAGCGGCCGCTACATCCATCTCGCTTGCGAAGCGTGATTGCGACCCGCAAAGCTCTCGTTAGTGTAATCGGTCGTAAGACCACCAACCAAACCCCCTTTCTTTTCTGTTTATTTCATTTAACTCTCATAACGATAGTTTCAGAGTCTAAATCGTTCGACGCCAATTGCATTCCTCAAGAGACCGACATCTGGGGATTCATTCCCAACTTTATTACTTGAGCGACCGTACGCTTGCCGATTTTACGCGCATCAAGTTTTTGGCGCCGTTGCCGGGGAATGCAACTGTTGAACGATTATGATTTCTGGAAGTATTGGTATAAGAGTTAGTGCTTTTGATTTTTGTTTCTTTGTTTTGTTGTTTCAGTGAATACAGGGTCAATATTCTATTCAATGCCTTCTATTCAGCAGCTAATTTATCAAGCCCGTCTCACCAACGAGTGGAAACGAAATGACAGTTTCGAGATTTCCTCTGATTTGATCGAATACATTATCGAAAATTGTCAATTCAACGGAGACGGAAATGCTGATGCCTTGTGCCATGTGCGCAGGTTTTTAGAAATATATGACACATGCTCTTCGAACACTGCCAACGGTGAGCAGCAGAAGATTCGACTCTTCTCCTTTTCCTTGAAAGGCAGCGCAAAACGATGGTATCATGATACCAGTAAGGAAATGTTTCATTCGTGGAAGCAACTCGAAGGAAATTTCTTGGCCAAATTCCGACAGCAACTGCTCACACGGACGATTACATGGAGCTCATCACCTTTCTCCCAAGAGATGAAGAATCCTTATTCGCAGCCTGGGAGCGTTTTCAGTATCTGCGGAGGGAATGCTGCAGAGAGGGAGTGTCATATTTTGCTGCTCCCAAACCATCTATTTTTGGGATCCTAGACAGATTCCGGCCAGCACTTGACATTGCAGCTGCGGAACTTTGCTCAACAAACCTTGTCGTGATGCTTGGGAAATAAATTGACAACATTGCCCAAACCAGCAGGCACTGGAATTCCCCACCTTTCCCCGACCTTCCGTGGAGGCAAAGTCGGTGGTTACTGATGAAGCCGCCAATCTTCCCGCGTCTGTGATGGAGCGTTTTTTCGCGTACTTCTTCAAAATAATGGATGTGTTCAACGATCAAGCTGCCACCATTCAGCGCCTACAAACGGCCATTGATTCTTACGGAAACGTGCTCAGCTCTACCAGTCAACATTCAGAAAACAGGAAACAGTGCATTCATGAGGCTGAGAAGTGGAAAAAGTCTCGAGAGAGTCTTGCCGCCCGATCCTCCTACACAATCTCCGTGTGTACCCACTTCTGACTCGACAATTGAACCTCCGTCTGCACCGATCGCGCAAGAACCCGTATCAGTACCGCCACTCGTGAGGAACACCTCGAGGCCGCCGTTTCCCCATCGGCTAATAATGAAAAGACTGAAAGGCATTTTCAGAAGTTCCTGGAAATCATGAAAGGAGTTCAAGTCAGCATACCTTTAACAGAAGCTATCACGCAGATTCCAGGATACTCCAAGTTCCTCAAGACCCTCATCTCGAGGCGTCGATCCTTGGAAGGTCTGAATATGATAACCTCACCGAAGAGTGTTCCTCTCTCTCCTCACCAACTTTTTTCCTACCAAACGCAGAGATCCTGGCAGCTTCACCATCCCTTGCCGAATTGGTCTCCACAGGTTTGGCCACGCACTTTGTGATTTGGGAGCGTCGATTAACCTGATGCCCCTCTCCATCTTCCAGGAGCTGGGAGTTGGGATTCTCCAGCCCACCCATCTGAAGTTACAGCTAGCCGATCGATCGATAAAAACGCCAGCTGGGATGGTTGAAGACCTCATTGTCATGGTTAACGACCTTGCTTTCCGGCCGATTTTGTCATCCTTGACATGAAGGCTGACCCCAAAGTCCCTATAATTCTGGGAAGGCCCTTCCATGCCAACTGCCCGGGCTATTATCATGTCGACCGGGGAGAACTGACCCTAAGCCTGGGAGGACGATTCAATTTCCTTCAATGTCCATGAACCTCCGCAACAACTCAGAATCACTAATTGTGACAGCGCTGACTTGTTTGACGAACCGGGAACGAGCAGCGAATTGATTCTTGACCATGATGAGTCAGAATGGGAAATTGAGGACACACCACTCGCTGCCTCGTCTGGGGCTCCGCATTTGATCAAAGAACCCACCATCACTTCTTGTCACTGCTACTACCGTAACCTTGAAGCCGCTGCCCGAACCCTGAAATATGCTTTCTTGGAGGAAGGCACAGCAGTGTCCGGTGATCATCTCCGCTACTCTCTCCGCCGACAACGAACGTGCATTGGTCGACGTGTTAAAAAAATATAAGAATGTTTTTTGGACGATCTCTGGCTGACATTAAAGGCATAAGCCCGGCGTTCTGCATGCACAAGATCCTCCTTGAATCAATACAAACCATCGCACAACCGCAACGAAGACTGAATCCCAAGATGCATGCGGTGGTCCAGGCGGAAGTCATAAAATTGCTCGACGCCGGTAATTTACCCCATCAGTGACAGCAAATGGGTAAGCCCGGTCCAAGTTGTGCCCAAAAAGGGCGGAATTACTGTGGTAGCTAATGACGAGAATGAACTACTGCCTACCCGTGTGGTCACTGGGTGGAGAGTTTTTCATGATTACAGGAAGCTGAATGAAGCTACACGCAAAGATCATTACCCGCTCCCTTCATCGATCAAATGCTGGAAAAATTGGCTGGTCAGGAATACTACTGCTTTCTGGATGGCTATTCGGGATACAACCAAATCGCAGTCGACCCCGAAGACCAAGACAAGACAACATTCACCTGCCCATCTGGCACCTCGCGTTTAGGAGAATGCCGTTTGGCTTGTGCAACGCCCCGGCAACCTTCCAACGTTGCGTCATCGCCATTTTTGGCGACATGATCGGTGATTTTCTCGAAGTCTTCATGGATGATTTCTCTCTTTTCGGAAACACCTTTGACTCTTGCCTCGCTAATTTAGCCAAGGCCTTGCAGCGTTGTGATGATACCAACCTTGTCCTGAATTGGGAGAAATGCCACTTCATGGTTCGTGAGGGCATCGTTTTAGGCCACAAGGTCTCTCGTCGGGCTCGAAGTCGATCAAGCAAAAATCAGTGTCATCAAGAATCTTCCCCCTCCATCTTCTGTCAAGGGAATCCGCAGTTTTTTGGGACATGCCGGCTTTACCGAAGATTCATTAGTAATTTTTCATCAATATCCAAACCTCTCACGAATCTGTTGACTAAGGACGCCTTGTTCGTCTTCGATGAGAATTGCATGCAGGCCTTCACATCTCTCAAGGACCGCTAATCTCCGCTCCCATTTTGGTGGCGCCGGATTGGACTTTGCCTTCGAAGTCATGTGCGATGCCAGCGATTTTGCAGTTGGTGCGGTGCTCGGTCAAAGGAGAGACAAAGTATTTCACACCATCTCTTATGCGAGCCGAACCCTCAACGATGCCCAGCTCAATTACACTACCACAGAAAAGGAGCTTCTGGCCGTGATTTTTGCTTTCGAGAAGTTCCATTCGTACTTGGTGTTATCCAAAGTCATTGTCTACACCGACCATGCAGCTCTAAGGTATTTGTTCAAAAAAAAAGATGCCAAGCCTCGGCTAAATCCGATGGATTCTCCTGCTTCAAGAATACTCCATTGAGATCCGAGATAAGAAAGGAGTGGAAAATGTCATAGCCGATCACTTATCTAGATTGGAAAAATGATAGTGGTGGATCCGTTTTAGAGAATGGCGCAATGCGATCGCTGAATGCTTCCCGGATGAGCGATTATTTTCCATCTCTTCCCTCCCTCGACAACCCCGTGGTACGCAGACATGGCCAACTATCTTGCATGCAAATCGGTATCCCCAAGTCTATCATCGCAGCAAAAGCGGAAACTTTTATCTGATGCTAAACATTATTTCTGGGAAGACCCCTACTTTTTCGCACGTGCAATGATGGAGTTATCAGGCGCTGCGTACCCGAGAGTGAATTTCAATCCGTTTTAAAACCACTGTCATGATCGGGAGCCGGCGGACATTACGGCGCCACAAGACGGCACGCAAGATTCTGCAATGTGGCCTATTTTGGCCAACCCTTTTCAGAGACGCCCACAGTTATGTTACTAAATGCAATGAATGCCAACGGACAGGAATATCTCTAAGAGGGACGAAATGCCCCTCAATAACATGCTCGTTTGTGAGCCATTCGATGTTTGGGGATAGATTTCATGGGACCCTTTCCCATGTCGCACGGCAAACTCTATATCATTGTTGCGGTTGACTATGTCTCCAAGTGGGTCGAAGCCGAAGCTGTTGCTGCCAATGACGCTCGCACTGTTCTAACCTTCTTACACAGAAATATTTTTTCTAGATTTGGCGCTCCGCGCACAATCATCAGCGACGGCGGGAGTCATTTTTGCAACAAGTCATTCTTACAACTCATGAAGAAGTTTGGAGTTCATCACAAAGTCTCTCTCGCCTACCATCCTCAGACTTGTGGGCAAGTTGAAGTCTCCAACAGGGAGCTAAAAAGAATAATTGAAAAATCCATAAATTCCAACCGAAAAGAGTGGGCTAAGAAGGTCGACGACGCTTATGGGCATACCGAACCGCCTTCAAAACCCCTATCGGTATGACCCCCTTTCAACTTGTCTATGGAAAGGCTTGCCATCTGCCGGTCGAATTGGAACACAAGGCGCTGTGGGCAACCAGATTTCTTAACATGGACATTGAGACTGCAGCAGGCGAACGCCGCTCCCAACTGAATGAACTGGAAGAACTACGGCATTTTGCTTATGAAAACGCGCGATCTACAAAGAAAGAACAAAAAAATGGCACGACCGTCACATCATCCCAAAAGAATTCCAACCGGGCGATCAAGTCCTAATGTACAACTCCCGCCTCCGTTTATTCCCCGGAAAGTTAAAATCGCGGTGGAGCGGCCCCTTTACAGTGATCGGAGTTTCCCCTTTTGGAGCTATTGAAATATCCGGGAAGGGCGGCGACAAATTCAAGGTCAACGGGCATCGGCTAAAGTTGTACGATGGAGGTGCTATCATCGGCGAACCTCAACGTACAGCTCGGCGACCCACTACTTGGTGACGGGGTGGCGCCTTGATCCCAATTTTCCGCTGCGGGTCTTTATTTTGTGTTGGAACATTTTGAGCTTTATTTTTATTTTGTTGCATAAACATTATATACAATTGCTTATACAGGTATTTGGTCCACCTTAAGGACGGTAAACTAAAGGGCTATTCGGGAGACAACCCAAGCTTGGACCTTTTGGTCCCCTGTTTATGTTTGATTTTTTTTATGCTTTCTATCTTTTGTATCTCTATGGTTCGGCCTAATTCGCAGGTTCAGCTTATCTTTTGTGCTGCAGCACTTCCCGCGAATCATCATGCAATCTTCTGGCATGCTCCCCTCTTTGGAGCATTGGTACTCTCTCCCTCGCTTCAGATTTCATTTTCGGTTGAATGTTTATTTTTCTTGCTTATGTTTTCATTCAAGTTTGGGGGGAAGAGCCGCCTATGCACTCACGAGCGCATTTCATTCCGCACCGGTAGATTTAATTTATACTTCATGTGTTAGACTCCTGCTATGCGCACACATTTGCACCCACATAGCGCGCACTCTTACCACGCGCGCGGCTCGGGTTGAGTACTTATGTTGTTAAGTTTTAAGATTGTGGTGCTGACGTAGGATTTTGTCGTACAGTAGTTCGAAACTCGTGCAGTGCTCCTAATCGAGTGCTCACGTTGTGTAGGAATTGTATAGAGCTAGTTTCTTCTCATGCTTGCATTTTATATTTTTTTCTATATTCGTAACTACTGTCTGTCCTACTCAACTTCTGAATCCGGAGTGATCTCGCGGTAGTGTAGGCATGTGTGTAAGGTCGCTGGCTTTGTTTTGCTCGAGTCGGGAGGACGGATCACTTTTCTCGGTGGCTAAGAACTTGCCCCAAGCGACTTTCGAAGCATTGGTGCCCGGTTAGTCGAGCGTGAGCGTGACGTAGGCCATCATGTTGCCCGTTGATCCTTGCACCCGTCCTAAACATAGCCCTCGCTAGCCCCGTTGAGCCTACCATCCCTTTTGATCAGCTCCACATGCAAGTCACCAAGCCTCACGCCACTCCTAGTCGCACACCCGCATTGAGCTCTTGTTTCGTTAATTTCTCGTTGGGTTGTTGTGATGGGCGGATTTTTGAACGTGTGGATATGCCGCAAAGTTATATAAATGCTGAATTATTGAGAAAAGAAAAGAGAAAAGAAAAATGTGACCAAGAAAAGAAAAGAGAAACGGAAAAGTATAAATGAAAAAATCTGAAATTGAGAAATTTGTTTTATGGTAGGCGTGCACCCACTCATGTTGTAAAAGCTAAGTTTGGGGGTGTGGTGCACTCGCATTCTTGTTGTTAGCGAGAATTTGGATGTGTGCGAGCTCCGTTGGGTTGTGCGTAGCCTTCGTCTTCATCTTGTTCCATCCATACCTACATCTACACCCAAGCCCCACTCTTCACCTCAAGTCCTACGGATTTACGCTCGAGTCAAACCCATTGGAGAAAGTGCGAACGGGCAAGCATATGGCCCCCACATTGGTGGATTCTTTGGAGGTGATCTTGAGCCCCGGTCTTTGGCAATACCTCGCCATCCGACTTGCCTACTTTCTGCCTCCTTCCATGACCGTGCGATTCTCCGGAATTCATTCTTTGAGTAGTGACAGAATCTATTTACGTTTTTCGAAATTATAAAATTGCATTGCATGATTAGAAACTCTTCTATTATATTTTTTTTACGCATGTGAGCTTCTCGATTTCTCGTCCTACTGTAGGTTGTAATTACTACGTCAGCTAGCCGTTTTAGAGCCCACAACGTGATTATTTGCCCGGGACGTGCAAATGGTTAAGTTTGGGGGTGTGATGAGTCCCTATTTTATACTATATTTTGACTCATCTAGGCCTATTTCCATGTCTTTGCACACCGTTTAGCGCCATTGCACTCCTTTTGGTTCGCTACGGTTCCACGCCCTGTGCACCTTTTTAGCCCATTTCCATGCTTGTGTGCATTTACTTTCTTGCTGTGTTTATCACTGTTCGCTGTGGCTGCCGCGATCGATGCCCCGTGCAGTTTTCCTGCAGGTTTGGGATCGTGAGGGCATTCGGGATAGGCGTTTCACTATTTTTTTGGCGAAGGAGTCAGTGGTCGTGCGTTTTTGCCCACGCACGACCATCGACCTCCTGGCGCACGATCACTGATCGTGCGCAGCCGCCCGGTCTCATTTGTGAAACTCTGTCTTGAACCTTCCGCACGATCACTGCCATACCGCGCACGACCACTGCTCGTGCGCCGCCGATCGTGCGCAGTCATACCCATTTTGCAAAAGTCTGTCTGGCTATTTCCGCACGATCATCAGCCTTGCCTCGCACGATCACTGATCGTGCGCTGCTGATCGTGCGCGACTACTATTTTTTGAAGGTCTGCAGTTGCTCACGCACGGGCGCTGACCTTGGTCGCGCACGACCACTGGTCGTGCGCCAGTGGTCGTGCGCGCTATTTATTTGCAAGCTATAAATATGCTGTTCCGCGAATTAGGGCGAGACAATCGTTACGGAACCTTCGCCATTCCGCCGTTTTCGCCCTCCAGCAGTCCATTCACCTCCACCTCCATTCCTACCAACGGAGGACTTTCTCCCGTGATTCCGAAGCTCCCTCATCCTCGGCGATCCTCCGGCCATTAAAGCTCTTCTCCAAGTTCTTCACCGAGGAAGACGACGAAGCTTCCTCAAGAACCGACTTAAAGGCCACCGAAGTGACAGTTCGGCGGTACCGAAGCCCTCCACGGACTGCGCTTGGAAGCGGTTTGACAACCCGCACCTCCGGCCAACACCCGCGAAGGATCTTCACTCTTGTGGTTTAGCTTTCTCCACCTTCTTGTTGTATGGTTTATGTATGCAAGTATGAACGGATTAATCTCTTTTGCAAAGAAATGTTTATGCTTTCATCTTACTTGTGAGAATCTTTGTTATGCGCTTCGCTCTCTTCGTTCGTTCACTCCACGCATTTGCTTCACTTCATTTCACTTCACATCACACACTTCACTCACTAGCTTACCGCCCACTCGCCCACCGAAGTACGGCATAGCGGCCGCTACATCCATCTCGCCTTGCGAAGCGTGATTGCGACCCGCAAAGCTCTCGTTAGTGTAATCGGTCGTAAGAACCACCAACCAAACCCCCCATTCTTTTCTGTTTATTTCATTAACTCTCATAACGATAGTTTCAGAGTCTAAATCGTTCGACGCCAATTGCATTCCTCAAGAGACCGACATCTGGGGATTCATTCCAACTTTATTACTTAGCGCATCGACGGTACGCTTCCGTATTTTACGCGCATCAATAGTTCCCACCTGCTTGTTCCACACTGCTTTGTTGTCCTCTGCTTTCATCCTCCCCGCATGGTGCCTAGGAGTCGCGGGGTGAGGAGAGGAGGATGTAGTGACTTAGTCTTTAGACTAATGGTTTTCGAACCGCAGCATTTAGGTGATCGTGGAGCCCAGCAAGAGGAGCAGCCCTAGAGACCGTGCGCTTGGAGATGGGGCAGTCTAGCTTTTGAGTTCATACAGCCGGGACCATGAGTCCCGACCTTGATAGAAGTTTTGTTTTGCTTCCGCATGAAGTGACCTGTGTGAGGATTATGATGTACCGGGCATAAGCCCGTATTTTAGTACTCTGATATATTATTATGTCGACACTCCCTTCGTGGAGATTTTATTTCTATATATGTGATTATCTTGTGGACTTGTTTGTACTTCATTTATTGTGCTACCTTTCTGTGATCGAATTGGCCGGTAGAATCGGCAACTTGTGGTGATGACCCTTCAGGGCATGAAAGTGTCACCCAAAGTGGCAGTTCTGGGCTTAAGACCCCGTGTATTTTAAAAGAAAAAAGGGGGGTCTTACAAGTGGTATCAGAGAGAAACATCAATCTGAAAAAGGTAGCAGTCCACTAACCTGGGTCACTCCCTCTAGAGTTTAGTTTGGGACAAACTAAGCAGCGAAGCAGTGGTGTGCCCATATGGGGATCACATATAAATTGTCCACTTTTATTAAGATTGAACGTTTTCTCAGTATGGGTTGTTGTTATGCAGCCTCCAGTACAGCCTACGCCACAAGGTGGAGTTCAACAGGCTCAGGATATTGCACCACCTCCATCGGTCCCCACTCCTTTCCTTCAGTCAAACATGTGACAGACTCTGACTGCCATTCTGGAGGCTTTCAGGGCCCAGCAGGTTCCGTCCCGCAGCCAAATCGGGGGCCAACTGGTTGAGCATCTTCCGAGGACTTTCTCCCCCGTCCTACTTGGGATAGAGTCGGATGTTCGGACGAAGAGTGACTGGATATTATGTACGAGATGCTGACTGGGATACGGTGTCCCTGGGAGGAGAGGGTGGCTCTGATTGTCTCTTGCCTGGTCCCATGCCAAGAGGTGGTGGAAGACGCTGCTGACACGACGTTTGCCGATAGGGAGGTTGCGGAGTTTACCTAAAGAGTTCAGGCCGCGCTGCTGGAGCATTTCATTCCGCAGTCAGCCAGGGATGAGTTGGAGGAGCGGTTCTTACATCTGAAGTAGGGCACCCGGACGGTGGTGGAGTACCATTGAGAGTTCGACCATTTTGCCCGATATGCAATTCTTACAGCAGCTGAAGCGAAGCAGGGTACATCAAGAGGTTCTATAAGGCCTGCGAGAGGACTTGAGGGAGGCTTTGTTGTTTGTATCCGACGGGCCTATCTCCCGGATTTGGAGATAGCAAAAAGGATTGAGGCCGATTGGCACACCACTCGAGGCGGAAATGACAAGCAGAGGATCAGGGACGGAGAGTCAGAAATGACCAGTGGCAAAGTGTTTATACCAGAGGGGTGAAGGACAGAGGACCAATCGCTCGTCAGGAAGTGAGGCAGGAGCCGAGGGAGCAGGTGATATTTGCCCCTCAACCTCTTCAGATGCAGGAAATGCCGAGACCCGGAGGAATGGCGTATCCCCCACCAGAGTGCTTCCATTGTCATCAGATTGGGCACATCCGGAGGAACTGCCCCATGAGGGGGGCACCACCTCCAGCACCATAGGGTGGCCCACCAGCTCAACATTACGAAAGCCGAGGACGCGGCCGCGGTCGTAGATACCAGGGGGAGATCGTAGACAGGAAAGGGAGCAGGTGTTTGCTTTAGACCTTGCCCGCCTCAGAATCCAAAGCAGGTCATAGCAGGTACGCTGTAATGATTCTTTATTTTCATAGAATTTCCCTTTCAGTTGTTAAAACTTAGATCCGCACTAGATAGACTTGCAAGGAAAGAAAACTCATAATAGAACCCTAAGACATCTAATCACCCCAAGTATAGTCTTCATCAGCGGCAAGCCTGCCCGCACGTTGTTCGATACTGGACTACACTACACTCCTTGTGTCAAAGATGTTTCGTAGAAGGACTGGAAGGCGTGGAGCGATTCACGGCTCGAAGATGAGGGTGTGACTACCCCGGATGGATCTGAGCTCCTTACCACGACCACTGTAATATGGAGGCAGAAATTGGTGGAAAGGCGTTCGAGGCTCCAACGATGATTTTGAAGCTGATGGATTACGACCTGATCCTGGGCATGGTATGGCTGCACTGGAACCATGCCCAGATTGATTGCCAAGCGAAAAGGATCATCGTGAGACACAGGGACTCTTTCATTGTCATCGAAGGTATAATACATGCCTCTCTTATACTCTCATCTTCGGTATAGGGCCGTTAAGGCCCATCTGCAGGGAGAGGAGGTCTATCAGATTCTATTTGAGATGGCGGAAGTCAAGGAGTCTGTGACAGACATCCCG
The DNA here is from genome assembly GCA_039513925.1 of Platanthera zijinensis. Lineage (NCBI taxonomy): Eukaryota > Viridiplantae > Streptophyta > Magnoliopsida > Asparagales > Orchidaceae > Platanthera > Platanthera zijinensis. The sequence goes on along the minus strand of CM077081.1, from coordinate 171,923,477 downwards.
TGGTGCGAGATTTTGTTGACATCTTTCCAAAGAAGCTGACAGGACTACCTCCGCACCGAGAGAAGGACTTCCAGATACAGCTTGTGTCGGGGGCCAAGCCGGCATCTAGTGCCCCTTATCGGATGGCCCCTAAGGAGTTGGCAGAGTTTAGCATTCAGTTGTAGGAGTTGGTGGAGGCGGGATTTGTTAGACTGAGTTCCTCGCCATGGGGATCCCCGGTCCTATTCGTTAAGAAGAAGGATGGTACACTTCGCCTGTGCATCGATTATCGAGCACTAAATAGGCTGACCGTCCGGAATACCTATCCGCTCCCACGGATAGACGAGTTGTTCGACCAGCTAGAAGGGGCGCACTTCTTTTCAAAATTGGATTTGAGGTCGGGCTACTACCAGCTTCGGATTCGAGAAGAGGATATTCAGAAGACTGCTTTTAGTACCAGATATGGATTGTTTGAGTTTACGGTGAAGTCCTTCGGGCTCACGAATGCACCTTCGGCGTTCATGACCCTCATAAACTAGGTTTTCAAGGAGTACCTAGATGTGTTTGTAATTGTGTTTATCGATGACATCCTCATCTACTCGAGAACGGAGGAGGAACACACTCGCCATCTGGCACTGACCCTACAGAGACTGCAGGAGAATCACTTATATGCGAAGTTCAGCAAATGTCAGTTCTGGTTGAAGGAGGTGGGCTTCCTAGTCCATATTATCAGTGGAGTCGGTTGACAGTGGATCCGACAAAGATTCAGGCAGTTCGAGATTTGTCGTAGTTGAAGACAGCCACCGATGTACGAAGTTTCCTAGGACTTGCCAGTATTACCGGAAGTTCGTGGAGGGGTTCTCTCAAATCTCCCTCCCCTCACATCTTTGACGAAGAGGAGGTACCTTTGTTTGGACACCGCAGTGCCAGGCGGCTTTTTAGGAGCTGAAGGATCGACTCACCTCATCCCCCATATTACTCTCTCCCCTCGGGGAGAGAAGGTTTTCAGGTCTACACTGACGCTTCCTACCAGGGTATGGGAGCTGTACTGATGCAGAAAGGGCCATGTGATTGCATATGCGTCTCGCCAATTGAAGAAGCACGAGCAGAACTACCCCGTGCACGACCTTGAGATGGGAGTAGTCGTTTTTGCTCTGAAGGTCTGGCGCTATTATCTTTATGGAGTCCACTGTGACATCTACTCTGAACACAAGAACCTGAAATACGTGGACACACAGAAGGAGCTGAATATCAGGCAGAGGCACTGGGTGGAGTTCTTAGAGGACTATCAGTATGAGATGCACTACCATCCAGGAAGGCAAACATGGTGGCCGACGCGTTGAGTCAGAGAGCTGCCACTTCCGAAGCTGGGTCCCAGGTTATGTCCATGGAGCTAGTCCGGTCCTTCAGAGATATGCAAATATCCCTAGTGTCTGAGGATAGATCCAGAGCTGTATAGGGAGTATCTGGCATCGATGGTGGCCATAAATGATATTCGGGACTGCATCGGGACGGACGGAGGACAGATGTATGGGCAGAGCCGATATTCCGAGCCTTGGAGGAGGGTTCGACAGTGGATTATTCCCTGAGAGATGGATTGTTACATTTCAGAGGCAGAGTATATATACCCACAGGGGGCCGGATTCGGGAGGACATCATGGCGGAGGCGCATTGTAGCAGATATTCTATACACCCGGGAATCACCAAGATGACGGCAGATTTGAAGAAGATGATGTTTTGTCAGGGATGAAGAAGGACATTACGTACTTCATGACTCATTGCGAGGCATGCCAGTTGGTGAAGGCGGAGTGCATGAACCCCACTGGATTGCTACAGCCACTCCCGGTGCCGGAGTGGAAATTTGAGGACATCACAATGGATTTTATTCATGGACTCTCGCAATCACGGACGGGAAACGACTCGATTTGGTCATCGTCGATCAATTGACGAAGATGGCAAGATTCATTTCGATCAGGAAGGATGACTCTGTGGGAGTACTAGTGCGGAGATTTGTGGAGCAGTTTGTTCGATACTACGGGGTGCCCAAGATGATCGTGTCGGATCGGGATGGCCGGTTCACTTCCAGGGAGTGGAGATCCGTGTAGGCTTACTTAGGCATGCGATTGACCTTCAGTACCGCATTCCATCCCCAGACGGATGGGCAGACGGAATGCACCAATCGGACGCTGGAAGACCTTTTGAGGCTATGCATTTTGGACCGCGGGGAACCATTGGAGAAGCTCTTACCCTTGGTCGAGTTCTCCTATAAATACAGCTACCAGTCTAGCATCAGGATGGAGCCTTGTATGGAAGGAAATGCTGGAACCCGCTTTCTTGGGTTAGGGATGAGGATCCGAAGGCGTTGGGATCGGACTTTGTTGAAGACACCGAGGCTCAGGTGAGACTGATCAGAGACAGGATGTTAGAGGCGCAGAGAAGACAAGCTAAGTATTATGACGCCCGACATCGTTTGGTGGAATTTCAGGTGGGGATCGAGTGTTTTTGAAGATCCGGCCCATGCATGGAGTTTCACGGGTGCGCGGTCGGAGAAAGAAGCTCAGCCCTAGGTATATGGGCCCTTACAAGATCCTGGAGAGGATCGGGGCCTAGCTTACACGCTGGAGTTGCCACCAGAGCTGGTAGCTCTACACGACGTCTTCCACATTTCTTCGCTAAGGAGGGCTCTGCTACGCCCAAAGCAGAAGATTTTTACCACCGAAGGGCCGGTAGCTTCAGACCGGTCTGTTCACTTGGAGCCGGTTTGGATCGATGACAAAGGGGTACGGATCTTGCGCCGCAAGAAGATCTCCTTAGTCAAGGTTCTGTGGAGGAACCACGGTCAGGAGGAGCACACCTGGGAATCGCAGGACCTAATGAAGCAAAAGTACCCGGAGTTGTTCAGTCAGGTAACCTCACAACCTCTTGGTATACTATAAATTACCTTCTTGTATTGAACCAGTAGGACTAGATAAGGTAAATTAAGAACTTAGGCATGAGCAGGAAAGTAGGGGCTAATCTTTTGTTTATGGGGGATTGCCCTCGTTTATCAAACAAATAACCTCGCTTCGACTGAATAGGAAAACCATATGGGATGTTACAAGTTTACTTTATTCCGGTAGAAATCCCCGTAGCATTAACTTAAATTACGAGGATGAAATTTTTGTTTTGTTTATTGGGATTTGTAACATCCCATTTCCGGCTAGACCCCAAGGAGTCGGTCTGTCGTGACAGAACCCTAGGAACCCAGAAATTGAAGTCCATCGACCAAGACTTCGAGTCACGGTTGGTCACGCCCGTGACCGACCCGTCACGCCCGTGTCCAGGGCGTGACCCCTTCGACGATCGTCGATCTCACGAAGACGATCGTCGAGCGCATATTTTGCATCACGGGTTGGTCATGCCCGTGACCGACGTGTCACGCCAGTGACCTAGGGCGTGACCCCTTCGACGATCGTCGACCTCTAGAAGACGATCGTCGAGCGCAGATTTTTGCAACCGGGCCTGTCACGCCCGTGGCCCACGTGTCACGCCCGTGACGTGGCGTGACCCCCTTTCGACGATCGTCGATCTCCCGAACGACGATCGACGAGCGTAGAATTTGCATCATGGGACTGTCACGCCCGTGACCGATGTGTCACGCCCGTGACCTAGGGCGTGACCCCTTCGACGATCGTCGATCTCAAGAAGATGATCTCTGAACTCTGAATTTGCAACACACCTGTCACGCCCGTGACCTATGTGTCATGCCTGTGAAGAAGGCTGAAACATCAGCTAGGCTGGAAATTTCTGTAACCCAAGTCATAATCAATTCTGATTATGGGAATTTACAGCAGAAAGTATTTATGGGCCGTTTCCTTCTCTAATTATTTTAATAAAATGAGGAAGTGTTGACCCAATAGGAAATCGCCACCTGGATCAGCTTTTTCACCTTCCATTTTCCTCTCCCTCCACCGTAACCGAAGATAATATTAAGAGAGAAAGAGCATTCATGGCCATGAATGTTTCACCCTTTCCCTCCCCATTTGGAGATCTATAAAAGCCCTTAGAGCAAGAGGAGAAGGTTACACTCTTGACCAAATGAATTCAGATTTCTGCTCTTGCTGTAAGAGAAGTTCGGGAATGCCACCACTGCGCCATGACAATCCGACGTTCATCTCGCCTCCAAACCGGAACAAGGTCCTCCTCTACTTCTTTTTTTGTGGGTAGATCTTAGGATCTTAGAAAGGAGTTCGTGCTCAACGGAGCCGGACCTATCTCGCATTTTCATGGAAAACCATGAAAAATATATTTTTGGGTACGCCGGAAACCGCCACCTCCGACGGCCAAACCACCGCCGACTGATATCCATCGCCTCGACGGAGGTGGTGGTGGTGGTGGATGTCCAGGGAAGTGACCGACGGTCGACGATGGATCGTGGAAGAGCTACAGGAAAATAAGTTTCTGAGTTCAGTTTACGGGTTCTGTTTTGGTAGGGGAGATGAACAGTAAAATTCTATTATTATTCATTTACTAATTATAATGAATTATTATCTCCTTCTTAACACACCTTTTGATATTACCAAACGAGGCACTTAGAGGCCAATTTAGGAAAAATGACCAGACACGAAAGTTGTAGCCCTTCGAGTCTAGATTAATTTATAATGAATTCCAACTCTTTGGGTATTCGGTTTGTTGCAGTACCCTTTTAGTGGGGGCTGTACCTAGAGTTGAGCAAAAACTAAAAATGAATGCCCTGTCCAAAAGACCTGATATTTGGGCAATTTGTTATCCTTGGCAATACCTAAAGGCTGTCCAAAAATGGGAATTTTTGGAGATACTTTGCCCAAAGTTTTTTTTTAATTTATAAAGTTATAGTAATTTATTTAAGTGGCCAAATGACCTCCAAACCCTCCCAAATTTTGGTGAGTGGTTTCTGGATATAACACCTAATTCTGTACAAAATTTCAACTCATTTGGATGAGTTTTTAATAGGAAGTCAGATATTCTTAAATAGGCAATAATGAGGCATTTTTGAGTAAAAAGTGCACAAGAGGTTAGAACGGTCATATCACCTCAACAGAGGCTGATATTTGACCACTGACTTAGAGAGGTTATTATAACCCACTTGGAGAAAAATGTGTGATTTAGGGTTGGTTTACCCTAGGATCCAAACTCAAACCCTAATGGAGAGTTTTGAGGGTTGTGAAGGACATGGTGGCAATTGGCTCTCGTATGCCTTGAAATTCAGTAGAACTTACATTAGCATGATATGAATCATCTGGACGAAATCTTGGAGGATTTGGAGATAGGTAGATACCCCGAAAAACTAACCTTAACTTTAGGGTAAAATACTGATTAACTAAAACCTATCACTAAACATTATCTAAAAGCTATGAAACTCAGGTAGAGTAAGTTTTGGGGCAGGTAGAATCCATGGTAATTTTACTGGAATTTTATTTTGTCTATTTCTAGCACTTCATTTGTAACGATTGTTATAACCCTATTTGATGTTTTAATTATTTGAATCTTTTGTTCATTAAAACCCCATGAAATCTTAGAAGTATAAGTTTTAGGTCAGAATGGTTGCTCCCGAATTTTTTGTATAACTTTTAGTTGAGTAAATTTAGTACTTTCTTCACAAATGTTAAAAAGGGGTTTTACGCTTTGAAAATTAATTTTGGATGATATTGTAGCTGAAAAATTATGAAACTTGGAAAATGCTATTTTTAAGGTTGTACCAGCATAATATTTTTAATTTATAATTTTTGGATGGATATTTTCTGTACTTTATTCATAAATAACGAAAGATAGGAAATATTGATAAAATAGTTTTAGTGCTCTTTTGATGATAGAAAAATTGTGATCCTGTGGATTTAACATTTTGAGATAGCAAAATATTAATAATAATTTTGTTGGACATCTTGCATGAGTAATTAGGGTAGTTAATGTTCAAACCAGTAGCCAAGAATTTTGAGGAAATTAATTAAATGCCGGATAAATTAGGAAAATTATAGTTTTCTGATTATAGGCTAATCATATCATGATAAACCTCGAGTAAATGAGTTAGGGCATTTGGATGAGTATTGGATCATTTCCTTACCGGTTCGACATATAGTCTAGGCTGCTCTACATATAGCAAAATGTTAAATTGCAATAAGACATGATCTGGGATAGTTGATGGAGTTAGTCATTTAGTCTGGGTGGATTGGTGTGGATTATTTTGTAATAGAATGTTAGGAAGGGTAGTGAGAAGTGGTGATGACTAGAGTTAAGAGGTGCTCGGTTTCGACGAAAGATCGTCTTTCCCGAAGAGAGGAAGGTTAAAAAATCACACTAGGTTAGTCCATCGTAACATGAGAAGGGAATGGGTAAGGGAATTCAACCAATAACAATAAGTGCCTTGCGAAAGGGGAACGATGGGCTTCAGCTACCATCATAGTTCCTAGTGCCCTTTGAGAGCCCTTCACCGGGAATACCAGGGATAGTCCTGGGTCAACGTAACATGCAATAACAAATTGAAAAGAGTAACCTAGTAATTAGGATCTCACATTTAACAAACACTGTTAACACGGGAAGATGTTGGGTGCTTCGGCTCGGTTGGTTAAGAGACGGATGGAATGGTCGGGGAGCTTCGGCTCGGTTGGTTAAGAGACGAATGTTTTGGTCCGGGGAGCTTCGACTCGATTTTTGTGTGATTACGATTAAATTTGCATGTGCATAAAAGGAATGAAAATTACGGTGGCGGTCTTCGGTATTGGAGGGTCGATGCACCGATGCCAATACGCTGACTCGGCAAGTGTGGTATGCACTTCGCCAACAGAAGTCCAGTGCGCCAGCCGGCAAAGAGTACGTAGGAGTCCGCTTCGTGCACCAAGCGTTAGACGTACGATAGGTCTGACCGATAGTGCTTTACTGGTTTAGAGGTGGGCGAGGCCCAACCCACCGCTTCCGTCTGCCACTACGGAGGTATCCTGGAGGTAACGGCTCCGAAAGGGGGAACTAAAGGTCTGTGAACACAGAGTCGGTGTGTGTGTTGCACTTGCATGATTCATCATACCCACTAGCATGTCATAGCATAATCGATTCATTTAACCCCTGACACCTAAAGTATAAGTGGAATGGGACTCTTATACATTTGGACTTGCAAAACGACCCCTTGGTCTATAAGCTTGTGTGGGCAAGTTTATAAATTAAGGTTAAATTCTATATATTTATACTACTGTTTGATAACTAGCACCCCAATGTATAAGTGTATGGGACATTTTATACAATGAGAGCCTTGCAGAAGATCCCTTGGCTTATATGTTCCGCACATAAGTTAAGGTTACTTTCATACTTACTTGTTCACATTACTTCTTCCTTGTTATTGTTCTTTATACATACACCTACTAGGATAGTTCTCACCTTCTTATTCCACACTACTTTGTTGTCCTCCGCATTTAATCCTCCCCGTACGGTGCCTAGGAGTCGCGGGGGTGAGGCGAGATGAAGTGACTTAGTCTTTATGACTAACGTCGGTGACCACAACATTTTAGGGGACCGAGCATTAGGAGCATCAGCATCGGAAGGATAAGGAGGTAGGAGATGAGGGGCAGTTAGTGCGCACAAACAACTACACGGCGACGGGTCGAGGATGGACTTCAGTTACTTCGCTTAGATGTTGAGAGTTACGAGAGTGTTGTAGTGAGGATCATGATGTATCGGGAAGAAGTCCTCCTTTTGTACTCTGATTATTATAATTGTGGACTCTCCCTTCGTGGAGATTTATTTATATACATGTGATTCTAATGGACTAGTTTTATATTTACTTATGTTACTGTTCTACGATCGATTTGGCCGGCAGGATCAGCGTTTTGTAGTGACGACCTTTCGGGCGTGTTGGTGTCACCGCAAAGCGGCGGTTCTGGGCCTAAGACCCCGGTGGTTTAAAAAAAGGGGTCTTATAAAGTGTTTCTCTTCCCTAGATAATTCTTGTGGCATTGGCAAATCACGTGGCTTGTGCAACGCTTGATTTTTCGTGGTTTAATTTATGTTAGTTATTGTCTTGCTTACCGTATTTTCGTTTAAGTTTCTGAGGCGTGGCAGCCCTCGTTGTATTTTGTTGGGAGAGAACCACCCTTGCCCGAATCTTTTGTTTTCGGTGGTTCTCTTTTGGTACAACTCGCTCGATCGAACCGTGTTGGTTCTTTTTCGCTGAGAGAACCTTGGCCTATCGCCTTGGTATTATCTTAAGGGCTTTGCGAACCCCACGTAATTGTTAGTCTAATAGTAATATTAATAGAATCGCTGCTACGTTAAATGCTAGAGTGTAACGAGAAATTATTCGAGAGCATCGCGTTAATTTGTAGCCCACCCAAAACGCTCGAAAGAGCGCGCCTACATCAATTTGGTATCTGAGGGAGGTTCTCGTCAATTTCCTAATTAGCACTCCTCCCCCTCTTATGTGGCACGTACGTACGCACTCACCCGTTTTGTTACAGATCAATATTTAGAAAATTAGTTTTCATGAAATGCATTGAAATTCTACAATTTCAAATTTCAAATTAAAAACAAATAAATTTCAAATTTCAAAATTTCAAAATTCAAAATTCAAAATTCAAAATTTCAAATTCAAATTTCAAAATTTTTTTCAATTTCAAATTTCAAATTTCGAATTTCAAATTTCAAAATTAAAAATTCAAATTCCAAATTCCAAATTTCAAATTTCAAATTTCAAAATTTAAATTTCAAATTTCAAATTTCAAATTCAAATTTCAAATTTCAAATTTCAAATTTCAAATTTCAAATTTTCAAATTTCAAATTTCCAATTTCAATTTCCATTTCAAAATTCAAAATTTCAAATTTCAAATTTCAAATTTCCAATTTCAAATTCAAATTTCAAATTTTTCTCCAATTCCAAATTTCAAATTCAAATTTCAAATCTCCAAGTTCACGTTTCCCGAATGAAACCTTTAGGTTCCGTCATGAAAGTTAGAAAGCCATTCCATTACCCCATAGTGGAAGAGATTAAGGGGTTGATTGGCCAACTAAAGGCTAATCAAGTTGCACCGCACTCATCTAGGCATGTTAGAGTTCCTTCTCCGACCTATGATGGGCTAGGTGGAACGCAAGAGTTTTTACGCTGGGTGAAGGCTATGGAGCTCTATTTTGGGAGATATCAGATTGTGGACCCCCATAGGATTCCCGTTGCGCGACTTCAATTATTTAGGTCGAGCCCAGACCTTCTAGCTCAATGAGGAGAGACATTTTGGGACATCCCTCAACGATTCACCTGTAGGTTGGAATATTATGAAGAATCTATTAACGGATGAGTATTACCCTCCCCACTGTCGTTCTCAGTCATCTGAAAATCTGAGTGAAGCGCCACCTATGATTATGCCTACACCGAACCAGTACGATACTCATACTCCCTACTAGGACGTCACATAAGTTTACTTCTCCCTGCCAGGGCACTAGACACCTACTTGATTATGAGAGTGTTCATATCATCGGGTAGTCAGGAGATCAAGACACGTGAGACTAGTGACACGTCTGGGTTTGGCACTATCGATCATTCTATTCTAACAACGCCCGTAGTCTCCTTAGAGTCACCCCCTGAGCTTAGATCTAGTTATGATTCCCCTGATGAGTCTGATGCTGATTCTACGATTGCGCCCGTCACTGAGGATGAGGTTATTATCACTGACGAGTGTAAAGACGTTGAGAAGATTGGTTACCCTAGTGACCTGGATGCGGATTTCTCTTTTGAGGAATCATCTCCAACCCCCTTCAACGATATTTTAGTCATGGAGTCTTCTGATGACCCTGAGTCAGTAGACGTTCCGGCAGAGTCGGTAGAGTCATTCGAAGCTGAGAGTGTACCTGTTAATGATTTAGGTGACTAGCTAGGACCCGATATTATTATGGTTGGCCCAGGCTTATTAGATATTTCTACGGTATGGAAGAGTCACCTTGGAATCGTTGTTCAGTTTGGGATAACTTTAGTGCGATACATCCGAGAGTTAGTTCCTTGCCGATATCATCTCCGCTTGGTATTCAAGCCAATTTATATACTCCCCGGACTCGATTTGTCCATCCCCATATTTTGACTTAGACGATGTCCCTACCTCATGGGAAAAATTGGTCGATATAGGATCTGATGTTGTAGTAGATTTACCCTGCGAGGAAAAATTATCTTTGGATGACGGTAGCACTGAGGGCCCGATTGGCTTTTCTTTGATGATAGCTCCTTCGCCTGAGGCCCGAGTTAGTTTGGAAATTTTATCAGATACGAATCTGCCTACTATTGAGACGATCACTGTTTCTGACTTCAGTAAAATTTCTAATGATTTGGGGATTCATTCTGGGGCGAAAATTAACTGAGGATGAGTTTTCTATGAGGACGAATCCACTATTCGAGTTTACTTTTGTTTTAAAGGCTTGCAACCAGAGGCGTTCTCTTGGATGCTTAATCCATGCTTTAACGTTGAGTGTGACTTGGTTCCCCCTACGGAGTCAACCCTGTCGACTCTCCCTCCGATTCCCTTAGCTCGAGTAGATGATTTTAGTCATCTCCCAGCCCTTCATATTTAGAGAAGTTTATTATTCCTGCCTTTCCGTTAAACTTACTTAGAAAGTCGTGGGCGAACGTAGTTGGTGACGAATGTTTTCTGCTGACTATTTATTATGAAATTTTTAAATCAAAATTTAATTCCAAAGTTAAAACGAAAACATTGTAACCCACTACATTAATTTTAGAACTTAAAGCACCTGTGCCACCAGACATAATTCCGTTATTTTTTTACTATTAATTCAAGATGTGCACATGGGTTCTCCCTCATGGTTTTAATTTAATTAGGTGCATTTTTAATTTCTTGACCATTCTAAATGCGTCCTTTAAATTACTTGCGAGGTTGTGTCGAATAGTCGTCCACTGTTATGTGAATGGTTTGGTTTTTGTTTGTCTCACCCCAAAACGGATGTCCCCGGGCACTTTAGAAATATTAACGAATTGGCCAATCTATTCTTACGAATTTTACGAAAGTTTGGTGACATGACATTCCTTTTAAAATTTTCCACTGAGTGGGGCAAAGCTCCTATTTTCATCGTTACATACTTTACGCTTTATGCTTTAATGCCACCTGAAATGTGTACCTCTCCGTATATATTTTCCACTATGCTTTCTATTGGGTTTAGGTGGTGACAGTTTTCTAGGATCATTCTCCTTCTCGGTCTCCATCGGAGGTACGTTGGTCGATATTATTGAAAAAATTTTCCCTTGTTTGGCTAACGCGTATTTGAGGTCCCTCCAAGACCACCTTTTGCCATGCAGGTCTGTCACAACCTGCATTTTCTCTGAATTTAGGAATTATCAGAGTATGAGAAAACACACGTCATGATGTCACGTCAAGCAGGGGATAACTGCTGACGCTCAGGCAAAACCGTCCACAAACTTAATGAAAGAAAATCATGAGTTCAATGATTAGAAAATCAGTTATATTTTAGAGGGCGTATCCCTCGGCTCGGTGATCACCTAGTCCACAATTAAAAACTATACTTATATGCTGCGGAAGATACTTTATTCAAGATTGACATCCTAAGTGAGTGCATAAGAGACCCATGAGGACCACTTACACTATGCAAGACTCTACATATAATTTATACTAAATATACGAAATCGATCTTTATACGTCATTTGGAAAATAGTGATTTAATTTTTATAAAACATACTGATCATGAACTGTACTTATAGTAATAGTTGTAGTTTAAAAATAACTAGCAACCTAGCATAAATCCTCCCCAGAGCAAGTAGACTATCTCCAGAAAATGGTAGCAGCAAAAGTAGTATATCTAGTACAAAGGTAAAAACTACTAGTGGGCACCAACAACCTGACACGAACCCACTGGCACATAGCATGTCTGTAAGAAAAGGTACAGAAAAACTACCTCACAAACAAAGCAACAGGATCTCCAAAGTCCAAGAGACCACTAGCAACACCACTGCAACCTAGCCACCAAACTGGCTACTGTTCAGAACCTGAGGCATTCAAAAGAAGAAAGAATACCTCAGCAAGCAAAATAGAAAGAACTGCATGAAAGTGTCCACCAGGGAATAAATGAAAGAGGAAAACACAAAGCAGAAAAAGGTCACAACTGCCCAAGACAAGACAGAAAGAAAATGCACTAGGTGCGAGGAAACAGCAACAAACCTGCCCAGAAACTACTTCCTGTAGAGCCTACTAGCTACCAAGAGCCCAAGTGCTATAATCTACCAGGAAGAAATACCTAATACCCTAAGCTGTGGGAGATGGTATAGCAAAACAAACAACATGGATCCGGGTTGGCGACAAACTCAGTTCCCCAACCACCATTTCCAAGTCAACAAGCTCAAGGGTCTATCTGTAAAAGCACTAGGGATCTTCCACCCCCTTGCCCAGCTGTACCTGGTGCAAGATAGAAGAAAAGGGTGCCACGGCTAATTTACACAATACCTCCCCCATGAAGAGCTTCAAACCACCACTACTAACCACGACCCACGATTCGGCCATTTGGAAAGAAAAACACGCCGACAAGGAAACTCAAAACATAAACAAAGAATTCACATCGGGAACGGAAATCGAGGTAGGAAAAAAAGTGTTGAAATGACTCAACACGACTTGGCGCTGGGTCCTCTCAACACCGCATCGAGTGAGCTTCACTCACTCAACGTGCCACGCAAAATGAAACTATCACAACAACTACTCTTACATTACTACCTTAACGCAACACAAAACACTCATGCCCACATAACCCGCACAACGAAGCCAACTAAATACGGGAGCAGAAGAAAATATAAATACAGAGCGCACGATCAGTGGCGCACGACCAGTGGTCGTGCGCACTCATTGGTGATGACCATGCGAAGTGAACCTGGAAAACCTGACAGAAAACTTAGCATCTGCGCACGAGCAGTGGCGCACGACCGGTGGTCGTGCGCACTGTTTTCCAGTGCTCGTGCGATATCCGAGACAGAACTTTAGAAAATAAATAAGTGGACGCCACGAACATAGGCACACGACCAGGGGTCGTGCGCCCAAACGGTTGATGATCGTGCGCTGTTAACCTGTACCGTTTGGGATTTCCCGAACGACACTGGAACGCGCACACGACCCACGCAACTACAGTAGCAGTAGGAAACCACCAACGACGCGCACCACTACCATACAAACTATGCCTAAACATTCGAGACGGAAAATAGGAGATAAAAACGATAGAAGCGAGTAGGATCTATGAACAAACAAAAAAAACAATTTGGCAAGGGCAAGAACACCACTTGCCTCGATTTCCGGCGAAGCTTGGACGGCTTTCCCTCTCCTTCACTTGGCACTAAAAGCAGCAGCACCTAAAAACATTCTCCCTAACATTAATGGCGGAAAATCCTCAAAACCAAAAATTCCAATCCTCCTAAAACTCCATGAAAATTGAATTTCTTACCGTATGAATGAAGGTCTTGACGAGAGCAATCCGAATCCACTCTCGAAATCAAATTCCGTCCACGAACGCTCCGGAATCGGCGGGGAAGGCAAGGCTCGGCGGTTTCTCCGTTTCTCTCGTACAGGGGCGGCGGTTCTTACGTGAAGAAGATGAAGCGTGGCCTTTTTAATTCTAACCTAATACTTAACCAATATATATATATATATAATTATATAATTTATAAAAGAATTACATAAAGCACCAAAACAACGCGGAAACTGAACTACCTCGGAATTTGACGAAATTCGCACCGTAGCTAAATACCCATGCTACGAACACAACGGCGAAGTCGAAATTAATTTTCGACGAATAGAAATCGAGTTATACCCACCCGAAGCCAAACACAAGCATCCCCCGGGAGGCCACACTGGGTCACCCAAAATGACTCGGCTTGCTAGGGAGATCTTGCTCATAGGCTACAAATAGGGCACTCAGTTCTAAGGGGGTAAGACCACACTCCACAGATGGCAAAAGCCACGAAACGCATCGACGTAACGCCAACGAGGATTAAAATAATCGCAGAAAAATCGGGGCGTTACAGTCACTCCCCCTAAAAGAAAGTCTCGTCCCGAAACTTTACGCACCACACTTCTATTATAGAAGGAAAGTAATAATCCAAACATCACAAGAAGAAAAAACAAACCAAACTAATCAGGGAAACAGCTGAGGGTAAGCCTCACTCACAGCCGACTCTAACTCCCAAGTCGCGCTCTCCAAAGCCTGATTCCTCCAAAGAACTTTCACCATCGGAATGGACTTCTTTCGCAGCACTCGCTCCTGAGTATCCAAAATAAACGGACCGACACCTCAACAAAAGAGAGTTGGGCTCCAACTGGGGCACAACGTCCAAGACCTGCCCACTGCTGCGCACACACTTCCGCAATTGGCTTACATGAAAAACATTATGAACACCTGGGAAGTTTGCTGGCAAATCCAATCTATACGCTGACACGCCAATCCGCTCCAAAATCTCAAACGGGCCCACATACCTTGGGTCCAATTTCCGATTCTTACCAAACCTCTTTACACCCACCAACGGGGAAACCTTGAGAAATACAAGGTCCCCTACATAAAACTCCAAGGCAGACCTACGCCGATTGGCGTTCTTCTCGTACCTCTCCTGAGCTATACGAAGCTTCTCCCGAATAAGCTTCACTGCGACTTCCATTTCTTCCAACGCATCGGGACCCAACAAAGGCCTCTCACCAGCTTCAGCCCTAAACAACGGAGTTCTGCAGCGCCTCCCATACAAGGCTTCGAACGAGTCATCTGCAAACTTTCCTGATAATTGTTGTTGTATGCAAATTCCATAAGTCGCAGCCGCTCATCCTACGCTCCACCGTGGTCTAAAATGTAGCATCGGATCATATCCTCAACTATCTGGTTCACCCGCTCCATCTACCCATTGGTCTGAGGGTGGTAAGCAGTAGAATATCTCAGATCCGTACCCAAACCCTCCTGCAGACTCAGCAAAAAACGAGAAGTAAACCGGGAGTCTCGATCAGAAATGATGTTAACCGGTACACCGTGGAGTCGGATGACTTCATTCAAGTACAACTCCGCTATCTTCTTCATCGGAAATCAATCTTATATGGCACAAAGTGAGCACACTTCGTCAATCTATCCACTATAACCAAACAGAATCAAATCCCCTCGGGGATTTCGGTAAGCCCGTAATGAAGTCCATAGATATACTTTCCCACTTCCAAGTCGGGATCTCTAACGGAGTCAACTTGCCACCAGGCCTTCCATGATCGGCCTTCACACGCTTGCAAGTGTGGCACTCAGCAACAAATCAGCAATATCACCTTTCATGCCATACCACCAGACAATTTGCTTTAAGTCACGATACATCTTCGTAGATCCTGGATGGTAGGCAACGCTGGATCCATGAGCCTCTCTGCAAATCATACCTCTAATATCCCCAACAACGGGGATGCAAAATCTGCCGTGTGTACTTCAAAGTACTCACATCAATATAGCAAAGTCTGGCAACTCCCCTTCTCGGTCCTGGTGAATAAGTGCAAAAAATCCGGTTCGTCCTTCTGGTGCAGTCTGGTCAAAGAAATCCAAGTCGGCTCTGCCACTGATAAACTACTCTGCAAACCGCAGCATCCCACTGATATATCCATAAAGAGGAACTCCTCTACTAAACGATCGGCAGAGAGGTTAAAGATCTTTCCCGTCCTTCGGCTCAGGGCGTCGGCCCACCACATTGGCCTTGCCTGGATGATACTGGATCTCTACATCATAATCGGCCACATACTCTAACCACCACCGCTGGCGCAGATTCAACTCCTTCTGCGTGAACACGTACTTCAGGCTCTTATGGTCAGTGAAGATCTTGCACTGAGCCCCATAAAGTAGATGCCTCCACAACTTTAACGCATAAATTACCGCTGCAAACTCAAGTCATGCGTAGGATAATTCTTCTCATGAGTCTTCAGTTGCCTTGACCCATAGGCAATCACCTTTCCAACCTGCATCAATACGCATCCCAGTCCTACATGCGAAGCATCCACGTATACATCATAATCCACACCCTCAGTAGGCAGGGTCAGAACGGGAGCAGTGCATAATCTCTTCTTTAGCTCCAGAAAGGCTTCTCACACTTCTCACTCCAAACAAAAGCCACGTTCTTCTGAGTCAGCTTGGTCAAAGGTGAAGCCAGGGAAGAGAAACCCTCCACGAACCTCCTGGTAGCCACCAAGCCTAGGAAACTCCTGATCTCCTTAGGGTATTCGGCCTACTCCAATCCATCACTGCTGCGATCTTTTCGGGTCGGCCGAGATCCCATCCTTGTTCACCACGTGGCCTAGAAATGAGACCTGCTGAGGCAACCAAAATTCGCACTTGCTCAACTTGGCGAATAACTTGTGATTCCTTAACTCTGATAGAACCAAGCACAGATGCTGCTCGTGCTCCTCCGCGCTGCGAGAATAAACCAACACGTCATCGATGAAGACCACCACAAACTTGTCTAAGAAATCCTTGAACACCCGTTCATCATATCCATGAAGGCCGATGGTGCGTTGGTCAGACCAAATGACATCACCAAGAACTCAAAATGTCCATGCCTTGATCTAAACGCAGTCCGTGGAATATCTGCCTCACAGATCTTGAGCTGATGATAGCCAGAACGAAGATCGATCTTGGAGAATACTGTGCTACCGTGCAACTGGTCAAATAAATCATCGATCCTCTGCAGAGGGTACCTGTTCTTAATTGTAACTTTGTTCAGCTCTCTATAGTCGATGCAAAGCCGCATCGACCCATCTTTCTTCTTTCACAAACAGCATAGGAGCACCCCAAGGTGACGAACTCTGCCTGATAAATTCCTTTGCCAACAACTCATCCAAATGAACCCGCAACTCCTCTAACTCACGAGGGGCAATCCAGTACGGCGTCTTAGCAATAGGATGCGTACCCGGCTCTAAATCAATCACAAACTCCACATCCCTCTCGGGAGGAAGACCAGGTAGATCATCCGGAAAAATATCGGCGAAGCCACGAACAACTGGAATCTCCTCCAAGCGTGGTCCACTAACAGCGGTCTCAACCATCGAGACACACAAGCAAAACAATCCGAAAGAAACAGCTTCTGAGCACATACCGCAGAAATGACAGGAGAATCCTGACATAGATCAGCATATACGCTGCCGGGCTGACCGTCGTCCCTGATGAAGTCCAAGCGCTTTCCTTTGCACTGAATGACTGCATCATACCTAGACAGCCAGTCCATGCCCAAAATAACATCGAAGTCCTCCAGATCAATCATCTTCAGGTCTGTCTTTGCAAGAAAGTCCCCCAACAAAATAGGGCAATCCAATATGCCCAAATCTGACAACACAGATTCACCAGAGGGAACATGACACGGAAGGTATCCCGAACTCGATCTAAAGTCAACCGATGTCGCTTCACAAAGGCTCTAGCCACGAACGAGTGGGTAGAGTCGGAGTCGAACAGAACACGCGCCTAGCGGTTCTTTCACCTTAAATTTCCCTATAGGAGCATAGAAAACTAAGGAACTACCACAAAAATACCGCAAACATTCAAGCAAAACAAGAACAAAACTTTCAGGCTGGAATGACAACTAACCTGAGATGACCTGAGTCGAAGCTTGAGCCTCCTCGGAAGAGATCACATTCAGCTTTCCCTTTCCCTTGTCCACACGCTGAGGTGGAGGTAGAGCCTGAAGTGGAACTGCAGGAAGAACAGGCTGAACCTGAGGACACCTAGACTTGAAGTGTCCCTTCTGCCCACACTGAAAGCAGACTTTATCCTTGGACCAACACTGGGCAGCATCATGCCCGGATCGCTTGCAAACAGAATAGGGGACATCTCTCCTAGGAGCACCCTGAATCGCATGAACCTGCTCCTTCCTCTGAGCTGCTGTCTCTTGAAACATCTCTCGACGGGGTGGCCTGACCGGCCACAGAAGCTGCACTCCACCTTGCTCCTCTTTCCCGGAGCCGCACCGGTACCTGGGGTTTCTTCCCTCCACAAACTTCCTCTTGTCCGTCCTCATTTGCTGGCCTCTACTCCTCGCGGTCTCAATAGCCTCCACCTTCAAAGCAGCCTCTACTACTCCTGCATAAGTCTCTGACCCATAAGCACTGGTCAACTGCTGCACCTCGCTCCTCAAACCACCGAGAAATCGCTTAACCCGATCAGCCTCAATGCTGACCAATCCAGGGCAAAACGGCTCAACTTGCTGAACTCTATCTCATACTCACCCACCGAGAGTTGCCTTTGCTTCAGATGGAGGAAGTCATTCATGAGGCGGTCACGCTCGACGAGGGTAAGAAACTTCCTCAACAGCATCTCCTTGAACACTTCCCAAGAGCATCCAGCTACCAAACTCTCCTTCTCTCTCAGCCACCAACTCTTAGCCAAACCTTTAAGCTGATAGACGGCTATCATCACCCTCTGATCATCTGCAATCCCTGAGTACGAGAACATCTCCTCCATGGAGATCAGCCAGTCATCTATCACCAAAAAATCTGCCTTCCCGTCATAAGTGGGGGGCTCAGCCTCTGAAACTGCGAGATGAAGGCCATCTCGGCTGGCACCACCACTGGAGGTCTTAGGGGTGTAGGAGGAGGGACAGCTAACCCCCCTGCAGGACCATGCACACCTTGAGTCTGACCTGCCACAACCCCCAACAGGGACTGAATCTGGGCCTGCATCTCTACCAACTGCCTGCTCATGGAATCGCTACTCTGACGCAGACTCTCGATCACCGCATCGTTCTGAGCTCCAGATGACTCACCCTCAGACAGGGGAGTCGATCGAGTCGCAGGTCGTCGCACCCTCCTAAAATCATAGCAACACTAGTTAGATCCTAATACAACGACTAGAACCAATTACAAGTACAGACATACATATATAGATATAAACTTAAAGCTACTAAACTTGCTCTGGGAGTTTATCTCTTTACAAAATTGATTTTAATGCCCTATCCTAGGATGGTTAATCACCACCTTACTACTGACTCTTGTGCCTAGATCGGGAATGCATGACTTTATATTATTTAGACTCGAAAACTTATGTGTGTACATATGTCATCCTGCCAGTCTTTAGCTTGGCACGTTTGTGCTTATGCAATGTTATGCTATGCATATTTGTGCTATTCATTCTAAAAAGGCCCTAATGCATGTTATGAGCAGCGTACACATGAAAATGTTATGCATCCCATACTACATAACATTCTCATGCAACGAAAAAGAAAACGTGCTAGTCACAGCCATGTGGTGAGGTTATGCATCCCATACTACATAACCCTCATATGTTGCCCCTATAGTGGATCCATATAAGAACACATATTATGCATCCCATACTACATAATATGCCCTGTATACTTCATGTAATGCTATGAGTGTAGTGTTCGTGTTTTTGCCAAGACGTGCTGATGACATATCGGTTTGTGAATGACATGATGATGAACTACCAAAAACAAACAAAGGAAGGTTGCCCGACTAACTTGTCAAGCAACCTTCCTCTGATACCAACTGTCACAACCCGCATTTTCTCCGAATTTAGGAATTATCAGAGTATGAGAAAACACGCGTCATGATGCCACGTCAAGCAGGGGATAACTGCTGACGCTCAGGCAAAACCATCCACAAACTTAATGAAAGAAAATCATGAGTTCAATGATTAGAAAATCAGTTATATTTTAGAGGCCGTATCCCTCGGCTCGGTGGATCACCTAGTCCACACTTAAAAAACTATACTATACTTATACGCTGCGGAAGATACTTTATTCAAGATTGAAATCCTAAGTGAGTGCATAAGAGACCCATGAGGACCACTTACACTATGCAAGACTCTACATATAATTTATACTATATATAAGAAATCGATCTTTATACGTTCGTTGGAAAATAGTGATTTAATTTATAAAACATGCTGATCATGAACTGTACTTATAGTAATAGTTGTAGTTTAAAAATAACTAGCAACCTAGCATAAATCCTTCCCATAGCAAGTAGACTATCTCCAGAAAATGGTAGCAGCAAAAGTAGTATATCTAGTACAAAGTAAAAACTACCAGTGGTGCCAACAACCTGACACGAACCCACTGGCACATATGCATGTATGTAAGAAAAGGTACAGAAAAACTACCTCACAAACAAAGCAACGGGATCTCCAAAGTCCAGAGACCACTAGCAACACCACTGCAACCAAGCCACCAAACTGGCTACTGCTCAGAACCTGAGGCATTCAAAAGAAGAAAGAATACCTCAGCAAGCAAAACAGAAAGAACTGCATGAAAGTGTCCACCAGGGAATAAATGAAAGAGGAAAACACAAAGCAGAAAAAGGTCACAACTGCCCAGACATGACAGAAAGAAAATGCACTAGGTGCGAGGAAACAGCATCAACCCTGCCCAAAACTACTTCCTGCAGAGCCTACTAGGCTACCAAGAGCCCAAAGTGCTGTAATCTACCAAGGAAGAAATACCTAATACCCTAAGCTGTGGGAGATGGTAGTAGCAAAACAAATAACATGGATCCGGGTTGGAGGCAAACTCAGTTCCCCAACCACCATTTCCAAGTCAACAAGCTCAATGTCTACATGAAAAAGCACTAGGGACCTTCCACCCCTTGCCCAGCCCGTACCAGTTGCAAGATAGAAAAAAGGGTGGCCACGGCTAATTTACACAACACCTCCCCCATGAAGAGCTTCAAACCACCAGTACTAACCACTACCCACGATTCGGCCATTTGGAAAGAAAAACACGGCCTACAGCAGAAAACTCAAAACATAAACAAAGAACTCACTCGGAAAGGAA